>JAREYC010000001.1:134590000-135790000 GCA_030015325.1 Cryptoblepharus egeriae
AGTGCTGAGCTGGAAAAGAAAGTAAAGAGAAAATGTGTATGGAAAAGATGGGTGGGGAGCACACTGGCCCGTAGGACACTTCAATTAACCCATCCTTAAACTTGATCATGTTACCTATATGTTTTTATATATATGATAATTTAAACTTCAGGTTTTTGTAAAACATGCTTCCTAATATCCCATATTTTTAAATTGGCAGGTTTCATTCTTAGATCACTTGAAGGCTTTGGAGGATCTTTAAACAGGTAAGATCTCACTTATTGGTACTTCTGGTCCTAGGGGAAAAATCATTCTCTTTAATTTTGTTATTGTTAGTATGGTCTTGTTTTACTTAGTTCCACAAGTTTCGGCTTTTTGTACTAGCAAAACAAAATTATACTATCTTCACCCACTCCTTCCTATGAGTCCTGTGTAGAGGTCTCCAAAGATGATGGATATCTGACCCTCTTTTTCAAACTTTCCATGGAGAAAAAGAAGTTGTTTGTTCACTTGGATTTTGCAGAAGAAAGTGGCAGTGGGAGCCAGATCCTCCTAGAGTTTCTTCAAAAGCCAACCTGCAGGTCATGAAACTGCCTCTCTTTTTTCTTTCCCGTTCCCCATTGTTTTCGGGCAGAAAATAAATGTCTGATCTAGAATCTAGTTCTAGAAAATAGTTGTAGGATATTTTTGCCTTGCTTCTAGCCAATTTCACTAATTCTGTTATGACTGTCTCAGTCGTGAATGCTGACAAGATCAAATTAAGTCATATGGAAATCATATGGAAATTTCCTGTCCTCTTTTGAAGGCCTACAATTTTAAGTTGTGAGGAAAACATGTATAGTGAAGTCATCCTTTGTGTAATCAGCATCATAGTCTGTTGATTATGAAATTTTTAATTTGCCACCCACAGTAGGGGAGCTCTCCCATGAGAAAAGTTGTTGACTTCCCATGACTATGAGCCCTGTGTATCCCCCATGAGCTACTAGCAGGTAGCTTTGCTATTGGAGAGTGCCCTGTATGCTATGCTATGGTTGGGGGCTAGTCAGACAGCCAGAGAGAGGGAAGTAAAAATTGTCTCCTGATGCTCATTGGGTTTCCTTGGACCACACCAGTTATTTTACTGGTGGAAAAGAAGAATGGATTTGGCATGTTCAACTGTAGCTGAGATCCCCCTCTATCCCTCAAATTATCCTTTGCTCATTTTACTGCCTGTCCTGAACTGCTTGCAAACTGCCTGCTTTTCCACCTTATGTGGACCAGTGGCATGTGCACAGAGCCTCTGGCAATTCACAGGCTCCATCACTGCTTTTACTGGGGCATTTGTTTCAGTGGATTGTGAGACCCACTGCCGTAAATGCTCCTTAGGGTTGGGATGTGAGGGGAATAGAATCCTGAGGACATTTTAAAAAAATCAAAGGGTTGATTTTTTAAAATCAAAACAACCCTTTTAAATAGTGAATCATACACCAAATTGGGAGCTTTCAGATTAAAAAAAATCAGTTGGATGCTTCAAGGAAAGATCAACCTAAAACTTCTCTCTAAGAGGAAAACTGCTTGATAGGTAAAAAACGTAACTGTTTCCTGTTTTTGGTTTGTTTTTCAAATGGCTGTGGTGGTGGTGAGTACTGTGGTATGCGGGATGGATACTGCTACAATTTGTAACTGCAGTATGAGGGTTATTAACTCCCCTCTCACCCTCCTCCTTCCCCTAAAAATATTCCACCTACCTCCCCCCAAGTTGTACTGTTGTCCTGAGAGGGAACCTGTAGCCAGTTCCAGTTTGCTTCTGGGGGCAAAGAGCAGCTTTTTAGGGATGGGAATAATCTTAGTTGGGACTGTGGTAAAGAGTTAAACCTCCACCCCTATTCCATGGTCTTATCCAAATTGCTTCTGTCCACCACCAGCCAGCTGCTGTTTTAGAAGAAAAGAAACACCATGATACTTTTCTCATTTGTAGTTTGCTCTGCTCTAATCTGGGGCTGTGGCCTCTAATTTTGTGTTATGCACAGTCACTGATTACTGGGAGCTCTCTGGAAATCATTTTTAAAGGTATTCTGTTACTCCATGAGGTTTATTGGTTTTTCCAGAGCATTGACTTAGACGAATCAGTTCTGCATCTAGTGCAAAATTAAAATTGTGAAAAGATCTCCATTTGTTCCCCCCATCTAGTCTATCCCTGGGACAGGAGCATGGACTAAATATCTGTAAGCAGACCCTTTTTTCTCCTGATTTTCGAATCCATGCAGGTTCTTCAAAGGAAGGCTTAAGTATTTTGTGTGAAACTACTTATCAAGGAGAGTAAAATGACAGGTAGGTTATTATAACTTGGGAAAAGTTTGGAGAATGACATTTTGTGAATGCCTTCCACTCCCACTTACACTTAACTGAAGAGCTTAAAAAAGTTGTGATCATTCACAGTTGTGTGCTTGATTGATCATTTGCATCCTTTTTATTGTCTCAAATTCATGTGTCTTTAAGGAAATAGACTTGAGTGGAAGGAATGAAATCTTGCAAAATCCTTTATGATGATAAGGAGTCAGGGGGGCTTTCAGTGGCATTTTTTTGGTCAAGTGTATGCAGTTGAATTTGCACAAGTGCGCATAACATGTGGGCTGACTAGATTTGCTGCCTTCTCACTTGTGTTTCAACTAGGGTTGCCATAATTCGCTTCCACACGAACGAGACAGGATTCCCTGTCAAACTTGCCAGCATGTGAGCTCAATTCCCCAAAATCCAAACAGTCTCAGTTTTCTGGGGCATATGGCAACCCTAGTTTCAATCAAAGATTCCTCCTTTACTTGGCTGCAGCTGATGTTGTATACAGGTGGGCCGCTTTATCTGTAGATTCATCATGCCAGTCCTTTGAATTGCTCTACTGAGTCTTCCTTTTTGAGTCTCTCTGTGAGGCTCAGAACGGCTCCAGTCTCATTCAAAGCTCCAGTAGTCCCTGAAGGCTGTAGAACTCCCTGCCACAGGATGTGGTGATGGCATCTAACTTCAATACCTTTAAGAAAGGATTGGACAAATTCCTAGAGGAAAGGACCATCACAGTTTACAAGCCACGAGGTGTATGTGTGTGCATGCATAGATAGATGTTATAGATGACAGCAACCTCAAAATGCCAGATGCAGGGGATGGGCACCTGGATGCAGATATCATATGTGCTCACTGAGGTGTCTGGGGGGATGCTGTGTGATACAGGAAGCCTGATCCATAAGAAGCTCTTCTTATGTTCTTAAAACTGCAAAATTCATTATTCATTGTTTTCAGTATCCACGGGGTCTGGGTCTGGGAACAGAGGCCCAATGATAAGGAAGCACTACCTGTATGTGCACATTTGATTTTGTTAGATAGAGCCTGGGTTAGATGTGTAGTTGGTTAATATAAGCACACATAATACTGAAATTAACCTAACTATTGGGCGTTCAAATTGATTGGGAACATAGCTGAGGTATTGTGATGATTCAAAGTCTGGATTATAACAGGTACAATAATCTTTAGTTGTAAAACCTTGTATTTGGCAGTAAATATGACCATGTCTCTTTGTACTTTTTTGAGTATGACATGTGGAATTATAAATGAGGTAACTATTGATAAGATCTTTAGATGCTAAAAGACACCCAGGACAGTGTCCAACATGTGAACCTGAAGAAAAATTGTGCAAGGGAAGACTGTATTTGTGTAGAAAACTGAATTCTCTATAAGACAGTTACTGACTACTCCATTCCATTGTTACAGATTATTGAACGTGATTCAGAAGAAATACATTTCTAGGTAAGAAAGACATTGTTCAGCTTCTCCCATATTTTCTTAGGCTATATACCAGTGAAGATTTAGGTATCTTTTGTGAATCTGACACTGTGTATTACTTGTATCTAAGTGCACCTGCTCCCATACCTTAGATTTCTAGAAGATTTGAGTAGTGTACTTCCCTTTTGGCTATGTGTCAGTGCACCTGTTAGTGTGCTATGGCATGGGGAGATCCTGCCCTGGCCTTGCTAGTGTAGGAGAGCACCAAGTACAAAGAACCACTGATTCAAGGCTAAACTGTTGTTAAATCAGGAATGTACATTTACAAAATAAGTATTCAATTGTTTTAAATTGTGATAGACATATGCCAAAAATAGTACTGGGACAAAGCACCCACACTTTAAACTTTCTTAAGCTAATACTTCAGACTTCTGAAACATTCTCAGCCTCTGGGAAGTGTAGAACTCGTCAAAGGCCTCCCGGGAAGGGAAGTAGGCAGTAGGTTGACGTGTTTAGGTCATGGGGAAATTGTGTGCTTCCCCAGTTTCATTTCTTGGTGACATGGGTAGTTTGCAAAGCAAAGCACAAAATTGCTTCCAGGGAGTGATAGTTAAATGCCATGGCTTGGATTGGTTGGAAGACAGGCCACAAATGAGAAACCACATGGCTAAGGGAAATTTTGGGACTTAGTGGAAAGAATTGAGTGCTTTGTGTGTACTGCATTTGCTGACTTGCCAAGGGAACTCAGGGAGGCATGCAGGGGAATGCTCAGGGAGCTCAGGGAGAAGCAGGAACAACGTTTGTTCCTTCCACCCACCTGCCTTAATTTTTCACAGATTCCTTCTCTCCTGCTGCCAGAACAATCCACCACTTGTCATTTATTGTTTTGTTCAAGTGCTTGCTCTGACGGCTGCTGCTAAGTATCCCAGCAAGCTTGACCATGAACATGTTTCATGGAGAGACCCAAAGGCAATCCAAACCCCTGGTTAGGCCAGCATAAGTCCCATTTTGGCCTAGAGGTATTGCAGAATTTATGTAAAACACCTCTGTGCCCCTCCTGGGGAGTGCACAGACATGAGCTGGCCACCCCACACCATTGTGGGAATGGGGAGATTGACTGAGTTGTTCTGGCCTAAATTGATAAGGATTGTGCCCCTAGTTATGGAAAGGTGTAGGGTGGTGGAAGTGCAGACCATCTCTTTCCTGTCTCTGCCCAGTTCTGAACCTCCAGGGTCTTCAGTTAGCATCTTGAGATTTATTAACAGCATTCAGGGATCATGGTTAAACTTTCAGGGAAACAGTGATGGATATAGGCTATGTAAAGCAAGGTATACTAGAAAATGCAGAGAATGGGATTTGGGGAATTGACTGAATTCACAGCTGCTTTAGATTCCCAGGTGGTGGCTACGGCTGGGGGAAGGGGGGCTTTGCCCAGCTTCAGCTAGTACACCAGCTGCGGCCATACTTTGATCATGTAGTCCTATCCAGAGTGATCAAAGCCACTGTGACATTGAGGCTAGACTATCATAACATATTAAATGTGGGGCTGCCCTTGAAGATAGTTCAGGATCTGCCCATGTAATCACCCATGTAGTTCAGGTATGTCCATGTAATCACTAGGAAGCTAGACTGTTGGACTGGTGCTCCAGCAGCTGCATTGACTTGCATTTCCAGGCCCAATTTAAGGTACTAGTTTTGACCTTTCAAAGCTACATTAGGATGAGGGCCTGGATATCTAAGACCGCCTATTTCTGTATAATCTGCCACGTCCCCAAGGTTGAGAAGGCTCTCTTATGGGTGCCACTGTAGAGGGGTATGGAGGCAGTGGCACAAATAGGGCTTCTTAGTAGTGGTATCTACTCTATGACACTCTCTGTCTTGATTTCTGAACTGCTTCCTCCTTAGAGACTTTCCTGAAGACAAGCCTTTTTAATTCTCAGCCTTTAAATGTGGGCATCTGAATAGCTTTTATAGGTTAGATTTTTTAATATGGTGTTTTCACTGCTGCCTTTGCATTTTTTTATTGTATTTGGGCTTTTATTTTAATCTGTTCTTAGATTGTTTTATTTATATTGTAATGTTTAATTATGTATTTACTTCGTGTGCTTCTTGTAAGCTGTCTTGGCTCCTCTGGTGGGGTAAAAATATGATTAGATGAATAGAATGACATTTTTTAAGCATTCGCCTCTAAAATACTCTTAGTTTGGCTGTGGGCAAACCCCTGAGGTATTATGTGTAAATGCTGTGGAAAGAATTGCTACAGTGTTTATCAGCACTAAACCTTCTTAAGTGCTCAACAGAGAAACAGGAGAGGAATGTGCCACTGGCAGCAGGTTTTCACTACCACCCGCTCACAAGATTGTGCCCCAATTAAGAAATGCTACTGGAGCAGAGCTGGTAGTATTTAATCCAAACAAGTGGAAACTAATTGTAGCTGTGGCAAAGTAGGGTTGAAGCACCCTGCTTTTGTTTAAGAATCACTTTCCAACTTATACCAAGGTAACATAACTGAAGTAATTTTAAAAGCCATTAAGGCTGCAATCCTGTATACCCTTTCCTGGGAGTAAGACAACAACGAGACTACTTCATGCATAGGTTTGTGCCCTAAAGGTTGTAAAACTGAAGATGAAAGCAGCAGCCATCAGCAAAAGACTTAAAACAAAAGACTTCAGCTTGGCCATAGCCCAAAAATTATTTTTAAAGCAGAAGCATATTAAGTAGATGAAAGAAATCTAGAGAGGGGACATTTGAACCCACTTGGTAAAGAATTTCAAAGGGTGGAGGTGCCACAACAAGGCAACTCCTGCTATGTTTCATTCATAACCATTAATAATGAAATGCAAAGCAGGGATGAATTGACAACCTTGCTGCCTGATCTTAGACATACTGGGGGTTGGAGAGGCTACCATGGCTGGAAAGGTCATTCATGGTGACTTCCCTGAGTGTTCCCTAGCAGGTAATGCCAGGGTGTGATAGGTCTGCCTGGTGCTTCTTGCAGGAGACACCTGTAAGGAAGCAGCAGCTGGCCCTTTCCTGGTGGGAGGAAGATGAAAACCACTCCTGGGTGTGGGCTGACCCACCAATATTGGCTATATCCCACCTGCATCTGGGATGGTCCAGATGACAGGAGAGATGGGGAAGAGAGGTCCTCCCAAGCAGCTTAGGGACCATAAAACACTGAATACAGGTCCATGGTATGTTTTCACAACATGTAGGTTAGGGAGAGATGGGGAAGAGTTGTGTGCAGCTGCCTTCCCCAGCATTGTTTAGGGCAGGGATCCTCTTTAAACAGGGGGCCGGTTCACTGTCCCTCAGACACTGTCGGGGGCTAGAGAGTGAGAGGACTTATGTAGGACAAAATGTAGGATGTCCTACATTTTAAAATGTAGGACATTTAAAAAATGCAGGACATGTTAAAATGAAGCAAAAATGCTTGTATTGCTTTCCTGTACTTCAACACTTTTGAAATTGAAAACCTTTTTACATGCCTGATTCTCACCCAGACATGCAAGATGCCCTCAAAGCAGTTTGCAGCAACACGTTACTTCAACATATTTTACTTAACATATTTTTCTACAACATATTTTACATGTCAGACTTAAGACATGTAATTGTAAGACACCCTTGAAGCAATTTGCAGCAACACAAGGAATGTCAGTGGCATGCACTGACACACCATGCACTCTCTCACACACACATACCCATGTACACAAGCGCACAAGCACAAGCTCACCTCAATTTTGGGCTTGCTGTTCAGGAATTTTGCCCAAGCCCATGCATGTCTACTCTGGAGTAAGGCCCATTAGAGTCAGTGGGGCTTACTCCCAGGAAAGTAAGCTCAGCCCCTGCATGTCTACTCAGGAGTAAGGCCAGGGGTGGGCCCAGCCAGCTCCAAGATCCAGTTCGCCAGAAGTTGGGGGTGGACCAGGGTCAGGGGGCGGGACTGGGGCTAGGGGGCAGGGTCCAGCTGGCCGCAAGCGCGCTAAGTCTCTTGGAGCATGGCCCAGCTGGACGCTAGCGCACTGTGCGTGGCTGCCGCTGGCGTACCAGTCCCTGCGGTTCTAGCAGCCGCGGCTCTGACCGATTCACCAGCGTCCGCCACGGTGGAAGATCCGGTTCGGGCGAGTAGGCCTGAACCTGCATCTGCCCACCTGTGAGTAAGGCCCATTAGAGTCAGTGGGGCTTACTCCCAGGAAAGTGTGGTTGGGAGGGTGGCCTTAATAGCCCAGCTCTCTGCTTGTCTACTCAGATGTAAGCCCCTGGCAGCTGGGGCAGCAGCAGGAGGCGCACGCAACAGCCTCAAGCCCCTGCTGGCTGGGGCGGCCATGAGAGAGCGGCGGGAGGCTCGCATGCCAGCCTCAAGCCCCTGGCTGCTGGGGCAGCCATGCGAGGGCAGCGAGAGGTGTGCACTCCAGCCTGAAGTCCCTGCTGGCTGGGGTGGCCGCGAGAGAGTGGTGGGAGGCGCACGCACCAGCCAGAACCCCTGGGGCAGACGAAGTGCACACGCAGTTCCAGCTGCTCATGCAACATTTTAAAAAAATTTAAAGGGCCAGCTTGAAGCTGCTCAAATTCCGGAGCTCAGAGGGGCTCTCTCCCTTTGCACAGGGCTGCCGCGACTAGCGGATCTTCACCGCGGCTGCCTTGAACTGCCCCCCAGTGCCCACAAAGCATCTCCCAAACCCCCCAAAAGACCGGCGGGCTGGATTGAGGCCCCTGGTGGGCTGGATGTGGCCATGGGCCGTAATTTGGGGAACCCTGGTTTGACCTTTTTCTTACAGTCTCAGTGACCCTCCTGAGGGGCATACGCTGACAGTTCTAAGAGTTATGTGCAGATTTATTTTGAACATGTTATGCTCAGCCTTTTTGCTCGAGGCTGTAATGAAGATTTTCCATTGAATCAAATGACCAGAACCTACTGAAAAATCAAACTCTGTCTCTTTCTTCACTAAACCTGCTAGTCCTTCCTGAATGCTCCTACACATGCATACAACAAACCCATGGTTTCCAGGACTAAATTTCATCTGCTTGAAGGAAGGATGTGTGGCTGGAATGTGGGCATAAGAGTTCAAAGATATTGTTAAGCACTCCCCCATTTTCCTGAATAGTGAGAAATTCCAGAGGCAGTGCTGCTAAGTTTTGTAACCTAAAGAGCACAGAAGAGTAATGGTGCTTTTTGTAAAATCTGATTTATTTATTATCCCCCGTATTGCAAAGTGCTTCAGTTTTACCTTTGAAGAATGTAGCAGTTTTTCTTTTCAAAGCTTCCAGACTTCCGTTCTTCTTAAAGCCCATTCTCCACAGAAGAGGTGAATTGTCCATACAGGGAAATCCACATAACTTTTAAGGAAATATCATGTTTCTTTTTGGCATGTCAGATCCCCACTCCTAACTGGAGTTATTTCAAGCACCGGCCCAGTGTTAGATCCCTTCACAGTAATCTAATGCAAACCCACAACTGTGTGACCTTAAGGGTGTCAGTTTACCCTTATTTTAGAAAGTTATCCCTTTCTTTCAGAGTAACAGGTCAGTCTCCTACAATATGGTAGATGTCTATTATTTCTCCATTGCACACTTCCACAGAGCAGAATGGATGCCGAATGTTGTGCCAGAACTCTGAAGTGTCCTGGTTTTTTGCATTTTAAAAAGCAGCAGCAGTATAAGCATCTTTGGAGGAAAGAGTGTTACTTTGAAATGCTTTATTCTTAACTAAGGGAAAGGACTGTAGTTCAGTGATAGAGTATATGCTATACCTATGGAAGTTCTGAGATTGAATATCTGGTATCTTCAGTTCATATAGGGCTGGAAAAGATCATTGTCTGGAATCTTGGAGAGCTGACCCCAGTCAGTATAGGCAGTATTGACCTGGATGTACCAATGGACTGATTTAGTATAAGGTAGCTTTGTAACTCCATACAAAATGTCATGTTTACATAGAAGCATTTTCTTAATAAAGTGATGCAAAACTTGCCAGAACATTTTTTTTCCCATTTGGTCCATTGGTTGAAGCAGATGAGCTGAATATCAGTCTGTTTTTCATGTTTAGTAGGAACAAATTTGTCTGCTTATTGTCATAGGACATGTTGCCAGAAATGGTTTTGGAGCCACACCCAGGCAAATTTACAAAACAGGATACCATTCCATAGTGTGTGAAATGCATCTGTAAATATTGTTGATCTGATGCTGAAGGGAACCAAGAGCTTAGGACTAGTCAAAATGTTCACCATGGTATTTAGTATTCTAAAAATGCTTTCTTTCCACTGTGGAGAATACTCTCTTGCAAACCTCATACATCAAATATAATTCAGTAATTTAGGACGTGGAATAAACTTTTCCCTTTTGTGAGCATATCTAAATAAGCAACCTTTAGAGTTTTGCTATGTGTTCAATTTAACTGGTTTTTTAAAAAATTGAACTTTTTTCAATGTTCAGTACAGTGGTACCTTCGCTTACAAGCATAATTCATTCCAGAAGCATGCTTGTAATCCAAAACGCTTGTATATCAAAGCATTTTTCCAATAAGAAATAATGGAAAATCAAACAACTTGTTCCACAACCCAAAAATATTCATATAAAAGGATTACAATACTGTAGTATAATACCAAATAATAAAGAAAATACAAAATATGAAGAAAAATAAAACAAATTAACCTGCACTTCGTCTCTCAGGCTGCAGTCTGCCCCTTTCTGTAGGAGTGATTATAATAGAGCCTACCATAGAGTAGACAAGCAAGATGGGCTCTGAGGCGCCTTTCTTATGCCCCCCTTTCATAGGAATGAGCTCCATTGACTGTAATAGGCTTTCTTCAGAGTAGACATGGAGAGGCTGGTACAGCACCAAAACCAACCATATCCCAGCTTGGACTGTTTTTCACTTGTTTATCAGGAAGTTGCTTGTATATCAAGTTAAAATTTATTAGAAATGTTTGCTTGTCTTGCAAAACATTCTCAATTCAACATACTGTTAATCTAAGGTTTTACTATAGCTATATCCAACAGAAAAGGCAGTCATCACCCTACAAAGTTCATGGGATACATGCAGTTCCCAAAACTAAATAGCCAATATATCTCTCACTCCCTTCTCCAGCTTCATACTTGGAGTTGGAGAAGCAAGTTTGAAAACACGTATTTGAAAAATGTTAGTAGCAACTTTTATTCAGCCTTTTGCTGTCATGATAATTATATTTCTAAAGCTAGGTTTAAATTTAAATTTTCTTTTACTAAAAAGACTCCGGCTGTTCTGTTGTTGATGCTGCTTTTCAGCCAATGTTGGCAAGGGAAAATTCTGCAAGTTGATTTTGAATGAACCTGAATTGAGTGGCACTGCGCTTGTCAATCTAAACGCCAGCCAGTTGGTGGTTTGAGACCCAAGTACAGCACCACAGATAGGGCTGTACTCACTTCCCAACCTAGAGTTTGAAGGGATGTAAATTCAAGTAGATAAATAGGTACCACTTTGGTGGAAAGGTAACAGCATTTCATACACTTTGGCATTTTGTCATGCTGGCCATATAACTACAGAGGTATCTTTGAATAACACTGACTTTTCAGCCCTGTAATGGGGGATGAGCACCACCCTTAAGAGTTGGTCTCGAATAGCAGAGCAACATGCAGGGGCCAACTTTACATTTACTTTAGTCTGAATGGTGTAGTCCTGCTAGTACTACCCAAACTATTCAGATTAAATATTGCCATGTGTAAGATGGATCAGAAGGGATATTGCAGCAAAACCTATTTAGCTATTTCTGGAGAATTGTAATGCCAAATCTTTTTTTGTTTGTTTTTCACTTTGATAGGCTAACACTGCCACTTAGTGGATATCTTCTCTAACTGCAGTCTCTTCTAAAATATATGTTGATGGCCTATAAATTGGCTTGTCTTTAGTTTGTTTTTTTAAGTGTCATGAATAGCCTTGACCATTGAGCTCCTTAAATCAAAAGTCTCTCTGTTTGTACTTAGGGAGGGGGTTGTATGTATGGGAGAGTTTTCTCTGTATAGTTATCCCTCATTAGGTTAATGGAGCTTAATCCATACCATGAAAACTGCCTGTTAGGCAAAAACTCATATAGTGAAAATGTTTTTTTGTATAGGATTCCATGCACAGGTGGGCTGAGGCAGGCTCGCACTAGCGAAAATTGGGGCCATCATCTTTGAATTGCATGCAAGTGTGTTTGAATTTCTCTTAAAGGGCCTCTGGGTCTGTCTTCCCAGAGCTGAAGCTCCACTCCCCCTCCTTCCTCCCCTTCTGAACCTCCCTCCCCTTCTGAGGGGGGCTCTCTCTCCCCCCTCCTTCCTCTCCCTAAGGTTATTTTTTAAAATACAAATAGACTGTTCCCATTACCATCATTCAGACAGGGCATTGCAATCATTCCACTTAAAGTAGGTGCAACATCTGAGTGTTGTGAGGATGAGATTCTCCAGGGCTTTTGTCCCCTGTTCCTCCAGCCCTGTCTACTTTCCTGAGAGTAAGCCCACTGACTATGAGGAGACATGGTAAGGACTGGGCTCTGAGGCTGCAATCCTATCCACACTTATCTGGGAGTAAGCCCCACTGACTAGAATGAGACTTACTTCTAAGTAAGCCTGCATAGGATTGGACTGTAAGGCTATATTCCTGACCATAGAGTCCTGGGAGTAAGCCCCACTGACTTGAATGGGACTTACTTCTGAGTAGGCACAGTTAGGATTGGGCTCAGGCTGCAATCCTATCCACACTGTAGTCCTTTCCCCCCCCCCAGATCACCCCACCTCATCCTGCCCCTCTGAAAAATCTCTCCACCTGAGAATGTGGGAAGTATGGGGGGCACCTGAAGAAATAGCCCCAGTTCCCATCCTGCCCCCCCCCCCCAGGAGCCCAGTCCACTGCCCACTCTGAAGTAAATCCTATTAAAGTCAGTAGGTTTTACTCCCCTGTGAGGATAGGACTGTAGCCTCAAAGCCCAATCATCTGTCTACTCAGAAGTAAGTTCCATTATAATAGTGAAGCTTACTCCCTGGAAAGAAGCTGGTTTCTAAGAGCTTGTTATCCTATGCCTGACTACTCAAAAGTTAATCCCATTTCAATCTATGAAGCTTACTCCCAGGAAAGTGTGCAGAGGAGTGCAGCATTAGAGGCCAATCCTATTCTTGGCTACTCAGAAGTAAGTCCCATTAGAGTGTATGGAGCTTACTCTCAGGAAAGTGAATAGGATTGCAGCCAAAGGCTGGTTACTAAGAGCTCAGTCCTTTGCTTGACTACTCAGAAGTCCTATTATATTCAATGGAGCTTACTTACAGGAAAGTGTGGACAGGATTGTAGGCTTAAGTAGTGGCTTAGAGGCAAACCTCAGCATGCAGATGGACACCACAGACTCTGGTCCTAAACTGTAGCTCAGTGTTTCTCAACCAGTGGTATGAGCATCACCTGCGGAACTTGTGGTAGTGTCTGCTGGCACTGAGGCACCTGGATGTGTCACATGTGCTCCCTGAGGCAGCTGGTGGGCCTCTGTGTGATTCAGGAAGCTGGACTAGATGGGTCTTTGGTGTGATCCAGTGGGGCTTTTCTTATGCTTTTATGTTCTTATTTGTGGCACACATTCCCCCTCAGAGCACAACAAAGCATCATGCACTGAATGCTTACACTGAACTCGGGGGCTTAATCCTGATTGATGCAGTCACAGGTGATACAATTTTTTTTGTAAACTAAGGGTTAAAATGGTCATTAGAACATAGAGAAGCTGATGTTAAAATATTTGAAGCCCACCGTGACCGCGCAGGACTGGGTTCTGAGGCTGCTGCAATCCTATCCACACTTTCCTGGGAGTAAGCCCCATTGGCTATAATAGGGCTTACTTCTGAGTAAACCTGCACAGGACTGGGCTTTGAGGCTGCAGCAACCCTATCCACACTTTCCTAGGAGTAAGCCCCATTGGCTATAACAGGGCTTACTTCTGAGTAAACCTGCACAGGACTGGGCTTTGAGGCTGCAGCAACCCTATCCACACTTTCCTAGGAGTAAGCCCCATTGGCTATAATAGGGCTTACTTCTGAGTAGACCTGCACAGGACTGGGCTAAGTCACTCCCAGTATTCAGCTGAATACTCCCTGGCCCTGACCCCAGCCCAGCCCCTGGCCATGCCCACTTCCGGGGAACCGGTTGTTGAGCCAGGGTGGGCCCACCTCTGATTCCATGTTATAATTTCTGATTATTTTTTGCGGCGCTCAGGATTAATATCCTAAATCTGAAAGTTGACCCAAATATAGCACAGAAAATTTTCTAATTGGAAACTAGTATCTAGTATAAAACTAGAAACTAGTAGTAGAGGCACTCTTTTAAGTGGGTGTTCCTCTTTTATTTAGCAGGGGAAGAGTAACTGACCCTCCACACCCCAGCAATGTCTGTCCAAGTGGCTTCTGCTGGTGTTCTTTTGCATTTTAGATTGTGAGCCCTTTTGGGACGGGGACCCATTAGCTATTAATTCGCTATGAATTTTTTTCATTTTCTTTGTAAACTGCTTTGAGAACTTTCTAGATGAAAAGTGATATATAAATACAATAGATGGATGGATGGTTAGATATCTCTGAAGTGGGACTGTCAGGTGGCTAGTCTGAACAGAAGATTTCTTGGCTGTAATCCTAACGATGCATTCCTAGGAGTAAGATCCATTACACACAATGGGACTTACTTTTTAGTAGACCTGGTTGGGATTGTGCTGCTTATATTGTAATTGGTGGTCATGATCCTAGCAGAGAACATGGGCAAACATGTTGAGAGCAGTCATTGGGCACACCCTGAGGAGGCCAGAGCCTCCTCCTGCCCTTCCTCCTGCAGCCACTGTCCTCTCCCTCTTTCCTCACCTTCTGTGGCTTCCTTGGTACACATGAAGAGTAGCCCGTTTTTTCTATTCCAAAGGGAATCAATACCCGCTGCGCTAAATATTTTTATCGCAAAGGTGTGCCCACAACTTTTATATACCATCCCTGTATGGATTGTGGACTCACATCTTAATGACCCCAGAGCAAATTCCTACAAAAGATCCTGGCTCTCCCATGTTGGATCCCCTACCGGCCATGTACCTCGAAACAGGACAAGGTCTAAATAGAATCCACGGCATCGCTGACTATCCCTAAATTTTGGCTGTGTATCCTTTATAATTGTGATACCAGCAGCCTCTATTACTCATTACTCTCAGACTCGCCCAAACCAGCCACCCTGATTTTATGGGAAAACAAAATTAAAGCTATAAGGTTATCTTCTCAGACACTGAGCATGCTCTCTCAACATGAGGCTTTACAGAGTATACAACGTAGGATACTTGATAGTGAAATGCAGGATCTTTTTAGTGCGGCCAGTAAGTCTTGCTCCCCTCTAAACTCATTGGCCATAGTCTCATATAGCCACATAGCATTCTGTGTAAACTTTGTACATCAGCATCATGTCTACACTTTAGCCCGTTTCAATGTAATACCTGCAGCAGTACTCTATGGAAGATTACACAATATACCACACGTGGACAGACATTGCCCATGCACTATGAACTGTGTGGAAACTATCACGCGTATATTTTTATACTGCCTATTGTATGTCATTTCATGTTCTCAGTATGTGTAACCCTTGCTAGAAAACAAAAGGGGCTCATCTGATGCTGTTAAGACCTCTCACCTACTTAGCTCCAGTTCTCCAGTATTTGTTAATAAAGTAATAAACTTTTTGAAACAGGCAAGGTACCTGTATTTACTCGAATATAATGTGACATTGAATATAATGCACACCCTATACAGTACTTATAATAAAAATACCGCAATTACTCTAATCTAATAAACCATCAAATCTAATGCACACTCTGATTTTGGAAACTCAGTTTGGCTGAAAAGGTGAGCATTATATTTGACTACATACAGTATATTCATAATGTAATGGATGAAGATGTCTAATATTGAAGATATCTAATATTCAGTCCTGGATTAATGGTGTTTTATGTCTATTTGAGTTTTATGCCAATAAAGGTGTTTGATTTGATTTCAGTAGCCAGGGAGATGGACTGCTCAAAAAAGAGGGGAGTTAAGGGGAAGGACCTGGTTGCACTGACGAGGAAAGGTGTTCACATCATGAGACAAGAGCAATCCTGGCAAGGTTCCCCACAACAGCTTTTTGTCTTCCTGCTGCCACTATAGTGTGAGCACAGCCCCATTCCTCTTTTGTCACCCACCTTGGCAAATTTGCATTTGCATGTATGAGCAAGCGGGCTCACTAAGGTAAAGCAGGAGAAGCTGCACATGGATGTGTCCACCATGAGGCAGCAGCAATGCAGGCAAGTACTAGAATCAAATCTTCATTATTACATAGTGAAAGACTGCCCTCAGAGCAAAGTAAAATTCAAAAAAGAAAGAAGAATCTTAAGACTATTTCCATACTTAAAAAGCCATGACACATCTGGTTTCACAAGTAACGTGACTTGAAAACACTGCTTAGAGATCCTGTTTCCTATTCTTTTTAAACTGAATCTAAATTTAGGGATACTTCTGGTCGCTTGTGTCTCTTCCTTGTAACTACAGGAGCTGGTATTCCTCACCTTGTTCTGTCCATTATCTGCTCAAAAGTGTTCAGGCCGTGCCCAGTTTTGATGAAGAGCAAAGGCCTAGAGATTTATGAACAAGCAGCAGACTTAACAGTGATCCTCTGTGGATTGCTAGTAGACTTAACTGCTCTCTTGAATTCAGATGGACCTAAAAGGACTAGAGGCTATCAAATCTACTATCAAATCCCAATAATACCAAATTTCAACAATAATTTCACTGAAAGCGGCATTTTTGTAAATTAAGAGCCCTGTCCTGTCCTTCCCTGCCAAGGTAACAAGGCTGCACTGCATCTTCCAGACAAGAGCAGCCATGGAGCTCTCTTCTGGGTAAGTAAAGGAACTTTTGTTTGCCAGGGGGTAGGGGTAGGAATCTATCTGGAGTTGTACCAGTATTCAGCTGGCACATGTCTGCATTGACCAGGGATGATGGAGTGGGCCTAGGAAGGTAAATAGGATTCAGTGGCTTCCACTAATTGCCAAACCTTTGTGAACCCAATCTTTCCATCTCTTTCATTTCCATCCTTGTTCTGCCCCATCACTAGGTGTGCATTCTGCCCTGGTTCTGCCTCCCCCGCACTCACCTTCTCTGCCAACTTAACTCTAGTCACTTGGTCTTCAATGCTGTGGTATGTGTAGTAAGGCTCTGGCTATCCTGTTGGCACTCTAGCGGTGCACAAGTCTGAGTGTTGCTAGAAGTGTTGCCAGAAGATGACTGTAAGTAAGGTTGGTAGTGCTCATAGAACACTAATTCTTGTCAGTGCAGCAATCCTATAAAATTGAGCTGTAGGTAGCATAAGGATGCAATCCTAACTAATGTAGACCAGCCTAACTCAACTGGCATATCTTCCTGTGGTGTTGTGGGAGGTTGGCATATGCCTCTATACTGGCCTAACTCTATAGCACATTTGGGACACTCCCAGATCAGTGTAGGACCTGTGCCAGGGCTTAGGCCAGCCTAACTGGAAATTAGGATTGCAGCCTAAGTAATATATTCATTGTGAGATTGTAGTCTGAAGGTGTATATATGCATGTGTGAGGCTGCATATACATTAAAATACATTCATTTCCCAGCATCCTCAAAGAGAAACAAATGGCCACAGCTTTGTGACAGAAGAAAAGCCTCCACTGTGACTTGAAGTTGGTTAATAAAGGCTTGCTGCTTAGTTTCTAAGAGGTTATTATTTCTGACCTTGGGTGACCAGCCAGGTGGCTGCTTCACAAGCTAGTCCTTTGTCCTTACATTGCAGATCCTTGCATCAGATGAAAATACCTTTTAGCAAAGGTAGAGATTTATTTATATATACATACATATCCCACTTTTTCCATGCCTCACTTTTTCTCACTCCTATGTGTTACCTCAAGGACAACCATTGGCTCTCTTCTTGAGAATGCCATCTGTACTACAAACATAGACATTTCAGAAAGGTATTTGTGTTTTATTGGATCTCTGAAACGAGCATTTCAAAGCTGACAAGCTTGCTGTTCAGCTGTTATCATATGGGGGACATGTGAAGGTTCCCTTTGTCTCTGTGAAAGAGATTGGTTTTGGACATGCAGATGAATTCAAATACAGGTGGAGCTACTTTATCTACAGATTTTACATCCATGGATATGGCTCTATGTGGGTCCTCTATACTGCTGCCCCAGTAAAAGGGAACAAACATTTATCTTGGGGAGGTCTCTGTGACTGCTCTATCCACTGTAGGATGTAGCACAACCCCCACTGACACAGTTGCATCAGTGTTAGAAAGTTGGCTAGGATTGGGCTCATACTCGTTTGGTAACTGCTTAGGATTGAAAACTATGATGGTATGAATCACACCACTATCTGCCATTTTACTGATCTGGGTTGGGTCTTCTGAGGGCACTTCATATCATCAGTGCCTAAAATAGCCATAGGGAGGGGGGTCCAGTCCAGCCTGGAAACTGATGGGTATATGGTATAGTTTCCTCAAACCCCCCCCCCCCAATTCTCCTGGGTTGCATAGAGGAAGGCAACATGATTGTCACTCAGTGAAAAACATGCCTGTCAATCCATGTTTCATGTCATTTCTGGCATGCCTTGAAGACCTTAAGATCAATATCAGTCTTTAATGTAAATGGACAAAATGTGTGTATGGCTGTAGACCATGGGGAACAGCTTTCCTTTAGTTAGTCTAATCTGAGGATATTTTAGGGTGTGCTAATTAATCCTTTTTGTTTTGTTCTTTACTACTTTCTCCTGAATATAATTTATTTAAAAATTAGTTTAATGTTGCATTTTTATTGGCAGTTTTGTTAAACCTTAAGCTTGTAAGACTTTGGCTGCAATCCTAACCACACTTTCCTGGGAGTAAGTACTACTGAACTTATTGGGACTTACTTTTGAGTAGACATGTTTAGGATTGCACTTTTTGTAATCTTAAACTTTGCAGTTTATAGCACTGGCCTAGTAGCCTAGAATGCTTGATTAACCCTGCAATCCAGAGTAACAACAGGAAGACGTAAGAGGCACTTACTCTGGATTGCTCTATGCATTTCCCATAGGTTTCCCATAGGAGGCAGGTGTAAAAGGCCCTGTGGTTACTCTGGATTGTAGCCTAAGTACCGGTAATAATACGGGGGGGAAAAGCAGGCCTCCGTCAGTCTTGAAAGACTATGGTATCGTGCTCTGCGCTGCATACACTGCATGCAAAGCACGGGAAAAGTAATCACAATATTCATCTTCTCATTTCTGTGACCAGCAGCAGAGGGTGCTATGTAGTCAGCAAAATTCATCTTGAGCTTAGTACATTTTTCTCCCCTTCCCCTCCTCCTTCATGTGAAGCCATATTGAATGAGCAAATGTCTATAGACTGGTCTCTGAGTTTTAAATGTCTCCTTTACAGGAAATCCACTGTGTAACACTGCAGGGTTGTCCAAACAACTGCACAATGTCCACTTCTATGCATATGTTTAACTTTGCTCCATCACTGAACAATGTCTGTTTTCTTTGTAGAATAGATCACTTTAGTCACGTGCAACTAATGTTATGAAAGAGGCAAATGATATTTGCCATAAAGGGTTTTGTGTGTGATTAATCATCATGTGGATTTGTCATGGCTTAAAACTGGCAGAGTTGGAACAAACTTGATCTTGAATATAAAAGTGGAACTTTGTGTAAACTTAATTGTCTTAACAAGACATTACTGTATGGACTTTATTGCTGAATTGAGCATGGTTTTTAGTTGCTTACTGTTAAATACACTTCTTTTTTTAAAAGCGACTATTTACATTTTACAGTTTTCAGCTTGCAAAGCTTGTTCACTTGGAAAGGAGAGCCTTTTTCTTAATCAGCTGCTAAACTCTTTTTTTCTTAAATTGCCAGACTAGTCATTATTTTGCCTTTTCTAGGCAATGGGTTCTTGTTATAAGGCACAATAAGAATTTTTGCCCTATAAATGGAACAGAACTGGCTGATCTAAAGCCATTCTCCAGTTAAACCTGATTGATGTTTTGCCCAAGAATTTCTATTGCCATAGCCCAAGACAGAGGTGATACTTTTTACTCATTAATATGTGTGCAGCTGTTATGTGATCTGTTCACAATTAATAAGAATAAGCACACTTGGGTCTGACAGCTCTAGAGCTTTTTTATGCTTCCCGTAGACATCCATTCTTTTTCCCTGATGTGACTGCAAATGGCTAAGATAGTATTAGGAGCTAATGTAGTGGAAGAAGAAGAAGAATCCACTGACTAAGGGATTTCACAGACAGGCTGAAAGTAGAAATGCCTTACTTTACAATTTTTTTAAAATACATACAAGGAGTATTCTATACTCCTTGTACAGGAGGTATTGTAAAGGAGGTATTCTCTCCTTCTATACAAGGAGAGCATGTATAGAATCAGAGGTTACGAGGCTCAGCTCCCTTCAACAACAATTAAGCAGAGAAAAGCTAGTATCCTTTTCCTCTTGCGGTTTCTTTTAATTCCTTCTGGAGACCTTTGGATTGATTCACAGGTGTTGCAGCAGGATGGTTCCATCACACTTTCAGGTGTGGAAGGTAATTCCTTCATACACAAATTGCCAAAAGGCAGCATGGATGGAGCCAATTGAACAAGTTCTGGGATGATCAAACTTATTTAATAAAGCAGGCTGAAATGCATTTATGGCATCTGTTGAGGGCCATAAGTGACATCATTAAGCAGGAAGTGATGTCCTTAAGCAGATAGTGGTCAGAAATAAGCACTTTGTTCCCACATGACAACTCATGGGAAAGTCCAGTTACCAAGCCCAGTTCACTTGGCAACATTAGATGGTTGCAGGTTCCAACATTAGAAGGGTCCATACTGAGGCTGTGTCCCATCCCACTGCTGCCCATCCTGAAGACTGGAGTAATAAAACTGGAGAAGAAACTATAGTGGTTTTCAAATTTATTCAGAGTGAAAAACTATATGATTGTAAGAAAAGGAGGGCAGCCTGAATGCAGGGTTGAGGGCAATGGTTCTTGAGCATTTCAGTCTTGGACCCCCTTCTGAAAATGACAGTATGTCTGGTGGGCCCCTCCCTGAAAGTGATGTCAATTACTATGATGCCAGAGTTCCTCCATTTCTATTTAGAAGTAAGTCCCATTATGTTTAATAACTCTTAATCCCAAATAAGAATGTATGGATTGTAGTTTGAGTGCCCCATTCTAAGATTGCAGCACGTAGTGCCAGATTCCAAGATGGTGACACCCATCTTTTTCACAACCCCAGGGGAGTCCTGTTACCCTGCCCTGAGAACCACTGACCTTGGGGTTAATGACTAGCACTCCAGTAACTTTTCCACCCTCTTTGGGCAAACTGGAATTGTAATGGGAAAATCTTCCCTTCTACTTTCCAAAGGCAGAAATCCCAGAAAGGAGGAGGTTGCCTTGGGATTCCCCCTTCCCCTTGAAAACTAACAAGTAGCAGAATATGGAGTCTAGTAGGCAAGACATCCCACTGCCTCTGAGTGAACTGAGATGAGAAAGGTAAATTGTACAAATAGTGGTTTATTAAAAGGCTGAAAATATAAAACTGGGAAGAAAACAGGGTGTAGACACCAGGAACTGATTAATTAGCAAAAGGGCAGGGAAGGCGAGGACGTGGCAAGGATGTTATGAAGATAAAACAAAACAAAACAAAAAATAAAACAAAAACCCTAAAGCAACTTACTAGGTACAATAGTGATATCTAGTATCATGGTCCTGAAAGCCACCCTTTAAATAAGACAAGTTGACAACCTTCCCCCCACCACCACCATGAAATACCAGCTATTTCCAATGTTGGTTATGGGCACATGGGCAAAGTGTTGTGTGTGTCTGTCCAACCATGTTCCTGCATTATATGACATATGAGCATAAATCCAGCTTTGCCTGTGGGATGTGTTTCTGGGTGTGAAAAGATGGAATGTGTGAATGTGCAGAAGAACAAGCCATTCTATATATGCTGCAGTGGTTCAGTGGTTAAAGGTGCCATACAAGATGGAAAGAGCTCCTTTCCCTTGCCCAGTTCCTGCCAACCTAGCAGTTCAGATGCATGTAAATGTAAGTGGATAAATTAGTCATGACCATCTTGGACCACCTGCAGCCAGTTACGGTTGGCAGCGCTACCTGCCACAGACCCTTTACTGATGGAGCAGATCAATGTGGGACACATTTGGCCCTCTGATTACTGTATACCAACATGAGCCATTTCAGCCCTAGTGAGGAAATGATGTTGGTCACAAATATCGTTGCTTTTTCTGTAAGAGTGAGACTTGTTTGAAATCTGAACTTGACTCGTCAGCTCAGATCCAATGGATTTGATAGAGAATAGTACTCTAGTGTAAAATGTGCACCAACAGGTATCCAAATGTATTGTCTATGAAAGCAGTTCTCAAACTAACTGGGGCTGTGACACCCTCAGAACCCAGAAGTAAGTATTGGTGATATGAAAAGCATCATGGGATGATTTTCAGGTTTGTGGGTTGTTAAAGCCACCCAACAATGGTAAGAAGATCAAAATGGGTGAGAAGAATTTTCACAGTGTCTGGCTTTTGCAAGCTGCAGCTCTGCAGCCGCACTAAGCCACCTTCCACTGCTTGCTGGGTCAGTGGGCAAGTGCCTCATGGTGCTCTATGAGAATATGGGCAAATTCCAGAGTAATTAATTACAGGGAGTCCTCGCTCCGGTGTAAGAACAATTTACTCTGGACACCAATATGAATTTCCCATAAGTTTTCACTGGGTGGTGCAGTAACTAAGGGTGCATATAATGTCTCTTATGTGCTCCCATAGTTACTCTGGATTGGGGGGTATGTTTTCTTTACTAGCATCTTAGCACCTTGAAATTAAACAGGATAGTTTGTAGCTTTAAAAATAAAAACTAATTTTGGATTGTAATCTGAATTCACTCTTAAAATAAGGTAAGTTTTAAAAAAATATTAATTTTGGTACCTGATTGCATTATAATCTAAGATTAACTGTCTTACAAAATGGAATTTTTTTAGCATGATCTTAACATGCTGAATTTTCATGCCTGAATTTCAACAATTTTATTCTGTAAATTTGTTCTGCATGTCATTGGCAGTGAAATAGCATTGACTCAATCAAGTGTAAATTTACTGAGGTCTCGTAGTTTAAGTTTACAGTTTTGTCCTAGTTGTATCATTGTTATAATTTTTTATTTTTAAATTAAATGTACTTTTCCTTTTTCTTATAATTAGGTTATTATTTCTTAAACTTATGCTGGTCTTGCATGTTTTAATACATTGTATGCAAAATGTTACTAATTAATTGAAAGGGTTTGATATACCTGCTTTTTAGGAAACGTTTACACAATATAATTACTGCTGAGTCCTGCAGGTTTTTAATTTTTTTCCCTATGCTGAGCCAGTGAATCACAGTGTGGTTACACTGAAAGCAATAAATCAGGTTTAGAAGGATCTTCGCTGCTGAAAAGCACAGCTGATATCACC
The DNA here is from genome assembly GCA_030015325.1 of Cryptoblepharus egeriae. Taxonomy (NCBI): domain Eukaryota; kingdom Metazoa; phylum Chordata; class Lepidosauria; order Squamata; family Scincidae; genus Cryptoblepharus; species Cryptoblepharus egeriae. Next base: position 134,613,223 of record JAREYC010000001.1, read on the forward strand.
AGCGGTTGGCCTGGCTCTGTATCATTTCCAATGCTGCTCTTTAAGAAATAAATGGATGTTCTATAAATATAGAGAAGGCAATTAATTTTGGAACCATCCCAGATGTAATATTATGGTGGACCTTCTTATAAATGAATGACAGACATATAGAGCATTGAACCCTTCTTGTTCATTCCTCGTAGAACTTGAAATTCTTTCATTACTGAAATTTGGCTATTTGGGAGGCTATTTGTAAGTTAATTTCCAGTTAAACCAGCTGAACAAGCCAAACAAAAAAAATGTTATTAGCTCAGATATTTTTACTAGCCTGGCTGTTCACATACAAACAGCCCAATCCTATCCCAAATCTTTTTTTAACCTTATAGGCTGCCTGGCTGCCACTGGTCTTTGGACCTGCTCCATCTATTTAGCAGCTATATGTATGGACAGAGTTCAGGGGCATCAGATCCGGGAAAGAAGGATAGGATCTTGGAGTGTAGCACTGCCATTGAGCCATTTTACCTACTCCAGTGTGGAGTAGGTAAGCTGGTATATAAGTGGGGGCTCTAGCCATTTGTATTACTGCCTTTGGTCCTTGCACTGTTGGAGTGGCTTTGGTCATGCTGTTTCATGTGTCTTAGGTCCATATCCTAAAGTCAAATTAAGCCCTTTGCTCCGGAGCAGTTAAAGTGACTTTCCATAAGATTACACTTAGAGGGTGACATAACTGCATGGATCCGTAACTGCTCTGGATTTTGCCCTTATATTAATAGATGTTGACATCCACTTCTGTAAGCTCCAAACTGGGGCCCTGCTATTTGTGGAGTATCAGTAACTTGGAAAGAAAGTCAGGGTACCCAGTAAACTCTCATACTTATTGTTCTCAAACCTATTCTTCAAAAACTGCTTGCCCTACATCCTGTAAATGGGGGTATGGTGATTCAAGGGATCTCCATTGAGTAATGGAGCATTTATTCCATTATCTGGGGATAAGACTCTGATGCTGAAATGGATCTATATGGATCCTTTATTGACACAAGTCCACATGAACCCAAGTTGGGAATACAGGTTTGGGAAAGTGGTTTGGATCTGGGAGGTCACATTGCAGAGAATATGCACTCTTCCTGGACCAGCCTCAGTAATGATTGTAATTTCTACATTTTTTTCCATGTTTCAGGAAATGGAAATTGGCCACTCATTGGTATTTAAATGATTTCTAATGACACTGATTTGTCACAGATTAATAAAATTAAACAGATTTTGTTTTCAATTTTAATATGAGTTAGCAGTGTATGTCAAACCCTTCCTTTTTCAACATTCTAATTTTCATATATAACTCTATAATTTTGTTGCATCCACTAGGTTTGCTGGTATGGGTAATCTTCTTAAAGTCCTTACCAGGGAAATTGAAAACTACCCACATTTTTTCCTGGATTTTGAAAGTAAGTTCAAAAATTGGAACCTCATTTTCCCTGACTTAGGATTTGGTTAAAACGAATGTTTAACCCTAATAAATGTGTTCGAGCAGTACAAAATGATCTGACTCAATGCTTCAAGATTTGTTCTCAGTATGCCTTTTCCTGTTCCTTTTCTATTTTTCAGGAACCAAATGGGAAATCTTTTAAAAGTTCTCACTTGCACAGAGTTTGATCAGGGGCCAAATTTTTTCCTTGACTTTGAAAGTGAGCGAAACTTCTTGCCTGGCTTGCATTCTTTTTCTCATTTTTATTCCTAATAAATTGCATGTTTTAATGCACCAAACAAATAGTACATTGCACGCCACTTATACCTTTCCTGCCTCATATTAATTGGCTGTTATCTTCTCAGTTCATCCAAATTCCAAGCACTGTTTTTTACTATCATTGCCATCATGTAAAAGGACCTGGCTAATAATCTTAAATGTTGCCATAGATTCTAGCTGCTTTCTGAGCAGGTGATAGTTCATTTGGCACTGTTGCCATCTTGTTGGTTTGTTTAGATTTTTAATTTTTAATGTAATTTTTGAATTTTATTGATTTGCAAATAACAAGAGATTGCAAACAGTGAGTCTAGTGAAAGAAGAGCTTCAATCCTATACATATTTACTAAAAAGTACCGTAATCCCAATTTAAATAAACTTCATTTTTGAGTAAATATTCTTAGGATTGTGCTACCAATGGGTACTTGTCAGACATTAATTTCCTTGTCAGTTTGTACCTGAGACAAGAACAGGATGAATTTTCAAATGATGTTCACTCCCTCTCCTGGCTCCTTTTGCCATGGGCAATACAGTTTCATCATTAGAAGTGGCTTGTGCTGTATTCAAAAAGGGCTGGTGCACAAATTGCTTTGCCCTTTACTTTTATTAAAATGTGTTCAAACACATTACCATGAAACTTCTAAAACTCTACTGGACAGAAAATTTTCTAAAAGACTTATAGTTAATTATTTTCTATTTATCTGTCCAATAAAAGGCTAAATAAATGTTTACATGACACTTTCCTTTGTTTAGTATTGAATTAATTGGATTATGTTCATTAATTGAAAAAAAATGAATGCTTGAATGCATTTTCTTTGGCTGTGCATCTATCATATGGTGAAATTTAATACACATTTCACATTAATTTTCTAACCACATCTTTCACTGGATTACAGCTAATATGATCCTTTGCTTAAAGTCTGAATGCATGTCATTTGGGCATTTGCTTGAAAACTGATCAGCAAATACATTAAAATCCTTTCAACCACTAAAGATATACTGCACCTCAACTTTGCTTGCTAGACGATATCATTCTAAACACCAAAACGGCAGTTGTATGTTGCTTTTCAGCGCAAACCGTTACGGTTTTTAAAGTAACATTTTATGGAAAAAGTTTTTAATTCCTGTTAAAGTTTTTAATTACTGTTCTAATTCTGATTCTAAATCTAATTACATCCTATTTAATTTGAATCAGGAATTATTCTCTGGTAATTATTAATTATTCTCTGATAATGTCTCTGTTTTCTCAAAGGTGCCTGATAAGTATGCAGTATAGTGCCTGTTGTAGGCTCTGACTTTTAAAGCAAAACTTATGTTAAGTGGGTTTTCCACCGGGTGTATCTATTAGGGCAGGGGTTCCAAACCCCAGCCCTAGGGCGAAATGTGGCCTCAGTGTGGCCCCCGGCAAGACCCTTCTATCTGGCCTTTTGGCAAGCCTTGTAATCCATTCCAATGCATTATTATATGTAAATGTATTCAAATTTGAAATGTAAATTAGTTTTCTGGCAGAGAGATGATGTGGCTCTCCTGCCAAAAATTTCCAAGGCCCCTGTGTTAGAGGGGAAAATTATTTCTGTCAAGGAATGAAAGAGGGTGATTCTGCCAGAATCAAAACTTCATGTGAGAAGAGGTATTAGAAGAATAAGAAGAATAAACAGAGAGGGAAAAGTGGTCAAAACTTTGATTTTTTTCCAGAGACTCTAGCTCCTGATCGTTCATTGTGCAAACTGCTTCTAGACTTGTGAGCATTATGCAGTGTGCCATGTTCTACAATGGCTTTCTTTGTAAAAGGGGTACAAGTCTTTGATTCTGTTGAATTTTTTAGAGGACTACCCTTTCTGTAAGGGCCAGGGCTATAGCCTGAACGCACATTGTGCACCCACTTTGCAATACCTCTGATCCAGCTCTGAGGTCTTAACCCCTGCTAACTGGGTAAGAAGCTCTCTTTCAAGTGGGTGCTCCTCTCTTATTCAGCTGGGGACAGTAGCTGGTCCTCCTCACCCCAGCAGTGTCTTCTCTAGTGGCTTCTGCTGGTGTTCTTTTGCAAATTTTTATATTGTGAGCCCCTTTGAGACAGGGACCCATTAGTTATTTTATTTCCTCTGTAAATGGCTTTTTGAACTTTTTGTTAAAAAGCTGTTTATAAATACTGTTGTTGATCAGCCCTTGGGAGTCCTATGTATCTTGTGAGTTCTGTTAAAGAAATGCAGGATATAAATAAAATCAGTGCTTGTACTTTTTATACTGTAGTATAAATAGTATATTATACTGTATACTATTTGTACTAGTGTCCAGGTATTTCATGGTGTCTATTGACCTGCTCTTGTGATTGATCTGCTGTGTTTAATGTATAAATAGTCTTTTTAGGCAATGTTTAGGTCCTTGGGTAAAAGGCACTGATAAGATCTCTAAAGACACGGGCCAGTTTAAAAACCATGTGAGTTTCAAAAACTACAGTTGTGCCCTGGTATCCACTGCGGTTTCTGTTTCCCCAAGGATGCTAAAAGCTGGGGAAAATCAAATCAAATTGGAGGTATAGGCACCCAGTCCTCCAAACATGACTAGAGGTTGTTCTTAAAGCCATGAAGGCCGTGGACAGCTTTCCTGGCCCTCAAAATGCCTTCTAAGGGCCAAATGATCACAACAATTTTATCAGTGCCAGAATTTTATTTTGGTAGATTATTTTGTGACAATAACCACATCCAGTTTTTGGCTCTTTGGACACCTCTGGGGCTCAATACAGATTGGGGAATTCATACTGAATCATTAGATAAATTGATGAAAAATTTTCTGATGATCAAGCACCACCACTATTTGGATATCCCTTGGTAAAAAAATCTCATGGATAAGGAAACATACTGTGAGTTTTGCATAGCAAACGTATGTTCCATTTTTTCACATTTGGTTTGGGATGAGTGATGCTCATAGGATTAGAGTGGTTATTAGCCCCAAATGCCGCACAATATTTTTCCCCATAGTAATGAATGGAAGCTTTAGATAGGAGAACATAGACAGTTGGAAATTTAACCTTGGTGAAATTTGGTTTAAACTTGGGCAGCTAAACCTGACCCTTGCCCTTGTTTACTGCCTGAGAATCAAGCCTGCTGATCTCTGTGTCACTCCATTCTGGATTGTATTTCTTGTTCACATTCTCAGCTTATATAGGTGAATAAACTTCTGTGGGGTGAACACTCCTGTCCCCAAGTAACTTGGCCATCCTGCCAGTTGGTTTTGAGGTCTTAGCCACAGGTCGCACTGCAAATGTGTTTTGTAAAGGTTGTCTGCGTAGGTTTTAAATCAAGATGGAACACAGGAACTGGTTCCTGTAATAAATAAGATGTGTGCCTTTGCCAACTTAGTCCCACCAGCTTTAAAATGATGCTATCAAAACCTTAAAACACCATCAGTTTGGGCACTGCACATGATACTCCCCCAATTACTGGTGCAATTTTTCTTTTTTCATTTGCACCTACAGCAAATTCCACCATCATGAATCTTGTTAAAATGAAAGACCTCTTTAGGCTTTTTAAATGTTGTACCTGCCTTAAGTTAATAAGGAGTAAGATGAATTTCAAACACTTAAAGCTATTTGCAAATATGTCCTGCTAGATTTTACTGCTGTATCTAGTTAGAGTTCAATCTTAATGCAGGAGAAGGAAAACATATCTTCAGGAGCAGTTCTCCTGAATCTTCTTGAAGGCTATGCGTGACAGTTTGAAAGCTTAGCTGAACATGCACCAGCACTGATTCAGGAAATGCTGGTTGAAGCAGAAGGCTGCATGTTGGCTACTGGGATTTCTAGTACATGCACACTACTGGAAGTGATTTATGCTATTTAGTGGTTACACCAATTTGAAACAGTGCTAGTAGTCACCAATTTGAAGGTGCACTTCCACTGAAATGAGGTCTATATCTTACTCCTCCCCCCACAGCATCTGTTGTTCATGCAGAAAAGGTGGTCACCAGTTTTGCAGAGCTTTTCCAGTTTTGCTGAGCTTCAGCACATGGTGACTGCTCTTTTATGAGGAGTACAACTCTGTTTTTTCTGTAGCCTCAGATAACTTAAATAATATGGTGGTTATTCTCGTTGGTTCCCACAGAATCTCAGTGAAGTTCTGCATTTCTAACCTTTCCCAGGCTAATGACTCCTGTTGCTTTGAGCAGCCAAAATCAGTGTTTGGAACAATTTGATACTGTGGTTGAAACTGTGTTCCTGGAAGTTGCTTTCTATTTTTGGGGATGCTGAAGGGTTGAAACTACTTTTTTATGCATCCAGCTTGACTAAATAGAGTTCAACCCCTTTGCTTGACCTAAATTTAGTTAAATATTTTGTTTTGCTTTTTAATTGTAAATGTGGTTGGGATCATATCTTTGTCAGAAACCAGTTCTAATCCTCTTTATGGATTGAGCTAAATACCAAGGTGTATGTCTAAAAGTTGGTGAGACATTGCCTGAATGACCTGTGGGTTAATGAAATGCGGATCAAATAACTACTGTAATTTTATCATCAGATCTGAATTGTGTTTCATACTATTTGGTTTGCAGTCTAAAATATCTGCTTTTTATGTTTCAACTTAGATGCTCAGCCTACAGATGGAGAACGGGAAGTATGGAACCAGGTCAATGCTGTCTTACAGGACTCAGAAAGCATGCTTTCAGATCTGCAGTCTTACAAAGGAGCGGGGCAAGAAATTAGAGAAGTATGTTATCCATGCTATAAACTCAGCATCTTTTCAGGAAGAAAAATCAAATGTGTCAGCATTGCAATCTGCAGAATTTCACACTTGACCCAAGAAATGCAATAAAGTTATTTTTTTAATTGTGTCTTCATAAGTAGAAAATTACTTAATCGTACCACCAAAAGATGATATAACTACAACCAGGTTACTGTATAAAGTCATCAAAATTATAATCTCATTGAAAATTATAGCAACATTTCTGGCATTTTAAAATAAATCTAAGGCTTTGGTCCAAATTTGGTCCCCTTTGATAGGAACAATTTTGAGTGCAGGGCTAATTTTGGGTCCAAGCTTGAGATTTCCTCTCTGGAGTCAGTGTACACACACAAAGCACGCATACTTTCATGCAGTTGGGTATATTTACACATGTGGTATGATTACAAATAGTTTTATGGTCCTATTGGGGCCTCGTTATGCCAGAACTTGCTCTCTAGGAAAGTGCTGCTGTAAATGGTTAGACGTGCATGCAGTGCACATGCCAATAGCTCCAGAAGCCCCCAGTTTTGGGGAGAGGTTCAGAGGCATTCTTGTGGATGCAGGAAGATTGCAGTGGGGAGAGGACTGGAGAGCTTGGATTTCAGCTGCAAAGGCACACATCAGAACGCTTATTATCTATTATCTTTTATTAACTCTTATTATCTTATTATCTCCCTCTACTCAGACCATTAGTAAAATAGCTAGTGAGTCCAGAGAGTCCAATAGGTATAAAATGCATGGAGAAGGAGGAACAGAGACTGATGCCTCTCCTAAGAAACTGAGAAATTAATAGAAGGGCGGGGAATGAGAAAAGGTTAATAAACAATGAATCTACTGATATTGTTAGAATCTGCTAGGGAAAAGATCCATCTTAAAACTGAGTGGATTTACGATTTAAATTTTAAGATTTTAAGATAGAAAACTTTTCTTATCTTAAAATTTTTACTTTATACTTTCTCTGGTTTTACTTTTGCTGATTTCACTTTTTATCCTTTCATTAAGTTGTTGTATTTTATCATTTTTAGTATGTTGTAAGGAGTCACGTGCTCCACTCTAAGAACAAAGGTAGGGTAGAAACAGTATAAAATAAATACATAATTTTTTCTAGGTATAAGTAAAGACAGTGGTGTGCTGGGGCTCAGTTATGTTGTTGCTTTCATTGTTTCTCTGATTTTTTGGTGTTTGATTTTTCAGGCAATACAAAATCCAAATGATATCCAACTTCAGGAAAGAGCCTGGAATTCAGTGTGCCCTCTAGTTGTAAGGCTGAAGAGGTTCTATGAATTTTCTCTTAGGCTAGGTGAGAACCTTTCTGTTAGTCTTGATATAATTTGTTTGCAGTTGATTAATTGTTCTCTGTAATCCTGCTGTGAGAGCCCTGTCAGAGTTCATCTGCTCTTTCAAGTATAGTACTGTATGCACATTTGAACTTTGGTATCTTGTTCCTAAAACAGTGGTAATCAAACTGGAGGGGGGTCATGACTCCCAGTTTATGTAAAGGTCCCCTGGTCACTTTTTAAGGGGTGGGAAAGGGACAAGGATCCCCAGGATCACGTTGCTAAGGGAGGAGGAAGAGGGATGCTTTTACTTTCACTAAAAAGTGAGGCAAGGATCCCTTGGGAACCATGCGAACCAGCCAGAGGAAACCCAGCATGGTTCCTTTTGCTGGGTGTGCTGTCACTCAGCATTTCCAAATGCATGGCATCAACATCATACACCGTCACTGGACTTCCAGAAACCCTGAGCTCCAAGCTAGCTGGAGCTTCTCTTTGGAGGACTTTGAGCTGCAGAATCACACAGCTTATAACAGCACCCAGGAGCAATGAAGTGCTAAGCATTCGTTGGGTAAACAGTAGTGGAACATGGGATATGAATATAGCCACCTTCCGTGGCATACTATATAGTATATGGTAGGGATAGAGACTTGTTCTGCTTAAGCCACTTGGACAAGAGGGTTGGGAGACGCAACATTTTGATAAAGGAAAAGGTGTCCTCTGCAGGTTGTACTACTGGTCATGACCAATTGTAGAGTGTGGTGCTCATCCCTGTTTCTAAGCCAAAGAGCCAACATTGTCCAAAGATGTGTCAGTGGTCATGTAGCCAGCATGACTATATGCTGAGGTGCACAGAACACTGTTACCTTTCTACCAAAGTGGTACCTATTTATCTACTTACTTGCTTTCGAACTGCTAGGTCAGCAAGAATTGGGCAAGGAACAAGGGTTCACTCTGCCTTGTAGCACCAGGCCTGCTACAAAACCCAGCCTGCTGGTTGACAGGCACGGAGTCTTAATCACAGAGCCACTACAGCCCTTTCACATTTGTTGCTGAATGTTAGAAGTAATGAAGAATGTTTATTAAGTTATACTTCACGGCAAATATAACCTGTCTACTTCTTCCAGGTCCAAAAGCTAGCTTTCACTGATGTTTGTATTGTGTCAACATGCTTACACATGTAAGCACTTGAATAAAATGAAGGCAGTTTATATATTAAAAAATAACTTTAGTTAGATGACAACTCTGCTTAAGAAAAAGTAAATGTTGGAGCCAGAAAGAATCTTTTAAAAGACAGAAGGAAATGTGATTTCCTCTTCTTTTTTTCAGAGAAAGCACTGCAGAGCTTATTGGAATCCCTGACCTGTCCCCCCTATACACCCACTCAGCACTTGGAGCGAGAACAGGCCCTAGCCAAGCAGTTTGCCGAGATCTTGCATTTTACTCTTCGTTTTGATGAGCTCAAGGTGAGCAGGAAGATGTGGCATCAACAAATTCTGAAATGCTTCCTTTTTTTGTTGCACATTAGAAGATTCTTCACTTGTTTGATTTCTTTGTTTTTCCTCTCTTAAAATAAAGATGAGAAACCCAGCAATTCAGAACGATTTCAGCTATTATAGGAGGACAATAAGTCGCAACAGAATCAACAATATGCATGTAAGTAAAATATTCTTTTCTGGAAATCATGTATATCTTGCCCTAGAAGCTGCTGTGTTCCTCTTCACTAGTTTTTAATAGCACAAAAAACAAAATACACTACCACATTTATATCACTGTATAATCTGTACACATAAAATTGAAGAGTTACTGACTGACTGATTCACTGACTCATCAACACCTCGCCAAAACCACTGGACCTAGAAGTGTGAAATTTGGGGACGATATTCTTTCTGTGATGTAGGCCCCCACTAAGAATCAATTAAAAAAACTCAAATTGGAAGGGAGTACAAGAGGGTGCAACATGTTTTGTCCCTATAATGTTAAAGAATCACTGACCCACCAATGTCCAGCTCCAACCCCCTCGCCTATAGGCATGAAATTTGGGGAGCATATTTCTATATTGTAAGGACCCACTATGAACCAATTTGGTGTCCAGTGGCTCCCAGTGGTGCCCGCTGGTGATGCATGGTGCTTGGTAGTGCCCAATGGTGCCTGAAGCTACTTGGTCCCTGCTGCCTCCTAGTGGTAACCAGTGGTTACTCTCATAATGACAGGTAAATTCAGCTAGTCAATAAAACTGATTTTTATAACTCTTTGAAGAGCTATTTATATAAATATATAATTGTATGGATTTTTATATGTTCTGTCTGGTGATTTTATACTAGCCGTATCATTTACAGTTCAATCCTATCTAAATCCTCTTGCAGTGATGTAGCAGCACCTGCACAGCCTCTGCTAAATACCCCAGGGGGATTATTGGTAGCTGGATGTCTTCTTGGGGTAAGGGGACATTTGTCCCCTTTCTCCAAGGAAAGCCCCAGCAGCCACAGTGGGTCAACCCAGACCTGCACCAGCAAAATCACTGGCACAAGTCCACATTGTTTCATGCATGTGGCTCAAGCCCAGAAAGGAGAGTTCAACACTTCACATTGGCAGTATTACCACTCCTGTCCTGGGCCTAATCTGCCACCGTAAAGTGCCAAATTCCTCCCTCTAATATTCAGTCCTCTCCCTCTTCTCCCACCTTCCCTGTGGTGGACATTCCTGCTTCAGCAGACCTCCTGAGGATTGCTGGTACTACCAAGAAGGCTTTCCACACCAGTGACTGCACACTGCAGAATTTGTGTTCTGCCAGCCCAGACCTTCAATTAGATTGGGATGTTACCAGTGATATGATTCAAAGAAATTAACAACCGGTTCTATGCCCATCTGGCAGCCACTTTTAAATGGCTACTTTTAAACTATATATGTCCTATCTCTCGTTAACAACTGGTTCTAGGTGCGAACCTGCTGGAACCCACCACTGGATGTTACGCACATGGATAAGTTCTTATTCATGGTGAAAGCTGTGGATAAAACTTGTGTGTCTTTCTAGATTTATGGTGCAGTCCTGTTCTGGGCTGGCCTGCATGGTTCAGAGCCACTGATGCTGTGTCCACTGCATCCTGTGGGTTGGCTAGGGACCAGATTGGCCAGTAAATGTAGGGACCAGGTTGGCCGGTTCCGCTATGGCCTCCTCAAAGCTGTGCCAACTTTTTTTCTGGCTTAACTTGAGGAACTTTCTTGGGATGTTTCCAGGCTGGTTTCAAAGAATACAAGTGTCATTGCTCCATTCTGACACATTCACAACCGCAATTAGCCTTGCTGTCAGCAAGACCATGGTAGTAGCATATCTGCAGGGCACTTTTGTCAGCATAAGGCATGCTACTGCAATGGTGTGCTGCATGGACAGCATTCAGTCATTGTAACTTACTTAAACCTTACATTCAGTCATTGTAGTTTAAATAGCTATGTAACTGAGGCTATGTAATTACTTCTATGTAACCATAAGATGCATGATGTTGCAGCACCACACCTTTGGTCACTGCAGTACTGGGTGATCTAAATGTTGGTGATGACACCATTGCTTGAATGTCTGGAGATGGATGAAGGTGTCAAAGGGGCCCATACGCTTGGATGGATCCCTTCAGAGGCAATGCTGCTGGAGGATTGTCCTTCATGATTGCAGCCAAAGTATGATCAGCATGGGAGCACAACCGCAAGAGTAGTAGCAAGTACATTAGTAAGAACATTAAAGAGACTATGCTGTAATTTCATCTGGAGATGTGATATAGATGTGTTAAAAGGCAGGGGCATTTTGAACAGCGGAGCCCCCTGTATCATGATGTATTAAAGATTTCCTTTGCAGGTTCCTCTTTTTTCAAAAGTAATTAGCTTTGTGCCAAAGTAGGAGTGCTGTTCAAGTGATACAAGCCCAGTTTTCCCCTTAGGCATACAGGTTACATGATTCTTTGGATCCAGACTATTCTGTCAGGATCATGTTATCCTTGAAACACAAAGCTTTGCTCATTGATATGGCAGCTAGTGGGGCAAGACAACATTAACAAGTGTTTTGTTGCTGTTTTCATCAGCTTGACATTGAAAGTGAAGTGAACAATGAGATGGCCAATAGGATGTCCCTGTTTTATGCAGAAGCTACACCAGTGCTGAAAACGCTGAGCAACGCCACAACACGTTTTGTTGCTGAAGTGAGTTATATCTAAATAATTTTTTTTAAATGTATGCATAAGGAAACATCAAACAATTGATATATATTTTTCCTTTTAACTTTTGTAGAACAAAACTCTCCCAATTGAGAATACAACAGACTGTCTAAGTACAATGGCCAGTATATGTAAAGTAATGCTGGAAACACCGTAAGTTATTTATAAGTGATTGAAAGATGTGGCTTTATTTTATGGGTGGTTTTTTAAATGATCCAAAGAAATCTAGATTGCTTCAAGGTTGTAAATGTAGTCTGTTTATAATCTTTGGCAGCACCCCTCTCCCTAAGGCAAAGACAAACAATAGTTATTTCAAAGGGTTGAAGATGATGTGGAAGAGAGATTGTGGGCCATGGTATGTTCAGGCACTCCACTGTCATCTTTGGCAAATATGTTTGGCAAGTTTTTGTAGTTCTTTTAAAAACACCCTCAACTACAGGCAATGGTGAGACAAAAGAATGGGTGCATGTTATATGAAATGGGTAAGCATGCTTCTGACATGCCACTTGCAGCATTGTGAAAAACTATTATCTGTCTCTAGCCATGCATGTATATACGCTCAATCATTCTTGATCTGCAGATGCAGCATCGATGTTCCTCAGATCAGATCTTGACTGAAAACAGTTCTGTGTGATGAACTTTCCCATTATCGCCAGCAGAAATCCATCTGGGGTAAGGGAATCTATGTTCCCTTACCCCAAAGAGACTATCTCACAAGATACAGCAGAGGCCATTTTGACTCCACTGTACCTCATAGAGTACAATCCTATCCATGTCTACTCAGAAGTAAGCTCCAGTATTTCAATGGCTCTTATTCCCAGGACAGAGTGTTTAGGATTGCAGGCATTTTAGGATTGTGCTGCCCATGTTACTATATTGGTTCTTACATTGGTATTGTTTTTGCAAGTTGCTTTGAGTGTGCTTTTCCATAGAAGAGTGGCTAAAAGATTTTATACATAACAGTATTTCACCTTGAAAATATTACTTTATATCATGGCCTGCATTTTAGATTGTAAGCCCTTTTGGGACAGGGACCCATTAGCTATTAATAGCTTTTATTGTTTTCATTTTCTTTGTAAACCACTTTGTGAACTTTTTTAGTTGAAAAGCGGTATATAAATACTGTAGATAGATATTCAAATTAAACATGCAGGTCATGATCTGTATGGATTGAACAAATCCATTCTAGTTAAGATACTTTTTTTATACCATTTGCTGTTCTGAGAACTTTAACTTTCTCTTATGAACTGACACATCCTGGCTTTGTACTTCCTGACAAATATGTAACGTTGTAGAGGAGAGGAAGCAGAGAGATACGGGAGGACAAAAAGAGGGTCAAAGACCTTTAAAGCAGGTCAGTTTCCACATGACTTGCCCTTTTAGTCAGCTGTTATTTTTGCAGGCTTTGATGTTCAGAGGTTGGTCAGTTCAGGGAAACCTAATGAACCTTATACCCATCATCACTGATGACGTTATTGTCTGTAGACAACATACCACTCTTGATTATGTTGTGATCTTTTTGAAAACTACCCTAACAGATTTAATGGCAAACAAACATTTTGATAGTCCCTTGACATTTTTGGAAACACACCCAAGTTTTGAAAGCCAAACCTTAGGGTTATATGATGACGTAAAATACAAGTTCTGCATCCATAGCTACTGAAACATTTCCATGAAAGGCAGTGCTATTTGTATGTTTTGCTACTTGTTCTAAAGGAAGGATTTGGGTTTTTTAAATAAAATTTTGGATACCACTGGATACTTAGGGCCCAATCCTAGGCCAGTTTTCCAGGGCTGGTGTAGTTTTTCCACTGGGAGAGGGTTTCTGCATCCCATGGTAGAGAGGTAGTCACAGGGGTCCTCAGGTTATGGGAACACTTGTTCATTTACCACAGTGCTGCATTGTGGCTACACCTGAGCTGGGAAGTTTGATAGGATTGGTTCCTTAGGGGTTTTTGTAAGAACTGTTTTGTTTCTATTTTATTTCTATGACCAGACCATAATGGAGGCCATAGCATTCCTATAAACATATAGCATTGACACTAATACTACAACAAGATTAGTAAAGAAAGCAAGGATTCTTCTGTTAGCATTTTTAGTTTTTCTGATACAAACTGCATCTGGTTCACAGGTTAATGAGTATTCACACTGTAATACTCATTTTCACAGGATCACATTTTCACAGGGTAATGAGGGATCACAGATGCAGGGTAATGAGTATTATAATGGCAGATCCTTCCTCATCTGTCCTACATCATGCCTCCATCTACATCTCATTTTAGCCTCTGCCATTTTTTTATGGTGCACCAGTAACTATGACACGTGTATCAATGTACACTGAGTGACACTGCATATCTTGAGGATAAGGTTGAGCCCTGTACATTTCTGTAGTCCTATTAGAAATTTGCATTCACTTTGTGTTATTTTTCCTCTTTGCAAATAACTCATCTGGTTCTCCAGTAATTAGTGGAAAGGATTGTTTTTAGCTTTATTCTGTTACATTTGGGATTCCTTATACTTCTTTGAAAGGGAATCATTTTAATATAAAATCAGGTCACAACAAAAGCAGTGATATATTTTTTCCTTTTTTTAGAGAATACAGAAGTAGATTCACCAGTGAAGAAACTCTTATGTTCTGTATGAGAGTAATGGTTGGTGTTATAATTCTCTATGACCATGTCCATCCTGTGGGAGCTTTCTCCAAGGCCTCAAAGATTGATGTAAGACCAATGCATAGCCAGATATTATGGCCAGCAAAAGATTCATGGGTGTCATGAAAGGGAATGGTTTAATTAGATCTATCAGCCTTGAGTCATATTTGTTGACTTAGGACTAAGATATGCACTGAGATGTGTGTTACTATCGCTCTGTTGTTGTTGTTCTTGGTGGGAGGCTGGATTAGGGAGGGTGGATTGGGGCTTTTATAACCTCTTATTGGCTTTCAACAGATATTTTTGTTTTTAGTAGTCAGAACTCAGAACCTTTATTGGCATTTAAAAACAGCATAAATACATAGCTGTAGGATAAAACCAATCGCACATTGATGGGAGATAAAGGTTAAAGACGCAAAGGGCAGGGTTTTTTGTATAGCCTCTGCAGCAGGTTTTGATTTGATTGTTCCCTCTCATTGTATGCATTTTAAAATCCTATTTTAAAAGCCATGTTACCTGGTTGTCCCCAGTAATGTCCAATGATATCCAGTGGTGCATGTTGCTTGATGGTGCCCAGTAGATATGTGCAGTGCCCAGTGGTGCCTGGCACCCAGTTCTAGTGGTGGCTCGTGCCCCATGACTACTGCCTGCCAGGAATGCCTGGTGCCTAGTTGTACCTGCTTACCAGTGGTGCCTGCTGTTCCCCAGTGCCCAGCAGTGTTCAGTGTCTGTTGCCTGGGTGGGGCCCAGTTCTGCCTTCTTCCCAGTGGGGCCCACAGCCTCCCTGTGGGGCCCAGCAGGAGTATCCAGTGGTACCTGTAGCCTAGCAGTTAATATATTTAATGTGTATGTGTGGTCAGTTTGAAGCATCTCCTCATTGGAAAATCCTTTGTATAATGAAAATGTCAGATGTTGAGTGTCACATGGCTAATAGGCCTGATTTTGACTAGCCTGAGCACAGCAAAGTGTCCTCAGGTTCTTGGATTATTATAGGTATGGCTTTCTTGTTTCTTCAATTAGATTGCAAACAGAAATGTGCTTTTCTGACATCACCCATTTATTGTATTATTGCATCTTTTTTTCTCAGATGAAGGGCTGCATAAAAGTGTTAAGAGAACAGCAGCCAGACACAGTTGAAGGCCTTTTGAATGCTCTCAGGTACCTACTTTATTTATCTAGCTTTATTTAATAATGTAATTGGTTTGTATTCATCATGTGTGATTATATTTTCCACTTGTAATAAGTCAGAGGAAAGACCAAGTGGGATTAATGAGACTCCATCATGCATAGGATTGTAGCCTTACAGTAAAATCCAATGCAGATTTACTCAGAATTTTCCTCCATATATAAGAAGCATTTTCCTCCTTATACTTTACATTGAAGAATCCCTTACTGAGGGATGCTCTACTCCAACCCCTTGACTGAGAAGTGTGAAATTGGGGGAAATTTACCCCTTAAGGAGCTGAAAAGGAGTGCAAAGTTTTTTTGTCCTTTACTTACCATGGTAGACTGACCAACATCCAGCCAATTTGGTGCTCGGTGCCTGGTACATTGGGGGGATGTTGTTCGGAGAGAGCAGTTGCACTGCGGAGGGTGTTGCACACAGGGGGGTATTGCGCACAGAGGGGTGTTGCACATTGGGGAGGTGATGCACATTAGGGAGGTGATGTGCATGGGGTGGATGCGCAGTGCGGGAATGGCGTACGGGGGAATTTTACTCCCGCAATGTGGGTATATTTTTGCTAGTGTATATATATAATTGCAACCTTTTTATTTTGTCAGGACAACTAATAGAGTTTGGAGGTGGTTCTAGTTCATCCCCACAGCTCAGTATGGCTCAGAAGCAACTTACCCTGACCCTATTATAGGTGTGAATATAGGTGTAAATATCAGGACTGGTGCCATAGCAAAGGAGCTAAAATATGCAGAGCGAAGCCACTTGGCACAGATTGACCTTGACCCCAACCTTGCATGCACACTAAGTTGTAACGTCCCAGCTCACTTCCTCCCTTAACATCAGTGCTTGGATGGAATGTATGTAGATGTGGTTGTCACATTGACCATGACAGAGGAAGTTGAGCAGAGAATCTGCATCAAAAGCTTGGTGATACCTGCGCAGAGACCTATGCAAATTTGCAGAAAGTGTATTGCGAAGAGAGTATGAGCCACACACAAGTGTACATATGGTTCAGACATTTCCAAGATGTGGTTGACAAAATGTTGACAGTGATGAATGTTCTGAGAGACCCGCAACCAGCAAAACTGAGAAAAACATTGCAGATGTGTTTGCAGCTGTGAGGGGAAATCGTTGAACCACCTTCCGTGAGTTATCGGAGAATGTGCAGATTAGTTACGGTTCAGTCCATTCTCACTGAAGATTTGGGTATGAGACACGTGTCTGCCAAGTTTGTGCTAAAACTGCTTTCAGCTGACTGAAAATAAACTCGGGTTTCAGTTGAACAAGATCTCCTTGATTGTGTCGAGAACGATGAAAGCTTTTTGAAAATGGTCATAACAGGTTTATGTGGGGTCTATGGCTATGACCCCAAAACCAAGGCTCTGTTTTCACAGTGGAAGACCCCAACCTCTCCGAGACCAAAGAAAGTCGGAATGAGTCAAAGCAATGTGAAGACACTGTTGACCTTTTTCTCTGACTACAAGGGGATTATTCATCATGAGTATGCTCCACATGGTTAGACAGTCAACAAGTACTACTGTAACATATTGCAGCGTTTGTGGGATGCTGTTCGTCGGAAAAGGCCAGGATTACATGCGTCCAGTGAGTGTCAATTGCACCATGACAACGCACCTGCCCATTCAGCGCAGCTTGTGCAGCAGTTTTTGGCCAAGCATAACATCCCCCAGGTTCGACAGCCACCGTATTCCCGAGATCTTGCCCCTTGCAACTTTTTTCTCTTTCCAAAAATCAAATCCCACTTGAAAGGACAAAGATTTCAGGACTTTAAGGAAATCCAGGTGAATGCGACTAGGCAGCTGCTGATTATCCCCAAAAACAAGTTCCAGGAATGCTTCAATAAATGGAAACAGTGCTGAATTAAGTGTGTGGCTTCTGAAGGGAACTACTTTGAAGGAGATTAAATGCCAAATTGTTGTGTTGTAGTTTTCTTTTTATAGCACCAGTCCTGATACTTATTGATCACCCCTCATAATTGGGCTCTCCCAGCCTGATAATTGGACTCTCTCATATCTTAAAAATAAGAACAAGATTTATTTTCTCTTCTGTCATTTGCATCAATGAGTTAAAGTGCTTATTTCTGGCTTAATGATGTCACTTTCTGCATCTGGCGTTCAGCAGACATCATGAATGCTAACAGTCCCTAACTTTGAAATAAATTCATAATATTATACATACATTTGGTATACATTTTAATAGTGCTTTTGTCTCTTCTAGGTTCACCACTAAACACCTGAACGATGAATCTACTTCAAAACAAGTTCGAGCAATGCTTCAGTAGTATGCCTCCTTTGATAAATGGACTTTTGTATTATTTAGAGAAGATGTTTGTTTACATAATTTAATAGTGTGTGATGTTAATACATATGCATATTTACATAACTGGTTCCTTCCTGTGCTGCAGTATGTGGACTTGTATCAATAACATGACTGACTTCCTATAGCACAGCATCTGTTTATATGTTAGTCTCACCCTTACAATCTAAAAGATGTACCTTAATTTGAATATGTAAATAACAAAATTGTCAATGTGCCTTGGGTTTTCTGATTTTGAGTTTTTTTTTTTCTTTTAATGGATGATGAATGTAGTAATTGTTTGTTGTGGTCTCTAGGGCAGTTCTGCATATGGAAATGTGTGTGTGATGATTTTAGTAGGGAAATTTCTAGAATTCTTAAAAGAATTATCTTGCTCTCCCCTCAGGTAGATCTTTATAGCATTGAATGTATGTCTTGGAGAGGAGAAAATATGTTCCAAAAACTGGCACTAATTCTACAAGGTGGTGGTCTTCCTTTTTCTTTCTTTGGGAGAGTCTTCTTTTCTTTACAGAATTCTAGCTGATTTTACATAAGGCCAGTGCATGCACATCTAATTGCTTTAAATGTAGTTTTCTGTCTGTCCAACATGCCTTTTGGCAGATAGGTAGAATATAAATTAATGATTTAATAACTAATATGTGGAACGGCCCAGAGAACCAGTTAGAAATAAGAAATGCTGCTGTATAATTGCCTGACTTTTTCTGCTATTGAGCATACTGATGGCACAGAATTGTGTATGTACATGTTTCATTTACTTCTCTCTTAGTCCTTTTCCTCCACTAATAGGTTGTGCATGCCATGGGAGATTACACTCTTATTTTAACAAAACAAATACTGAGGTTCAACTTTATGCCATTTTGTTCACCAGGAAAATCTATGGGTAGCTACTTGAATTTTGCCTCGGCATAGCTTATTCTGCATCAGTTCTAACCCTCAGTTGGGCCAGCACAAGGCTTGCGCTAGCGTTAAGGTGTCACAAGCTCCTGGGAGGGTTAGGCCAGTGCACAGACATGCGTCAAGCTCCCTTCACCACCCAGGAGACGGGTGAGTTGTGTTGGCCTAAATTGGTTAGGATTGTGCTCCTCGTGAAGTTAGTAGAAATCCACAGTAGAGATATCTCCAAGGGGCTTTGAATGCTGTTTTAAGTTTATGTAGAAGGGATGTTCCTCTTTTAGGACCACCTTGAAGAATGTTGCCTTCTCACTTAATACCTATTTTTGTATTAATATCTATTACATGTGAATCGTGTAAGCCATGTTGACGGCTGTTTTGACCCACATGAAAGGATTAAAAAATTTTAATAATTAAAAATAGTTTTAAAATTTTCAGTTAAGAGTAGGAGATTTACAGCCCAATCCAGTGGGTTTCCCCAGGAAACCCATTGACTGAGGAAACCCATAGGCAATCAGGTGGTCAGTCTGGGGGGAGTTAAAAAGTGTTTTATTAACCTCTCACTGGCCATCTAGTTCCCTTCCCACACAACATGCAAAGTGTGCTTCATAAGCATGACTGTATTCTATGGACTGGTGGGAATTAGGATTTGGTTGTATGTTCCAGTTGTCTCTGTGCCATAATTTCTAGGGAATAATGTGAGTAGGAAACTCTGGAAAGTTCACAGGTGTGTTTGAGGCTTCATACATGATTTGCAGGGATCTCTGTGTCTGTAGCTGTAATTAAGCCCTCCCTTCAATTTGTGTTGGTAAGTAGTAACGCAGGCAGTTACTTTTCATGTATTCCTTTTTCTTGGTGAGAGAGCTACAAGAGATAACATACTTCTGCAATTCATATTGAATATTTTAACAGAGATCTTAAATAAGTGTGGTCTGTCTTGTCGTGGTACGTGTTTTGCTAAAAACAGATGTGGTATCTCCCTTAATGCATATTGTGCCTCTGCATGATGGGGTATAATCCAAGTGGAGAGAAAATAAACTCTCAGAGTTTATATGAAGCCTTCACTCCATGGTTTCCAGATTGTATCTATGTATATCAATATATAAGATTGTTCAAAATGTTATAGTTTCTTTGAAATCTCAAGTTTGTTCCCCAGAAACATGAGAATGCATCTCCTACTGCTTTGTATAACATCCATGAATTTTTTAAGCTCAGAAAAATTAACATAGCCAATTTACATAGCCAAACGCCTTGTGCAGCACTAACATCTTTGACGTTTATATATTACGTGTTGTGTGGCATTTTGCCACACAGAAGTTGTAGATGAGAACAGAAAAAATGGAGAAAATGGCTCCATTATGTCAGTCTTGTGCTGCTTATATGAAAGCCATTAAATTCCTTTAACTGCTGCGTGTTCAACAGTTGGCCACTGTATGAAATTGGAGAGTTACATTTTCAGTTCCTGGCTGGCCAGAGTTCCCAAATGTGACGCTTCTAAGAAGAAAAATTCTACACTGAGCTGCATTTGTGTTTTTTTCCCACTGACATCCCCAGTTAAAAAAATACTGACAACTTTTTTGCCAGTTCTTATTTGAATGTATCCTCTGAGTGATCTGCAGCAGCTGTGAAGTGTTTGGCTTATAAGGTTTCTCAAAAGTATGGAATATGGTATATGGAATGTGGTATTCATATATTTAGACACTATAGGGTCTGCTATACAGTGACTAGTTCTTTTTTTCCCCCTTCATCATCTTATGTCTGAGTTAATGAAGATTTGTGTTTTCAACTAAAGTATGTATCATGAATTCATGGAAACAACGTCTATAACATTTGAGGCCATAATCCTACTCTTATAGCACCGATGTAGCCACTGTGCAGGCCTGAGGTAAGAGAACAAATGTTCCATTACTCTAAAGGGACTTCCATAACTGCCCCCTCACTGCAGGATGCAACACATTCCCTGTTGACATGGCTGCATCAGTGCTGGAAAGTGAGTAGGATTGTCCCTAGTTAGAGAGGTAGGATGATCTAGATTGGAAACTTCACTTCCTTTCTTGAAATCCCAAAACCAAGTACTGATTGGCATCTGCAAGGGTTCCATTCCAGGAACCTCAGTTGATGCACATTTTCACAATAAAAAATTAAAAGCTAAACATCCCTTTAGGCAGCAGTTATATAAGAAGGCAGGCAGTCAATCAATAAATCTCCTTCTGGACTTTGAACAGCTTCATTTCATCTGGAAGATGGACCGCTCCAGGCAGGGGAAGGGAAGGGTCTTCCTACAAGTGGAAAAAAGCTAAGACCAGAGAGGGAAATTGGTTCTCTACCATGGTAAGCAGGCTGTTTTTAATCCTGAAGGGAAGTTTAACTTACCGGTAAGTTAAATGGGCCAGCCTCATTCAAGCTGAGATAAAACACATGTGAATAGTCCACTGATAATTAGGTTGTATTTTAAAGCAGGTCTCCAAACTTTCAACTTCAGGCTCCTGGAACTTTAAAAATTGTGTGGAGGAAGGAATTTCAGCAGGTGTAGCTTGTGATCTTTGAGATGAAATGCTTCAACTGGTCAAATTTCCTTCTCTACACAATTGTTAAAAGGTCCTGGAGGCCTGAAGATGAAGGTTTGGAGACCTCTCTCTCACTGACCTTGTTTTTATCAAAATTCAGCCTATTAAATCTTACTTACAGAAGTAGGGATTGCTTCTGATTTTGTATCTGTAATAAATTTTAATATTGTGCAACTTGAACCTAAATAGGAACTTCTGCTGGAATGTTAATTACTGCCAGTACTTGAGGATGTTGCATGACACAAACTAATCTTATTTGTAAAACACAAAGGGCCCAGTCCTATCCAACTTCCCAACACTGATGCTGCCATGCCATGTGTGCTGCATCCTGTGATAGAGGAGGCCTCCTCAAGGTAAAGCAATCTTTGCTTCCCTACCTGAGGGCTGCATTGCTGCTTCATCACTGGTAAGTTAGATGGGATTGGACTCAAAGACTTTCAACATCCAACATTAGTTGTTTTCTAGTCTCGCCTATTAACCTAATAGAACAAGCCCCCGTTACTGACAAATTGTTAGATGGTGTTAGGATGAGATTAAAACAAATAATGAGAGATTCCATACAAATGTAGAAAATGAAGTCAAGAATTTTGGTACATTTTCTCCATTGGGGAGACATTGGCTTTGTCTGGTATTCAAAAGGCAAATGAAAAAGCTACTGATTGGCAAAAAACAAAAAACCACTTATTTAGTTCTTTCTATTGTTCTTTTCTCCCTATATTTCAGATGGGCTATCAACCTTTCTATCTGTATTTTTATTAAATTTAGAGTAACATTTGCTTGTTTTTTTTAAAAAAAAACCACAATCATTTGAAAAATAGTGGCTCCAGTTCATTCGTAGGGAGAAGGAAGTTTAGTGTCACCACTGCTTCCAGTGAATGAAACTTGAACCAGATTCTTGGCAAGTGTATACAGAACTAGTTTTTCTGAAGTCCATCCAGGATAGAACATGGTATGATTAAATAACACACAGTTAGTATACATCTATAGCAGATTCGCTGCTAAGCATATGCACATTGTACATACCCAAACTTTTTTCTTGTCATATGAAAATTGGTGGTTTGCAGAAATCTATACATGTATAGTAAATGTGGTAAACAATTGAATCTCTGTTCATAGATGAGTACTCAGATTTTAACTGTACTTGGAATAATGTTTTAACAATGGAGATACGTTTATAAAAGCCAAAAGAAGAGAGTTATTTGCCTTCTGTATAATAAAAAAGTTCAAAAACTATTATGTGATGGTTGCAAATTGTTCATATATTGCATGGTATTAGTTTAAAAGAGTTACCTAAACATTTTGAAATGATAATTTGACTTTTTTAAAGAAAGTTTTCTTAGTATTTGATTGTTTCTATTATAGTCTTGCTTGAAACAAAAACATGAAAATTTGGATAAAATACAAGTACTGTAGCTGACTGAAGCCATAGCTTCTTACAGTCAAAGAACCATCTTTCTGAGGTGATCTACATCTGCGTCCTTTATTCTTAAGATTCCTATACTATTATTTCATTGTGGCTTACCATAAAATCACTACAATTTATATATTGTTATGATGAAATAACAATAAAAAATCAGACCATTGAAACTGTATAAAATAACACACATGTGAAAGTGACAAGAAATTGACTTTTGAAGTTTGTCTTATTGATGTTTATCCAACATGTCATTCATATGACATTAAATTATTTTGATGAGATATGTTGTTTTGGTCTTACTGGAAAAAAAGAGAGAGAAAGGAGGAGTTTGTAGCCGGAAATCAATGCTCTGAAAGCATTCTGGGTAAATGTTTTTCCTAAAATGAAATGGACAAAATGGGACTATAGGTAAAATTTTACAGTAGGTAATATGTAAAAAAATCTAAATACTAATAAAATCAAATAGCTCTTGATATTTGTGTATATCTGGAGCTAGATCCAGCAGCTGCACAACCATCTGAAGAGAATGCTTTAAGTACAGGTTATGTTTTGTTTTGGCATATATTGGAATATACTACAGTATCATACCATACATTTGTGGTTAATATTGGAAAGCATTTCTCCCAAATAGGAATATTTCCCTATCATCCTATTTGCCCACTTTTGTGGAGCTTTCCATGCATAACCCATATGATTATACCACCTCCCGCCTTCGGCTCCTGCTTATTTTTCATACATTGGATCATACATTGGATTCATACTTGTGGCCTATTTATGTAATCCTAACGTACATGATCATGACTCAAACTGTGGACAGATGGCAATCTATACACATTGGACTCTGTATGCGAAGGGCCCATAGTGGATACAAGTCTTCTCACTGTGCATAGGATCTATGAAAATAGAATAATGTATTACTAGGCAGGCTGATTCTTATTTTATGACACTCGGGGCGCAATCCTAATCAATTTAAGCCAGGACTACTCACCCTTTCCCTATTTCTCCAGTGGGATGGATGGGGAGACCAGCACATGTCCATGTACTATTGCGCACTATTGACACCCCCAGGCAAGGACGGGGCCTACCAGGGTTAGGATTGTGCTGCCACGCACACATTATGAAGAAATGTGATAAAACCCTCAACTGCCCAATCTTGACTTTCTGTTGATTTTGACCCAGCAAAATATCAAAGTCCAGCTGACACTTAAGAAGGGCTAAATGACATAAAATGAGATCAGTTCAGCTGTGTTTAATATGGCATATAAAAAGGCTATGCAATCTGAAAATGACTTCATGCTCATCAGGGCACTTTCACTTACAAAATATTTTTATCTTAAATTTTTGTATATTGTTTTGTCTGCATATTGAATTGTCTGCATCAGTAAACATTCAGTTATATTCTCTTGGGGGCCTTAAAAAATTTTGTATGTGCAATGTACACTGTGCTTGGAATATATACAGTACAATCAAGGAGATATATAGAATATAAAGGGGGAGGGACATACGGTATGTCTAAAAATCATGTCTTGCTGGATCAGGACAATATACCATTGTGTTGTAGCAACATAATGTAATGAATGCAACTTATCCTGTATGACTTTTAACCCATCTAGTTCATTTTTCCCATTTTTCATCAACCATAAGTTTTTTTTTCTTTTTACTCAGTAGATGCAGCAGCATCAAAATGTCTCACATTTTCATTTCTTAGGAATCAGAGCAAGTAGTTAACTTCAATTTATTTCTGTTTCAAATTGGACCTTTCTAGTCTTTCCTGGGGTTAGGGGGAAGGGAGGAAGTCCCACACGGTTGTTTTGCTTTTCAGCACAGCATAGGCTAATATTTACTTGCTGTGGGCAAGGGAGGAACTGGTTGAAGAAAAAAGGAAAATGTCAAATATGAATAATAAAATGGTATATAAACAGAAGCAGATTTACTGTGATACGTTTCCCCTCGATAAACCTGATAATGTTTCCCAAATGTGTTGGTTGGATTCCGAGCCAAGATGACAGGTCAGGTTTTATGTGCTATTTTTAATTTGCCTGCTTAAGAAACTTGACATCATCCTGGAGGAATTCCCTCCTACTGCATAGCTGTATCTAGTTATTTGTAGGTTAAGATTCATCTTAATATAGATTCATATGAAACATATGTTACCACAGAAGCAGATATGGGTGGGTAGAACAACCAGGTCTTGTGATGAAACTATGTTTTGGTATTGGATGTTTGTCTTCTCTCCACCCTCTAAAGGAATACGTTTTTTTTTTCTTTTGAGATCACCTCACCATTTGGAATTTTACTCTCAAGGTCTCTCTGTTCAGTAAACTTTCTTACACTTACAGTGAAATAATAAAGCAGAAATACTTTTTGGAAAAGGAAGTGAAGAAACATGTTGGGATTCTAGCAATACTGCCATGAAATTCAAGAGACGACAAAATTATCTTTCCTATTCTAGCCAAATCCTATTTCCCATCATTGGCATCAGTGCAGCTGATGGGCGTGTTCTCTGCATCCAATTTTGAGGAGGAGCAGTCACATAGCCAGATAAGTAAAACTATTTAGGTTTGAGTTTCCTCCGACCTAAACCAGCCATTTTTCTGGTTAAACAGCTGCTGTGCGAATTTCTAGATTTAAGCCTGTCAGTTACTAGATGAGGAAGATCAGTGTGCACAGGTAGAAGAGGATAACTCATAATTTTATTATATTCTTTCACTAAAGCAACTTGTCTTCATCGAGCTGGTGGTATTATGTGGCTCAAAACAGGGTTCCAGCAAGTAGGAGTAAATTTTATACAACTGCTTATGATTAATGGTTTTGTTTAGTCTAGTACCGATCTTATTAGTGTGGCAGCTATTAATTAAACGTTACAGGGGCAGTCCCTGCGCTGATATTCTGAGAGTAGAGACTGAGGCTCCCCATCTTGATCCTCTTAGTTTCTGGAGTATGTTGTTCCTGGTATTAATTTTAATGGACATGTATTTTCTCTAGGTATATCTTATTAGAGAGAGTCCAAACCAGAGTTACTCCTAGGTACAGGGTGACCAGATGCCTGAACCCCAAAAAGAGGACAAGGTTCCCTCCAAATTCCTGACATTCAGGCAAAATCCCTGACGTGTTAAGAAACGTAGGACACCCAAAAATGTAAGTCAAATGTAGGACATGTTAAAATAAATGCTAGAAACACTCTTATTGCTTTCCTGTACTTAATTTCAACACCATATTACTTATTGTTAAATTGTAAAACCAAAAAGGCACATGTTTAAGTGATCCAAAGTATAAAATACTTTGGATCACTTAAACATGTGCCTTTTTGGAGATATGCTGCAACCCTAACCATGTCTACTCAGAAGCAAGGCCCATTGTACCCAGTGGATCTTACTCCCAGGAAAGTGTGTTCAGGATTGCAGCATATCTCCAAGGTTAAATTTGGAGAAGATCACAGCCCATCCTATGCATCATGCCTCCTCAGAAGTAAGCCCAAGTCAATGAGGCTTACTCCCAAGTTGCAGTCTGAGAGCCCAATCCTATGCTTGGCTACTCAGAACACCCCATAATAATCAATGAGACTTACTCCAAGGTTTAGCTTGGAGAGGATTGCTGCCCATCCTATGCATCATGCCTACTCAGAAGTAAGCCCCATTAAAATAAATGAGACTTACTCCAAGGTTTAAAAATGTAGGACAAAATATAGGACATCCTACATTTTGTCCTACTTTTTAAAAAGTTAGTGTTTATGTGCGGCCCAAACCAACTCATCTTCTTCCAATGCGGCCCAGGGAAGCTGAAAGGTTGGACACCCCTGATCTAGTTAATACCCTTTTAGAGCCAGGGTGTCAAGTATAAGCCCCTTGGCCTAGATGTGACCCCTGGAAGATCCATTGGGCACTCCTATCACCACCACCAGCTGCTGAGTGAGGTGTCATTGCTGGAAGGAGTGCTTGCATGATACTTGGACATATCTTTACTATCAATATTTCTGCCATTTCTCTTCTGACTTGTGCAACAAATAAACTTCTAGGTGAGAACAAAATGCTTATTTAGTGTCATTAATGACATCACTCCCAGCTCTCAGGAGGTGTAATGATTGCCATTTGGCCCACCATACCAAACGGGTTTAACACTTCTATTTTAGAACAGTCATCCTGATTGCTTTTACTGCACCTTGTTATATCTTTTATGTCCTTTATCTGCTTTTGCTTTCATTAAAAGCAGTGACTGTTTGTGGCTGGTAGATAGTATTGAATAGCTGTAAAGTTGAATCCCTAGGAAATTGCTTCCCAAATTCCTGTAGTTGACTGATGGGTCACCAGCTGAGGAACTGGATAACCTATGTGTCCCTTGTGGTTCTGATCCCAACCCTGATCCTCCCCTCTCTGCCCGTTGACCACCCACTGCAGCAGCATAGCTGGAGGCAGTAATGCCATTCACCAGTTGTAACAGCACATAACAGCTTTAACACCATCAGAACATGCCCAGACACATGGGACAAACAGAAGCTTGGGCTATAACTCATGTATTTTATCGCTGCTGTGATGATTTTTGATACAATTCTTCATTCATTTCGTTTCTGAACCACCTTATCCATGCCTTGCCTATCTGTTGTTGCCTGCCTCTCTCATACCTATCTCTACTTTTCATTAGTCAGCCAATGACCTTTTTTCCTTCTGCCTTTTTTCCCCCCCGCAGTTGGCCATGTTGGTGTTATATGAATGAAAATATACTGAAACTGCATATTTATGAGATTGTTTTTACATGTCTGTAAAACCAAAGACTCATGACTGCCTGAAGGCAGAGGCTAAATGCTAATTCCTTGCTTTTATCAGCCTTCTTTCAGAGCTGGCATGCAAGCATACAAGGATTGTCTTTAGAGATGCTTATTACTCCTAGCCGGGTTGATCTGTTGATGCATTCCTGTGGATTGTGGGCTACTTTGCAGGAGAGAGATGCAGTTCATTTCAAGACTCAGGGACTTGAGCTCCAAGCTCTGCAACATCCTGCATGAAGACCAAAAGGGGAAGTGAGTCACAGCAGCAATAAATGTACAGGATAGCATTTGTGATTATAAAAATAGATTGATAAATAACAGATCTAAAACAAAACTAGGATAAAGAACAGGGCAGTTTTGTACATTCAGTTCTGAAATGAGGAGTGACTCGTACAGCTTGCAAAATGTTCCATTTGCTTTCAAAGTATGATTTTCTGAGGATTTTTGGACTGAGGGTGCAAGGGTTTCTGTGTTCAGAGTAGTCTTGCCCAGGGTGATAGGACAGGGAGATCATATGTCATAATCGGAAAAGAGGACAAGGCTACTAATTGTACGCTAAAATCGTAGGACACCCAAGAAAAATTTAGGATATGATAAAATAAAAACAAAACAAACAACTCATATATATTGAATGCATGTGGTTAATATAAACACTATATTACTTACCGTTAAATTTAAAACTATTACATATACAGTTCAGTCCTAACCATGTCTACTCAAAAGTAAGCCCCATTGTAATCATTGTGTCTTAAGGAATGCAGCCATAATTTATTGCATACAATTTATTGATTACAAGAAGGCTCTGTGCTGCTTGCTCACAAGGAAAAGGAGAACAATGAAGATTTTTGGACAATTGAGGGGTCTTCTTGTGGGCCGCACTGAGGTTAGCTGTGGTCTGCATCTGTCTGCCCAGCTGGAGTTTGAACACCTCTAAGCTAGATGAACCATTGATCCCACTCAGGATCAAGCAGTTTCAGATAAAGGCTACTGTGCAACCACAAATAATTTTCTTTTTGCACTATTACATCTGCCATGCCAACACATACAGCAGTTATGAGTGCAAGCTGTGAGCCAAGAAGTTCTGTGTTCAAATATTTATCTAATCATGAATTCACTGCATGGCCTTAGACAAACTGTTTTTGTCAGCCATGTCACACTAAGAATACTGGCCTGCTTGACAGGGCTGTTGTAATTGTTGCTGAGATGGCATTGTCCATGTGTGTGAAATATATTTTTACAGCCCCCCTTTTTATTCAGCGATATGGAATATGCATGGATGTCATGCATCACCTAATGATTCAAACCTCTGCAATAGGAGAAGTTAATGGGGTGGCTGAACACATTTGTTGGATGCAGCCCATGCCTACAACTCCAGCAGAGGACCCACGTTTGAGCTATTGGGCTTCTATAACCTCAAACTCTCAAGCAGTGATTTCAAAATCTTACAGACAGAGATTGCTACCTGATTTATAAATGCCAAGGTTAAGAGCCATATTAATGATTGACAGCAGTGTTCCCTGATAGGAGCTTGTTTAACCCTTGATGCACACAACTTAGTCTGCCCTGACAGTTCTGCAACTCTCAAAAATTGACCACAATCACTGTTGGGTCGCAGATACAGACTTTGAAAATGCCGCAGTAGAGAGTTGTAAGGCAGACCTGATATGTTTGTGGCTATTCTCTGGGGGATGGGGGTGGGATAAAATAGCATAGTAAAACCAGGGCTAACGCTGGTCTTCAAAACAGAATCAATTTACCAATTGTGTATCTCTCAGTAGGTAGGTTTAATATCATTACTTAGCAGTATAGGGTAAAATACACTTTCACTGAAGACACTGGGGATTTTATCATAAAACAAAACAAGCTGACTAAAAGCTATAGGGCAAAGAAGGTGACAAATTTTATAGCAAGCTTGACAGGCCAGGAAATATACCACCTTTAATGCCTAGCTTTGCTTCTATTTAATTCACAAATGCCAACGCCATCTGCTATGCCATTGATGAATGGGAAAGCTGGAGAAACATTTCAGGGAAACCTCGGAAAATGGACTTCGTTTGGATGCTTGAAGATAAATGAAGCAAGTGGTTGTTCTGTATTGGACACGTTACACCTAAATGCAGTGGATTTCACAGGCCTTCGTGTCAGATACCGCAGGGAGCATTTTAATGTAGCATACCCTTGACTCTGCCAGCTGCTAAATATTTTAGAAATATTGGGCAAAAACTTCAAACTGGCTTTTTGAGGGCAAGCAATTCAGCTGTTCGGGATCATCTGCTTGCTAGAAAATGTGTGGGCACTCACAGATGCAAATAGAATAAAGGCATTCTGTCAATTTGCTCACTCTTAGAACAAGAATGGCACACAAACCAGGGAAGGATATGCGGACGGCCACATATAAAATGTAATCACTTGGCTACTGCCCAGTATCATCAGCTGCTAGCTGATGAACCAGATATGCCGTTCACCTGTCTTAACAGCTGTCGGCATTTGACTAAAATTTAGAGCAATGATCTAACTAGCTAACTGCTAGCTCATTGCTTGTGGCTTCTGGTGAACCATTCAATGATTCAGTTATCTGAACCACCCATACTTACCATGGGTAAGTAAGATCTATGTTGATACAGACACCATGGAGAAACATGAAAGTATATGGTGTGTCCACCTGAGTGAGTTTGGGATACTTCTCACAAGGGTTGAGAACCACAATGTAGGAAAGAACCACACCACAAGATTTGGAAATTCAAAGGCCTGTCCACAATTATGTATGATTTGAAGCTGCAATGTGTCACCGTAACATGTTCATACATGGCTTTCCTACATGAAGATTATTAATGGAATGCTGTCATGTGAAGTGGTTCTGAAAGTTCAAAGTTGGTGCTGAAATATCAGTGCTGTACTGAACACCATAACAAGCCAAGACTCCATTTTTAAATGTATACACATTGGCTGGGTTATCATGGAGACTATAGGCACAATCCTAACCAAGGGCAATGTACACCTGAGGTAAGGGAACAAACATTTCCTTAT
Source organism: Cryptoblepharus egeriae (assembly GCA_030015325.1). Lineage (NCBI taxonomy): Eukaryota > Metazoa > Chordata > Lepidosauria > Squamata > Scincidae > Cryptoblepharus > Cryptoblepharus egeriae. Next base: position 134,643,957 of record JAREYC010000001.1, read on the forward strand.
CTTGAGGAGGCCTCTGTGACTGCCACCCAACTGCTGAATGTAGCACGTACCCCAGGCAAGCAGCTGAATTGGCGTTTGGGGGCCAAGCATTGCTTCTGAAGCTCAAGGCAACAACCCAACCACTCCACCCATTTCAGGCAGTACAACTGAGGAAGGTCTGGGGCAGGTTTTCAGCCAGTCAAACTTCACCTTCATGAGCCAGGGAAGAGGCCAGTCTATGCCACCTATCCAGGAACTGGGATCTGGAAGAATTAGACTGCATCTAAGGACAAAATCCAGAGTAACTATAGGGAGTCCTTGCTCTGGTGTAAGAACAACTTACTCTGGATTCTAATATGAATTTTCCATAGGTTTTCACCAGGTGGGGCAGTAACTATGGGTGCACGTAAAGTCTCTTGCGTGCTCCTGTAGTTACTCTGGATTTGGGGTAAGTCAGGAAGTGGGAAAAGACAGGGCAGGGATGGGTGTATCCAGTGCTTTTTTTGAGGGGGGGAAAGGTGCCAGTACTCATTACAGGTCATCCCCATATGACATTAATCAGCTGCTGGTAGAAAAGGGTGTCGGTACTGAGTACCAGAAAAAAAAGCCCTGGGTGTATTAGTCCAGGAAGAAGAAACCACCAAATCCTCAACCCCTTGCAATCCCTCAACATTACCAAAAGCAAAGGATTTTAAGAATCTTTCAATTCCATTGATTTCAGTGCAAAGGAGATGTGCATGAACTTAACTCTCACAGACAAATCAATCAATAGGTTTTTATATAGTTGAGATTAAAATTTCAAAGTGGCAAGACAAAAATAATATTCATCTAGCAAGCATCCAGCACTAAGAGTAATAGTTGCTTTGGGAGAGGAGGAGAACCTTGGCAATTCCTCTGTCGAGTGCCTGTTCCTCCGTGGAATGGAATATCTTGTGCTTGAATGTGATGACTTCGAAGATGAAGTCAACATGAAAGATAAATGTGTTGCCTATGATGTATTGCCCATCCTTTTGTCATGCACAGCTACTTTTATCTGTTCACTTACTCTCATTTCAATCAAACTAAATATGCACTCATAATGGCTTTGCGTGCTCACATTAAATATGATGGCTAATTCGTTTCCTTTGAAACCATTATTCTTGCCCTGTGTAAAAGCTGTGTGTCCAAACCATGATATTGTGTTTCTGTGTAATTCAGATGTTACAAAGAAGTGCTCTTCACTCTGTCATGCTGTATTGTGCAATCATAGAATCAAAAACTGTGTATCAGTCAGAACTAGCATGGGAAGTGTGGGTTGGGGGGGCAAAAGGGTTGCACAAAATGATTGACAACAAGCAGCTGTTCAAAGACAGAAAGCATTATCCCTCTGTGAACATTTCTCCTGCCCTGTAATGAAGAGTTTTTATTAGGAGGAACCTCCATAACACTGGCGTTGCATTTAATTTGTCTTAAACTGTTTATCATGTGAGACCATAGGATTGCACATGAGCAAAATCCCTGCTGGTTTAATTCAGGTAAATAAAGGTGACCCTTCCTGTCAAATTTTCTACTTGGGCATTGAACATGACAGCCAGCTTGAACTCTAGCTGTGTTTCAAATATTAACATTCCCAGATCTGTAAAGGACTCCTGGGAATTATTTATGAGCACTTGTTGTCGATAAGTCTCTTTAAGAACAGAGGCAAGAGAAAGGATCTGTGCAGCACTTTGGCCCTTGTACTATACTAAAGAATTAGTATTGGTATATAAAGAACATTTTACTAGTTTGTAAAGACAGATTTTTCCCCAGAATCAGGGGCCATTCATTAAAATTGAGTCAAGGTAGAGTTAGAAGTGACAAAAGAAATCATTTCTTTACCCATTGTGTAATAAGCCTGTGGAACTCCTTGTCGTAGGATGTGGTGATGGAGTCTGGCCTAGATGTTTTTAAAAAGGGAATTGGATAGATTTCGAGGAAAAATCCACAAGTTACAATCCAAGTTGGGTATCTGCAACCTCTGGTTTCCAAAGTAAGTTATCTCAGAATATGAGATGCAAGGAAGAGGCAACATGCCATAGTTCTCTTGTGAACTCTCTGAGACATCTGGTGGGCCATTGTGAGATACAGGAAGCTGGACTAAATGGGTCTTTGGCCTGATCCAGTCGGATTCTTATGTTCTCTATTCATCATTATTCTCATCAGACATCAAGGTAACTAATACTTCTGATATATGAAGTTTCCTTGTTCAGAACCTGAAGCTTGAGTATGGTTTCATCTAACCTAGCCCCGGTATTGTCAGCAGCTGCAGTGTCATTGGAGGAATCTTTTTTGGTAGTCTCCCTCATCCCTAGACTGTGCCAGGTTTTGAACCTAGTTCCTTAGACATAGAAGACTGATCATCTATTGACACAAGGCCTCTTCCAGCTGTACCTATGATGGGTAGTGACACCAGAGGCTGCCCAGAGAAGTTCTTAGTGGTCGTAGGAAGCAAGACAGTTCTTGGGATTGTGACTTGGCAATAATCATGTTATCAGAGACGCCATTTTCCTTTCCCCAATCATAGGTGGTGAAAGTGGAGATATTTGACAATTTGGGGGATGGAGTATAAATTTCTCTGGTTTTTTGTTTGTTTTTTGTTGGGGGAAGCTTTTCACTGATTGGTAGCAGTTGTCATTACATTTAACAGCATCAGAAATGCTGGAGTATCTCATAGACACACACACACACCATCCTTTTCTGCCCATCATGCCCTGTGAATGATATAATGTCTTGATGAGGTACCTTTCTGAGGTCACTCAAGTTGCATTTTTCTTGTTGTTGAACAAGCCTTGAAAAGTAGTTCACTCTCCATTCTGAGCCATTTTGGACTGTATTGCGCATTTCTGGATGTTATCAGGACTGGAAGAGAATCCCGTCCTCCTCTTCGATATCTGCTAGTCTAGTGAATGTTGAGGCTCCCACAAGCCCACTTGGCTTGCTGCTCCAGCGGCAGCAATGGTAGAACAGAGTTGCAAATCAGAAGCACTTGGGGAGGTCACTATCCTGATGATCATTGGAGATTAACTTTATGAGCTGTCAGTGTCCTCTTTCAAGTATTAAATTGGTGACATTAGCTGCCAGCTTTTCAACCTATTCTGTAGCTGTCCCTTTAGAACCAGCTTACTCCATAGGAATTGGCTGGTGAATTGTTTCATGAAGTTACATGACGTATTGCTTAAAGAGAGCAGCATTCATTTCAGTGTTGGTAACCCTAATGTATTCCTTTATTTGCCTTCTGATGATTGTGTCCTGGTCAAATGTATCCTATTCACTGGAATCACTGGATATTCACATCTGGTGGTGGGTTTTTGGGGGGTGGGTTTTTGCTTGTTTGTTTGTTTGCTTCCTGGTCATTTGATTCCCACTATAATTGGGCAACAAACAAACCATAACTGAGCAACAATAATGTATCCTAAGGCTGCAATCCTAAAGACACTTTCCTGGAAGTAAGACCCACTGAACACAATGGGACTTATTTTTGAGTAGACATGATTGTGCTCTAATGATGCAATCCTAAAGACAGTTTCCTGGGAGTAAGACACAATGAACACAACGGGGCTTACTTCTGAGTAGACATAGTTAGGATTGTGCTGTAAGTCTCTTAACCCAAAGACTTAACTCAATATTCAGTACCAGCACATATTTGTATATTTGGTATATCTGCTATATCTTCTATATATATAAAAGAGAAAAGTCACTGACTCACCCACTCACTGACTCATCAACGCCCTGCCAAAACCGCTGGGCCTAGAAGTGTGAAATTTGGGGTGGGTGTTCCTTCCATGACTGAGGGGTTTTCAGAACCGGTTTTCAGAAATTCCACTAAGAACCGGTTTTCAGAAATTCCAACCAGAAGGGGGTGAAAAGGGGCACAACAGACCTAGAAGCGTGAAATTTGGGGAGGGAGTTCTTTCTGTGATATCAACATCCTCTAAGAACTGATGTTGAGAAATTTAACCTTTAAGGGGCTGAAAAGGGGTGCAGTTGCACATGGGGGTGTTGCGGATAGGGGGTGTTGCAGATAAGGAGGTGATGCGCGTGGGGAGGTGATATGTGTGTGTGGGGATGTTGCACATGGGGTGGATGAACAGGGGATTCTTGCGCATGGGGGATTGATGCACATGGGGATGTTGTGCATGGGGAGATGATGCACATGGGGGGTGGATGCCCATGGGGGAATGATGCGCAGGGGGGGATGTTGCGCATGGGAGGATGTTGAGCATGGGGGGATGGCATACGAGGGAATTTTATTCCTGCAATGCGGGTACGCTTTTGCTAGTATACATATATATTTGCCATATATACCCACATTTGGTATATATGGTCCTCCAGGTCCTCTCACTATGCCTCTGTATAGAGAAATAACTCTAAAGCATGTTTACACAAACACCTTCCATGGATTTCCAATAGTGGTCTTCCTGGATCAAATTCTATGAGAAGCAGCATATAAATATGAATGATTATAGATTGAATGACTAAAAAATGTTATGTGTAGTGAATGTGTTACATATTGTCGTGATAGTCCAGTAGATGCCCACAATGTTCTAGCCCAAGTGTACCCAGATATTTGGAATGCCAAGAAGAAGAGGGAAATATTTTGAAGTAGGGAAGTGAAGTCTGAAAAAAGGATTAAAAGATCCCCCTATATATATTCTAAATAAATTCCTCTGAGGTTTCACAATATGCATTTGTGTGATCCTTAACTTTCCATAGGCAGAAGTAGGAATTAGAACAAAATCTATGCAGGGCATATCCATTAGGGTCAATACAAGGTCAGGTTATTTATCATTGTTTTCTGTGCTTATAATTTCCGTGCTTATGATTTTATGCTTCTTTAAAGTTTGCCCACAGGTGCAATGGCTCCATGACCATGTCTTCCAAGGAAAGGAAAAAGGACATTTTGTAAATGATTTATTGCTAAGATGAGGGAAAGAAAATGCAGCCGTGCTCCATAATTGAACTTTCAGGAAAAACACGGTGAGAATAATGTGTGCATTTTTCAAGAGCTTTATAAGGGTGTTTTGTTACGATGTTTCAAATGCCCAGAGAAACACAATTTTTGCAGATGTTATTATACACAAATCTACAAATTAATAGCTTCTCTTTGAAGATACCACTTAGCATGTTCTAGCATTAATTGCTCCAAATGAGAGCCCCATTCAGTCAGTTCAGTTGGACCTGGGTCAGAAAACTGCTACCATACATAGATCTCCTTTTGTGGAGTGGGGAACTTGTCACTTACCTGCCTCTAGTCTTTTCTGTATCAAATGGATTAATCTTACTACATCATGCTTTTGACTGATGCTACATGGTCTTTCACATAGACATCTCTGACCATGGATGTTCATGCTTGTGGATGGTTTGGAAGCACAAATATAATCCAGTCCAAACCAACCATATTCCACCAACAGTACTGGGGTTCAAGTGTGATGATAGTAATAAATTGTAACCTGCTTTTAATGCTTTTATTTCAAGTCATGCTTTTATTTGTGGCAGGATGCCTAGCCCTACAATCCAAGGTAACTACAGGAGCATGTAAGAGACTTTAACATTGACATACTTATGGCACCACCTAGTGAAAACCTATGGATAATTCATATTGCAATCCAGAGTAAATTGTTTTTACATCTATCTACAGTATTGGAGCAGTATATCTACAGTATGTAGACAGTATACATTGGAGCAAGGACTCCCCGTAGTTACTCTGGATTGTGCCCTACATTTGCTTTTATCTCATGTGTTTTTATTTCACACAATATCCATACCACCAAACTGCTACTTGCCTCAAATCTTCTACAGGTTGATCCTTGGCGTCAACAAAATTTTGTTCTAGGAACCTCCATAATACCAGTTTTCAAGCTGAACAAAAGCAGTGATTTACCATGTAACTAATATATCAGCTTTCCTTTCCTGGGCTTAAAACAACTTCAGCAGTAACTTCTAACTGAATGCAAATCAATTAGAAATTGATTACCACTTTGTATTTATGCCTGGAGGGGGAGGGAAAGAAGTTAGTCTGTGTCCTAGCAGAAAAGAAGTTGAAGCTTTCTTGGCCCGGAGAGAAAATCAGTCTGTCCGTCCGACCATCCCTCCCTCCTTCTTCTCTAGCTAATTTCCTGCTTTTCTTAGCCAAAGCCAACTCAAGGCGGCTGACAACATGGATAAAACAAATAAACAAAAATAATCCATTAACTGCTGTTTAAATGATGCTTATCTTTTAATTTAAAGGACCAACATGATTCATTTTGAGATAAAATTGCCGCTGATAATTAGGATATATCTGTATTTGCTTTTCTGTTTTTTAAAATGAGAAGGGTAATGTTGGTAGAATAATGGCACTAGGGATACCTCCCACCCAATGTGTTGATCATACACACCCTTCTCTTTCTTATGCAGGTAAGTGTACGTAAGATTGCATCTTCTGTTGCTTAGATAGCATCTTTTCTTATTTGGGTGGGTTTCTTCTTGCTGTAATCCTAAAGACGCTTTCCTGGGAGTGAGACCCATTGAAAATAAAGGGGCTAACTTTTGAGTAGACATGATTAGGATTATGCTCTTATGTCTAACTAGGCTGCCTTCAAATTGAGTTTTGAAATGCCAGTCTGCCGTCTCAGCTCCATTAAAAACCATAGGCCTTATCCATGAAATGTCAATCTAAGCACCATCAAGAAGCCAATCTCAGCACCATGAAGCATTATAATAATCTCTTTAACACTGACAGTGGGTTATGAATTCCCTCTGTAACTAATCTTTTTCTTTTACTCAAAATTCACTTGTTTATACAGTATATCAGTGAACCACGTAACAATAATAAATATGACCAATCAACATTACATTTAACATCCAAAACTTCATCTGTTGGTAGATAATGTCACAATAGTTGCCTCTTTTCATGTGCCTTCACCCGATAGGCACACTGAACGCTAGTCAGTAATATTCCCTTTTATTGATATCTGGATGGGTGGTGCTGGGTGGCTTCTGAGGATAAGACGGCACCATCTGTCAGCAGAAATGCAACTGGCTGGCAACAACAGCTGAAATCATGCTGGTGCACAGGCAGCCCGAGACAAAGGAAAAGTGCCGAGAGCAACAGTGTTCGCAGAGGAGGACGCCCAGCCTCCGCCTCACCCTGAGTGTCTAATCTGGCTCTCTGGCGATTCATCTGCAATGCAGATCCTATCCATTTTCCTGCTGTGACAGCAGCCAGCTAGATGCTGATTAAGGGGATTCTGGAGGCCTTGGAGAGAGAGTGAAGGATAAACCAAGGAGAAGGAATCAGCAGCAAGAGGAAAAGAGTAGGATTAGGGAACGCAGGCCCCGTCAGAGGCAAAATAATGACCACAGTGTGCCTGAAGATAAACCGTACAGTGTTTCTATGAAGACATTAGGAAGTTGTGTTAGTTTCTGCTAATCCATCACCTGTCAAGGGGCTGTTTCAGCAGGCCCGAGATTAAAGAAAGCAGCATTGTCTATTGTCTTGATTACTGGTCACTCTGGAGCTGTTCCCACTTTGGAGCCTTGAAGTTAATCCCAGTTTAGTAGGGGGGCTGTCAAGAAAAACATTTCTTTTTAACTGCTGCAGTTTTGTAAAAAGTGGGGGGGGGGGGAATTCATTTCAGGGAGAGATTCTTAGCTGAGTTATCTTCCTGATCATATTGCTCAGCACCTCAGTCGGCAGGCCTAATCTCTTCCCCATCAGTGACAGAGCAGTCAGGGCATGCTCTCCCCCTGCCCTTCCCTTGCACACAGGCAACCCCAATGGGATAATTTAAATCATGGACTGTGAAAAAGCTTCACACCACTTCCTGAGTGGTGAGGGGGGAGCCCCTCTGAAGTTCGGAAGGTATGTGGCAAAAGGTTCCATTCAGAACAGAGCGGAGACAGTCTTGGAAACGTAAGCCGTGTTCCGGCTCCATGACCCATGGAGCTTTTCCTCTTCACCTTTATTATTTTAACCCGGGATTTTTCCTCACCAATAACTGATATGCAACATCTTTTGCCCAGGAGAACCATACAGCCAGTATGGAATCTGGGATGCCCTGAACTACACACTAAAAATGTTGGGGCCACCTTCGCTTTCCTTCCTGCTATTTTATAATGTTAAAAGTGTCAGGCTAATGTTGTAAAGGCATAAATAGTGAAAAGTGCTATGAAGTCAGCCCAATTGAAATCCATGCTTCTAGTGTAACCACTGTTCCAGGACACAGCATAACATGTGAACAGTCCTTGGAGTGCAATGGATGACTTTTTGATAAAAAGAAATCTTGAAAGCACTGAAGGAGTCAGACAGATAACTCAAACTCTCTTCTGGAAAGGTATTTACAACATAAAGCACTTATGAATAGTGATTGCACCAGAAAAAAATTGGGGGAGGCACTGAAGAAGCAAACTGATCCCACTTGTAAGATTTGTGTAAATAAAATCATGATATAACATTTCCACCAAATTCAGAATCCTATTAATTTTGATGTGGTTTCTAGAGAACATGATTGGGCTTGTGGCCTGATTTCCACGTCCAACTATTGATTCTGCAATGGGGCAGGGGGTGGGAAAGCTATTTGTCCTTGGGGTGGAGATGAGACGGGTAGACTTATATCTCAAGACCACTCCAATCCATTTAAGTTTGACAGAGTTTAATTAGCCCATCAGGAAAGAACTGCAGGATCCCATTTAAGTATGTTTTTGGGGAAAAAAACCAAAAACCTAACCTCCTCCTACACTCAGTTATCCTAGCCTTCCTGATCACTAAAATCTTTGCGTAGCAACCAACGCTATTTTCAGAGCAAAGACATGAGATAGTAATATCCTGCAGTCTGCCAGGAAAGGCAGCTCTTGAAATCTTTTCTTTGGTTGTCAAGTTTCCTCTATGCATTGATCACCTCTCAAGTCAGGATGTATCTCCCTCCCTCAATAATAATTAATAATTTGTTAGTGCTCTGTTAAGTAATGATCCATTTCGATTCTTATGTAGGGCAGTGAAGTCACTGTGTACAGGGCAATATAATAAGTGGAAATAATACAAGTGCAATATAATAAGTGCAGATAACCAATTCACTATAGAATTGGTTTTGCACAATTTATTTGGCTGTCTCCTTGGGATGAGATAGTGTGAGCTGAACATGATTTATAGAGAGCCAGTGTGGTCAAGAGATAATTAGTGACTTTTGACCTGGGTGAGAATTCCAGTTTTGCTATGGACTCCCTTGGTGGTCCTAAGTGATCCCCTACTGTGACTTTCTAGGCTCATTCTGACAGACTTTGTGCAAGGAGTGGGACTTATTTTTCCCACTGAAATTCTGTTCAGATGCATTTTGCCTAAGGTGAAGTAGGGGCAGAATCACCCCCTTTTCCTTAACAGAGGCTCTGCATTTTACAGCCAGATGGCAGGCTGAAATCGAGCAGGTGAATTGCCCTCATCTGTGCAACTTCATGCTGGAAAAAGTTACCTGTTGAACTTCATGCTGCGCAACTTCATACTAGAAAAGGTTACCTTGCAGTCATGCAAATCAACTTCCATATCTTTAAAAAAATACTAGTCACCCTTCCTGTTCCTGCAAATCATCTATCTGAATATTATTATTAAAAAGTAGGGGCAAAAAGTATTATTAAAAAGTATTGGGCAGAATTAGGTGCTTTGCTGAGAACCTGATGTGCCAAGGGCAAGCATTCTCACATGCAGAACAGCAGCTATAAAAATAGCATATGCACTAGAAAGAAAAAGGGGAAGAAGATTTCTTATGGACCAGTCTTGCTGTGCCATTATACCACCAGAGTACATGGTCCAATTGCACCATGTATTTGGATTTATGGCTGTCACAAAACGCAATCCACCTTTCCGCACAGCTGGGTCACTATTGCAAACAGTGAGCAGTGGCATCTAGGTGACAGTGGCCTTCCTGGAATGGCAGGGGCAGGAAAGGGAAAAGAGTGGGAGAACTGGGGACATTTCTGGGCATGGAGGAGTCAGGACGGAGTGATCTGGCAGCAATGGCACATGCCAGAGCTTACCTTTTAAAACTTCTCCATCTCAGACATACATAATCAAAATAGGGGGTGTTTCTCCATGGAGATCCATTGGTGATCAGGCAACGTACAAGGAGGTAAGTGCAAAATGTTTTCACTTACCTCCTGCAGGCTGCTTCACCCCCTTTCTGGCATGATTGCATGGACACTGGTAGCAGGGAATGGGCTGTAGTAGATCTATACACATTTACTAGGGAGTAAAACCCACTGAACAAAATATTAATGAAAGAGCTACCTCAGGTAGAAAATCTGGAGCAATGTTACAAATGGTTGGGCTGCTGCTCTTTCCATTCCAACAGTCTGAGATCAGCAGATGAGGAGGGAAATGGAAATCACTGTGGATGGTTTTTAAGAACAACAAGCTAAGAAAATGCTATATGACCTGGATTAGCAAAACCTAGCCTGAATTTTAACCTGAGGGGTTGTGCCAAACCCTCTTGTATGTCAACTGAACTGACTGCATATGGAGCCCTGCCAGAAAGACATGACGGCAGCAATGTCAGGAATGCCAGAGAGGTCAACTATGTGAACACAGAGCTGACACTTCCTGAAAAAGTAGTTCATAATCTGAGAGTCAAATATAGATGGGGTGGATATCGAGGGAGAATTGCTAGTTTTCATCATCCTTTTTTGCCTTTGTTCAGCAACAGGGGTATAGCATTTATAACTAAGAAAGCTGAGCGGGTGAATAATGACGTTATTTAAGAGTGTCACATCACATCCTGCAACTCAGAATACCCTGATAAGGCTCCAGCAGGCATTCTGAGTTGCAATGATGTCTCCCCAGCAGTATGGAGCCCAGAGCAACTCTCCCCTGCCCCACCTTTAGCAACGCCACTGAGGTCCATTAACCTGAGAATAGGTGATAGGTGAGAGAGTTCTACACATAGAATCATAGAGTTGGAAGGGACCTCAGAGGTTATCTAGTCCAACCCATGGCCTGTAGCAGGAAATCTTCCTACAGCATCTCCGACAGGTTGTCGAGCCTCTGCTCACCTGCTAACTGTCTGAACACGTATTGTAGAATCAGGATTGTATCCGATTCTTATAATACTCATACAGCAGTGAAATTTCAGCTGTTAACTGGATCAGATGGGAAACATGGTCTAATGAATAATCTCTGATCGATGTATAGAAACTTTTAGTTCAATGTGACTGAGCAGAGGGGATGAATAAATGGAAAAGAATGAAGTCTATATTGGGGTTTGATTTAAAGGAGAGATAACAAAAATAAAACGATCTGCAAACTGGTTCTTGTGAAGACTTGTCTAAAAATACTTTAGCACCAAATGTACATCTTGTGCTTGTGGATGCATTGTGTGCCTCTGTTTAGTAAAATGCCATTAAAATATGAAGACTCAAAATCTTAGGTAACAGATGGAGATAAAATAAACAACAGCTCCTCTTCAGGTGCGTCTTGTAACCGTTAAGAATGTCAAAAGGCCAAAACAGAATACTTAAAGGTATGTGGCCAAGCAACCCTGTTCTGCTTTATTATCCAGCCCTCTTTCCTCTTTTCATCTTTTGCCCTTGCTTCCTGGTCCAGCACAGCTAGGATGTGATGTACTGGGATGTCTCAAGCCATGATATTGCCGTTTATACATCGTGTGGACATTGCCAGCAAAAGACTTAAAATCACAGAAAGGGGGCCAAGCAACTTCTGTGCCTGTAACTGCTCTTCTCATATACAGGGTATATGCATATACTTGCAGTCAAAGGCTCAAACTGAGGAAGTGTCCTGGCAAGATAAGACCCTGCATGGGATGTACCATCGCCAGATAACCAAAGTCACTGACACTGAGAAATCCTATCAGTGCTGGAAAGAGCTGGCTTCAAAGATAGCACTGAAGTCCTCATCATGGCAGCTCAAGAACAGGCACTAAGTACCAGATCCATAGAAGCGGGGATTGACCCCACAAGAGAAGACCCAAAGTGCAGGCTGTGCAGAGAAATGTCAGAAACAATCCAACACATTGTGGTAGGGTGTAAGATGCAGGCAGGAACAGAATACATTGAAAGGCACAACCAAGTAGCTGGCATCGTGTATAGGAACATCTGCTCAGTCTATGGACTAACTCCTCCCAAGACCAGATGGGAGACCCCTCTGAAGGTGGTGGAGAATGACAGGGCTAAGGTCCTGTGGGACTTCCATATCCAGACAGACAAGAAGGTACTGGCTAACCAGCCAGACATTGTGGTAGTAGATAAGGCCCAGAAGACAGCCCTGGTGATAGATGTAGCAATAGCAAACGACAGCAACATCAGGAAAAAAGAGCATGAAAAGGTGGAAAAGTATCAGGGTTTGAAGGAGGAATTAGAAAGACTGTGGCAAGTGAAGGTGAATGTGATCCCAATAGTGACTGGAGCACTAGGGGCTGTGACACCCAAGCTGGAAGAATGGCTCCAACGGATTCCAGGAGGGACAGCAGGACACTCGATCCAGAAAAGCGCATTGCTAGGAACAGCTAAGATACTGCGCAGAACCCTCAAACTCCCAGGCCTCTGGTAGAGGACCCGAGATTGAGGATAACATACATGTACCACCCATGGATTTGGGTAAAGGCCAGCTGGCTGCAATTTAAAGTTTAAAGAGCTGCCAGCCTGCACGTGTTACCTGAATGACAGGTCCATTCCTCTGGGGGTAGGGGTGGGAAGGTGCTTGGGGGACTGGGGGGTCTTTGGTGGTGTGGGAGGGTGTTTGGGGACAGGGGGGGGGAGAGATATAGGCAGCCAGGAATAGTGGCTGCCATTTTAAAAGCCTCCTTTCCAACCCCAGGCTCCCTGTGGAGCTTTCGAAAAGGCTGGAGAGCAGGCCAGGAGATGCTTCTCCCTCCAGCCGGCTTTGCAGGGAGCCAGGCTTTTAAAGTGGCAGCCACTACTCCCAGATGCCTGAATCTCACCCCCCCATCTTCAAACACCCTCCCACCCCCCAGAAGACCCCCAGTCCCCCAAATGAGGCTTACTCCCAGGAAAGTGTCTAGAATTGCCGATTCCTAACCATGCCTACTCAGAAGTAAGCCCCGTTGTGTTCAACAGGTCTTACTCCCAGGAAAGTGTCCAGGATTGCTGATTCCTAGTAACCATGCTTACTCAGAAGTAAGCCCCATTGTCTTCAATAGGTCTTACTCCCAAGAAAGTGTCTAGGATTGCTGATTCCTAACCATGCCAAGTCAGATGTAAGCCCCATTGTCTTCAGTAGATTTTATTCCCAGGAAAGTGTCTTAAGAATTGCAGCCTCCTAAGTGTCTTTAGAATTGTGCCTTTAGGATTGCAGCCTAAGTAGATTTCATAGGATCATGCACATTGAATGCATGTTTTGAATTCAGTTCCAATGTTTGTCATCATTTTTACATATAGTTAATATTTTTATATGACTATTTTGGGGGTTGTGGAACCAATAATCTGAGTTTCCATTATTTCTTATGGGAAAATCCGCTTCACGTAAAGAATGTTTCATGTAACAAACATGCCTCTGGAACGGATTAAATTTGTTACATGAGGCGCCACTGTATATAGAAAGTTTTGGAAAAGAAAAAAGACTTTCCCATGATGAAAAACTTTCCCACCTATCATATAAATGTCCTACAGTTTTTTTGCTGATGGAAACAGAGTTCTGGACAAGATGAAGAAGAATAGCTTGTTGAATGACACATACTCAATACAGGGATGCGTTGGCCTCTGAGCCCCAAACAATAAACCATTTTTTTACCCCAATATCAAATTCACAGATAGTAAATGAACAAGACTGAGGGCTAGTAACTTGCCCATAGACATAATGTGGCAATCAGTGGTGGAATTCAAATAAATTAACAAGAGGTTCTATGTCCTAATAACCTAAATTAACAGCTTCTATATCCCATTAGTAACCAGTTCTCAGAACCAGGCGCTCATTAGCAAAGGTTTCTACAGAACCTGTGGGAACCCCCTGAAGCCCACCACTGAGGAGGAGTGTGCAACTCAGCACAAGAAACCATTTTTGGACCCACATTTATGTTGCAATGTAACAATCAGTTTCCCTTAAACATCCTGTCCAAAGCTGATTCACCTTTTGATTCCCAATTTTGTGGAAGAGAATTATAGTAACCTTACTTTCAATTAACTCTCACTTTCAGTTGCACTCCCAATTATCTGCCCCACAGTGATTGACCTTAATTTCCCAACCCGCACTTTGAGAACTACTGGTATAATATATACCATTTGATGTGTAATTTACGGCAGAATGCAATTTTAAAAACTGGAGTGAAATATCTCCATTGTAACAAGAGTAATGGAAAAAAAGAAAAGAAAAGAAAAATGCAACTGTTTTATGTAACTAAGGGTGCAGTCCTAACCCAGGCCGGCACAACTCATCAGTCTTCCCATTTGCATGGTGGTGATATAGATATATTGTCTGTACACTGGCCTAACATTCACCCAGGGGCAGCTCAGAAGTACCTTACAGCAACTTTTGTGTCACCTCCATATCAGCACGGGACTTGTGCCAGGGCTTAGGCTGGCCTAACTGGAGCTGGGCGTTGCAGCCTGAAAAATTCATTTCCTTATTTCAAAATGGACTAGTGAAACTGATTCTTCAGACAGATAATGAGATTTTATTATGACACAACATGGAACCAATAAGGTATTAGTAAGGTGTTACCTGGGATGGGGAACTAGCAGGGTGACCAGGGGTGACTTGCAGTTTGTAAGAATACTCCCATCATGATATATATTGCTTGATGTATAATTTGCAGCAGAATGCAACACCTCTATTTTATCAAATGTATTGTCAAAAAGCCAGCTAAGGCAGATGATGGTATTTCACCATCCCCACATCCCAGATAGTTGTCCTATTCACTTCATAGGAGGAGGCCAATCATGGAAGTGATGCGCCAGCTTCCTATACTAGGAGATGTAAACCATAGTGATGCCACTGCTTCTTCCACAGTCTGGTAGGAGTATAAATTCCAAACACCCTTTGAGCACTAACATATTAGGACCACAGACCCATTCACATTTGTGTCCCCTTATCAATGTGCTGGTGCCAGAGCCCCATAATCATTACCTCAGAATGAAGAAAATCTAATAAACCTGATCTGCATTCCTTCTTAGTGGAAGGTGTATGGCAAGCTAAGTGGAAGTCAACCAATCAGTCATCACAGAAGTTTGATTCTTATTGGATGGCGGCACAAGTCATCGGGGGCAAGTTTAGCTCCTAACCCACAGGCAAATGCACCTCTTTGCTATTTCTTATATAAGTGAATGATAGCATTTATTCTTATTGGTTAAAGTGCTGTATCTTGCATCAATGCTGTACTGGGGAGGGGGGGAAATATGCCCAGTATCCTTGATGCAAGGGGCTTACCTCTCACTGACAGAGGATGTCAAATGTTGCTGCATGTAGATGACTCACAATCTTCATTAGATCATACAGATCACATGTAGATCACCACACAACATGAAGATCACACACAGTTGGAAGGGGAAGAGGGTGCTGGCAGGTGTCAAATCACCTTGATTAATCAGAACTGCCCACTTGTGCAAGGCACATTTGGATGCAGTCCAATATATCTGTTTTCAGGCATTCACAAGATTAATCTTGATATGTCAGCCCTTGTGTATGAATCTCAACGTAAGCCAAATTTGGGGCATCAGCTGTAATATCTATATATCACTGAAGAGCAAAACACGTCAGCTCACATTTAATAAATGTGCTGATGTCCACCAAAATTTCTCATGTCAGCCAAACCTTCTTCCATTTTCTACTGAAATTCTTGTTATCTGATGATCAATTTATAAAATGAAATTATAATCAAAACCTATTCCTTCCTGAATTACTTCTTTGCTCTTTCTGATTGATCTTTCCAAGTTCATCTGGCCTCTTGAAATGAGACAAATGAAATGCTAATTGTCATGTTTCAAGTTGTTCAAATAAACACCAAAATGATTTGTTAATTCAACCTCCTGATGTGAGGTTCATTAATTTCTGCTAAATGCAGAGAAATAAATTCAACCACACAGGTGGGAACTGCCCGAATGGTGTAAGACAACAGCCCCTAAGTACAAAGCCCATGAGGAACTGGCATTCAAACCAATTTTGTTCATATGTGATACTATCAAGCACGGATAATGTTATAAATTGCAAAGATGATAGAAGAGAGAAATCAGTCTTTAATCTGATAGAAACCAAGCAGATCTGAGTAATGGACCAATCCTATAGTCCATTTCCAACAGTAGATCTTGCAACCTGATGTTGTCAATGACCAAATAATGGTGCAAATTATGCACTGCTGTTGCATGTGATGGAGCCACAAGCAGAAATGGCCAGAGGGCCTGCATTTGCTCAAGAACTACCCAGATACTCTGCCATTCCATGGAGTCCAGGCATAAATGGTGTTTTGTAGGCAGTCTGTGGCGGACAGTAGGCTGAACTTGGAGGATATCACTGGGTCCTATCCCCCTTTCCTGATCTGGACTCCCTTTCCTCTCCTCAGAATTATGCTAATAGCTGGCATGGGTTCAAGAAGTCACACTGGTGACTAGGTGGCCTACCAAGAGGTAAGTAAAATATATTTTCACTTACCACCTGCTAACCATCCCCCTGCTGGTCAACCCCCACCTAATCACGTAGCACATATCCCTTTTAAAATTTTATTAATTTTAATTTTAAAATAGAAGAAAAAGAAAGGAAAAAAGTATTGAAAGTTGAGTGGCACGTGCATAGTTCTGAGTTTACATTTCTTCACTTTCATGAAAAATCCTACAATCTATTAAGATATTTTAAACAATATGTTAGTTGCATTTTCAACTAATGGGGGGGGGGAGAAGATGCAAGTTAGGCAAGTATAACCTAATTATCAACACTTTTTTTACCAGCAATTTTATGTCAACACGAATCTTTTCAAATTAAGATAAACATACTATAAGAAGCAGTGGATAGTTTAAAATAATATGTTTACTATGGAAATGCCACAGGCTTGCCTGAAAAAGCTTCAGAAAGGCTCCAACTTTGGTTTGTTTCATCTGGGAGGGGGACAACATTCCATTCCACAACAGCCTGAATAGAACAGTGGTCTTCAAACTGGGGGTTAGGACCCCTTTGGGGATCACAACCTTGAGTTGGGAGGTCATGAGAGGATGGGATTCACCATTTTGGAACCTAGCACAGGGCTTTCCTGAGAGTAAGTCTCATTGAACACAATAGGACTGACTTCCAAGTAGACATGGAGGTGCATTGTTGTAAGTTCGACAGGGGGTCAAAACTGTTTTTTATCATGTGAAAATGGCTATCCACAGAGAGTCCTGGAACCAAACTTCATGGTTGTCAGGTTTAACCTTTATATTAATTATTTATTCATCAAATCCATAATTCATTTCAGTCATATTCTCTTTCTTAAACAGGAAGTCCTGGTTTCCAATTATCCTCTGACTTTAAGAAAAGTTGTAAGTTTATCCAATTCAGCAAATTTCAGTATCTTCATCATTCTTCAACAGAAAGCATCTCTGAAACTTTCCACTACTTAGCATGTAATATTCTTGTACCAGTTGTCATATACTGTATTTAAAGAACAAAGGGTACAATCCTAACTCTGCCCAACTCATTGGTCTTTCCATTCCCATGGTGGTATATGGAGGCAAGTGTATGCTTTTGCCTAACCCTTCCCCAGAAATAGCGCAGAAGTGTCTTATAGCACTTTTGTGACACCCCCAGGTCAGCAAAGGACTCATGTTGGGGTTAAGGCCAGCCTCACTGGAGGTTAGGTTTGCTGCCTTTTTTCAATGTTTTTTAATGAATTGAATCAACCATTGTTCCCAACAAAAAAGCTTCTGGTTTCATTTTTACTTGAAACATCAACTGCATTTCCTGGTGTATCAAACACCAATAATTTTTCACTTTAGGTTATGTCTACTACATATGGTAAAATGTTACTTGTTGTCTTTAACATTTCCAACCTCTATTTGGAAACTTTCATACATTTTTGCTAATTAAATATGTGTCAAATACCAACTATACATCATTTTATAAACATTTTCTATAAGATTTACATTTAATATAAATTTTAATCTTTTAGTCTACAAAGGCTGCAGTCCAAAAGACACCTTTTTGTGAGTAAGACCCTTGAACAGAATGGGGCTTACTTTTGAGTACACATAGTTCGGATTGTGCTGAAATTCTCCCGTTTATCCACCAATCTTTAATGTCCATCATTTTTTGCCCAATGTATCACGAAATCCTTACCCTGCTCCTCCTAGCATGTAGCACATGTTCCATTAGCAAGGCTGCTTGCAATGGTGTTGGCAGGAGATAGGATTGGCTGTAAGTCTGCTAGGCTTGGGTGAGCTTGAACAGCACCTAAAGTGATGACAAATTCCACCCCAGGGATGTAGCTGACAGGTGTGCCATCGTTAGGCATGCCAGTTTTCTCACTGCCCCCAAATTAATTGCAGTGATATTATGATATCATTGCAATTACTTCTGGATTGCTCAGCATGATGCCACCTGCTTCAGAATGCATGTCTGGCCTGTCCCTGAGTGACTGCACTGTGGCTGCCACAGCCCTTCTTGTCAGTTCTGTGCACTGCTTGGAGCCATGCTAGTCACTTCTTCTTCTTCTTGACACAGTCAGAGTCACTCAGAGCTGGCTGCTGGCTGCTTCTTCCAAAGTAGTCTTACTCTGAGTAACTGCACCAAGAATCTGTGAGGGGACATGTTCTCCTGCCCAGCCCCAGTTATTCCTGGGGCAGTCATGAACCAATTATGACCAATACTGGCCGCTTCTTCAAGAAGCAGCAGGTCTTGCTTCAAATGGCTCAGCTGTGAATGAGGGGCAGGACTGCGGTGACTGGATTGCTGTAAGGGGGGTGACATTGCCACCTGAAAGAATGCTACCTGGGGTTGCAGTATCCTTCTGAACTCCCTCAGCTGTGCAACTGTTCCACCCCTTTCTAATGCATGCTCTCTGCTCCTCATTGTCATTGCTATCTCCTACCTTCTTTGTTGCCCAATGTTTCTTCAAAACTGGGGTGATAGGCAGTGATGGGCTTCAAAGAAATTAAGAACCGGTTCTCTGTCCATCTGGCAGCCACTTTTAAATGGCTATTTTTAAACTTTATATGTACTATCTCTTGTTAAGAACCGGTTCTATAGAGTAGGTGCGAACCTGCTGGTGCCCACCACTGGTGATAGGGATGATCTTGGGAACAGAATGAACACCATTCATGCTCCCCTATTCCCCATCATTGCTGGCATGCCCACTTCATACTTCATATTTCCTCCACCTTTTGCTCCTTAAAAATTATGGGTGATGAGGCTTCCAAGGATTCTCTCCATGTAGCCTGTTTTGCAGAAATGCCAAGTGGCAGAGGAGGTAAGGCAACAGTAATCATCCTCACAAGTATTCTCCTTCCCAGAAAGCCATAAGAAAAATGAGAGCAGCATTTCCTTTCTCTTCTAGTTTTACTGCCATGTTTTGAGGTAATGGCAGTGGAGCAGGAAATTATTTGGTCCCTTCCTTTTTTGCTCTTGCTCTCTTTCCAAGTTGATCAACCAAAAAGAAGAATGGGGCACCAGCTGGATGAAGGTGCTGGTCAGATAGGCAGGCAGGATGGGTGGGAATGGGTGTCAGCACACTACTCTTATGGAGGGACTTGTAGTGGCCCAACTGAGGTTAGGATTGTAGACTCCATTTCCTTACACTGAATAGACCCTACAAGCCTCTTTGACATATAGCATTATGTTAAAATGACTCCCAGATCAACTTGAGCCCTGCTATCTTTGCACTTTACAAATGTGTTATTTATGGAACCACATCTAAGCTACTCTGAACTGTCCAAGGAACTGCACCTTTTCACACACAAACACTTCGTAAAAGTAAAAAAATTATTCTATTCCTTTTCCCTCCCCTTGACTGCGGAGGCAAAATAAGTACATGTACTGCATTTATTTAATACTAGCGAAAAGCGTACCCGCTTTGCGGGAGTAAAATTCTCCCGTATGCCATCCCCCCATACGCATCAACCCCCATGCACAACTTCCCCACATGCGCAACTTCCCCCATGCACATCAACCCCCATGCACATCAACCCCACATGCGCATCGACTCCCCATGCACAACTTCCCCCACGCGCAACTTCCCCCCATGCGCAACTTCTCCCATGCGCATCAACCCCCCATGCACAACTTCCCCCATGCACATCAACCCCCCATGCGCTACTTCCCCCATGCGCTACTTCCCCCATGCTCATCAACTCCCCATGTGCAACTTCCCCATGCACAACTTCCCCCATGTGCATCAACCCCCCATGTGCATCAACCCCCCATGTGCAACTTCCTCCCATGCACAACTTCCCCCATGCGCAACTTCCCCATGTGCAACTTCCTCCATGCGCATCAACCCCCATGTGCAACTTCCCCCTGCACATCAACCCCCATGCTCAACTTCCCCCATGCGCACCAACCCCCCATGCGCACCAACCCCCCATGCACACCTTCCTCCCATGCGCAACTTCCTCCCATGTGCATCAACCCCCATGTGCATCAACCCCCATGCGCATCAACCCCTCATGCGCAACTTCCCCCATGCGCAACTTCCCCATGTGCAACTTCCTCCATGCACATCAACCCCCATGCGCAACTTCCCCCCATGTGCACCAACCCCCCATGCGCAGCATCCTCCACAGTGCAATCTATTCCTCCTAGCAACATCCCCCAGTGCACCGGGCACTGAGCACCAAACTGGCTGGATGTTATTCAGTCTTCCATGTTAAGTATAGGACAGAAACACGTTGCCCCCTTTTCAGCCCCTGAAGGGTTAAATTTCTCCAGATGGTTCTTGGTGGGAGTTCAGGTGACAGAAGGAACTCCCAGAATTCCATGCTTCAGGCCCAGCAGTTGGGGAGGAATGTTGAGGAGTCATGAATTCTCCAATGCAAAGTATAGGGAGGAAAACGCCTTGCGCCCCTTTTCACCCCCTTCCGGATGGAATTTCCGGAAACCGGTTCTTAGTGCACCCCTCCATCATGGAAGGAACATCCACCCCAAATTTCATGCTTCTAGGGCCGGCGGTTTTGGCAGGGCGGTGATGAGTCAGTCAGTCAGTCAGTGAGTCAGTCAGTGACTTTTCTCTTTTATATATATAGAAGAAGATGTATGATTAGCATTTGGGTGCATATTTTTTCTTGATTTTTTTCTTGGTTTCGTATTTTTGGTATTTTCTTCTCTCTCTCTCTCTCTCTCTCTCTCTCTCTCTCTCTCTCTCTCTCTGTGTGTGTGTGTGTGTGTGTGTGTGTGTGTGTGCGCGCACATAATGCTGAATTTTGCATATAACATATACCTTTACTTTGGCCCAAATGAAAAATGTTATGTAGTTCCTCCAAAGAGCTTTCCTAAAAACTGGTGATACTGTGTGCTCATCTCTCTTACTCATTTTCCCCTTTGAATCTTAAGCAATAACTTTAAAACACCTTATATTGAGAAGTGACAGGGGCTACAATCCTGAATTAATTTCTCCTGATGATGAATTAACCCTATGTATTTCCACTGTGTGGGGAAGGAGATCATCACTCCACCAATCAATCAGTCTTATAGAAGAAAGCCTTGGTTTTATGGGGCTTTTCTCACTTTTTTTTGTTCCTCTCTTTGGCCAGGTGGTGGTGGTGGTGTCTGCATAACATTCATCAACAAAGGGGCTTTAAAAAATGTGACAATTTGAATTTCTGCTGATAAGGCAGAGGGGGTTGCTGAATTGTATACACCAGGACCAGTACTTAATGTTGTCAGGGGGTATTTCCTCCCTACTTGGAGCTTGGAATTGCCTTGCTTAGTTACACACTTCTACACACTTGAAATTGCAACAATGAATAACTTCAATGGCAGAAGCCTTGCTTTTATGTAAGAGGAAAACAGTGGAGGGACAATAATGGAGTATATAAAAAAGAAATGAGCAAAAGGAATAGTGCTGTAGTGATGAAAATTGGCTTCAAATTGTAATCCCCCTTCACTTTTGTTCCATCTTGTTACTACTATGAGCAAAATAAGCATAAAGCAATTAGAAAAACAATAGGTGTCTTATTCAGAGGATCAAATTATAGAGCCAAATATCCTTCTTCCTTTCTACATATACATACATGCATACATAGGTAGCGTGAAAGCCCACTGTGGATAAATGGAAGGTCCTGTGGTGCCAGGAGGAAGACCCCCGAAGAAGAAGAGGCTGAGGATAACATGTTTATGGAGGCATCTGACAATGATGATGAGCCACCATGCTTCTGTGTACCCTTCCATGTGTCTGGACTAAGACCATCCCCCTTGGGGCCAGGGAAGGGAGGAGGAGGAACTGGAATACAGCCCTGAGTAGAAGTTAGGCCATTAAACCAGCAGGGAAAGCCTATGACTCGCTGGGAAAAAAGGTGGCTGCTGGGATGCCTTGGCCACCAGGGTCAAAGGATAAGGAGGGGAGGCACCTAGGGTACCCTCAATATTATATTGGCCCAGCCTGGTGGCAAAAATACCTCCTCCACCATGCCCTGAAGGATGGAACCCTCCAAAGGGGAGGGGTATATGGGGGATATATAAGGAGGAGAAAAGAGCGGGAAGAGGAGAGGGGCATGGGACAGATTAAGTAGAAGGAAGTCCCTACGCTGTCTTCCCCTCTGGTAAGAGAGACTAGTGGAGAGAAGACCGTCCTCCTATCGTGGCCCCTCACCAAGGGACTGGTTATAGCGTTGCCTGTTGCAGCTAAGAGAAGAGAGTAAGAAAGAAGGTACCTGGGACAGTTCAGTTCCCAAGACGTGTTAAAGACTGTAGACTACTTTCATCCTGGGTGGAGGTGAAGGAGAGGCCGGGTCTGAAGAGAGTCTTGTTGCGGGATTGCAAAGAGCTGTTGTGTACTTACCTGGAGTTTGTTCATTACGTTATTTGTGCAGCTTAAGCCTGTGTACCACCATAGCAATGGATGCCAGTAAAGACATTGTTTTGGACATACCTGTGATGTCTCCGTGGCATTACTTACCTGAAGGAATAGGCTTAGGCTCCCCCCTTCGGGAGGAGTCCTCTCCCTCCACCCACATCTCCCACATGACCTAGTACCACAGGTCCATTCATGCCTTCTATATCTCCATGTAGCTCACCATGCAAATTATTCATGTGCTGTGGGAAAGTTGCATGGATTCAGATAGAAGTGTTGAAACTAAATACTATTTATAGGGAATGCTAATTATTCCACAACTCTGATTATTTATTTATCTTTTAATACAAAAATTAGATATCTTCCTGAAATGAGTTTGAAACATGTTGGGTAATGTTTGTGTTTACTATGCATTTTACCTAACAACATTTTGCTTTCAGGAACATCTTCCGGAGCATTTCTTATGTTGACAGTCACAGAACTTCCAATTCCACAGTTATGGATTGACAACATCGCAATTCTACATGTGAATTTACTTCGTTGGGATTGTTCCTGTTTATGCTAGTGATGCTGAGATCACTCCTGTTTATGCTAGTGAAGGGTGAACGCTTGTTAGCTCAATAATATTTTCTGCTGCATCATTGACAGTGACCACCCAGATATCTGGGAGAAAGACTGTTTTTGTCTCATTATGTGACTCATGAAAGAGAAAATTAGGGAACATCTTTGATAATAGTTTATGAAAAGCTTCTGCTTCTTGGATTGAGGAGCTTTCTGGGGTGTTGGTGGTGATCAAAGAAATTCCGAGACATGCATCTTTATTGTCTTAAAGGTTGGGACCCCATTGAGTTTGTTCGTTAGTCTTTGGAATCTTATGACCAAACTGGAAACCAAAGCCCATGAGAAGGCTGACATGCTTTAATCTGGATTCTCCTCCATAATAGGTGTATCCTCCTGAAAGTACAATTGGGAGCTTCCCTCCTTGGAGTGGGAAAACAGCAACTGTTGGGAAAAGCAATCTGGATTGGGACCATGTTAGGGCAAGGTTAAAGTCTCTCTCTTTCCATGTCATGGTCTCAAACCTGATCAGCATCTTCTTCCTATGCAGCAGCTATTTACATTGTAGAAATGTTAGCTAGAATTGTTATTTAATATGTAGTCTGGCCTTAAACTTTGGTCTTTAATGAATCAGCTCAGTTGTGTTTAAGCTGAAATTTGAGTTAGGATTTAGGCATAACACATGAAATTTTAAACCACTCTAATGTAGTGAAATTAATCAATTTTGAACTCTGAGAAAGAGCTAGAACTTTTCCCAAGACTTCCCTAAAAATATTCATTGAGATCCCTTTTTCCAAATCAAACTGAGGGGACTCTGCCCAGCATTAACATAGAACAGTGGTTCTCAAACAAGAGTTTTGTAAGGGCTATGACCAGTGGTGAGATTCAAATAAATTAACAACAGGTTCTATGTCCTAATAACCTAAATTAACAACAGGTTCTATGTCCCATTAGTAACCGCTCATTAACAAAGGGTTCTATAGAACCAGCTGCTCATTAACAAAGGGTTCTATAGAACCTGTGAGAACCCCCTGAAGCCCACCACTGGCTATGACCCTTTTTAAGGGACAGGGCAAGGAGAAAGCAGCAACAAAATCATCAACAAACCCTACAATCCAGAGTAACTACGGGGGCACGTAAGAGACTTTATGTGCATCCGTAGTTACTGCACCACCTAGTGAAAACCGATGGGAAATTCATATTGCAATCCAGAGCAAATTGTTCTTACACTGGAGCAAGGACTCCCCATAGTTACTCTGGATTGCACCCAGTATCATTTCCCTGATCCCACCATCAGCTGCCATAGACTCCTTGAGTCCTTCAAGCTGTAGAGACACTCACGGTTGTGAATGTGACCACTTCCAGGTTTGTGTTTGAAACCAGAAGTGGTTCCAAATATGATTTCCACATCATGAGGAACACAGCAGAGGTTGGTATGGGGCTCCCAAACCCCCAGAAAATTACTGAGCCCAGGTAAGCCCCTTAATAGCAACATGATTCAGGTGATCACGTTGCTGCCTTCCCCTTCCCTGCACTTTCAGTGGCACTTGGAGTGGGTCAATCTCTCCTCAAGAGTTTGAGAACAGCTGGTATAGGAGTTTCCATATCCCTTAAAGTCTTTGAACTATATCACTGACATTATATCATTTTTGGTCATTTACCCAGCAAATTTACTTTGGCTATATTTCAGTTCCTCCCCAGGGCTTCTGTAATTTTGTTTTTCTCTATGAAAATCTCTTCTCTCTTAAGAAAGGATTCTAAGAATACCAAGTATGTGAGAGCTCTCTGAGGGTTTACATGTGAATGTTTATTATTTGCTGATTATCATAGAAAGGTAACTTTATGTCAGGGTGACCAGATGACAGGAATTTCCCTGCCAGAACTGGAAATGAGGCCTTGGAACCAGAAGTCAGGAATTTGGGGGCCTTTGGTTGCCTTTCCAGCCATTTCCTGGGATTTTAGGCCTATTTTAGGTCATTTTAGACCTTTTAGGCCCATTGGTTAAAGGAGGAGGGAGGGATGGAAGGAAATTGTAGTCTTTCCCCCTCTTTCCCACGCTAAAGCACCTTTCCAAGCCATCAGTGGAATAACTACATCTCCCATCATGCATCGTGCCAGATTCCCATTTTTCATTCTGCTTCCCAGAGGCCCGAATAGGCCTCTAAATGGGCCTCTAAGTAGCCCTTCCCAAATGACTGTGAAAATGGCTGTGCCTGGCAGTGGCTTCAGTCCCTGCAGAGAAAATACACACACACACGTGTATTATATATATATATATATATATATATATATATATATATATATATATATATATATATATATATATATATATATATATATATATATATATAATGCATATATATAATACATACATATATATATATATGTATGTATTATATATATATATATATATATATATATATATATATATATATATATATATATAAAATACACGCACACATATATAACACACACAAATAATACATACATATATATAATATACACACATACACATATATACAGTATATATACACACATATATACATATACATATACGAGTCAATCTCGGGTCCTCTGCCAGAGGCCTGGGAGTTTGAGGGTTCTGCTCAGTATCTTAGCTGTTCATATATATATATATATATAGAGAGAGAGAGAGAGAGAGAGAGAGAGAGAGAGAGAGAGAGATAACATGGATTCTCTCAATGGAGTCTGTTGGAAAAATAGCTGGCTCAAACTTGAGAAGCCCCACTGTGGGGCTTGGGCCTCTTCCCAAGAGAAGTCCCCTTCCTCTGAGGAGACCTCCAGCTGCTTTTGGTCATGTGCTAGATGCAGAAGTAGCTATTTTGGTGTTGCTGCAGCCATTGGGGCCACCACCTTCAAGACTGGGTAGCCTATCTTCTTGTTGTTGGGTAGCCTATCTTGTTATTGTTCTGCAAGCAGGCTATCCAGTTAATGGGGGTGCTGGTCAGGATTAATCAGCTGTTTATCAATATTTGAAGCTTGAACATGAATTTAATGTCTCTTCTCTTTGTCTCAAGGTAGCAGAGAGGCCATTTGCTGTCCGTTAAATCCCACCAGTTTATACATCTTGAGTAGATTTCTGAACTGACCCTTTCAGTCAGCATTGCTTACCCTGCATTTTTCATGAGCACCCCGGCTAACCTGTCAGCATTAATGGCATACTCACTGTGAGCAGCACAGGGCATGTGTCACAAAGGCAAACATATATTTTAGGTTTTTTTGGAGAAGGTTTCCCCAAAGAAAAGTCACTGATGTTTAACTCGGTAAATTTTATAGGATTCTATTTCTGTGTTTAATGCACCAGAGCCCAATCCTGAGCTATTATATCCTGAGCTGTAAGGCATGTCTGCACCCATTAGTGCCCATCCAGTGATGGAGGCTGGGCTAGCATCAGGGGAAAGTTGGAGCTTTGCGGCACAACAGTCATCCAGACCACTAAGCAGTTGAGTGGGGGCATTGAGAGAGGTGGAGAGGAGGTGTTCTGGAGGGGAAAGCTGGGGACAGGTGAGATGGAATTGTAGTAGGGGATGGAGCTGCACAGGGGCGGGGGTGGGCAGGACTGGTGGAACTGAGCTCTGCCAGATTCAAAGCCTTGTTTTGGGCCGTAAAATCCAACATGGAGACTCTTGATTCTCGTTTCAGGGGCTGCTGCAGAATCAGGTTGTCCCACTGTGTGGCTACTTTCCTTCCCTGTGAAAAGGGAAGAACATCCTCTTTTGCTAAGGAGCTGCCAGCAGCTGCCCGGGGAGCACTGGATACCCCACAGACATTTTTGCACCTTAGTGGACTCGACACTCTGAGCAGTTTAGTAGTGGGATGCCCATCTCTTAATTCCTAGGTTTCTTCCTCTGACCCTGCAAAGCAAAAGGGTAGCCCAATAGATTTCCAGAGATTAAAGCTGATCAAAATCTGCCGTGTCATGAAACACAGGTAGTTTGGGTTTCCTCAGCCACTGGTCTATTTATAGAAATATATGCCCTGATGCTTACTTGGAATCAGAGATCTTAAGAAAGTGATATTAAGAGCGGAAGCCAATTTACCAGACAAAAACATCCATTAACTTTATCACCACTGGATGCTGCAAAGTAATCAATTAGCATGCTTCATTTGGGAATGGCTAATTGAATTGTTAAATATATACAGTCACTGAAGTCACTTGAGTAGGCTAAATATTAATACCTTTAAAAGGCAGGAAATGTGTTTTAGATAAATTGCTGATCTTTCTGGCTTGCATCCCAGCATCTCCCTCTCCACTTTTGGCCGGTAAGCTCACAGATCAAAATGCCCTGAGGTTATGTCAGGTTTTTTTTTTTAAAATGAACTTGTGTTCAGTTTGATTCAACATTATATCTTGGCATGACAAATCTCTGGTATATGGTAGTGAGAATGGGCTCCATGGACTAGTCATCATAAATAACTGCTTTGAAGTGTTGCAGTCCTCCCTTTACTGAAGTTTGCGGAAATTTAACAATTCAGATAAGTCAGGGTCAGATTAAGCATGACATTAAATACTTTTAGCATAAGAAATTCTTCATTAAAGTACAAATAGCAGCTATGTAGGAGTCTGATCCAGATCTGTGGTGCAGAGTAGTTGTGAGTGGCTGAGTATTTAATTTTAATTTCCATGCCATTTTCCTGCTGAAATCCCCACTAAGGGCCCAGTCCTTCTATTTTTTTTAACCTTAGGTTGTTGTGCTACATTACAGTTGGGGAATACATTTCACACACATGCATTTGGCTGTCCTTGGTCAAAGGACAACATGATAGACACAGCCTATGTTAACCAGCAGGGAAACAACTGCTTGGGTAAACTTCACTGGGAAGTGGTGAGCTCCAGAGATGAGCTCAACAGAACAGCATTTGATGTAACTGAAAACCAAGCAGCAGGCAGGTTCCTGCAATGCTTCAGCAGATTGGCTCAGGGCACAATCCAGAAGTGCACTTGGGTTATCCTATCTCTCGCTGGGCTGACCCAACTGCAAGATGCTCCACCCTAGGTATTCTGGAAAAGGCTTGGGGAAGCCTAAGGCAGTTCAGGAGAAGCATGTTGAGGACATGTTTAGCATTGTAGAGCAGTTACTTTGTATCCAGAGCCTGTTTCCAGGGCAGATATTCCGTCTTTCAGCTCCTCAGAGTTATACCACCTCAGGAGCAGGTATAGTAATGAGTAGACCGATAGGGGTGCATGCTAAGGCAGGGTAAGAATGGCAGGACTGACCAAAAATCTGAATTCTTGGCCAGCCTAGCTGTGACCCCTGCCTCTCAACCTCAGGATATGGCACAACTATGGCAGCCCATAACCTGGGGATATAGCAGGTCATTCCAAGAAACCCCTTGACTGTCCTGGCAGTCTCATCAGGGACTCCTCCTAAGGCAGGTATCACAGCTGTTTCTTGTTCAGTAAGATCTGAGGGGGGGGGGTCTCATCAGGAGCAAGCCCTCCACAGGTGTCACTGACTTGGAGCCTACTGAGCATGCTCTGGAACAGTTACGGCAGCCCAGGCTCCCTGACTCTCTGGATGCAACATAGTTGCTGCATCTGGATTATTTCTGCTCTGGATTCAGAATAGTTGGGGCAGCCCAGCTGGGGCACTCCTCACTGCCCTCACTCTGGATTGTGCCCTCAGTCAGTGCTGGCTCAGGGAATCAAAGTGGTGTCTTAAACAAGAGATGTTTAATGAGGTTGTAACTAGGTTTGAACTTCCCCTATTTGCATCACTAGAAAACACTTTTCTTCCCAGAGAAAGGACAGAATTCATGGATTTTATTTATATTAGCCATGGTCAGAAGTCCTATTATATTCCTGATCAGTTCCTAGCAGTTCTTGGTCCTATTGAATCATTTTGTCCAGCACAGTCATT
The DNA here is from genome assembly GCA_030015325.1 of Cryptoblepharus egeriae. Lineage (NCBI taxonomy): Eukaryota > Metazoa > Chordata > Lepidosauria > Squamata > Scincidae > Cryptoblepharus > Cryptoblepharus egeriae. Next base: position 134,673,298 of record JAREYC010000001.1, read on the forward strand.
CTAATACTACACAAGCGGCCCAGAAAGTCTGGGTTTCCAGAACTGTTCCAACTATCAACATGGTAACACTGTTGTTCCCTGTGGTTTTGTCAGATTTTTTTTAAATGAAAAAGGGGTGGCAAGTTGACAGAAAGTCAAATGGCCCACCTCCAACCATAGCTATTCCAACTGACAGCCTGGAGCTTGAGAGAGATTTGCTGATTCACTTGTACTATTCTAGTAAGGTTTTGGACACGTTATTATAGTAGTTCCCAAACTCATGAGGTATGGCTCCAAAGGAAACTGCAGGTTAAATACTGGGTCATTGAATCCAAAAAGGTAATGCCTGGAAAGAGAATGTCATAAAAAAGGAACCATGCTATTTTGGAAACTTCTGGCTAATTGGTTTCCAGACATCAGTCTTCCAGGAAGATGTACAGATCAACATGTTGGAGATTCCTGAAATTCACATGGGGGCAGGACTAATAAATTAAAAGTCATTCTACCTTTGACTTCCTTCAGGATGGTCTAAACAAGGGTGTACACATTTTCCAAAGACATAGGAGGCAACTCTAAACGGGACATCAGGTGGCAGCTCATAACATCAGAATCAGGCTTGTGTCAGCATTCTTACATCACATAGGCTGGTTGTGGATAGAATTGGGTCCTCAGCCCATATATATTTGTTTAGGTATATATGTCCATGTATTATATATGTTCATGTCCTATATGTCCTTCTTACAGAATGCAGGCTGTGGGAAATGTGCATATTTTGTGTGTGAATAAGCAGCCAAGCTCACTGTCAATCTTGTTAGAGTCGTAATCAAAGAGATTCTCTTGACTACCCCACAGTAAAACTACAAGAATGAGAATGGACTATAATTTGAGGCTAGGGTTTATCTTCCTTTATTTTTCCAAAACAAATGGCACAGACAACAATGCAGTTTAATTAATTCAGTTAGGAATGACCTAATTACAACAGTCAAAGATGATGATGAGGGATTAATATAAGCTTATTTTCACTCTAAACTGATAAACACAGACTATGGAGTGGGTTACTGTTCTGTGGTTAAACACGTACATTTGCAGAACTTGTTTGTTTTTTCCTAATTACCAATTTCATTTTGTTTCAAACACTGTACAGTTCGGAAGAACCATTAGGGTGTTTGGGCTCTAATAATGTTTTTTGGGGTCTAATAATATTGGGCTCTAATAATGGGTTTTTAATAATGAGTGAACTTAAGTCCTGATAAAAGCTCCCAGCTGACTTATCTTCCACTTTATCATAGGAACTGCCACAAAAACAGAGATATCTCACATAGGCTTCTCCATGCTGCCCTGCAAGCATAGAAAATGTCAATACAACTCACATCCAGAAGGAGTTCCTTTGGCAGTGAAGAAGTAGGTCAACTTACACAATTGTCGTGCTCTTCTTAGCTGAAGTTCTTTAGTCTTTCTTCCCTCAGTCTAGACCTCTTACTCATGAGATAATTTTTTTTAAATTTTGGCTGCATTTTCTGCCTGCACTATATTGTTCCAATTTCTAGATCCACCAGGAGAAGCTTGATCTATATCTTTGGAGAAATTAGCTCCCTCACATGCATCATCTTAAAAAGTTTTGAGACAAGAGCTGCCTAAAATTGCAGGCTTTATGCTCTGGGAATACCTTTTGCAACAGGCAGTTCATCAGCTTCATCTTTTGCGAGTGGCAATGTGCTAAATCCGGGCAACAGATTACTACACATCTAGTTGCTCCTCCAATAGCATAACTTTAGAATGTGGCCATAATGGCCATAAAAGGGCTAGCATGGCAATGTTAATGAGACAAGCAGCAAGATTTGAAAGGGTTTGGCTAAATAGCGGGAAGAGGATGAGAAGGCAAGAATAGAATCAAGCATTATTAGTGCTATGTGAACGTGATAGGGCAGGGGTCAGGGAACTTTCTTACCCATTACCCCAAAATATATTTAGATATGCCAATGTTACCCCCTTGATTTGAAAGGACTTAGAGACAGGGCCCAGGGCATCACACAGGGAAGCGTGTTATACACAAGGGCCTGACGCTTTCCTGGGAGTAAGACACTTTCCTGGGAGTAAGTCCCACTGAACACAATGGGGCTTACTTCTGAGTAGACATGGTTAGGACTGGCCTTTATGTTACATTTTGGAAAGACTGGATGCTGGAAAGGGGGAGATTCAGTGATGGGCATCAAAGAAATTAACAACCGGTTCTCTGCCCATCTGGCAGACACTTTTAAATGGCTAGTTTTAAACTTTATATGTCCTATCTCTTGTTAACAACTGGTTCTATAGAGTAGGTGCGAACCTGCTGGAGCCCACCACTGGGCAGATTGTGTGGTGGTTGGAGACAGATCATGTCCCTGTCTACACTTTCCTGGAAGTAAGTCCCACTGAACACAATGGGGCTTACTTCTGAGTAGACATGGTAAGGCTTGGGCTGGAAAGTGAGTAAACATGATTAGGATTATGTCTGGTGGCAGACGCATCGCTGGGGCAGCTGCTGCTGGAGGAGTGTGGCTGCCCTGCTCTCCCTTGGCCATCTCCGGGCTGGCAGGGGGGCAGCAGGAGGAAGGCAGGGCAGGCAGGCAGGCAGGGGCTCCTGGAAGAGCAGAGGCTGCGCTGCCTGCCAGGCAGGAGGCTGCAATGGAGCGCAGCAACGGAGCTCACCCTGCTGCTTCTCCTTGGGCTGCTCTCCTGACCTGGCTGCGGGGAGGGGGGGGGAGCTCCCTCCAGGGCCCGCTTATGTCTTCCAGCCAGCACTATGTCCTCCTTTCTGCACCCCGTGGCAGGCTCCTTCCGCCAGTGCCTGGGGATAATGGATGGTCGCGCATTACTGTGCATTACAAAGTCAACCGTCCATTACCCCCAGGAATTTTATTTTTACTCCATGTGGGGTATTTCACCCCTGTTCCCCAACCCATGTGATAGGGAAAAAATTGGCCCAATCTCCTCCATTCCAAATCCTATCTATTCAGCTGTTCATTCTGAGCCTCCAAGTAAATAACTGATTAATTAAAATTAAGCACCTAATCTGTAAATGCATATATCATGACTCCCATTTTGCAAGCATTGTCCATAGGAACTCATCAGAAGATTCCACCCTTTAACAATCACTATTGGCTCCCAAACATATTACTGTGCAAACAGGAAATGACAGAGTTGGCTCAGTGCCCTCGTATTGTAGCAACATTGCCATATGCCAGTATCATGCTAAATGTAGTAAAGATGCGAGAATATAATTACTGAGGACATCTGTCAGCAGCCTAGACTACATCTGGGATTAGTATTTCCAAAGACCTCTGCTGAAAAAAAGGAAAAACAGAGACACAAAGTCATATTTTGTTGACCAGGATTAACAGGCTATGTGTGCCAGATAAGTGGTTTCAAACAACCCCACCTACTTTGACATTAGTGTAGCTTAACTGGATCATCTGAGGGGCTGGGTGGGAGAAGAAATAAACCATTTGAGTGTGCAAAAGTGTGCTTCTACTACTACTTCTAAGAATTACTAGTAGTAACTGTTATAACAACCAATACTAGTAAGATATAATAATATAATCTTTTGTGCTGAACAGAAACAATAATTCTGGGTTTAAATCAAGTTTGTACAACCAATAAATGGATTTCTGTATGACTGGCCAATCCAAAGAGAAAATAAATAAATTAAATGAAAATAAATTAAATCCTTAACACTGAACTTCCTGACTTATTAAAAGCTCACCTGAGGCCCTTGGTATTGTGACAATCCAGATTCTGGGTTCTGGTGTAAACCAGTATAAAGATTACTTCAAAGGCATATTAATTGAAAACTCACACATGCAGATGGGTATTCAGGAGGGAATGTTCTGAGAGTTTTATGGGGTGCTGTAAATCATTTTTTAAAAGGTTACTAGAAGCTGAAGTGAAAACACAGGAAGAAATCAATGTGCAGAGAAGTTGAGGTAGTGAAATATTAGTTACACGTTCCTTTTTATAAGAAATTGAGAGATTCCAAACATGAAAAGCTGAGCAAATGATGCAGTCACAAAAAATAGAGAATGATATGAATAGTTCTGAAAAGGTCATAATAGAAACGTCATGACAAGTGTTAAAATGTTTTGCCTGACTAATCTCTTTGGTTTACCTTTCTAAATGGTCCAATATGTGCATTTAGCAGATATTAGCACTCTATGCCTAATTAAATCCCTCCATACAGCTGTGCTAATGGAGCGCATGCTCCAAGGGGGTAGTCCACTGGCTTCCTCAAGGTAAAGGAGCTCTCATGACCCAATCCAATCTCTCTGTGGTGCCATTTTGGAAAAGCACCATAACATGCTTTGCAACAGCATGAAGGCCGGGTGCACTAGTGGGAAGGCTGGACACTTCCCAATGATTCCAGTGGCCGCATGGATATCAACTAGTGTCTGTTAATCTGAAGATCAGTAGGTCAGCGATTCAAGACCCAAGTACTGCAAGACGGGGTGAGCTCCCATGCTGAGCCCAGCTTCTGCCAACCTAGCAGTTCAACAGCATGGAAATGCAAGTAGATAAATATAGTAGAAAAAGTAGAAAAATATATATGCAAGACCCGGGTCGGCCCCACAAGACAGGATGAGCTCCTGTCCTTAGCCAGCTCTGCGACACAGCTGGATCCAATTGTATTGGGTCTGCCTTTCCATTGGACTAATTCAGTGGCGTGGAGAGGGGGGATTTGCTGCTTGGGTAACAGCCTATCCTCCATAACAATCTCACCCAGGCTTTCGTGCTTCGCATGCAGCATATGCAGCGCTGTTCACGATACCATAGTCTTTCAAGACTGAAGGAGGCCTGCTTTTTTATATATGCAAGTACATAAATATACTTTCCTCAGTGGGAAAGTAACTGTGTTCCATGTGCATGTCCACAGAGGAGTCTTCAGACAGCACTGGTTCTATGGAACTTGAAAAAGGGGTGAGCACTGCTCCCTAGAGTTGGTCATGACCAGCAGGGCAATCTTCAGGGGACACCTTCACCCATCACATTTATAAGTGATATCGGGTTCAGTCTTAACCAAGGCTGGCACAACTCATTGATCTTCTTAACGTAAAGAGTCAAGTGTATGTCTTTGCACTGACCTAGCCCTTCCCCAGGAGTGGAGCAGAAGTGTTGTATGGTACTTTTTTGGTATAGTACACCCCCGGGTCAGCACAGGACTTATGCCTGGGTTTAGGATTGCAGCCATAGAAAGGTAGCCCAGGAGATTACAGCATACTGTATAAGCAGTTTCTAAAATAATAAGTTAGGTGAGTAGGTAGCTAGAGACTGGGATTTTTAATATAGATAGTTGTATTCTGCATACTGTATATTCACAGCCCCTAATGCCTTGTTTGTTACACTGTCAGAGTTCCTTATGAAAGGGGGAGGATGAAGAGACTGGAAAAATATAGTACTGCCAGATGATTCATGTAGGCTTCTGTCTCCACTGTGCTCCTATTTTAAACAGCAGCCCATTAAAGTTCATAATCAAATACTTACATGTTTTAATGGTATTAGTAAGCAATGATCCTTTTGTCTGATCCTGTGAGAATAATAAAGCCAACTGTTCCATGTTGCGTCTCTGTTTACCTTTACCCTGGTAGTTGTGACTAATTTTCTAAATTCACTCAGTTTACTTTGGCAAGTTGAGAGATTGCTGTTTGCCAAAAGAAATCTCATTTGGGGAAAAAGGGATATTCCACTTCTCTCTTTAGTTGATGAATACCCTTGATAAAATGAATTGGACATTACTCCGATTCTTTTCCAATATGCTGCTTCATTGAGGAGGTGGACTGCTCATGAAAACCTTTCCTGCTGTGAAAAACTGAGAGTGTGGCAATAAAATTTTTGCATTGTGCATTTTTTTCCCTATGGGCTCCATTGGGCAACACTTCCTTTGGGCAATTCTCAGCTATAAACCTCAGCTATACCACCACTACTCTTTTGGCAAGAAGCAATTCTCTGCAACTATCTGGGTATGTTTCTTGAAACAGGCAGAGGCTTCTCTCTGAGACAACCTTGTTCTCATGGAGAGGAATTCTGCAAAAACAACAGACTACTAATTCTGGCATTATATATTTCACTGAAATCATTGCCACTTTCAAACAGATACACAGAATCATTGGCAGCGCAATTCAAACTACCCATTTGGACAGATGAAATTTAACATGTAATGGCCCAGGTTGTCAAAAATGCTTGTGATATCTGGAGCAGAGGGGAGGCCATAACAGAGAGTTATGTTGGCCTCCCCTTGCCGACATGCACCCCTGAGGTGAGTTGCACTGGCTAATTTTGGCCAACACAGGTGTCTGGAGGGCAGGGGTAGGACTTAGAGGAGGCAGGCAGGAGGCAGGGTGGGTAGAGGGCATTCCTGGGGGTATGGCTGGGATTCAAGCCACATTCCATGAGCAGTACATGAGTATGAAGTTCATAATCAAATACTTACATATATAGTCTGCTTGGATCTGTGTCTCCTCAGGATAGAATAGACCCATTGAGGCACCTCACCTCTATCCAAATAGACCTACTGGGGCTGCTGCCAAATAGAACCAACAGGGCTGAAAAACATTCCCTTGGTAGTGCAGCAGCAGCCCCAAACTTGTGCTGGATACAGCACAGGCCAACTGGCGTGCCTGTTCCAGTGTAAGTTAGGATTGCACTGTAAGTGCCTGATAAAAACCGATCCTGAAGGCTGGTTTATATGCTTCAAGATCTGACACATAGCGTAGTCACATGGAAGCAATCATGTAGAGGAAGTACCGTGTGAGCTGGCATGACCAGTAGCAATTTGTGTGAGTGGGGCAACTGAGAAATGGATCACTACATTCCTAAGAACTGAACTGTATATATTCACTGTAGTCTGTATCAAAGAAAAAAATTTGCAATAAGAAAACAGTCTATATGGTTGTAGGTTGTCTTGAAAGTCTTGGGGTTGGTTTAGATAGCATCTCCATTAGCCCGCTTCCAGTGGTAGGCTTCAGGGGGTTCTCACAGGTTCTACAGAACACGTTGCTAATAAGCGCCTGGTTCTGAGAACCGGCTACTAATGGGACAGAGAACCTGTTGTTAATTTAGGTTATTAGAACATAGAACCTGTTGTTAATTTATCTGAATTCCACCACTGCCCCCTTCAAACCACATTGGGGAAAACTCTCTGCTTTTACACTGTATAAACTCTTAGAGTAACTCATGTGCAGACAACATGAAAGTGTAATATGGGCTTAAGAATCATAGAAGGATAGGCATCGTTCTAGATATAGTAATGTTTAGTGGAAAATCTGGAGCCATGAAGTCGTAAGCAAACTTTGTGTACCTCAGACTGCAACACTAAGCCCAAATTAGGCCAGCATAAGACCCAACGTAAGTCCAGTGCTGGCCAGGGTGTGTCACGAAAGTGCCATAAGGCACTTCTGCACTACTCCTGGGGGATTAGGGCAGTGCACAGACATGCACTGGCCTCCCCACACCACAAGAATGAGGAGCAGGTGAGTCATGCTGTTCTAAGTTTGTTAGGATTGCCCCCTCATAAACTGTAAGCAGGGTATTAATATGCTACAGTACTTCCTATTGTAAGCCAGGTATAACTGCTGGATCTATTTAAACATACCAGAATAATTTCTTGATTCCCTTAATAGTAAGGGGTTAATATCCTTAGTGGAACTGAATTCTTGTATGCCTAAAGCATACAGATCACTTCCCTCTTCAGAATGCTCTTGTGATTTCTCATTAGGTTGAATTTCTGTCTTCTGCCACTAACAGGCTTAAGTTATTTCCATCTGTCACAGACCTAACTTGATTATCGACTGTGGTATGGGAGGAAGAAAAATACTTTGTAGAGGCAAAAACCAAACTTTTAAAATGAAGTATAATATGAAATAATTTTCTTTTTTATTTATAAAGCTAGCAGAATTTATCCATTATTGCGAGAGTAAAATTTAAAGATATTTGTGGGCACTGGGCATGATTGGGCACCAGTAGGCACAGGACACCTGGGGGGGAAGGGAGGGCAACATGGAGCAGCAGTGGGTAGTGGACACTGTTGGGCACCAGCAGGCAACACTGGGCATCACCAATCAGTGGTCAGTGGTCCCCACCAGGCAGTGGACACCACTAGGCACCCCTTCCAGGCACTGGACACCACCAGGAAGTGGACAGCACCAAGCAGCAGTGGGGGCACCAAGCATCCTTACTGGCGCCATCCCTACAGCGTGCGCCATCAGGCACCAGCGGGCAGTGGGCATCCCTACTGAGCACTAAGCATCTATACTGGGTACTACTGGGCTATGGGCACCCCTGCTAATTTGCTAAACAAGAAAGAGCTATCACTTTGCTCATCCCCTCTTTGCCCAGGGTTATTATAACTGTCATAGAAAACAATAATCAGCATATTGTCATATAATTTACTTCCAATTTTTTATTTTCTTGGTTATTTTTCCCCTTTTCTGTGAAAGCATGAATCTTTGAGGTAGATGCTAGCATTGCCCTACATTCAGTACAAACAAAATAACACCAGATGTCACATTTCACAGTGGCTACCCTGGATTTAGTCAACATAATCCAGTCATCACAGGTGAAATTCAATTTCCATTCCACTGACCTGTAATATGCCTTCTCAAGGTAAACCCTCAGCTTTATGACCAGGCACAATGATTTTGATTTGAGGGACACACACCATTTGAGAAGGCCTGTTCTGTCACAGAATATCAAAGAGGTAGCCAGAATCATCACAGAATGGGCTGATGGTGCCTCATTAAAAAATGACTAGGAGACACAAAGGCACTCTTCAGATTATGGCCGCCCCAATTAACGTGGCCTACTCAGTGCCTGCATTTCATTCAAATAGCTGGGTCAAAAAAGATTTAGTTTTAATTAAGTTACTGCAAATCCCTAATTACTGGCCAATAATCTTTGCAGGATCTAGTTTTATCTTTGACACCAGCAACAATGCTCAGCTGAGACTTATCCATAAGGAATAAAAGTTCCTTACTCTTCTCTTGCAAGATGAATTTGTAGAAATGTGGGTGTGGAAAAAGATACCATTAAAAATTATGACTTCATAATTCATATTTCATTCATAAGTTTTTTGATCGTATGCAAGTGTTACTAATTAAAAACATAATTAAATATTCACATATGATTCTCAATAATTAATTAGTATTTATTTATTTATTCTAAGATTAAATCAATGTTTTATGATTCCCTAACTTCTTAGAGATTTGGGAAATCCAGTGTATGAATGGAGAATAAGCAGGTATATCAATTGTGAGTAAGTCTTCCACTAAAAGTAATAGAATGGTCTCGACCACATTTGCAGGCCTCCGTCAATCTTGGAAGACTATGGTATCGTGCTCGGCGCTGCATACGCTACATGCGAAGCACGAAAGCCTGGGTTGGATTGTTATGGAGGATAGGCTGTTACCCAAGCAGCAAATTCCCCACCACCACGCCACTGAATTAGTCCAATGGAAAGGCAGAGCCAATACGATTGGATCCCGCTGGCGTCGCAGAGCTGGGCTCTGCAGGGCTAAGGACAGGAGCTCACCCTGTCTTGTGGGGCCAACCTGAGTCTCGAACCCTGGCCTGCTGGTTAACAATTGAATACAATGAGGCTTACTTCTGGGTAGACATGCTTAGTTAATTTTTTAAATTAAAACCTAGGATTGATTAACTTTTGTATCACTGCACATCCCTACTATGCAGCACCAGGCACCATTGGGAACCACCAGGCATCATGCACCACCAGGCAACCGTCACCACAGGCACCAGGCATCCCTGCGGCTGGTCATTAGCAGGGAAGAAATTTTAGGGTGGGTATGGAGTAGGATAGGGGATAGACCAGCAGAGGGAGAGATATTATTCTAGTGGCACCAATGTATGCCAGGAACTTATCCCCGTTTTTCCAACCTCACCCTTTCCCTTTCTCTCCTTGGACTTATACTAGTTCATCAACTGGCAGAAGTCCCATAGGTCTGTGGTTCTTAAACTTTTACTCCCTAAGTAACTCTTTGCAATGGAGGGTTAAGGGCAGCAGTGCAATCCCTAGGATTGTGTTGCTAAGAGAGGAGGAATGGGGGTGCTTCCACTAACTTTCACTGATGCAGCAGACCCCAGGAGTTGGAGGAAAATTGTATATTGGAATATTAATAAATCAGCATTCCAATGCACTTCTGTTTTCCTGGAAGTGCGCAAGTAACCAAACAGAATATAAATAATTCTCCCGTTAACCTTGCCTCCATTTTCGTCCTCTTGCCTCCCTATGCTAGAGTGTAAGATTCACCGAGCAGGGACGTGAACTTTTATATATGAAGTGCCACACATATTTATGTTTCTATAAATAATACGTAATAAATTTTCCTGAGATACAATATACATATGTGCAGTTCTTTGCACACATGGTCTTGATCCAGAGAGCTGTGTGGAAATCCATATGAATGCAACAATTCCTCATCACATATCCCCTTGAAACTCAAAAATAACTTCTAATACATTATAAGAGGCTGCTGTCAGAGGAGGAAAGTGAGAAATTCTGTCTCATGTACCTGAATGTCACCAAAGGGACACATGGATTGTGTTCATAGATTTGCTACTTCCAATGTAATGAGTGGGGCAATCAACATGTCTGTGTGTATATTGGACCAACTGACAAGGCTTTGAAGAAGATATATTTCTATCCCATATGACAAGATAGCACTTGTTTTCTTGTGTTTCAAATGTATGTTTTAAATGCTTGAAAAGAGTGTTTTAAGTGTTTCTTTCACTCATCGACAGCTAAAAGTAAGGGTACAATAATTTTGTAAACTTAACTCAGGCATGGGCTGAGACCGGTTCTGACCGGTTCTGGCGATCCGGTTGTTACAATCAGCCCGCCGGTCACGAACTGGTAGTTGGGGGGCTGGCCGTAACTTAGAGAACCGGTTCGGAGCCCTTTGCAGGGGCCCGCGCAGCTGTGTGTGCTCTGAGGTGCGACTGCTGCCTTCCTCCGCTGGTGGGGGGGGGGCTCTGATCCACCCGCGCGCCCTCCCAGGAGGCTCTGATGCGCCCGTACGCCCTCCCAGGCGTGACTGCTGCCTTCCTCCGCTGGCCGGGGGGCTCTGATCCACCCGCACGCCCTCCCAGGCGGCTCTGATGTGCCTGTGCGCCCTCCCAGGCGCGACTGCTGCCTTTCTCCACTGGCCGGGGGGCTCTGATGCACCTGCACGCCCTCCCAGGTGGCTCTGATGCGCCCGTGCGCCCTCCCAGGCGCGTCTGCTGCCTTCCTCCGCCGGCCGGGGGGGGGGCTCTGATGCACCTGCACGCCCTCCCAGGCGTGACTGCTGCCTTTCCCTGCTGGCTGGGGGGGGGGGCTCAGAGGAGCCCACGCAGCTGCAAATCCCAATCCTATGACTACTCAGAAGTAAGTCCCATGACACTCAATGGGACTTACTCCCAGGAAAGTGTGGAGAGGACTTCAGCCTCAGAGCCCCATCCTATGCAGGTCTACTCAGAAGTAAGTCCTAGTATAGTCAATGGGGCTTACTTCCAGGCCAGTGTGGAGAGGACTTCAGACTCAGAGCCCCATCCTATGCAGGTCTACTCAGAAGTAAGTCCCAGTATAGTCAATGGGACTTACTTCCAGGCCAGTGTGGAGAGGACTTCAGCCTCAGAGCACCATCCTATGCAGGTCTACTCAGAGGTAAGCAACACGCTTAATTTTTTTTTAAAAATTTTAATTAAAAAAATTATCCCTGGCCCCGCCCCCTGGCCCCTCCCCCTGACTCAGCTCCACCCCCTGATCTTGCCTGGCTCCACCCACTTCCGGAGAACCGGTTGTTGGAGCCAGGCCTGCCCATCACTGACTTAACTGTATGCCAAAGGGCATTCTTCATGAAAGTTTATAACAGCACGAGGAAGACTGGAAGATGCATACAAATGTTGTTTTTTGAAACAACTGCAGATATTTAGGCGTGTGGGTTTTAGTAAACATAATTTTGGAAGCCTGTTTGTTTTGTGACATTGTTTCAGTACCCATTCTGAATGTCCTGATGGAATCCCCATTTTATCTGTATTATCTTTTCTTTTCAAACTAAAAAAATTTGCTCACTTTTAATTTGTTTCACCATCACCTATCCCTTGAATCTTGACTGTGTTCTGGCATGCAGCATTTTCCAGAGAGGCAGGAATAAAAAATGGATGCTGCCATGATAAAGAAACAGATCAAGATGAAAGAATGAAACACCCTGTCCTCATGCACTCCTGTTCTGACTTGTTTTAGTCCCAGATTTGTCTCTTATCCTCCACCTCCCCCTATAGAAGAGGTGTTTTTTTTTTTAAGAAAAAAGAGGTTTTATCTATTGGAAACTTGCCTGAGCAGGACATGTTTGAGCACTGTAGTTTGTGTAATCCTTAACAATAAATATCAGCAGACTTCATCTCCTGCTTCAGAAGAAGCCTCTCTTGAATTCCCCATCACCACTCAGAGGTGAGTGGCTCTCAAAGTGGGGGGTTGGGTCTCCCTTGAGGTTCACAACTTTATTTCAGGAGGTTGTGAATAGCTGGGTGCTGCCATCTCAGAATGGGGCCCTCAGGGTGCAGTCCATACCATCAACTTGGCATCCATCAGTTTTGAAAGACTATGGTATCATGCTCGACACTGCATGCACAAAGGCCTGGGTAGACTGATACGGAGGATAGGCTGTTACCTAAGCAGCAAATCCCCCTCTCCATGCCACTGAAATAGTCCAATGGAAAGGCAGAGCCAATACGATTGGTTCCAGCTGCATCGCAGATACTTTCATGGGAGTAAGTCTCATTGAACACATGGGATTTACTTCCGAGTAAACATGGAGGAGCTCTGGCATCCCAGTGATGACACTTCCAGTTTAATGTCACTTTCACTTTATCACTTCCAGGTTAATTATACCACTTCTGGAGGTCCTGGACAGATTGTCATGCTCAGAAAGGATCCTAGCTGAAATGCTCAAGAACCACTGCTTTAAGTGTCAGGACTTGAGCTTCAGGAGTACTGAAAACAATCTAATCGGTGTGTAGGACATGATGAGACTGCATCTTAAGATATACACACAGAGATATGCAACTTATGTAAAACTGTAGTAAACTGTTGTAATTTTGTCTGTGTACTTGCAGATACTGCATAAACTCCTCGTCTTTACTTGTCCTCCAGAATGGCCTTGCACTTTGATCTCCCACATATTCCAAGTTATACCATGTCCAGCTTCTTCAAACTCAGCTGTCCAATGGCCATCTCCACTTCTATGGCCCAATGCCAGAAAGATGACCAAATTTAGCCACATGCCCACCATACACCTGAGCTTGAGAGTTGATGGTCAGCATAAGTAAAGGGGGTAAAAATGATGAAATGGGAGTGGATCTGGTGGCAATGGCATATGTTGGATCTTAACCCCTTCTTCTCAAACATCCCTACCGCTTTTCCTTCCTCAGTTATATACCACCAAAGTAGATGCTATATCTGATGAGACCCATGAATGGCTTCAGGGCTAAGTTAAAATAATTTTTATGTTTGGCATGGCTGCTTTAGTGCTGATGGTTGGGGATAGGATTAGGCTATGTGTAAATCTATACTGCTAGAAAAGGCAGCAATACACAACCACTCCAATCCTGCACACACATTACATTTTGGATTGTAGCAGATTTATTTGAAGTCTTTTAAATAAAGAAATCCTTTCTGTATTATCTTGCAGATTAGTTTCTGTATCTTTAAAATAATTTATCAAACTCGAGCACATTTTTGTTCACGAGTTAACTGATTTCTACTCTGATGAAAAAGGCATTGTCCTGTTAGGTAAAAGTTATGTGATGGGGAAACCATGTCTGCAGGAGTCTAAGTTGCGGTCAGTTTACTCCCTGTATACAAAGAAATAGAAAATGCTTTCTTTAAAGAGTTTTCAATTCTTTAAAAAAATATAGGATCTGGTGACTGATTGTTTGCTTGACCTGGCAGGGAAATCTGAATGAAGGAAGACATCCTTTCATTTAGTTGAGGAAAACCACGGATCATAATTCTTTCACAAGAATACAAAGGCCAACCTTGTATTTTTTAAGCCATCTGAACACAAAGTCTGGTTAGATTAGTAAGTTCTTAGGTACACTGTATAAGTCATCACATCAGGGCATTTTTCTGGTTGTCTTGCAAAATCAAACGTGCTATTGTGAAAACATAGCTACTAGTGGTCCTTTATTGTACCTTCTGTATTCACTAGAGACTGTTGTATCTTTATGAATCTTGCTCCCTTTGAAATGTCTATCTTGAAAAGGACGTAGTGAGAATGTGGCTGATTGATTCCAATGAAAGATGGACAGAAGAAGTTGTTGATCCATGGAAACACTTCTTTGAAAACTGAAAGTAAGACCTATTTAAGATAAAAGGACTTATTTCTCAGGAAACAATCATAGTATTGTGCTTTCATTTAACTATGTTGTATGTAATGGGAAATGTCAGATGTGCTAGGCCTGTACTAACAAGTGCTCTTTCTAACCAAATTACTATCCCCAACAGTAAATCATGTTTGAATATTATATAAACTACATATGGTAAACCCAGGGAAGAGAGATATAAAAAGCTCCTCAGATACACTCAGCTCTCCGTAATTGCAATGTTTGTCCACAGAGCCAAATGTGATAACCAAAGGTTTGCCCCCATAAGTTGGAATGTAGTTTGCAGAATTCGAAATCATAGGGATAAACACTGAGTAGAGTATATAGCCTCTGGAGATGGTAGGGATGAAAAAGTTCTACACATCTCCCCCTGCAACTTGACTCAAAAACAAATAATTATGGAGGTACTTTTCAAGACATCCTTTTGTGACTTGAAAGGACTTCAGTCAAATTTACTCCTTTAAAAAGCCCACTCCAGCACCACAGAAAAAACAGGGCTGCTGCAATGGTGGGCCTGGCCTGGCCCAAGAACTGGTTCTCCAGAAGTGGGAGGGGCCAGGCCAGGTCAGGGGGCAGAGCTAGGGTCAGGGGCCGGGACCAGGGAGGTTTTTAATTTAAAAATAGTAAAAATAAAAAAATAAAAATTACTTCTGAGTAGTCAGGTTGAGCTCTCAGGCTGCAGTGCCAGCCACACTTTCCTGGGAGTAAGTCCCATTGACTGTCATGGGACTTACTTCTGAGTAGTCAGGATAGGAAAAAACAAAGACTGCAATATAATGTGATAAAATGGCAGGGGAGAGATAACTGTGCAGAGTGGGTTTTTTAAATGGTCCTTTCCTTGGGTAGAGGATCTCCAGAGGAGATGTCCTGGGAAAAGAGGCCACAGGCATCCCAGAGGAGGGGTAGGCTGCGGGCTGCAGTGCCACTGGCATTCTGGGGGGTGGGAGTGTGATTGGGAGCACTTGGGGACAGTGGGGGCTCTTTAGAGCCAGTTCTGGGGGGTGGGAGGGTGATTGGGGGCACTGGGGGCTTGCTACAATCAGTAGCGGCTAGCCACGGCTAACTGCTACTGAGATATTTTTTAAAAAATCACTGCGCATGTGTGCGCAGCTAATTACTGGCCGGGAGAGCTCCTAGAGGTCCCTGCGTAGGCAGGGATCTCAGCTGAACTCTTCTGGCAAGTGAAAGTCTGGAAGAGTTCGATTGAGGTCCCTGCCTATGCAGGGCCTCCCTAGGACTCTCCCAGCCACTAATTAGTTGCGCACACATGCGCAGTGATTTTTTTTTAATGTGCCCCCAATCACCCTTCCACTCCCCAGAACTGATTCTAAAGAGCCCCCACTGCCCCCAAGGGCTCCCAGTCAACCTCTCACCCCCCAGAATGCCCTCCGAACCGATCCGCTCGGTCCTTGCTCCCCCCTCCACAACCGGATCACCAGCACCCACCAAATTTTAAGATCCGGCTCTGGTGATCCGGTGCAAACCAGCAACTGCCCACCTGTGGGCTGCTGTCACTATATGTGTACGTGTGTTCACTTTAAACCTTTCCCTGCAGCCCTGTCCCATCTGTAAACAGGATGAGAAGGGGTGGGAAGGGGTGCAAGACAAAATAGAAGTGGCAAGAGGAGGAAGAGGGCCATTGGCAGCTGTACTCAGAAGTAGTCCCACTGCAGCCGGTCGATCAATGAGTGTTCCTAACCCAAGTAACAGCAGCCAACAAGGTGGTGTAAAACATGATTGATACAAATTTCTCTCCCTGTTTCCTGCCTCCTTTTTCCCTGGGCTTCTCCAACCAAGGAAGGTGCCCTCTTTGGCATCACTCAGCCAAATAAAATATCACAATGCCCATTCTTTGATTAATTATCATTGACTAATGAGTGAATAAAACACAAGTAAAAATCATCATAAAACAATATCGCATTAAAAAGCAAAAAAACCCTATCAATATTCTATGAAGCCAACAACAGATTTAGGTTCAAGCAGAAGACAAACCAAAAGCTGGCTTGATATAAAACATCTTCTGCCAGTGAGAATAGATGGCCTTATGGATCACATAAGATGATCACTGTAAGACGGCCTTATAGATCACTTAAGGCGGGAAATGGCAATGCCACCGCTAAATGGCCCTTTGGTGTCTTGCCACCAATAAACAAACAAACAAACAAACAAATAAATAAATAAAATAGAAAGTGGTGGAATGTGGTTGGAGTTCATTAACCATTTCAGTGGGCAGACAGACTCATATGCAAGGAAATCACTCTTGGTATTGTGATTTGAAGGCTGAAATTAAAATCCTAGGCACACTTTCCTGCGAGTAATAGTCTTTGAACTCAATAGAATATACTTCTAACTAGACATCCACAGGATTGAGCTATAAGCCATTTGCAGCACCATTCTAAACATGTCTACTCAAAAAGTCCTATTGTTCTTAGTGGGGCTTGCTCCCAGGTGTCTATTTGATTGCAGTCTTAGGACTTTAAATGTAGGACTTTAAACAGAATATAGTAGCTAGCACCTTCAATTGTCTCACAATATCGATAACTAGGCAATGATCTGATAATGAATTGATAGACTCCATAAAATTGTTACTGATTGGTTCTGATCAGAATTCTGATTAAAGCTACTGTAGCACAACCATGTCCTCACATGCATCTGGATTTCACTAACTATATATCTGAAATTATTATACTGTTGAATTTAGGCCTGTCAGATGAACATTTCAAAAATACAAGGCAGCTTAGTCTTCCTGTGGTGTTCCTTTGGTAGAGCTCTATGAAGTGCTTATGTTTTGAAATAAGAGCTACCCATATGTAACTAGGATGTTCTGGAAGAAGGAACAACCCCTTGAAATAAGGGTCATTTTTAAAAATAAAAGACATCTGGAAACCCTATGAAACACTATTACAAATCAAAGGGCAAATTCCCCAGAATTCTGGTGGTTTCTCTGTTCCCCAAGTTCCAATTTTTGAACAGATAGCATCCAAGCTGCATTCTGAAGAGACATCAATGTTGCAACTACTCTAAGATATGGAAGCTTGTGAAGAATTTTGATGCTTTTGCACAATTGCTTTTTATTATTGAACATTTCATATATTTTGGAATATATATGATGAGGTAAAGGTATTGCCAGGTTGTATTGCCAGTCGTGTCCAACTCAAGAGAGTGGTGTTCATCCTCATTCTAGGCTGAAGAGCCAATGTTGTCCAAAGATGTTTCTATGGTCAGATGGCCAGTATGTCTCTACACTGAGGTTCATGGTTACCTTCCCATCAAGGTGGTACTTACGGTATTTACCTACCCGAATTTACATTCTTTCAAACCACTAGGTTGACAGGAGCTTGGCTAAGGATGGGAATTCACCCCATCTTGCAGTACTTGGGCCTTGAACTGCTGACTGGAATTCCAGTCAAGCAGTATTCTAACCCCAGCGTTCTAACCACTGAGCCACTGCAACCCTATCAGAAAAATGTAGGATATGACAAAATAAAAGCTAAAAACACTAATACATATTGCTTTCATATGGTTAATCGAAGCACTATACTGGATTACTTATTATTAAATTTAAAACTATCACATGTAATTTATTACGTATAATTAGAGATATGCAAAAGGTGAGAATAATACCCCTTTGTCAAGAAAAATAACCTCACCTTTTGCAGGTCCTTACATATAATTTATTAAGTCCAAGAAGGCTACATGCTGCCTGCCCTCAAGGAAATTTTTTCAGGACTTAAGTTTAAAAAAGAGGACATGTCCCAGAAAAAGAGGACATATAGGGTGCAATTCTAACAAATTTACCCTGCAATCCAGAGTAACTACGGGAGCACGTAAGAGACATTATGTGTACCCGTGGTTACAGCACCACCTAGTGAAAACCTATGGGAAACTCATATTGCAATCCAGAGTAAATTGTTCTTACACTGGAGCAAGGACTCCCCGTAGTTACTCTGGATTGCACCCTTAGGCTGGCCTAACTCATCTAGTATATCTTCCTGTGGTGGTATGGGGAGGTCAGCGTATGCCTGTGCACTGGCCTAACTTCACCACAAGTGGGGCAAAAGTGCTTTACGGCACTTTTGGGGCACTCCCAGGTCAGCACAGGCAGTGGCATAGCTAGGGAATGCAGGGGGTGCAGGTGCACTGGCTACAAGCTTAAGGGGGCAACATAAATCTGAAGTACTGCCCCTCAGAAACAGTATTATGCAAGATATTTTTAGAACATGGAATTTTATGTGGTGCACTGATTCTATTAAATCAGTGAATCATTATCCCTAAATAGGAATCATTATCCCAAGAGATATCAAACAGATTATTAAATTAAATATGGATGAACTATTATCTGGTATCTTGGTGGATCTAGATAGATGCGCACCTCTGAATATTTCCCTATGGGCTAAAGTTAACAAATTGGGCTAAAGTTAATACATTAAAATGAATATTGTACCTCAAATTATATATGTAATACATGCAATTTTTTATATATCTCACAGCTATTTTAACAAATTATCTTGTTTCAAAAAATTTTGAGGGCTCTGCAATACATAGAATATCTCTGAAAAAAATGCAATTACCATATAAAGAGGGAGGATTTGGACTTCTCACTTCAGCCTATACTATCATGCATATTTGTTAGTGTCTATTAATAGACACAATTTGCAAGGGGATTTATTATCATGGGTCAAACTGGAAATGTCTGTTATCCTCTTTGAATAAATGGGTAATATTAGGGTCTAAGAATGTAAGTGGCCAACAAATACCTGTGGTAATAAATTCTGTGAGATATTCTTGGAACATGAGAGCTCAGAAATTTAAATTTAACCCCTATTCACATTCTAGACTAACGTTATGGATTAATCCTGTTATGGAATCTTTTTTATGGAGGAGTTGGACTGATAGAGCAATTTTTGCACTGGATCAACTTATCAGTTGGGACCAGGAATTTTTTGTATTTGAGGAATTTAGAAGTAAATATGATCTTCCAAAAGAGGTTAGTTGGCAATATTTACAATTGCAGCATTTATTATTTTCTACATTTGGTCCTGTGGCGTTTTCTGTATCTCAATCTCCTCAGCCCCTTGAGATTCTTATACAATCACTGGATAAGAAAAAGCCAGTAATCTGTGTTTATAAATATTTAATGATGCGTTACGTATAATACACATATACTTAGAAAGGGAATTCTGAATTAGAGTGTTCTGTCTTGCAGGATCAATGGGAAGTGGCACTTTAAAGTATATCTATAATAGCCATGGATCTTGGATTATGCTTAATACAACAAAAATAATGTTAAGAGTATATTGATCACTGCAGAGATTATATTTAAAAGGAATTAGTGCTAATCCTAGATGCTGGCAGTGTTAGAGTATGAATGCTTCTCTTACACGTATGTTGTGGGCTTGTCCAGTTTTTATTAGCTCTTGGGGGCAAATAATCAATATTATAAATATTGTTTTACAACAATCTTTATTTTTCAAGGATATGTACGTTATTCTCAATTATTTACCTGCTATTTAGAGACTTGCATTCAAACAACGAAAGTGGACTCTTTGTGTCCTCACAGTAGCAAAGAGACATATTATGAAATTGGAAAGAAAGGTACCCACCCACATTCCTACAATGGAAAGATGACATTTTATATTTATCAGTTTTTGAAAGAATGGCATATCAACAGCAATTGTGGATGGATATATTTGAGAAGGTTTGGATGCCATTTTTGAATATAATAGTATAAGATTACATTTTTTAAATCATAATTTTGGAACGCAACAATATAAGATTAAATTTCTTCATATAATAGTATAAGAGATATAGAGATTAAGATAAGGTGGTCATGTATAATTCTTGGGGGTTTTTTAATTAATGCAATGGTCAATTGTGCATACCTATGTAGCCTTGTATTTAGTTCCTCAACAACCGAGGCTATGCTTATGTCTTAGGTTTGGCAAGCACAGGAACATATAGAAAGCAAAGGAAGAAAGCTAACATGGGTCATACAAAGACCCAACAATAGCCACTTATATACACAAGGTCTCTTTCCATTATAATCCTTAAAGAGATGTCCCCATTTGCCATATTTTAGGATATGTGAATGATTATTATGTAAATAAATGTATATATTAAGTATACTTGAGATAACCAGTGTTGCACATTACTAGGATCTCTGTTGTGTTTTTTCCTGCCTGGACTGACAAAGAAACATGTACTATGAAACTTGAAAAGATTTCAAATGTTCCTCCTGGAATGCAGAAAGAGGAAGCAGCAACATGAGACAAATCAATGATCACAGTCAGATGGGTGCAGGCCATATTATTTTCTGTGCAGTGATATTTACATTACTCTTTCCCACTCAGTATATTCAAATCTCCTTCATGAGGCCTCCTTGTAAACTAGCTGCTTAAAGAAAATGCCAAGGTATTTTTGAACAAGCCTTGTAAAAATAAATGAACCAATGAAATCAAGCTGAAAGGTAAGGAAAGGTGCTGAGTGTTAAACAAGCTAAAGAAAGAGCGGGAGAAAAAAAATCTGTTAATCATTTTATTAGTGTTTGCTTTCAGCAGAAATCTTTGGAAACAGTGGTACGGTAATTCCTTACAGCTGACAAGCTGTCGATTTTGTGAGAAAGGAAAGCTGCTATTCCCAGTCATGGGTTCTGACTTGTTTTGACTTCTGGAGTTCTAGTTCAAAAGCTGCAGGAATATGCTCCTGAGTATGATAGTGAGCAAGTTTTTCAGCTGTCCAAACTGTTTTTATTCAGACAATCGTTAAACTGAAGTGCAAATCCCTCTTCTTTGAGATTTGGTGATGTCGAAGGCTGAGCTCACAGACAATGACTGATAGGTATCTCATAATGTGCTTATTGCCAAATCATTTTGTTTTTTTGGTGGTGAATGACTGACAGGCTAAGAGGCCATAATATCACTGATCATATGATGAGAACTAGTGTTACTCAAATCGTAATAGTGGATGATTTACACCAGTGGAGTACATCACCACTCATTCTGCTAGTCTTCCTATGGCCTATGATACAACTGAGCACAGTATTCTTCTTGGTGGCCTGAGTAGGAGAGGATTGAGGCACTGCTTTTGCAGTGAAGTTTCCAAGATGCTGGCTTGCTTCTGAACCTCTAGTTCAGTGATTTTCAACCAGTGTGCCATGGCACACTGGTGTGCTGTGGATAGTCCTTGGGTGTGCCATAGAAATTTGGGGACTGACATTCATTAATAGGAAAATTGGGGGATTTGAACAGTCTGGTGCCTTGTCAATAGTAAAAACAATTGATGGTGTGCCACGACAATTTTAGTGCCTTGTTAAGTGTGCCATGAGACAAAAAAGGTTGAACATCACTGCTCTAGTTGATGGATGTGGTATTCTTTGTCCACCTTTGGTACTATGCTAGCTGCACCCATTTCCATCTCAAGCAAAACCATGAATCATGCCTTATTTATCTCTTAACTAGACTACTACTACGTATTCTATGTGGGCTTCACCTTTAAGATGCTTTGGAAACTTCAGTTGGTAAAAAATGTTGCTGTGAAAATCTTGTCAGTGTGACACTTTTAAATCACTCTTCACTTCAGAGGCCAGCTGCTGGAGGCTCCTTTCACTGCTGCGCCAGCAGCCAGCTGCAGCGGCTGGCACTGCAGCCTTTGAGACCTGACTACTCAGAAGTAAGTCCCATGAAAGTCAATGGGACTTACTCCTAGGAAAGTTTGGCTGGCACTGCAGCCTGAGAGATCAATCCTATGCTGACTACTCAGAAGTAAGTCCCATGACAGTCAATGGGACTTACTCCTAGGAAAGTGTGGCTGGCACTGCAGCTTGAGAGCCCAACCTGACTACTCAGAGGTTAAGTCCCATGACAGTCAGTTTTAATTTTTAAAATTTTTTTAAATTTAATTTTTCCCTGGCCCCACCCCCTGATCCCGGCCACACACCCTGACCCCAGCCCCACCCCCTGACCCAGCCTTGCCACGCCCACTTCCAGGGAACTGGTTGTTGGGCCAGGCTGGGCCCATCACTAGTGACCATACAGAATGGAGGACAGAATGCCTCTACCTTTAAGCATTGCATAGAGAAGGGAATTTAGGCAGGTTCAGTCAACATAGAAGGGTTTTAAAAAGCAGCACCTACCTAAATTATGTCCTCTGTGAAATGGTCAAAGATAGAGGGACTCTGTCCTCCATTCTGTATGGTCACCCTGCCCTAATGTGATGCAGCAGGTGCCATGCTGCACAGCATCACTACAGTACTGCACAGAAAGTTATGGTGGATTGAGCTGTGCGCAATAAAATCCAATATGTACAACAAAAAACACAAAACAAAATCTACAAGAAAGCACCATCCTATTGTCAGGGCAAGGTCAATCAAACAAATTTTATTAATTAAGCTGCAGTCCTTGATTTGTCCCCTTGGTTTACATTTATACATACCTTACTTAAATCAATTTGAAAGCAAACATTTTGTAACAGAATAATTTTCTTCTCAAAAGTATTTTTTCATGGTATCAGAATGGGTAAAATGTTAATCATCGTCTTTAATGAAGGCTTCTCTATAAAAATGCTTATGTTTGCCAAAGAGGGACATATACTGTATTGTTGCCGGGCCTGTACTGCAATAAAGGACCCAGACTCTTCGTTTTATCAACTGCTAGTATGCCTTTAACAAATCACAATTAAACATTAACAGCCTAGGGTGCAATGTAGAGGGGTCTCCAGTCCTTTGAAGAAGTATTTGCCAATTAAGCCAAGTCTGACATGAGAGTAAAGGTGGCAGGGATCCAAGCCAGAGAATTGAAAGTCAACCACTTCAGTGGCATTCATTAGCTCAACAGACATTCTTTGTGTGGCCTGTTTCTTTACGACTGCCAAATCCACACCCTGTTCAGGAACTCACTAAGGCTCTGGGAAAGTTTGCTCAGATAAGCTTATTATGGAAATAACACTTTGTCACCCTTTACAATTTGCTTCTCGTTAAATTATCTTTTATCTGCTCTCTGGACTATTTGCCACCTCTCTGTAGGTACCATTCTTGAGGTGGGGTGGGGGCAGGAAACATGGATTCCTTTGCTTTGGCATTGAAAGGGATGATAAGGTGCGGGATGCGGGGTGGGGAACAGCCTTTAAGTGTACAACTACAGTGGTGCCTCACATAAAGAGCTTATTTCATTCCAGAGGCATGCTCTTTAAGTGAAATGCTCTTTATGTGAAGCAGATTTTCCCTTAGAAAATAATGGAAACTCAGACGATTGGTTCCACAACCCCCAAAATATTCATATAAAAATATTAACTGTATGTAAAAATGATGACAAATCACTGTAATTGAATTCAAAACATGCATTTAATGTGCATGATCCTATGAAGTCTACTTAGGCTGCAATCCTAGAGACACTTGGGGCTTACTTCTGGGTAGACATGGTTAGGAGGCTGTAATCAAAGACACTTTCCTGGGAGGCTTACCTGGGCTGCTGCTGGAGGTTCAAAATGGGGGCACTTAGGGGCAGTTAGGGGCAGCTGCCTCTGGCAACCCCAGGCAACTGCCCCCAAGTTAGGGACAGTTAGAGGCAGCAGCGCTGGCTGGCAGCTCTTTTAAAGAGTCTCTGCACAGAGCATCAGGGCTGCATAGCTCGTGTGCCCATAGCGCGCTTGCTTGTTAAGTGAAGCGGAACTTGTTATGTGAAGCAAGATTTCTTGGAAATTTATAATTGTTATGTGAGGCACTTGTTATGAGAGATACCACTGTATTGTATTTGTTCATTAATGCTTTTTTAAGGCATTTAAATGCTTGGGTTCTCCAAGCCACTAGGTACCAGATTTCTAGCATACATTCATGTGTACATAATCTTCATGCCTATATGACGCTACCCTCATGAATCCATGCATTTTCTACAATCTGCTTTATTTATTTGAAGGTTACTTGTTATTACTTGGTATAACAATTAATTGTTATATGCTTCTCTATATATCCTCTTTTGTTTATTCTGGGGTCCTGCTTTATTAACCTTTATGTATTTGGGTGATATTAAAAACCACATCCTCTTCATTTAGCAGGGCAGCCCCACTGTAAGCTTCCCCCAGGAGGTCTTGGCAGCCATCTTCCAGCACTGAGCCCAGCATTTACTGACATGGGGCTCATCACTGGTGTCATTTCAGTCATGCTGGTGCAGAAATACCTGATAGCACTTTTTGTGACAGCTGGGTTAGTGTAGGGTTGCCATATGCCTTGGAAAACTGGGACTGTCCCAGTTCTCAGAGACTGTATTCACATACTGGCAAGTTTGACAGGGGGTCCTGTCCCAGTTTTGTGGAAGAGAATTATGGCAGCCCTAGGTTTGTGGTACTGGCAGAGTGCCAGTGCTGCAGTCCATAGGATTGGGCCCTTGGATGTTGGGGTGGATAAATCTAGTTCGATATTGTCTTGTCTACATTCCTAACCCAGTCTGGAGATGCCAGGGACTGACTCCAGGACCTTTTGGTGGTCAACCACTGAACAATGGATTTTTCCATAAGCACTATGCATTCTGCAACAAGGATCTGAAATGCATACACAGTGTTGGTAGACTGGGAAAATGGCATCTTGTGAAGCCAAATCCTATCCTCTGAGCAGTAGTTGGATTCAAATAAGTTAACAACAAGTTCTACGTCCTAATAACCTAAATTAACATGTTCTATGTCCCATTAGTAACCGATTCTCAGAACCAGGCACTCATTAGCCAAGGGTTCTATAGAACCTGTGAGAACCCCCTGAAGCCCACCACTGCCTCTGAGCTCTAGCATTATTATCTCATTATTTGAATTCAGCAAGAGAACGATTGCTCTGAAGAAAGTGTCATGAAGCAGAGATCATGGTTTTAATTTTTAAACATACCTTGTTCCATTAAGGAGATCTTTTATTTCCATGTTGACAGCATTAAAATGTCCCTGAGAAGCATGTGTCTATTTTAGCTGCATGGAGCAAATCATGATCAAGGTTGTATTCCCAGTCAGTAGGGCCCTACCAGCATAGGAGTGTTTATTATTACATCCTAAGCATCATGAATCTACGTAATAGCCTTTCCTTTCATTGTATCTCAAAATACACTGTGTGAATAAGGGTGCAATCCAAAATAACTACAGGGAGTAAGAACAATTTACTCTGGATTGCAATATGAATTTCCCATAGGTTTTCACTAGGTGGTGCTGCACACCACCATTATGTGGCTGCACATAATGGCTCTTATGTGCTCCTGTAGTTACCCTGGATTGTAGGGTAAGAGATTTTGCAAATTAACCCTTGCTAGTGAGCAAGACAGGTCTTAATTTATTGTTACTTTAATAGCTAATCCGACTTTTAATGAAAGAGGCATATGTTCCTTGCAGTATCTCATCTAGGGACTAGTCAAGCCCATACTGAGTTAGCTAGAATGACATCAAGTACCTTCAAATAATATTGGCTGGGATTATTTGGTGCATGGCTGGTAGACCATGCATTTAAAGAACTCCAGAATTTCAAAAACCCCAGATTTGGGTAACACATTCACAGCACAATCCTATGCATGCCTACTCAGTGGTAAATCTCATTGTGTTCAATGGGGCTTACTCTGGGGAAAATGTGGATAGAATTGGATACTAATTTTATTATCAGGGCTGGCAATAGATGTAGATATTGCAAACAAGCTGCCAATAAACCAAGTGTCCCCATCAAGACTCACTGCTTATCTCTGAAACCATCTTCATGCCTATAACTTTCATGTGGTGGATCTCTTGGGATCCACTCAGAAACTGGCCAGTCTGCTGAGGTCAACTGACCCATTTCAGAAAACTGACTTAGACCACAATCCTAACCACGTCTATTCAAAAGTAAGCCCCATTCTTTTCAATGGGTCTTACTCAGTGATGGGATTCAAAGAAATTAACAACTGGTTCTATGCCCAACTTGCAGCCACTTTTAAATGGCTATTTTTAAACTTTATATGTCTATCTCTCGTTATCTCTCGTTAACAACCGGTTCTATAGAGTAGGTGTGAACCTGCTGAAGCCCACCACCGGTCTTACTCCCAGGAAAGTATCTTTTGGATTGCATTCTTATGCTGGCTTTCTATATGCACCAATGTAGGAAAGGCTTTCCTAAATGATTCTGCTGATCATTGTAAACTGAGGCTGTGGATCAATTGATGTCCTGGTTTTCATTCAGCCTAGCCTTCTTCCTGATGTGCCTTCTTCCCCATGTGTACTTTCTGTTGAGGAATTACAGTATGTAGATATGTATAGAGAATAGATAGTATGCTGTGCTTCATTTATTCCTCACAGTGACCTCTGAATATAAAAATTGTGATCATATGGGAAATCAATATGGGGTATTATATGTGCAGGTTGAGCCTGTTTATCTGTGGATTATTCATCTGTGAATCTGGCTCAACCCAAATCCTCCAGAGGTGAGGGAAGCTGTGCTCTCCATACCTCTGAAGGATGTTCTGAGCATCAGGGAAACAGTCTGTAGCCTCCCTGGTGTTCAGATGTCCTACTAAAGTCTCTAAGGCCTTATAATAGTGGTACTTAAACTGAAGGATCATGCCCCCCTCAGATCTTTTAAAGCTTTCCTCATCCCTTTAAGGGGCAGGGGAAGTGGAGAGAATACTACATAGAAAACAAAAAGATTTTAACAAAAAATCAACAAAACTGCCGAGCAGGTAAATTGGACTTCAGATGTTCTGATTTCAGAATAATACTTTAAAATCATACTTCTTCATCCCTAGAAGAGCCGGCAAGTTGCACAGGGAAAATAAATTACATTATGTACTTTATAGAGCTAATTATCTTTTTTAAAGTACTGCTACAAAACTGTTATCCGCATGAGATCATATGCCATGAAAATGCATATATTTAAATAACTATATGCTTCTGAACCATTGCATGTTGAAGAGTAAGTGGAAAAGCAGAGCGGAGCAAAAATGAGATAGCGACAGCAACTTTGTAAACACATTAAGCATCAAAGAAAAGGGCGGATTGAAATAGAGGTGGCAGCCATATGTGCAGAGGTTATTTACATAGAGTCTGTACAATTATCTTCTCTGCTGTTCAATAAAAATAGTTCTTTCCTTCTAATGTAATATCAGTAGCAACACATGGGATGTTTGCTATCTCTGCTATGCAGGCCTCTTGTCAGAGGACAACGTTGCCCAATTTGTAATGTGAACTTTTGACCTTTTATGTCTGGTGAAGAAGAAAACGCTTCACGGGTTTTGTTTGGCCCATCCAGCATAAACATGTGTAGACGGCACAGAAATATGTTGTGCATTGAATGCTCATGTTTCATCTTTGCCAGAATTTGAGAACTAGAAAATATATTTTATTTAATTTCCTGACAGTTACAAATTCTCAAGTAGTCACTTGCTCATTGGTTAGTTCTGATGCCCATCTGCCAGTTTCCTTCCAGCTGTTTCCGTCGGAATTTAAGGACCGTATTAACGTATTAAATAACCTATTCAAATGACTCAAAATCTTTAAAGCCAAGAAGTACGGTACACTAAAGAAGCAGATAATTAAAGCTGCCCTGGGATGACTGACTGAAATTGGAAGGTTTTGCTTTCAGTGAAGCAACTGCTGCATTAATTGGATTTCCTTCTATTAATCAGAAGCCCTATGTCAACGAGCTTATGATATA
This sequence comes from Cryptoblepharus egeriae, assembly GCA_030015325.1. Taxonomy (NCBI): domain Eukaryota; kingdom Metazoa; phylum Chordata; class Lepidosauria; order Squamata; family Scincidae; genus Cryptoblepharus; species Cryptoblepharus egeriae. The sequence continues at coordinate 134,701,322 of JAREYC010000001.1, forward strand.
AGATATATCATAAGATATAAGGCGAGGACTAGTCAAGCTAATACATTGACATTTTAAATGTGTATCTTGTTTTAGTGATCATGGTCACAAATTCTGCTAAGGCCACCAAATTCTGCTATGGCCATCCCTTGTCCTTATTCCTCGCCATTCTTGGAAGCTCAACATCATCATCAGACAGCCAATCCAGTACTCGCATAACTATGCGTGTGGGGCAGTGTTGTATCCCGCAATTGTGTGGAGGGGGACAGTCACAGAGTGCTGGAAACTTTGTTAGGATTGCACCCTCATTCTTTTGTTATAGAATCATAGACTCATAGAGTTGGAAGGGACCTAGTAGGTCATCTAGTCCAACCCCCTGCCTGCAGCAGGAATTCCCCCTAGAGCATCTCCAACAGGTGCTCATCGAGCCTCTGCTTGAAGATCCCCAGTGAGGGAGAGTCCACCACCTCCCTTGGCAATCTCTTCCACTGCCGAACCGCCAGATGTCATTAAATGCATCTGGATTGGATGTATCCTGTTTTGGATGTATCCTAACTAGCACTACTTATGTACATTCTTCCTGGTTAAAAAAAAATTTAATTGATGTGTTTTTGAGATTCATGCTACTTTTCAAAAGTGCAATATTCTGGTTTCTCTTCAGATCGTATTAGGTAAACATGCCCACAAGGTCAACTTCAGTTATACTCAGCAAGACTTTGATGCTTTTTCTTCCTGAGAACGAATGCCATTTCAGTGAATTACACACATACAATTCTCAGAATATTTTCCCCAATATGTCCCTAAGCTACATAAGAGCACATCATGAAAAATTAAGAAGTTCCCCATTTGTTGATCAGCTGGTTACCAACAGGATTCCTATAAAAACAAGGAGGATAATCCCTCTTGAGAAAAACACATGAAATAATGGGTGCTAGAGGCAGTAAGGAGTGTGGAAATTATTTCTCTCACATAAAAACCCTCTGATTCTTGATTAAAGCCAAAAATTACATGCAATAAAAGGGGAAGCATGCAGTGCGTATTTGCCATGATTTCTTTTAACATCCAGGTAGCTGAAGATACCCTTAAGCATTTATGCCTTGCTACTATTTTTTTACCTTTAGCTAATTATAGGACAATCCCTTACAAGTTATAATTGTTAACATGAAAGGAACCACTAATAAGATGCCTATTTCTTCCTATTAAAATTGCCAGATGTAAGTTCTATTAAATCACTGTACAGAAGTTTAAGTCATTTTACGGTTTAAAAGGCCCTGGTCAAGTGGTGAATTTTCCTCACTTGCAATAGTTAAAATAAATTTATGATGGATGTTAACATATGATGTTTTAAAAGAATTAGAACTGTTGTACAAACATAAGTTAAGCTGTTAATTTGGTTCACTGTGGTTACTTTCTGCCCGTTGGGTAGTTTTGGTTTTAATTACTGAAACAACCCCTTGGACTGAATCCAAATACACAACTTCTTGCAAAATTGAATCACCATCTTAAATATGGCCTTTGTGTGAAATGGTAAAATCCTTGTAAATTCTGAATGTATGCTACTTGAAAATTCATGTACTGAAAAAGCAATGACGTAGACTTGAATACTGCAATTTGCATTCAAGTCAGACTTAAGTCCCATCAACTTGACTAGGACCAATAGGCAGTTATTTGCAACTCAAATAAGGACTCAAAACCATTTGTGTGTGTGTGTGTGTGTATGTGTGTGTGCGTGTGTGTGTGTGCGTATGTGTGTGTGCATGTGCGTTTTAGCTGGTGCTTTTCCGTTGCCGCACAAGACCTCATGGGCAATCAAAGGGCACGATCACCAGGCAAGGTGGGAAGCTGCTTCAAGCACTTTGGTTGTTATCAGTCAACTGACCAGTGTGGGTAGGCACCCACTTCTTGACTGCAGGAAGTAGCAATATGGAGTTTGCAACTACTCATCCATGCACCCCCATTACTACCTCCCTTTTTCTATTAAATTTGGCATACAGACCCAAGTCTCAAACTTGACTTCACGGTAGAGATTTTTTCAAGATTTGGGGTTAGGGACTTGCATATATTACTGCAGAAAAGGGAACAGATTTGCTCAACAAGGCAAATATAATTTGCTTTTATAATAACAAAGTCTAGTCTTGCACTTTCAGAAAAGAAGTATGATGGACCACAATCCAATACCAATTGACCAGGCGTTTATCCAGTCCTGCATACTATTTCCTATACTGAACAACCAGATGCTTCTGGGAATTCGAGTTGCCAGATCAGAGGTAACCTCAAGCCAGATGTACCCTTCCATTCAGAGGTGGGGCTTGATGATGATATAAAGTGGAACTTGATGATTTCATATACTGTTGTTACATATTATTGAATGACACAGAAAACTGGTGCCAGAGTTGACTCCCACATGAGGAAAAGAGAAACCAATGGGGGGAAGGGAATATTAATTTTTAAAATTAAAGTTGAAATGGAAAATCTGCAATATTTTCTTTTTCAGAACAACTGAAATGATTTTTTAAAGCAGTGCATCAAACTAATATTGTTATAGTCTATGGTGGGTGGGTGAAGAAGTACTGCTGTTCCTAGATCAGATACAATGAAGGGCCCTGTGCCTTTACCTTTAACCACTGTATGGAAGAAGGAATTTTGGCAGGTGCAACTCAGCATGGATGGGTTTTAAAAGCTGCACCTGTAAAATTCCTCCTCCTATACAACAGTTAAAAGTATAGGTCCTTTGTCCTCCATTGTATCTGTTCACCTTGTATGCACAGAGTAGATTCTCTTGTGTATCCTTCAATGCTTTAACCTCTTTGCTGTTTGGTAACTGTAGTTAGCATGTGCTACTGACTTCATTTCCATTGCCCCAACCACTCAATGGTCAATTTCCTGCTTCAGCAGAATGAAATGCATTGTGCTATTTCCTCAGGGATCAGGGAAGAAACTGAGGAGAGCAACCTGACCCCATCTCTCCTCTGCTATTGCTGTGACCTAAAGCACTAGCAACCACAAGGTGGTTACTAGGAAACGTGCCACCGCATGGTACTTTCATGTGCTTCTTCTTTTGCCTCCCTCTCTGTACCTGCGCAATGCTGGCTCTAAGTGAGTAGTTGCAAGTCCTTACTGCCTCAAGGAGACTGCAGAATCCTTGCAGATTCAAGCCTGAATGAAAGCAAGAAGCCTTGCAGGTTTAGTTGGATACTATGAGACATCTGCATGCATCATAGTTTGCTGTCCCTAAAAAGTGGGGAGAGAAAATATGTAAGTAGTTAAAAAAGGCGGGATGAATATCAGACATTCATTGATGCTTGAGGATATACAATAATTCTTGTAAGATGCCCATTTTATAAAAGCAGGGATGTTTTTCTACTGTATTAAATACAGATTTTTACTAGTCTGGCTTTTCCAGGCCTTGCTTCCAGCTTGCAGTGATTCAAATTATAGATTACCCCGCATAAAGTTATTGAGTTACAGTATTGTGAATGATTTGGAAAACAAATTAGATATATGGGAGAATCTATTGTTTGAACCCCCATTCATTGACATTTATTTTGGAGGAGTTAATGCAAAATAGTTGCATTGCTACTTATAACTATAGCCCTCTGCAAGAACTCCAGAATGCTTCCTAGACTAGTGGCTCTCAAATTTATCCCTAGGACCCATTTTAGAGTCTGAGAATCTGTTAGGACCCACCAGAAATAATGTCATGACTATAAATGACATTATCAAGTGGGAAAATTAATAATCCTATTATATTAATTAGAAAATTAATAATCCTATCCACACTAAACCTGAAGGTTCTCTACCTATACAATCCTATCCACACTGAATTAAGACAAAGTCCAATTGACCATGCAAAGCTCAAAATGTTGCCCCAGAAGTAATGTCACAATCGTAAGTGATGTCATCCCCAGGTATTTTTAAAAAGAAAATTGAGGGAAAACCTGCTGCTGCCTTCTCAGTAGTTTACCATCAATTTGCTCTGCTAGTAGCTAAGGCACCTATTTGCTATCTGGAGTCAAAGAAGATTTTGTTGCCCAACCCCCACAACCTCAACAACAAAATCAAATTTAATTAAGTATTAAAAGGAAAATTGTGTCCCTTATTGGATTGGTTAGGGAAACTGTGCTGGGGCAAAGAGGAATTGTTATTCTTTCCCTGCTAAATATAAGAGGAGCACCACTTAGAAGTGTATGTATACCCAGTTAGCATGGCATCTACCTATTATTATGGATGCATATGGAAATGAGAGCGGATTCATATTAACACCTTATTCTATACAATATCAAAATTACATCTCGTTGGCTCTCAGAGCCATTAGTAACATGGGAAAGTTTGAATTAAAAAAAATCCAGTTTTGTTCCTTAGGCTTTTGTGTTTTCATTTTCTGGTTAACTGGCAAAAACTTTTGATAGGCTATAGATATTCCTGTGTAGTTTCTTTCATTGCATTCTGCATTAAATTACCTTTCCATCAATATATAACATGACGGTATTATCTTTCATACATACCCCATTTTTCACAATTTTAGCCACTAGTGTAAAGCTTAGCATGTTGCCCCCCAGTGCTTGTTGCCTGGCACAACTGCACCCCCTGAACCTCTCTAGCTATGCCACTGTCCACATCCATCATGTCTTGTAACCCATGATGGACATTTCCTCCAAGAATTAGTCCAATTGCCTTTTAAAGGTATCCAAGCCAAATGCCATCACCACATCCTATGGCAAGAAGTTTCACAGACTAATTACATGCTGGGCAAAGAAATATTTCCTTTTGTCTGTCTTTTCCAACAATTTCAGAGGATGCCTCCTGGTTCTGATGTTGTATGAGAAAGAAAAGAGCATCTCTTCCTCTATCCACTCTATCCATCACCTGCATAATTTGTCTCAATCATGCCCCCTCAGGCACTTACTCTGAAGTGCCCCAAACACTGTAGCCTTCCAAAAACTTTCCATTGCCTTTTCCTCCACCCTCAGAAGGTACACTGAAGATCTTAGAAAGAAAAAAAAACAGGATATACTTTCTGGAGGTGTCTGAAGGCCTTTCAAGGGTTCTCCAGCCCTTAGAATACTTCCAGAAGACCTTACAAAGGCTTTTTGGAGGCTTTAGGTGGCCTTCAATGGACTGGAGAGGCTGGACCTTGAAACACCTCCAGATGCAACCAAAGGGATTGCATGTGGAGGTGATCTACTGACATCACTTCTGGACTATGGGGTACTATGATATTATGTGCCTTGCTGGCACAAGGAGTCACAGCACATCCCTGAAGATTCTGTACTTGAGATGCAATGGTACACCTTGTATCATTGATAGTGTATCAGCACAGTGATAAGTTAAGAGCTGAAGGTATTATCATGACTAGTATTTTCACCACTAGAAATGTTTTCCATGGACAGAGATGACTTTCTTTAAGAGCATTTTCAATCTATAAAGAGAGTTTTTGCCATCAGGCACGCTCATTGTTATGTCACCCTATTTGCTTTTTAAAAAATATGTAAACAAATGGCATTATTAAAACAAAATTGTACTTTTTGGATTGGTCCTGAGATGAAGCCTGCAATCCTAAACACACTTTCCTGGGAGTAAGACCCATTGAATACAATGGGGCTTAATTTTGAGTAGACATGGTTAGGATTGTGCTCGAAGAGACACTGGCCTGAAACAAAAATGAACATGGCCATTTTTAAAAAAAATAACACAGCCCTCCTTGTACCAAATGTTGAATGGTTTTAGCAGTTATGTTCTGAATGGTCTGTAGTTATCTTCTAATATTGGAAGAGCACATGAAGGAGAATTACTGTAGTCAGATCACTCTGGATTACTGTATAAAGATATTCTTGACCATATTTGCCCTTCATATCACAGTTAATATGATCACATGCATGAAACAACAAAGGAATGGACTTCTATGGGATCTTGTGTGACACACAGAAAATGTATGGTTGTATTGACCACCTTTTTGGTGGTTGTTTTTTTTTTTGCTTCAGTTATTGTTTAAAATACAATCTGCTTCTATGGCAACACCACATGCTACATTTGTTATCTCTAAGTGAGAATGTGTTGAAGGAAGATCAGTATGCCATGTGCACTCTTTTTTTTTCCTTTTTGGATTATGTTCAAGGAAAAACATCTGTTCAGACATTTTTCCAGGTTTTGTGTCTTCAGTTGAAACATTTTTTTTCTTCTGTTCATTAGCCTTCTTTTGAAAGCTGGGTTTCAGCAAAAATTCTGAAAATGCATCTGATATTTTGTGATTGTAGAAAGAAAGCAATATTACACTAAAAATCTAATGGAAAGTGATAGTATGAGGAAAGGTGCGGGCACAGGAGTGCAAGTCTGACTGCCCTTCTGCACTGATATTTTGATTTGTAAAGAGAGATGTTCTTGTCCTACTGTAATGGCAAACAAATTCACTGTGATATAAGCTTTCATGGAATAGAGCACTGTTTCTCATAGTGTGGGTTGTGACCCAACAGTGGATTCTGAGCCGTGGATTCTGAGCAGCCTCCAGAGCACAGGACCCCAATTTGTTTAGAGTCCATGGTGTCAAATGCATGTTAGACACGTTGGATCCATGAAGCATCATGTGTGTGTCTAAATAAATAAATAAATAAATAAACACACACACACACACACACAACCTTAGGAATGTTTACTCAAAAGCATTTAATTCAACGGAACTTAATCTCATGAAGCACAGACACAGTTATAGTCTTAAACTGCAATTCTTTGTAAGCTGCCTTGAGCATTTGTTTCAGCACATAAGCAACAGAGCCCAAATGTATACCCCTACAGGCCAGACAGAAATTAATTAATTTTTGTGATTGGATAACAGCCTGACGCATGAACACAACACATGAACCTTGATGTGACCGAGACATTGTGACACATCCCAGCTCTCTAGTATTCTGCATAGTCTTCTTCAGCTGTCTACATCATCAATCCAGTTTCACTCATTTCTACAGAGGAAATCACTATAAAAGGGGTTGATTGTCCACTTAGACCTCCATAAAGATACACGATTATAGAGACACCTACATAAACAGGAGATGTGTCTTGTTATGATTTTCCTTTGTCTCCATCATCTCTGAGTTCAAGGAAGTAACTCCTATAAATCTTAGAAATTTTACATTTTATATCTATGGCTCAGGCTCAACTGTCAGTCAAAATATTGTATAAGACATTCATACACATTCCTCCACCATATAAACATCCAGTTTGTCCAAAACACCTTGTGAATGTTGATTAAATATTTTTCAGTGGGTATGAAAATGTTACAACATGACACCTGAAGAGCATTTTCTGTGAAAGATTTGAATTTGTTGGCTGGCTGCCCTTTCCCTAACTTCAATGATAATTTAAGATTTTGCTAATAACATGTTTTGTAGTTGTGGGGGAAGGAGAGAAAAACCATCTTTTGACTTGAGAAGGTAAGTTAGCCCTGGTGCTCAGAGGAATGCATGGCTCACCTTTGTTTCAGGCCACTTAAAATGCTTTTTATCTATAGATTTCCCTTGAACAAAATCCTGTTCAAATGGTATAAAACCAAAGATAAATCTTTCCTTTCAGATTCTGGTTTTTCAACTGAACTCCGGTACACTAAGAGAAAGCCCAGAATTCTTGTCTGCTTCGAGAAAACTTCTTTGAGTAATCCCTTGAGCTTGCCTACAGGGCTTAGATTTCCTAATGGATGCTTTGATGACAGGAGATAAGAGCGAAAGGTACCTTATTCTCTTAGAAATTGCTCCAAATAAACAATCTTGATGATTAAGGCTAATAGAAATACCTGAAAGATTGATAGATTGAGAGTGCTGACGAGTGAATGAATAACTTCCCCCTTTAGTTTCAAGAGCTAATATTTGCCCACATTTGCTGCCTTTTTAAGAAAGTGCAACCTTATTTCTCTCTCTCTCTCTCTCTCTGTATGTGTGTTTGTAGTGTTGTTCAGGAACAAACAGGCACCATTCTCTTATCATCTGAATTTTAAACAAAGTTTGTCTGCTTGACTCATTGGGCCTGTGCCGGTCTTTTTACTGCAGTTCAAACACAACTCAAGCAAGGTTGTTTTGTGGAACACACATCTAAGCCTGAACATGATACCGTTGTAAAGTTGATTGTGGTATGAATGGGTATCATTCTATGGGCATTCTATATGGTAGTTTAAAATGGCACAAAGGACTTGGTAGGAGTTTGTAATTCTGTTCCCAAGCACATAGAAGCTGGTCTCCAACTCCAACCCCCCCCCCCCTGAAAAAGAGTTTTGGATTTGCAGTGTCAGTGTCTAAAACGATATCTTTCAGTGGTGGTTCTATGTCTTAGTGAAATCACAGCACCCGAATGCCAAAGAAATGAAATCACAGCACCTGAATGAACAAAGAAAATGTTCAGTTGTAACTGTTTGGCACTAGAACCAACCTTCCCTGAAAACCATGCCTTTTCAAACATCTGTGACTATGGAATTTGCTGCGCCACCTATAAAAGTACTGAAGAGAGTGAAATTCTCAGTCACACCTCATAACCCAAGTGGTGCACAGTGCCACCACCCTCCAGTCTGTGGAATGAAGGCTGCATAAATGCCAGAGAAGGCATTTCAGAAGGTGGATGTCACGTGATTCGCAGTGACCTTTAGAGTGCAAAATTGGAGTTATCAAATAACAAGCAGCTATTTTGCTGCAAACTATTTAACATTTGAGATTTGAAAGATATAGCCAGTGAAGTCCTTTCCCCCTCACTTTCAGTTTAAATCTTTGCTTGCTTTTTCCTCTTTTTTCTTTTTCTTTTTTTTGCATAGAAAGCTAAAGGCAATACCTTCTGAATAACTGGATAAAGAAAGAGATGTGTTTTAAAAATAATGAAAGTGTCAGAATGAATTTGATCAACTGCCCCTGCCCTTAAAAGGATAAGTGAACATGGAAAAATAAGAAGTTTCTGCTTTAATTCCAGCAAAGAGAAAACAAATATTTTAGAAAAATAAGTGTATACTGAACACAAAAAATTTGGAATAGCAATAGTGGCGTAACAACATCTGTATGAGGACCAGTGATGGTCTTCAAACAAATTAACAACCGGTTCTCTGCCCATCTGGCAGACACTTTTAAATGGCTATTTTTAAACTTTATATGTCCTGTCTCTTGTTAACAACCGGTTCTATAGAGTAGGTGCGAACCTGCTGGAGCCCACCACTGATGAGGACCAATTAGAAAATTGTGAGAAGTATTTATGCTGGGTAGAATTCATCTTCAGAATGGATAGTGAGGAACATCAAAACACAAAGTATAACAAAAAGTGGGGAAGTAACTACAGGTGTCAAAAAGAGGAAAAAACGGAAAAGGCTGACAGGAGTCTTAAAATCAATCCTATGTTTCCCTAGCATGCAGGACTACAGCAGCAAAGAAATGGCCACCACTGTCTCCTGTGGGACCAGGGAAGCAGCCAGAGGTGGCCTAAGGGAAAGGGTGGCCTAAGGTGGGCTCTCACCTGTAATCCCATCGACAGTAATCTAGCAATAGGTCTATTTATTATAATGGGTTTTACAGCTGGAGGCAGCTGTGCTGTACTCTAGATGGGTAAGCTTCCCTCCAGGTCGCCAGAAGCTGAAATATCCCTCCAGCCCTGGGCTGGTCCCTGGAAATATTTTTTTTGACAGAACCAGTCCCTGGGACCAAAAAGGTTGAGGTCCACTGACTTAAATAGAGGTTTGTTAAGTCACTATCAAAAATAATATGGAATGCCTTGGGGTTTTCCCCTTCTGAAATTGATAGCTTGCTCCAAGCAAAAATGACAGCAAGGAAGAAGGGGTCTCTAGATGGTCGAGGACTCTCTCTTGGCCAGGATGCCTCCCAAATAGGGTGAAGCTGTTGAAAGACAAACCTTACCAAGCACAGACCTGCTGCTGAGATAATTCCCTGTTGCCGTTAAACTGAAGTACAGTGCCCTTGGTTTACGTGCTTAATTTGTTCCGGAAGCATATTTGTAATCCAAAATGCTTGTATATCAAAGCGAATTTTCCCATAAGAAATAAAACTCAGATGATTTGTTGCACATCCCAAAAATATTCATATAAAATCATTACTATAGTGTAATATAATACAAAATAATAAAGAAAATACAAAATATGAAAACAAATATAACAAATTAACCTGCACTGAGGGTGCAATCCAGAGTAACAATGGGGAGTCCTTGCTCTGTAAGGGTTTAGTCTTTCAGGCCTCTTAAGCTGCAATTTGCCCCTCTTACACAGGAGTGAGCCCCACTTATTATAAAAAGACTACAATAGGACTTTCTATTGTCTCCCTTACATAGGAGTGAGTCCCATTGACTGTAATAGGCTTATTTCAGAGCAGACATGCATAGGCTGGTCTCTCAGCAGAGGCTGAACAAGTGCTGGTGGAGCACTAAAACAGGCCATATCCCTGCTGGAACTATTTTTGCTTGTATTGCAAAACATCACTTGTATTGCAAGACAAAATGTATTAGAAATGTTTGCTTGTCTTGCAAAACACTCTCCGTTCAAAATTCTCTCGATTCAAGGTTTTACTGTACTGTCCTTTTCAGTAAACAATGTGTCCTTCTGTTAAACTGGCTGTGTCTCTCAACTCAGGGAGTAAATAGTATTTCCATATGAACCATGTCTGAATAAAAGTTTCCTTTGCCACTCCTTGCACCTGGCCTTAAGAAACAGACTGCCTCTAAAACCTGGAAGTTGCATATAGACATGCCTCGTAGTCTTTGATCAACATACCCATGAGGACCTAGACAAGCACCTAGATGAGGTGCTAAAATAATTATCATAAATATGCCCAGATTTTGATACAGGTATTCATAAAAACCAATGGAAACCATGATTGGAGAAGGGTGAATATGGCTCCAATCTTCAAACATGTGAATTTCAACATAAATAAAGAATCTCTGGATGCATTTCTGTCCAGGCAGTTAAGTACTCTTTAAATGAAGCAACCGCATTAAGACACAGTGACATACGCTTCTGCAAACCGTGTACATTGACCAGTGTCCCTGAGGTAGGGAACATGAATAACATACTTGAGCTCTATTTGCTATTTGAAATGAGGGGAAATTTGATGCTCAGGATGTCACAACCTTGAAGTCATGATCAATCATAGGAATATAAGAATGATATAGTGAAATGATTACAAATGATTAACCAAAATCCTGGGGGAGTGAGGAGTTTACAATACAACCACAAGGTAGCCTCTCATTCTTTCTACTCTCAGTACCTCCAGCAGCAAGAAACAGGAAACATCTGTTCAAAGTCATTCGAATGTAAGTCCTCACCTTATCTTAGTAGGGCATCTGTTAAATGGGGAAAGTAGAAAGTATAGTAGTGAAAGCTGCAGCTATCCCCAGGATGTGGTTTTTGGACTGCTACTAAGAATGCAAAGTTGTTTAATTTCTGAGCACGAGGCATGAAACATGGAGAAAGTGAACAATGATAGGGAGTATTTATTGCACTTTAGTAGCAGATGAGAAAGGGATGTTCGTTTCTCAGGGTATCATTGCAACATCCCAGACCATATTCTCATTTTGAAGTAAGCCATTTCATTTAGTGCAGTGTTTCTCAAAGTGTGAGTCGGGACCCCTTTGGGGGTTGCCTAGAGCTTTCCTGGGGGTCGCCTAAAGACCCCTGGTGCAGGGGGCCAGGACAGGCTTGCCAGACCTCTGGCTGTAGCTGTGCGCACACTGGGGCTGACTGACAGCCTCAGGGTCCAATTCTATGCATGCCTACTCTGAAATAAATCCCATTATAGTCAGGGGAGCCTTTATTCCCATGTAAATGTGGATAGGATTGCAGCCTCAGGGCCCAATCCTGTGCATTCCTACTCTGAAATAAATTCCATTATAGTCAGGGGGGCCTTTACTCCCATGTAAATGTGGATAGGATTGCAGCCTCAGGGCCCAATCCTATGCATGCCTACTCTGAAATAAATCCCATTGGGTTCAATGTGTGCATAGAACACACATTTCATTTGTAACAAAAAACATTTCATTGTAACATTTCATTTGTAAATAAAAAAGCAGGCCTCCGTCAGTCTTGAAAGACTATGATATTGTGCTCGACGCTGCATACGCTGCATGCAAAGCACGAAAGCCTGGGTTAGATTGTTATGGAGGAAAGGCTGTTACCAAAGCAGCAAATCCCCCCTCTCCACACCACTGAATTAGTCCAATGGAAAGGCAGAGCCAATACGGATGAAAATACATCCTGCATATCGGATATTTACATTACGATTCATAACTGTAGCAAAATTACAGTTATAAAGTAGCAGCAAAAATAATATTATGGTTGGGGGTCCCCACAACATGAGGAACTTATAAAGGGGTCATGGCATTAGGAAGATTGAGAACCACTGATCTAGTGCATAACATGCTGGACTTGAGCCACGGACATCCAGGCCCAAGTGAGATCTCAGCCCAAACTAAGGAGCTTGGGCAAGTCACTCTCATACATTTCTCCATCTGAGGGCTCAGTCTCATGTGATGGCTACCACAGAGGAGGTAACTTACCAAGAACAGCTTTTCAGATTAAAAGCTGCATGAAGTGGTTGTAGCAAATGAAAAATATTCAACTGTGGATTACCCTGGTCATGGGAAGTTTCTATAAATACTAATGTGATGCTAGAAAGAAGACTGTCCATGTAGTCAAGGTAAATAATGTGATGAGCCATTCTTGCATAGTATGACTGATACCTGAATCTCCAGATCAAATATAAATATGGTACTTTAGCAGATGTAAGAACGAGCAGTCAACAAGGGTCAAGCGTCATGTGATGTGGGAGGTCATGATCACATTATATTGAATTGTATCATTAGGATAACTGCTATTTTTAAATGATTTCTATGCCCGTGAGAAAATAGATTTGAAAAGCAAAGACTATTTAAATGCAATAAGCTCTCTGTACTGTCTTTCAACATGGATTCTCTAATTTAGGATGGAGTTATTTACACTGTGTGTGTGTGTGTGTGTGATATATATATATATATCACACACACACACATTTAGTGTATATATATATATATATATGTATATATATATATATATATATGTATATATATATATATATATATATATATGTATATATATATATATATATATGTATATATATATATATATATATACAGAATATACTGTGTATATAGATATATACACTTAGTATGTTTTATATATATCACCCAAGGTTCTCCTTTAGGTTCCTGGAAACAGACAAGTACCATTAGGGGGTTTGGAGGGATGAGGACAGTTGGTGGTTTGGGAGAAGGAGTAGGTATGGGGTATTTTCCAAGGAGAAGGGAGCTTGGATTGCAGCAAGAAGACTCAGAGACACAGGTTGTCAGCTGAGAAGGGAAGTTCTCACATCTTTGAAGCTCCCTGATTTGAGGAACTTGCCCAGTTTTTATTCAGTAAAGATTGTTTACCAAAGTAAACAGTGATGCAAAGTATGAGGTACAACATGATGCGAAGTAAAGTACATTGCTACATTACATTGTATTGTGACAGGTTTAAGCAATCAGATAGCTAACATATGATCTTATGAAAAGGAAGACACGATGCTTAATCTTAATTGACATATGAAGGGTATGTTCTGTAAACACTCCTTGATATCAGTTCGTACAGTTTCAGCCTAGTACAAAATCCTGTGTGTCTTTGAAGCATTCATTCCAATCTGGCTAGTTCCTAGAGCATGGATTTTTCACATGCGTTTAACCCTTGGCCAGCGGACTTTTTACGCATACCATATTGCTACAGTGGGTGGATTCTGCATCCTCACCATTGGATGAAGAGAGTCAGCACTAACCCTAAACCAAAGTCAGCAACAAGCCAAGTAGCTGAACATTATCCCCACTTATGAAAATGAAATGCCTAACCCACCTAAATGCTAATTTCTACTGTATCCAAAATGACTATAAGCCTGCTGTGTGGGACTGAAACAGCATTACAAAACTCAAGTACCGTATATTAAAACGTCAATACATCAAAACATGACAGATGCATTAATATGACAGATGCACCTTTTAATTGTCTGTCATCTTAATTTTCCTTTTAATTTTAAATTGGGTTCTAAACAAGAACTCTTCATCCCAGCAACATCCTCCAGATTTCACTGCCTGAAAATCTCAGCATGATACAAAAAACATATATATCAAAGAAGCTGAGCCATTACCAAACATGTCATTCAAATGCATTAGCAATGTACAGCCCAGAAAGTTCTGAATCACCCAACTGTGCAATGACGTTTGCAATGCTTCATCCTGAATACACTGGCATTGATGTTAAAGTTCAGTTCAGGCAATAACATACTGGAAAAGCAAGTTTAAAAAAAACTTTATCCTCAATCCACCTTATTATGCAAATAAGAATGAAGTAAGGAAAATCCCTACAGTGCAAGCAAATTAACACAATAGATTAATGCCAGAAACACTCCTCTCAGACCAGCTTACTTAGTGTAAATAACACTTACTGGTACATTAAAACATTGCACATGCAGGTGGCGGAACAGTTCTTTCCTGTAAATAATTAACACTTCTCAAAGCTGTGACAGTTGCCATTAACTAAAAAAAAGTGTCAACACCCTACAAAATGTAAAAAAGTGCTAATATAAAGGCAAACATATATATGCATGAAAACATTCATCACTGTCGGAATCTCTTTAATTAATGAAATGATCATAGTCAAGTGACTACAAGTATAGCTCTCATCATGGATTCATGACATCATAAGAATCAAAAGAGCCCTGATGGAACCATCATAAGAGCCCCAGTGGATCTGGCCAAAAATCTATCTGGTCCAGCTTCCTCAGTGGATCACCAGATGCCTCAGGTTGTTAATATATTCAAGACAACAAGGAATCTGCATCCCCTGGTACCCCTCTTTTACATTTGGCCTTCAGATGTAGCCGATGCCCTACAATCCAGAGTAACTACAGGAGCACATAAGAGACATGTGTACCCATAGTTACTGCACTACCTAGTGAAAACTACCTATGGGAAATTCATATTGCACATAATCTTACACTGAAGCAAGGACTCCCTATAGTTACTCTGGATTGTGCCCTATTTCTAAAACCAGGAGGTTGTCCAAACCCACCATGGTTTGTCATAACCTATGATGGACTGTTGTGATGATTACTGCCTGATATAGAAGATTTAACTAGATTGTTTTGTCCAACTCTTGGACAAAGATTTCTGACAAAAGAGCTTAAATTTCAGGTTTTCTTGTCTTCCTCACCCTTTGTAATGTCAGTGAGTAATGTAGAGTGGTGGCTGGGGATCTATGATATGATGAGACACAAACTATTACTGGGAGAGAACTCCAAGCTGAGGAGCCATTTTCTATGACAGGCTCTTGTACTATGTAACACAGAGCAAAAGTGAATATAGGTTGCTCCATTCATTGTTTTCAGCAGCAGGAGAGGATCTGCCCGTGCACTGAAAAGGTAGATTTGCATTCCTTCTCTGTTGCTTCGAAAATATGGTAGGAAGAAAATGTGCACTGAAGCGACTTCCCAAAAAATTACAGTCAGGCCATTTGTTTAAAAATGGGTAAAGACAGTATTCTTCATATTCCTGTTTTCATATTAATAGATGAGTTGGAAAGAATGTGATGCTTGAGCAGGAACGTCTATTTCAGTGACCTTTGCCGTAGCTGCACTCTTGGAAATGGCTGCCTGTTCTTCAGGTTTACAGTCAGGTTTATGCAACAGTTTCTCCCAACTGTATGCTTACTGAGCCAGCTCTCACTATTGCTTTCCCTTTTGTTGGAAGATGATTGAAATATCTCCCATGTGGCTGTCTGCAAATCATGAGGATTAGGTCTGGTTTGGCTGATATGTCTGAGCTGGGTCCATCCACACGTGATGGTGATGATGATATAGCACTTTTGAACAAAAAAGTTCACAGGATTATTTACAAGCCCACCCTGTGCTTCTTCAGGCTGCTAATCCTAACATGTTGGAACAGGCAGGCCAGATGGTTTCCCCCATTTCCAGTGTGGGGTTGGGGCTGACTTCAGAGAAACTTGGGAAGAGGGGAATCAGTTCCACTTATGCCAGGATAATGTGGCAGTGGCATGAATGGGGCTACTTAGATCTGTGCCATCTGAAGTATTGTTGCAGATCCAAGCAAGCTGGCATTAGGCGGGGCTTTCAAGGAAGGAAGTTAGGATTTAGCCTGTGCTGGGTCTCTGTTCTACTTTCCTCCCAGGCCTGGCCCACCCATTGCTTGCCCTCTCCTAAACCTGGAACACCCCAGTTCTGCCACCCCAAAAGCCTGACACCAGTGCAAATTAACCTATCAATGGATTTGCTCCTTCACAAGAAGGCTGGAGCACATCCTTGTGCTGACCACCATGTCTCTCAATGAGGTGCAAATGTGCCTTACTGTATGTTTGTGCTACTCCAGGCTGGTTAAAGTCATCACCAACCCAAGGGCAACCCAAGGTTGCCCCCTGTGTATTGTTCCTCTTCTCCAGCTGTACAAGAGAGTTCATTTAAAGTGCCTTCACATATGCAATCTAATAACATGTAAAATCCAGATCATGTGCCAAATCAGCATAACCTACTATGAATATGCATCATGAAGAGAGATCCTAGGATTTCCCTTGTTCTATGGGTATGGGTTTTTTAAACAAACGAAAAAAACTTGTGTTCTGTTTAATAGGAACTGAATTTCAACAACCATAGAGAATATAAAGTGAAATCTCAAACTTGGCTTCAGGCCATAATGACAACCAGTGGCATTCAATATGAAAATATATTATAATGTGAAGATATGAAATAATGAGAAGGAAAAAGGTGTGATGATGAAGATGTTCAATTAGACTCTTGCCCAAGATTGGTCTTGGCCTGTTTCTGAAGCTAAAATTCAACCAAATGCCAATGCAGGTTAAATTATTAGGCCAATTTGGAGCTGTTGTTTTCAAAGCCCACTTGAAAGGCCACAATTATTTTAGTCTGCTGACCTATAACTGAACTCTTTTGGCCTTTTAAAGTCCTGGCCCAGCACCAAGACCAGCACATGCCTTGTCCTATTATGAAGTAATAATAACTTGCATCATTTTTGTTTTTAAATCAAAGTGTTTTTTGAATTAGAGGAACTAAAAAAACATGCTGGAAAATGTCAATGTCTACCATTTGAGTAGATTTTTTTTTAAATGGACCAACCCCATTTTTCCTCCTCTAAAAATGTCTGAAACCACAGTGACTGTCTGCCAAGTTTAGGGCTGGAACCCATTTTTACTGCACTTTTAAGCCACTGAAAAACGAGAGTTACAATGGAGGCGCTGACAGACCTTTAACTCTCACAGCTATTCTAATAGCTCAGCTGTATTTATTTTTCATTATACTTAAATATAATTGGCAGAGGCTTAGCCCCAGTTCAAACTGATGAGAACTTTTTTCATTTCAGCATCACTTCTGGGAAACTGGTTCCTTTCGGGATGCCCTTTTTATTATTGTGTCTCTTACTTCTTGGCTGCCTTTCATATTTCTTTTCTTGTTAGCATGTCTGTATCACTACATTTTTTAAAAAAGAAACACCTCAAGCAAGTCTTCACCTTGTAAAAGCTGCATCTCACTGATCTCTGGATGGAAGAGATCCATCTTGGAAAAGTCTCAGGAGGCATGTTTAATTGGAGTCTAGGCAGTAATAGAGAAGATAGTGTCATTGAGCATACATAGAAAGCTTCCATGAATCTCTGAGTGAACACAGTCACCACATTCTTGGATTAGGAGTAAAGGATTCCTGCGCAGAAAACCTGCTTGAAAAGACAGCCTGCCTTTTGTTTTAACATCTACAAGTGTTCCCCCTTCATCCTTGCTGCATTGGTTGTTAAAACCAAATTCTGGATTGAAGTAGAATCACTTGAAGTAGATCAAGGTGGGCTTTGGCATTCGCTCTACACAAATTCTGACACAAGAATAGCATTGCCTGTGACAGCTGCTGAAAAAAGAATGGAATGGAGAAGCAATTCAACATGTTGTACTAAGGCCCCAAACCTGTACTAAGGCCCCTCAACAGCATGCAGCCAACCAGCAAAGATTGGACTGCATGTGATAGCGAGGGAAGGATTGGACAACTTGTGGGAGGCATTTTCACTTATGTCAGTGGTTCCCAAACTTATTTGGCCTACCGTCCCCTTTCCAGAAAAAAATATTACTTAGCGCCCCCTGGAAATTAATTTTTTTAAATTTTAATAGCAATTAAACAGAAAGATATATGTATTAATGTTTCTACCTTTTTCGTAAAATATAGTAAAGAAAGGTGTAAACTAGAAACATTGAACTTTGAAATTATGAAACTATTGAACTCAGAACAGAAAGGTAATACAAAAAAGTTAAAACTTTCAAAGTCATCTTAATGAGAAGGATGAACCTGGTGTGCTACTAACAATTTAGTAATCCTCGGCTCTATTTTCGTCAGCAGTAATCTTAAATCACCGCAATTGACTATCTGCAATCGGTTTCTTTTTTTTGGTTACCGCACTGAATCCACATTCCACTAAATATGATGAAGGAAATGCAATTAAGAACTTTTGAATTACAGCCCATATTTCAGGATGAGCCGTAGGGATCTCCTCTTGCAGCCAGAATTGCTCGTAGTGCTCACATGTTTTGGAATGGCAATTCAGTGGCACCACATGAACAGTAGCAGTGCGCGATTGCACATACCTCAATGCAAGTGAGGGAGTATGCGGGAACCGAGCCAACGTCCAGTACATTGTTCAAAGAAAAATTAAGCGTTATAAGCGGAATATATAAATCAATTTTTCTAAATCTTCTCTTCTTTTACGCTTTCACTGCCCTCTTACAGTTATACATCGCCCCCAAATGCACCTGTGGCCATCACCACCCCCCTAGATCGCTGCAGCACCCACCAGGGGGCGGTGGCGCCCACTTTGGGAATCACTGACTTATGTCCTGGTAAGCTGTCAAACTCCCATAGTGGTCTCTTTGGACTTTTGCTAGCCATTTTGCTGGTGTATATCTGAGGAGACAATCCTAACTCTTTTTAGGCTGGCACAATTCCTGTGCTGGTCTGGGAGTGTCACAGATGTGCTGTAAGATACTTCTGGAGTGGGGGGGGGTTAGACCCATGCATAGACAAGCGCTGCCCTCCCCATACCAGTGTGGGAACAGGGAGATGGATGAGTTGTGCTAGTCTAATCCTAACCACATCTACTCAGAAGTAAGCCCCATTGTGCTCAATGGATCTTACTCCCAGGAAAGTGTGTTTAGGATTGCAGCCTCAATTGGTTAGGACTATGCCCGGAGAAGAGTAAAGGGGAGAGGAGAGGCCTCTGCATGCCACTTTCACTCTCTCCAGAGGCAACCAGAAGTGCACGGAGCTAGGCCAGATCCCGGGAACAGATACTCCGTCCACACCTGGATCGCCTTTTACAGGAAGCGCTGCTTCCGCATTAGAGCTGAGCACACGCAGCTCTATTAAAGCATGCAGCTGCCCAGTCGGTCACTATTAAGCTTTGCCGAACCTGGGCAGCCCCTAACCCCCCAAGAGTACCCTCCCAACAGGCACCCGCACCAGCAGCCTCCTCAAGTAAACCCAGTCCTAGCCAGGTCTACTCAGAAGTAAGTCCATTAAATCAGTGGAGCTTACTCCTGAATCAAGGAGTGGGTCCTTGCCTATGTCCTTCCCTGCTTACCTCTCCCATCTTCCTTTCCCCTCACTTGCATGAGTTGTGTTGCTGCAAACTGCTTTGAGGGCATCTTACATGTATGTGTCACAATCATGTATGTTAAAGTAACTTGCATGGGTTGTGTTGCTGCAAACTGCTTTGAGAGTATCTTACATGTCTGGGTCTGAAACATGCATGTTAAAAGATTTTCAATTTTAAAAGTGTTGAAATTAAGTACAGGAAAGAAATATGAGTATTTTTGCAAATGTCCTACATTTGTCTTACAGTTTTTGGGGTGTCCTACCTTTTTTTTAAACTGGGTTGGTTTGGGGGACAGGAATTTTGGGGAGCTCGGAGAGAATTTTGGGTTTGGCATCTGGTCACCCTGCTCCAACACTACCTTGGGATGGCAGTTCAGAAATGACCACTGGCAGTGCACTCTGCTCATTGGAGTCAACCAAGACAGTGGGACAATATCCTATATCCATAAATCCACAGATAAGATTGGGCAGTGAGAATTATAAACTGAATGGATGCTTCACTTAAAGCTTGAACTGTTTAGATATTTGCTGCTAAATCTAACACCTGTTCATGTTGTGCAAATAACTATTCTCAAAAAAGCACCATCTGTCAAGAAGTTCTCTTGCTCAAATATCACTGAATGAATTGGAAGCTCTGAATGAGCATTTTTGGCCTCTTGTACAAGGTTCATTCATTGAGCAAGAGAACTGCTTGAAGATCCCAGGAGTCATGATTTCAGAGAAAACTCACCTCTTCATATTCTGCCATACTGAAGGAACTGAAGTCATCTTCTTTTATCAGAATTCTCAGTGACTCCACTACATGGTGCTTGATTGTGTTCAATGTTATTACAATTGTCCTTATTAGGGCTGTGGATCAGGCAGGATCAGAGACTTAGGGCACAATCCAGAGTAACTACGGGGAGTCCTTGCTCCGGTGTAAGAACAATTTGCTGTGGATTGCAGTTTGAATTTCCCATAGGTTTTCATTAGATGGTGCAGTAACTACGGGTACACGTAATGTCTCTTACGTGCTCCCGTAGTTACTCTGGATTGTAGGGCCATCCTTGGTATAGTTGGTGAGAAAGGTATTTCTTTACTACCTTTTCATCAACTCTGTGATAGTCTTATACAAGGTAGACCCAAGACAGTTCACGTAGGCATGTTGCCACTGAACCCCATTTTTATAAATGGAGTTTTTACAATTAATATTCTATGACAAGCTCATAGAATTCTTTCTTCTAGGTGGTTTCCTTCCTGTGTGGTCATCATTGTTTTACTCACTCATGTCCTTTGAGTTTCAAGCCAGCCAAGTGTTATTCATTCTTGGCAGCTGACCTCCACACACCTCCACCTCTTGGCAGCTTATCACAGTTGCATCCTTCCTCTCTTATAGCCTGGCGATCAACTGTGACAGCAACTCCT
The DNA here is from genome assembly GCA_030015325.1 of Cryptoblepharus egeriae. Taxonomy (NCBI): domain Eukaryota; kingdom Metazoa; phylum Chordata; class Lepidosauria; order Squamata; family Scincidae; genus Cryptoblepharus; species Cryptoblepharus egeriae. The sequence continues at coordinate 134,722,385 of JAREYC010000001.1, forward strand.
TGTGGCGCTCTCTCTCTCTCTCTCTCTCTCTCTCTCTCTCTCTCTCTCTCTCTCATTCATTCATTCATTCATTCACACGCACACAGTCACTCACTCTCTCTCTCTTTTTCACACAAACACACACCTAGCTGTAGTACAGCATGACAAGAAGAGTACAACTATTGGAAGTATTCTCATGTTTTAATATAACGAAATCTGCCAGGATCTGTTCACATGAGAACATAAAAGCAATGTAAAATAAGCAGTGTCTAGAAACTTTGTAAAAGAAACCTTATAGAAAAGCTACACTATCATCTGCTCAAGTGTACCAGTGGCACAAAACCTTGAAGGAAGGATGAGAATGTGTTGAAGATGAACAATGATCATGATTGAGAACAGATCTTGCACATTCTGCACATTCTGTTCTGATTTTGACAAAGAGGGGCTTCCTTAACTCACAACCATTATTATTAACATCTCATTCAACCCTTTGAATCCGCAACAAAGAGCACAATCCTAACCATGTTTACTCAAAAGTCAACTCCATTGTGATCAATGTGTTTTACTCCCAGGAAAGTGTGTTAAGGATTGCAGCCATCGTGTTTAGTTTCTGGTAAGGTTTACGCAAGAGTTTGCCATTTCCCTGAAACCTTTTAAATGTAATATTGTAAGTGGTCCCGGTCATGTGTTCACAGGTACCAAAGTCAGAGAAAAGGAAGCCTTTTATTGCTGGAACTATGGAGACTAGCCAAAAGAAAGAAAGCAAAGAAGAAATCTAGATAAAAGATATCTTTTTCTCGCTGTCCTAAAGCCTTGTCAAATATTTAAGGAATGCTGCTCTCCTTCCAGCCAAGCTGATTCAGTTACGCTTCTAGTGGTGTTGTTCCCACTGTCAACACTCTAGCAGTGACAGTTGCTATAGTGAATGAGAAAAGTGCTTTGCCCGGTTTTGCCTGAAACAAAAGGCGGCCTGTGTGCTCTCCGATCTGGCAGGAAGCCCTGAAGCATAGGATGATGTGTAGCTGTGCCCTGATTCCCCCCAGACCTCACCCAGCTTACTGGCAACATTCCTGCCAAGAACAAGCAGGCACATGCAGTGGCCACTGGTCATTCTCTCCGCAATGGCTGCATTCACTCCATGTGTTGCACCAGCTGTTCCCCAAATAGTTTTTAGACTTCACACCTGTTTAGCAAAAAAAGATGAGGAGAGGGGAAAGGAAGTCTTACAGCCCGGACAAAAAGAAAGCTGACTCAGATGTTCCCCAGCATCCCCTCATCAGAAAAAAACTGATATTAAAATTAAAATTACAAATGCAAATTGGTTTGTTTTTCTGTCTTTGGATAAATTATTTCCAAATGGACAGATGGCTTGGTGCTTTTCTGATACTACAGCTACAATCCAGAGTAACTATGGGACCTCTTACACCGATGTAGTTACGGTGCCACTTATGGGAAACCTATGGGAAATGCATAGAGCAATCCAGAGATAAGTGCCTCTTACGTCTTCCAGTAGTTACTTTGGATTGTAGGGTACATCAGAAATATATCTTATACCAGAGACATAAATGAGGGGCAACTATATTTCCTTCATGCAGCAAAGAATGCATTGTGGCATAAGCTGTGCCTTTGCTGAGGCTATGCCAAAGATAAATAAAGCACTTCCAACATGAAGAACATACATTAGAATTGGTGTTGCTATTGACATTGTTTTTAAAGCTTCCTGGGTTACATATTCATTGCCTGTCCTTGGCAGTCCATGCTAATGAAAAGGATCACTCTGACTAAAGCATGGTCCATACCCTCTTACTTTTCCTATCAAAAAGAAACACAATTCAAAAATAATGCAGCAATGGAAGAGTACCTTGTATCATGTACAGCAGCAGTAATATTTGGGGCCACCTTTTTGGTTCTTGTAAGACTTCATGAGAAACAAGACCATGGCACCCAAATCTCACAGATTTTCCAAAATGGCACCCAAACCTCACAAGATTTGGATGCCACCATCTCACAAAGTCCCACAAGATTTGGGTCTACCAGTTTGGCTCTTATAAGATTCCATGAGATTAAAGTTAGTGGCACTTAGCCAAGTAGGGAAGAAGAGGTTGCAGGGATGTCATGACTCAGATAAGTTTAGGAACTAGTACTATGCACACTAACTTGGGAGGAACTCAGTGGGACTCGTGTCCAATTAGACATGCATAAAATTGTGCTATTAGGCTTTAATGTCAACTGCAACATTCTGCGTTGTGGCTATGACAACACTGATCCAGAGTAAGCAATGTGTGGCTGATGGTTCATTGAAGAAGGAATGAGGAAGTATACAGAAATCATATGAGCTAAATATTGTGTTTGTATGTAGCTTTTTCTTTTCTGGAGGAGGAACTACAATAACTGTTATGTGAACCTGGAAGATCAACCCCCCAAAGAGTAATTGTGATATTGAAGTGTTTGTTTCAGGTAAGCAAGGCAGGATTTCAGCCAGGCAGCCCAATCCTAACTTGCCCTCAAGCTGGCTGGGTGCCTGGCTGGCTTGCACTGCATCCAGAGCAGGGTTGGGCACAATTCAGGGCAAGGAAAAATGATTCCTCCTACTGTGAATAATGTGGCAGCAAACTGAAATGGGCTACTCAGATCTGGACTACCTAAATAGGTAGTGCAGAACTTAGCAGCCTTGCTTTAGGCTGGGCCGTGAAGGACAAAGGTGGATCCACAGTCTAAGTGCACCAGCCCCTTCCAGGATCTGGCCTTTCCACTGACCTGTACACAATCGAACCTCCTCTCTCCAAACTCTTCTGGCAGCCTGACTTAGGGCACAATCCAGAGTAACTATGGGAGCATGTAAGAGACATTACGTGCACCTGTAGTTACTTCACCACCTAGTGAAAATCTATGGGAAATTCATATTGCAATCCAGAGTAACTTGTTCTTACTACAGAGCAAGGACTCCCTGTAGTTATTCTGGATTTCACATTTAGTTGGTGTGGACTTACCGGTACAGCAGAGGCTGGATTTGGTTTAAGAAGGCCAAGCACACTTCCATGTTCCAGCCTACCAACTCCTGTAGTGGCATGACCCCAATTTGTGACACCCCCACTTGCATCATCCTGAACAGATTGGGCTTACATCTACATTTTCAAAAATACAATTTTCAAGCACTTCTAGTTACTAAATTTCATAGTGAATCAATATCAAATTTTGTTTCATTTTAATAAACAAAAAATGAATGAATTTCAGTAAATGAATATAGTATCCAAATAGTGTTTATTGCCATTCTGTAATTGATTGATTCTATTCCCTAAAGCTATCACTCTGATGAAATTAATTTTGGTTGCACTGGAAACCAAGACTACAGTCCTAAACATTGACTAAGAATTCAAATCTTACTAAAAAGTGTGAAAGAACCTTTCACTTTTTGGAAGTAAAATGGACAATGTTTGGATAAAAAAAATTGTCCATCAGAATTTCATCAAAGATTTTTTTCTCTTTCACTGTTTCTACATTAAGGTATTTCTAAACCTAAACTGAGTGTCAGAAGAATTTGGAAGGATTATGAAATGTATGAGTCCCCTTAGGACAAAACTTACAGCTTAATAGCTCAAACTTGTATCATAAATAGGCTAGCCTTTTATGCACCAAGATAACAGGTACAATGAGCAGAAGAATGGCAGATTTTCCAAAAAACTAGAATTGTCAACAACACATTCACACTGAAATCTTGATAATGCGAATAGGACCATAAGAAACAATAAACAAGTTTGTGTTTATTTTCTTCTTCCAAAAACAACAACACACAAGACAAGTTTAGATATATGAACTTTTGGCTGTCTTCATCAGAGTAGATGCTCTACCACTGAATTCCAGCTCTATTCCATTAGAAATAGATCATGTATAAACATTTCATCAATCCAGTCACTATCAAATATATATGTACGTTCTGCTCACATAGCCTTGGAGCAACCCTATAGCATGATCCTCAACAGCATGGTCATGGATATGTATACTCAGTTTCTATATGTATGGTTTTCAATGTATAAAATTTTACTTGTGTAAAATTCTACATGTGAAAAATCTGCTTGGGCAATAATGATGAAGATTAAGATTTATATGCTGCTTTTCAATAAAAGTTCACAAAGCATTTTGCAGAAAAAATCCTTGCTCCTTATCCCAAAAGATTCACAATATAAAATGATGCAGAACACCTGCAAACTGCCAATACAAAAAAAAACAACAACACTGAAATCAACTGAATGTGCACGGTTTGGAAGCAAGAACCTGCCACCTTTTATACGCATGTTCAGTTGTGCATGATTTTGAGAAACAGGATTCAGAAATAGGCAGTCCTTGGACTGATACGTCAGAGTTCTCTGGTCTTGTTAATATTTTAGCAATATAAAGCAGGCACACATGATAAATAGACAGGATATCTTCTTTTTTTAACCCCATTACTAGCTCTTTTATGGGTGCTCTTTAAAATGACCTTTTAAACTATTAAACCTCAACCCTTTTAGATAAAAATCTAAATGTGGCTGCTCGCTACCTTCAAGGAAACAAATGGCTTAACTAAACTGGAGGGACACAAGCAACAATTGTGTATGTGTGTATTAGCAAAATGGCTTCAACCATGGAAAAGTGCTTAGCATTTCATCAAGATTTTTTTCTCTACACAATTTTCTCTACTGTTTGATAAGAACAAAACTGCAAACTAATATTTGTAGCAATCTTCAAAATGCATTCTTTACTCGATGTGCCATAAGACCATCCTATCATAATCAAATCCAAACCCCTTGAAGACAAGTCTACTGAAAAATCCTTGGAATTTTAATCCTCAGGACTGAGCTGCATACATTTTCTTTGCTTGAACAGTTATTTACGATGTGATTAATGAGTTTCTAGGATGAGCTGTGCTTTTTAGGCTTTGGTTTCCATTCATTGGTTATGAGAACACCCACAACATAAAAGAGTTTCTAAGAACTGCATCTGCCTTAGTTACTCCAAATGCGCCCCTGCTTGGAACAGTAGTTTGAACTAGCATTGCTGGAGAGTACATAATACCTATAATTGGCACTTATAGTGTTCCTAGGTAGTCCACATTAGAAAGGCCTTGAAATTATTCTGTGTCCTCATTCCTTTAATGTGTTTTCATGAATAAAATATGTTTTAAAATTACTTTCATTGAATTAAAATGTTAGTCTAAATATAAATATATATTTATAAGAACTTGGGCTGCAATCCTATACACACTAACATGTAAGTCCCATTGAACACAAGAGGCTTAAATCTCTTGACATGCCTAAGATTTTAATATCAGAAGTTGGAATGTCTGCATTATGGAAAAAGGTTTATGTTGTGGATATATCTAGAGAGTGTGTCACATGGAGCTGAAACTCATGTTTGAGTTTTTTTGCAAGGGCCAGATCCAATCAAACCATTGTAATTGTGGAGACTTTTGGAGGTGCCTTCCTGCTGCGAATGGTGGAGAGTTGCACTTGTGCTACGACATCCTCACACCAGAACTAAACCATGATCTTTGCTTAGCACAAATGGATCAAAAGCATGCTGCATGAGGAGTCTGTCAAATCACTCTGTAGGCACAAATGGATCACAGGAATGATTCATGACGAGTCTGGATCAGGTCCATCCAAGGACATGTGGAGAAGCCACTACTGAGACCCAACTCTCTCAGATCAGCCTAGCAACCAAAGGGAGAGATAACTTAGTGGGTTCACTCTGGGAGTAGTGGTGCAGTCTACTCAGACAGAAGAGAGGGAGAGGAGGAGAAAAGGAGGGAAGAGGAAAGATGAGGAGGAGGAAAAAGAGACAGAGGGAGAACCAGAGAAGAAGGAGAAAGAGAAGGGTACTGAAGGGAAAGTGGAAGATGGACCAGTGTGGACTCAGGAGTGCCTTTGCCCCTAAGGATTGCTCATATATGGTCTGCCATTCTTTTTAGGAATGGGAAGGAACCCCATACCACTCCCTCTCCCTAGAAGGTTCAATAAAGAGAGGGGTGAGGTGGTGCACAAAAATATATGCTGAGGGGAGTTTAGGTGGGGCACTGCAGGCAAGCAGGATGGTTGCAGAAGTGAGCTAGGCATAGGAGCCTAGCCTTAATTGTGTGGTTTGGAGCAGAGCCTCCATGCAAAGACCCATAGCTATAACCTGTTGTTGTCTGTTGTATCTGTAAAAGAAAAGGAAAGAAAATTTTAACTGACAGCTGCGCAAGCAAGACAAAGCTCTCAGTAAAACTATCTGTTTTCTATACTTACCTGACCACGAGTCTCCTTCCATCATCCTGGTCAGCTACATGGAAGAAGGTAACCCTTGGACATTCCCCACATGGCCCAACTAAAAGGTGGCCTGCCTGATGGTCGACCTGAACAAGGACTGCAGTTTCTTTGAAAGAAAAAGTGTGCAATCTAGGGGTATGGATAAGGAGGCTGTCATGTTCAAGGCTTAGGAAGTATCTATTGGAAAATACTCATGACAAATGTCGGAGGGTGTATATAAAATGGAGAGAACAAGTATTTTTATGTGTATACATAAGAAACATGAAACTTTTATCTAGAGCAGTGATACATTTTTATTACACCTGAGGCCCCATAAAACGTTTCCTACATGGAGACTAGCCCTCAGCAATTGCTCAGTGAATACGGCTGGTAGCATAATCTTATTACTTAATTCTTGCTCTGCCTTACCTCATCACCTCCTGAGTGTTCATTATCCCCCTCCTATTACAGTCGCCACATTTATAGCCCTGCTTTTCCACAGAGAATGAAGCCTTCTTCTGCCTTTGTCCTATAAAGCTTTTGGAGAACTATTGGAAGTGGAGTTAAAAAAATAATTATTGCAATTAGTAACACAATATTCTAAATGCTCCAACAATAATCAGATGGAAGTGGCTGGTTAACTGCATTATAGTAACATAATTATGGTAATGTGTTTCGGAAGCTATTCCAAATCATTTGATGCTAAATACTTATAAACTGGAATAAAGATGTCTCCTCAGTGAAGTTTTTAAAGGAACAAGACAGGTGATTTTGATTACAGAAAGACTCACCATATCCTTTGATCCAAAATTCTGAATTGAACTCCCTTTGAAGTTTTAATGAGTTTGGTTAATTCATCCAACCCCTGTAACCATCTTGCACACCTCTGCATTTTTTTTAAAGGCACCAAAATAATACAGAAATGGGCATTTGAAAAACCTGTTGAATCCAGTTTAGAAACAGAAAGGGCTGAGAATTTCCTGCATGTAGAGAACTGCCACTTATAAAAAAGTGTGAATTCCAAGACTTTTCTGAGTATCCTCTTCTAGGCACATGGATGCTTTGGCAGAACGAGCAAGAATCATGGAGCTAATTTGGTTTTAATATCAGCTTTGCTTGTCTTTTTACTGTTTCTGAAAAAAATGAATGTTACAGTATGAATGTTACAAAAATAAATGTTACAGTAAGCAATTTATACAGAGCCGTGGTTCTCAAACTTTAAGGGAGCTTTATTCCTTAAGTAGTTAGTCAGTGTGGGGGACTATTTTCAAACTTAAATGAGGAGATGCCAGCATCTGGGGTGTGGAGAGCCCTACAGAGCACTTGCAGGGTTCCCTTTAGTTTGAAACTCATAAAAGTATGATTGCGTTTAAACCAGAAGTCTTACTTCCAGTTTAAATGTGATTGTTACATTCACTTATTTAAAGCCATGGGGTAACCTGCAAGTGCTCTGTGAGCCTCCCCAGGGCTCCCCACACCCATCAGACTATGGCAGTACCTCTCTTATGTTTGAAAATAGTCCCCCAGCCCTCAAAAAGGGGTGTGATCCTGGGAACCGTGTTGCCACTTTCCCTCTTCCCCAGCTCCTTAAAGGTAGCAGGGAACCTTTGCCTAAACCCCCCAATTTAAGGAGCACGCTATAGAGAATAACAACTATTTCTAATGTTAAACCAATGGTGAGAGGGTCTAATGGAGATCCTTTGCAGAGATTAAAAAATTCAATAAAGTTAAGAAAGTAGGAAGAAGGCCAAACTGCATCATTTATGTTTTGTCCCGCAGCTTCTCAGCACCAAGAAGATGTAATTATACATGAACCACAACTTTAAGTACAGTACTGTATTTTGTTTGTTTTTGCTTAGGCTTTTATATGGAATCCGATGTTATAACCAGTGGTGGGCTCCAGCAGGTTCGCACCTACTCTACAGAACCGGTTGTTAATGAGAGATAGGATATATAAAGTTTAAAAATAGCCATTTAAAAGTGGCTGCCAGATGGGCAGAGAACCGGTTGTTAATTTCTTTGGAGCCCATCACTGGTTATAACCATGAAACAGCAATCCTTATCTTTATGAACAAGTAATTGAAGCATGAGAAGCCCAATCCAAACTAAATTCCTGCTAATCCAGTCCACTGGCATCATTGTAGTCTGTGCTGCATCCCAATGAGAATTTCAGCTACTGGAGGTCTGTTTGGGAAAGGAGATATTTATCCTCTTACCCCAAGGAAAGCCCCAGCAGCCCCATTGGGCCAATCTGGTCCTATCTGTGATATGGCTGACACAGAGGCGTACCTAAGCAAAATGGCGTCCGTGGCAAGGACTGAAATTTCACACCTATCAAAACATCTGAAACCCACCTTTTACCTAATTTTACAAGTCAATAATATCAAACTACAAGTCAAGCCTTTCAACTTTTCATTAAGGACACAATCCAGAGTAACTACGTGAGCACGTAAGAGACATTACATGCACCCATAGTTACTGCACCACCTAGTGAAAACCTATGGGAAATTCATATTGTAATCCAGAGTAACCCGTTCTTACTCCAGAGCAAGGACTCCCCGTAGTTACTGTGGATTTCACCCAATATTTTGGTAAGTTCACACAAACTATTTGCAGTTCTTTTTACACCCCTTGGAAATATCAACCCTTCCAACATCACATCCTACAATTTCCAAATTATAATAAAAAGTGTTCAATGAAAAGCAAATCATTTTAGAAATAAAATTCTTAAATAAAAGATCATTTTAGCAGTGATAAGGGTTGCTGTCAAATGAGGTCAGGACAAATTTTGAAAGTCATTATCACAACACAGGGATATCAGATGTCATAATAGCAAAAGAGGACAAGTCACCAAAATTGTAAGACAACAAAAAAATGTAGGTCATGGCAAAATAAGAGCTAAAACCACTTATGTGTTTAATTTACACGCTATATTCAGTGGCACTGTTAGGGGGTGTAGATCACACTGGTTTACATGCACGGGTGTGTGACAACACTACAGGCCAAAATTCCTAAAAGTGCAGATTTTAGGAATAATGTCATCATATTATTTATCACATGAGAGTAATTTACAGTAGAATGAAATGAAATAAACTTTGCTGAAATATCTCTATTCTATCAAAAGTTTTAGCAAAAAATCACAAGGCTTGCAAAACAATAATGGAGTGCCATGCCTACCACCCAGATTGTTGCTACACTCCTGGCCTAGAAGGAGATGATGCACTGGCCTTCCACAACAGGGTGACGCAAACCCTAGTCATGGCACTGACTATACTGTATTACTTATTATTAAAATTAAAACTATATTACATAACTTGCTCAGAACATGAGGCTAAAAAAGAAGACATCAATTGTCAGTTTCAATTGTCAGATACCATGAATTGGGTCGAGTGCTGGCTACAATCACAACTCCAAACCAGCTCAGGTACAATCAAGAGCATTTGCCACACTCACAGCACAATTCTAAGTTTTGCTGGTACATGCAGGCTTCCCTAGCCAATACTGTATCCAGTGCAAATACAGGTCCAACCTTGTTATACACTGATGTTTTTATACACAGACTAGCGAAAAGCATACTCGTGCTGCGGGAGTAAAATTCACCTGTACACCATCCCCCCACAGTGCATTCAACCCCTCATGTGCAACATCCCCCCATGCGCAACATCCCCCTATGCGCATCAGTCCCCCATGAGCATCAACCCCATGTGCAACAATCCCACATGTGCAACAATCCCCATGTGCAACAACCCCCATGTGCATCATTCCCCATGCGCATCAAACTCCCATGTGCATCAAACCCAAATGCGCATCAACCCCCCATGTGCAACATCTCCCATGCGCATCAACCCCCCATGTGCAACATCTCCCATGCGCATCAACCTCCCATGTGCATCATCCGCGCATGTGCAACATCCCCCCATAAGCATCAACCCCCCCAATGTGCTTCAACCCTCCAGTGTGCTTCAACCCCCATGTGTATCATCTCCCCATGCGCAACCCTCTCATGTGCAGCATCCTCCCCAGTGCCACCCACTGCAGTGCAATATCCCCCCACTGCACCGGGCACCGAGCACCAAATTGGCTGGATATTGGTCAGTCTTCCATGTTAGTATAGGACAAAAACACATTGCACTCAGTGATGGGCTTCAAAGAAATTAAGAACTGGTTCTCTGTCCATCTGGCAGCCACTTTTAAATGGCTATTTTTAAACTTTATATGTACTATCTCTTGTTAACAACCGGTTCTATAGAGTAGGTGCGAACCTGCTGGTGCCCACCACTGATTGCACTCCTTTTCAGCCCCTTAAGGCTTAAATTTCTCCACATTGGTTCTTGGTGGGTGTTTGTGTCACAGAAGGAAGACCCTCCCCAAATTTCATGCTTCTAGGTCTGGAGGTTGGGGCAGAGCATCCCTCAGTCACTGATTCTTCAATGCAAAGTATAGGGAGAAAAACGTGTTGCACCCCTTTTCACCGCCCTCTGGTTGGATTTTTTGAAAACCGGTTCTTAGTGCACCCCTCCTTCACAGAAGGAACACCCACCCCAAATTTCACCCCAAATTTCAGGGTGAGTCAGTCAAGTCAGTGACCTTTCTTTTTTATATACAGTGGTGCCTCACATAACAAGTTTAATTTGTTCCGGAAGCATGCTTGTTATGTGAAATGCTCTTTATGTGAAGCGGATTTTCCCATAAGAATTCATGGAAACTCAGACGATTGGTTCCAGGACCTAAAAATATTAACTGTATGTAAAAATGATGACAAAACACTGGAATTGAATTCAAAACATGCATTCAATGTGCATGATCCTATGAAGTCTACTTACCCTGCTGCAATCTTAAGACACTTTCCTGGGAACAAGACCCATTTAACACATTGGGGCTTACTTCTGGGTAGACATGGTTAGGAGGCTGCAATCAAAGACACTTTCTTCTGCAATCCAAGACACTTTCAAAGTGTCTCCCCACTTTCTCCTTCTCTCCACCCTGAGGCTCTCTCTCCCCTGCTCCCTTCTGGCTAGCCCTGAGCTACTTCCCCCTTCTCCACTGCTCTTCTCTCCCTCTGCCCAGAGGACAGAAGTGTTGCTTTTGCTATGTGCAGGTGTGCTAGGCAGCCCTGATGCTTTTAAAAAGGGCTGCCAGCCAGCGCGTCTGCCCCAACTGCCAATGAGTGTGCTTCTTAAGTGAAGCAACACTTGTTATGTGAAGCAGAATCCTAGAGAAATTTTTGCTTTTTATGTGGATCACTTGTTAAGTGAGGCACTTATTAAGTGAGGTACCACTGTATATAAATTTGACTCAGTATGAATGGCTAGTGCAAATGAGGAGCAATGTGGTAGTCCCTGGAGAAAGGGTGGAAATGCATCCCTTTTAAACTCACAGGTTAAAAACTGCTTTTCTTCCTGTTGTAGAGAGGCAAGGTGTCCTTTGCATTTTTAATCACTGACTACCTCTGAGACTGGGTACTACCCTCAGGGGTGTAACACATTGGGGGTGACAAAAATAACAAAAGTGGCTAAATTTGCTAAACTTGTTTGGAATAAATCCCCATTAGATCATATACCATTGGATATATATTTCCAAAGCAGAATCCAATACAAAAAAGCTTTAAATATCTTCTTCCTATTAAACTTTATGGCCCCAAAACCTCTAAAAAATACATTAATGCATGGAGCCCTATGTAATGTGTAACTGAGCCATATTATGCTTTACTTGTGAGTAGGCAAATGTGCCTTACCCCCAAATCCAGAGTAACTATGAGAGCACGTAGGAGACTTTACGTGCACCCGTAGTTACTGCACCACCTAGTGAAAACTTATGGGAAACTCATATTGGAATCCAGAGTAAGTTGTTTTTACATCGGAGCAAGGACTTCCCGTAGTTACTCTGTATTTTGCCCTAGGTCCATTGGCCTAAAAAAAATCCAGTGACCCCAGAATGGTCCTGATCCAATTAATACAACCCCCACAAATCAACCCAGAAGGAAGTCCCTCATAATTGCATTGAGCCCTACGGAAAGTGGAAAAAAGCTGCACAGCTGTGTTTACTTGTGAGTAAGCAGTTTCCTTGGCTCATGTTCAGACCAGGCACAGAGGAATGCAAGGCCACCAGAATAGTCCTAATCCAGTGAAAGTGGAGCTCAACAAGTGCTCCAGAAGGCAGCTTCACTGCTTCCCAAAAAGAATAAAACAGAGGCTTAATTGGAAAGATGTTTTTTTACAACCCAAATGAAAATATTAATTAATATAGTAATTAACCCAAATGAAAATATTAATTAATATATATTTACTTGTATTAATACTGATAATAATTAAATAATTTTGATGTATGGGAGTGTCAAAAACTGGTGGACTCCAGATGCCAGATGACCTAGGTATGCCACTGGTTGTAACCCTTTGACAAGTGATTGTCTCTAATATACCACCTCACAAAGTTGTTGTGATGTGTGGCTAAAGGCCAGCCTAAGCACTTTAGAGGAAGAGTGGGACTGAAGAGTGGGTCTATATCATTGATTGATATAGGTTGCAGTCATAAAGTCACTTTCCTGGGAGTAACGCATTGAACAAAATGGGGCTTACTTATCAGCAGACAGTATTGTGTTCATAGAGTGCTATCCTAAGCATATCTACTCAAAAGTAAGTCCCATTGAGTTCAATAGTACTTACTCACAGGAAAGTGTGGTTAGAACTGCAGCCTGATTGACTGATTCATTGAACAAACTGTGATCTCCAGGCTTATCTCCAGACTTCGGCAATATTTTAGCAGCATTAAAGTATTTGCTGGGAAAGGAACTGGAAATCATTTGTAATCACTGGTGTTAGTGCAGGTGGAATCAAATGTCCCTGCCACTAATTTTGCCAACCCTTTTAGCAGTGATTCATCTGAGATGTGACATGGAGCAGCAACTAGTCTTGGAGCTCTAGGGGGAGCTGTAGGAATACATTAATTATGTATCAAATGTTAAAGACAATCTAGGCTAATCTTCAAGTGAAGATTGAAGAGGAAGGAAAAGCGATATAATGTTGGTCAGGCAGATCACACGTCTACCAACCATATTAAGAAACCAGATCCAAAAGATCATTTTTAAAATCAGTGTTTTTGTGATACTAGGGCAGTGATTTTCAACCACTATGCCATGTACGCTAGTGTGTCACGGGTGGTCCTCACATGTGCCACTGGATTTTGGGGAGTTATTAATTAGTAGGGCAGTTGGGGGATTTGAGCTCACTTCCTATAGAATGGTGTGCCTTGTCAATGGTCAAAAAACTGATGGTGTGCCTTGATAATTTTAGTGCCTTGTCAGTGTGCCATGAGATGTAAAAGACCAAAAAGTCACTGTACTAGGGTTTCTAATTCGATGATTTGTAGGATGAACAGGGCAAAGTGAACATACAAAGCTGTATTTTCCAGTTGATCTGGTATACAATGGTGCCTCACAATACAAGTTTAATTTGTTCCAGAAGCATGCTTGTTATGTGAAGCGCCCTTTATGTGAAGCAGATTTTCCCATAGGAAATAATGAAAACTCAGACGATTGGTTCCACAACCCAAAAAATTTTCATATAAAAGTATTAACTGCATGTAAAAATTATGACAAAACACTGTAATTGAAGTCTACTTAGTATGCAATCCTAAAGACACTTTCCTGGGAGTAAGCCCCATTTAACACAATGGGGCTTACTTCTGAGTAGACATGGTTAGGAGGCTGTAATCAAAGATACTTTCCTGGGAAGCTTACCTGGGCTGCTGCCGGAGGTTCAAGGTGGCTGATGGGAGCACTTGAAGGCAGTTAGGGGCAGCTGCCTCTGGTGCCTCCAGCAACTGCCCCCAAGTTGGGAGCAGTTAGAGGCGGCAGCACTGGCCGGCAGCCCTTTTAAACAGCCTTGGCGTAGAGCATCAGGACTGTATAGCACACATGCCCATTAGGGGGTTTGCTTCAGAGGGGGTCAGAGGGGTTTGCTTGTTACGCGAAGCAGATTTGTTATGTGAAGCAGGATTCTTGGAAATTTAGACTTGTTACGTGGAACATACTTTATGTGAGGCCCTTGTTATGAGAGGTACCACTGTATTTTTGATGCAGTATACTGTAGTTCTAGTACTACTGGTTAGCAATGGATTTTAATTCTAACCCAACTCCACAGACATGCACAAGAGGTCAATGATTCTGAACAGGAATGCCTGTTTTCATTCAGGTCAAAAGCTGCATCAGGTCAGTTCAGTAATACCATAGATGAGCACTGCAGTGCAGATACTGTATACGTATATCCAGATGTGGCCTCCAGTGGCCTCGTGTACAAAACATGCCAGAAGCATCCAGAGAGTGTATGTACAGAACATGCCAGAACAATCCAGAGTTGCTGGATCCAGGTATGCGTGATAATGAGATTTTAGCTTTACTATATAAGTCACCAAAAATATTGCAGAGGAGACATTTTAATTAAATTTTAATAATAAATGAGGCTGCAACACAGTTGTGAGGTATAGGGAAGGCATCATCAAGTCAGTGGAACTTGCTACCACATAAGCAACTGTAAATCTAAATACTTATTATTTTCTTTCTTTCTTTTTTCTCTACCTATCTACTCTTAGCTCTGCTATCTGCAAATCCTGTTCATTTCAACACCATATATGCACCAGAAATGTCAGTTTCATTCTGTCTAGTGGATCTCACCACTCACCTCTTTATTGATGAGTCCCTTTCAGTTCTGAAGACATGCAAGAGGAACACACTAAGCAAAAGCTCAGTATTCAGTGACACAGCAATTCCTAAATTTATAAAGGGCACAAGCTTATCTGTGTCTACTCAGAAGTTAGCCCCATTGTGTTCAATGGATCTTACTCCCAGGCAAGTGTGCTTAAGATTGCAGCTGAAGCGAATTAACTTTCTGAATTATTTATTATCTTGAGATAAAATTGTGAAAGAGGTAAGCCCCTCCATGTATAAATGCCTGTAATTGTCAGTACTGTTTTCCATGTGCTATCATTGCCTTACAACCTTTTATGCAGTCACCTAATGGTGCACTGTTTAGTAAAATCCAAAGTGGGACATAGAGTTGTGTTTCCTTCTACCTTCCTTCTGGTAGTTGTGTTTCCTTCTACCACCTATGAATGCAAAGTTTCATCAGGCATTACACCACCCTACTCTGGAAAATACTGAGCAAGCAACTGAAGCCATCCTTGTGCAGTGAAGACACTGCTGGAGGAGCAGATCTGCAACAAGTGAAACCATTCTTGGTATTTCTTATGCATATAGAACAGATATTGATCCTAATAATTTTGTTCATTAATCCCTCCAGAAAACAGAAGGTTGCGGGCAATTCATGTGGTAGATCATCATCTGCAGTAATATGTATTTGCTTGCCTTGGATATCGGGGCACACAATAAATTTTAACTCTATGTTTCTAAAGCAGACTATGAGCACAATCCTAACCTTCTCTACTCAGTCCTAACCTAGTCTACTCAACAGTAAGCCCCATTGTGTTCAATGTCTGTAAAGTGTCTTTAGGATTGCAGCCTATGTCATTGAAAGCAAATGAGAAAAACTGAGACCAAAGGCATGTGACCAAATTAAAATGGATAAAACATTTTCATAGATATTTAGTTACCTTCACAAGGAAAAATATTTTTTAAAGGGGAGCAATTCCCCCCCCCCCACTGATGAAAATGGTTGTGGTAAGTACGGCACATTAAGTAGATTCAGAATGGCCCTAACTAGTGACACATTTTCATGCTTATCTTCAAAACTCAGATGTAGGATGTTTCCATTCACATCAAAGGCTGCATCTGGTCAGTTCAGTAATATGTCAGATGAGCAGTTCCAGTGATGTGTGATTCCACAGATAGAGGTTCCGGTGTTGGACTTAGACCTGGAAGATCCAGGTTCGAATCCCCACTTGACAATGAAGCTTTCTGGGGGACCATAGGCCAGTTGCTACTCTCAGCCTACTGCACAGGATTGTTGTGAGGGTAAAAGAAAAGGAGGAACAATGTGTACCAACCTGAGCTCCTTGAGGAAAGGGTGATACAAAAATGTGAATAATAAAAATAAATAAATAACTAAACTATGACAGCTAGAACGTCTTATATCCCAATTTTATGCATGTCTTCTCAGAAGTAAATTACATTTAATTCAAAAGGATGTGCTTCCAATTAAGCGTATATAGGATTGCAGCCTTAATTTTTTTTAAAAGAGAAAATGCTGAGATCCTCTGAACACTATAATTATTTGCCTCATATACATTTGTGGTATTTGAATAGGATTGTGAACTACCAGAATATGAGCTGATCTAGCACAGAGACTGAAATGTAGAAACATGGTGCCATTTCAGAATGAGCATACAAATTCAGTAAGTTAAATTTAACATGAAAACTTACATTATTTTTTTTTAATCTAAGTATAGAGAGTAGAGCAAATATCATGGCCAGGCAAATACCTCAGTGCAGTAAACGTTAATGACATACTGGAGACAGGATACAGTCTTTTACATTTCATGTCCCACAAATCTCATGGAAAACTATTACAAAAAGTTATTCATGCTTTTATAAAAATCCACAGTGTTTCCAAAAAAACATATCATGGCAAAAATGTAGCTTTAGCTGGAATCCTTCTAGAGAAAGAACACACAATCTATTAAGAAACTAAGCATGCTGAATTTCACTTACATTAGTGGACAGGCTATACACTAGACACATGGAGAGGATATGGTAAGCTTGACACAACTAAGCATTCATATTTCTTCTTGGTTAGAGGCTTAAAATATCTGCTTCGAAACACTCAATAACACAACAGTGACACACCTCCAGCCCTTTTGGATGTAACACTTAACTACAGTTTGGCGCTATGAAAATACACCACTAATTTAGGCTGCAATCCTAAAGACACTTTCCTGGGAGTAAAACCCATGGTCAGGATTGTGCTCTAAGACACAACACTTTCTTTCCAGTAGACACAAACACTTTCTTTCCAGCCCTCCTCTCTACAACAGCAGGGGTGCTCAAACTTCTTGGTAAGATGGCCACATCTGAGGGGGTTGGAAAAAAGAATTAACTTACATTTCAAATTTACATAAATTTACACAAACGAGTATGTCAGAAATAGAACATATATGATATGATATGAATGAATGAATGAGAGCACAATCCTAACCATGTCTACTCAAAAGTAAGCCCCATCATGTTCTAAAGGTTTTACTCTCAGGAAAGTGTCTTTAAAATTGCAGCCTGAATGAATTAATTCAAATTAGTTTTATTTTTATTTTATTTTAGGGATTTATACCCCATCTTTCCCATGCAAGCGCGAATGCCTAGGGTGTCTTAAAAGGTTTTTAAAAATCAAGTACGGAGATAAAACAATGGTAAGAATATCCACATGGCACCAGAACGTAAGTTTTAACAAGATTAAAAAAGAAAAAATCAAAATAGGCATAAAAATTAATAGTGTAACAAAAGATTAAGACATTAGTATAAGAATAAATTTTTTTTACATTACATGTTGAAAGACCAAAATTGATATAAGGTAAGTTTCAATGAAAAGAAGGAACACATTAAACTATTCTCCAGGGAAACACAGAAACCATTAAAAAACCCATTTAAAAACCATTAAAAATAAAGTATATTATAGCCATTCCACACCAAAGTGCTGGGCAAAACAGATATGTTTTGAACCACCATGGGAAAGACATGAAAGTTCACAAGTGCTTTCTAACATGGGGGGGGCGAGGTCAAGGCGATGCCCCAGGTGCCATCCTGTGGGGGTCAGGCCATGACCAAACCCCTTACTGCCATTTTTTTCTTTTTACCAGTCCTGTTTATGCCGGGTTGGCATGTAGAAGGCCTTAGAAGGCCTTTTAAGGGCCAGAGAAGTGGCTAACAACCTCCACAACCACCCACGGCATTCTGAAGCCTTCAGAATTTCAGAAAAAAAGTGGAAGTGACTTTTTTTTGAGAAGGGCAGGACAGCATTTTGTGATGCTGTCCCTGAGTGACACAATCCGAGGCCTGGTTTGCAATTTCTAGTCATGAGAGTCCTGCACTACCTCCTCAGTTCAATGGCCAGTTGCCTCTGAATGCCAGTTACAGAAAGCAACAGCTGAAAGATCTCATCAACATATTGACTTTCTTGACTGATCCAACAAGTGCCAAGAACAAATAGGTTTTTTCCCCTTTTCCTTAGTGGTCTCTTTGGGAAGCATCTGTGGCTGCCGTTTTCTGTGCCATGACACCTTGGAGTGCCACGAATGGCCTCTACAGTGCTACCAGAATTTGTTGGACTAATGTTGTTGGACTAATGTTGGATTTGTTGGATTAATGTTGGACGAATGTTGGAATTTGTTGGACTAATATTGACCTTAGTGCAGTAAATGTTGGACCCCTAATGTTGTACCCCTTTGGCAGCACAGTTTGCCTTATCAGTTGTTTAAAATTTGATGGTGTTTCTTGGCAGTATGCCATCAGATGGAAAAGATTGAAAATCACTGCTCTGTGGCATAGAGTTTTTTTGATGGGACAGAGTCAGACTAATAAGGGGTCAACCCTATCCAACACCATTGCAGCACCAATGCAGTCACAGTGCAGCCCCAAAGTTCCCATACCTTGAGGAGGCCTCTGTGGCTGCCCCCTACCCCATGCAGTATATGCCCCGCTCACATTGCTGCATCAGTACTGGAAAGCTGGTTAGGATTGGGCCCTGAGAGAGCTAATATTTCAGGTCCTAGGGCAAACCCTGTTTCAGATTTTGAGCACTTCTCAGTGAAGTTTGGTGCATTTTAGTTTTGCCTCAACCATCCTTCAGTTGCAAATTACTTACGCTTGCCATTAGCTTCCAAATCTCTGCACACTTGCTGCTTCTCTCCTCATGACACACATCCTACTTAAATTTAAGAAAAGCACTGCTAATACCATTATGTCTAAAATATGCGTGGTGATGCTGGGATCCCTGATCTGCTCAATGGTAATAGGCTGCAGGTGGTGGCAGAAAACACACTGCGCAAGTGATAACACCCATTCTGAATAAATCTCTGTTGTGTCAGCACTTTCCCATATGAAACATATATGTGTCAAAGGGAGATTTTTGAAATAGTAAACTATGATGAAAGGAGAATGAAAACATTTCTCAATATTTCATAACCTAAAAGTGGTTCTAATAACCGGACCAGTGATTTTTTATTGGTGTTATTTTTTTCCTTAATAGTATCCCTTTCACATTAATTTCCAGTCCAGCCAATTTTCTTTCATCCTTTCCTGTGGTTTGGGAGACCCAATGTGCACCTCCCTTTCCAATAATTAGTTTTTATAAGACTTTTAAAACTTTCACTCATCTGGAGACAATAAGATTGAGTCAGCTCTATCTCTGTTCAGTGCTAAGCAGTTCCCATTTGTATTTGCTGCGTATTAAACATTTATTCAGTTTCTCGAGCCATATAAGACTTTTTTTTAAAACGAAAGGTCATACTTAGGCTGCAATCCTAAAAACACTTTCCTGGGAGTAAATTCCATTGAACACAATGGGGCTTACTTCTGAGTAGGCATGGTAAGGGTTGTGCTCTTAGTGAACTCTTAGTCATGCAGAAAAGGTATTCCCATTCACTTTAAATATGTACTCAGTATTAAATAATTCTATGAAAGATGCATTTTCTGACAATTCATAGCCAGTGAATCCTGATCATGAGTCTGGAAGACTTTTAAAGGGGATTTGAGGAGTTTGTGGAGAATGAGTCTATCAGATAGTTATCAGTCGTGATGAGTATACAATTTTTTATTTAATTTATCTCCCATCTTCTCACTAACACAAATGCCCAAGGCAGCTTATAAAGCTTTAGTTACCTCCTGCTGTTCTCACAACAAGCCTGTGAGGTAGGGAAGTCTCAGAAGAGTGACTAGCCCAAAGTCACCGAAGATGCTTCATTATCAAGGAGACATTTGAACCTGGATCTTCCAGTTCTCAGCCCAACTTCCTAACCACTACACTATCCTGGCTCCAGATTAAATGCTTTTCTACCACCAGTTGCCTCCCTTTTCCAATTAGAAGTTTGACTAGAAGGGGAAGGTGGCAGGGAAGGCTGGGAGCAATCTCTTCCATTTTTGATTTTTCTTAGTTGTCTGGAGAAGGCTTTTTTCCCTCCCTATGACTTGAGAAAATTCAGAAAAAAACTGAACATAATCTGAAGTGAATTAAGAACCTTGCTCATTTTAACTTAAAGGTATTTTTCACTTTTCAGGCTGTCAGTCCATCAAAAGGTGCTAATAAGGAGTGCATGGGCAATCAGATTGGTAAAAACAATTTGGTAGGCTCATTACTTTTGTAAATTATTTGTAAAACTAGTAGTGGGCTCTGGTGAGACCAAAAAGTCCTTTCCCTTGCCTTTGTGTGACCCCAATGGACCACTACCAAAGCAAAAGGGAAATTATTGCATAGAGTTCATCCTTATTCATCATGACCCATAAGGTTGTGACATTGTACCCAGTCTAATCAATGTTACCCCTTATAATTAGTGACATGTGGTAATCTTTGACATGCAACTGACATCCAGTTGAAAGGTAGAAAAAAATGTCTTCAGGGCACTGTCACATCCCTGACCAAGATGCTTCTCTCAGACATTATGTGCCCTCATAAACATTATCTATGACCTGGCAAGTCTTAAAGAGAATCTAGTTAGTGACAACCACAAATAATGTGATGGGGCAGATCAAGAAAACCTTATGTTAATGGCTTTGGGCACAATCCAGAGTAACTATGGGTCGTCCTTGCTCCGGTGTAAGAACAACTTATTCTGGATTCCAATATGAATTTCCCTTAGGTTTTCACTAGGTGGTGCAGTAACTACATAAAGTCTCTTATATGCTCCTGTAGTTACTCTGGATTTGGTCTTACATAGCATTTGCTATCAAAAATATAGCAGAAATGGAGCATGCCAAAGTTTGAGACCTGGATGCTACAAGTTGGAGGGAGTTCCTGTCACTTGCCCAGCTCCTGCCAACCTAGCAGTTCAAAAGCATGCAAATGCAAGTAGATAAATAGGTACCACTTCAGGAGGAAGGTAACAGCGTTCCATGTCCCTTCACATTTATTCACGCCAGCCACATGACCACAGAAGTGTCTTTGGATAACGATGGCTCTTCAGCTTGGAAATAAGGTGACCACCACACCCTACAGTCGGTCATGACTAGCAGGACACCTTTACCTTTAGCATTTGTTATGACAGACTGTTAGGGTTGACTTTAGCTTTGTGCTTGAAAGTAGATTAATTTATAAAGATATAAAGCTACCTTGCCTGTATGGGAAGTGTACCATGTTCAGGCAGCATGCAATTATTGTTTTTTGCTCTTAATGCTGCTGCGGACTGTTGCTTTCACATTTTCTTAGTTGAACTGTAAAGAAACAGGTATTTCACCTGATCAATGAAAGAGCCTGACCAATCCAAAAGCTCACAGGGAGTGGGAGTCACATGATGGAAATGATACCTGAGATTTCTGTTAATCCCAGTGGTATTCAAAATGGGACTCGGGACCCCTTGGGGGTGCCACCTCTGGACAGGGGGTCCTGAGAGGGTGGAATTGCCATTTTGAAATCTGGCACTGGGCTTTCCTGGGAGTAAGTCTCACTGAACACAATGAGACTTCTTTCTGAGTTGACATTAACACCACATTTGGCAGAGGATACTGGACAGATTTTTAAGTTTGAAAGGGGGTCCCAGGCTGAAATGCCCCAGTACCACTGCTATACAATGTTCACACCCAGCCTTTTCCATTCATTCTTCTCTATAGGGAATGTTGCCAAAGACTGCTGCAGATCTCCACGCAGTTATTTTTTTAAGAACTTAGCTTTAAAAGAAGATTCAAGACATAACTCAACATATGTTAAATTTCTTTCTTTCTTTCTTTCTTTCTTTCTTTCTTTCTTTCTTTCTTTCTTTCTTTCTTTCTTTCTTTCTTTCTTTCTTTCTTTCTTTCTTTCTTTCTTTCTTTCTTTCTTTCTATACAGATGAAAAGTTTAAACAGTTTAACAAAGACCAGGTCACTCTGTAATTTTTTTGGTGCAGTGTGAGAACTTCAGTGTCCCAATACCTCCTAAAGTATTTGATGAGAGACTAATAGCCTGACAGGCTAACACTTCACTTCCTTCCAATTAGGAAACTTTGACATCAAAGCCAAGGTCCTCCACTCAAGAAGGGCTTACTTGAATGAATTATAGCAGAGAATCAGTCCTGTAGTTTCTTATTCCTCCTTCCTCCTTCTCCCCCCTTGTGGAAGCAGAGTCCAGCATAGGCTTTAATAAGATGTTTGAGGTCAAAAGGTTCAGGTCCCTCACTGCGAGCACTAGGAAACTGCCAGAGTGTTTCAATATGTGTGGTGTATGTAATGTTATCAGGCCGTGCCTGAAACTCCATCACAGACTATCAATGCAGCTGACTTCCTTTTGGAACGCTCCGATGTATTGTTAAAAGGTTTGAATACAGGAATTTTTGGAACTATGTGAATCTTACTCGTTGCCATTTCAGGGTACTGAAACAAAATGTCTTTGCCACCATTTGTGGGCAAAATGAGGAAAATACAGGCATCCCTCACTTCTTGGATGGATTAGGGACTAGAGCACTGTCCAAAGCGAAAACTGTTGAAAAGTGGAACCCAGCCTTTTTCAGTTTGCAAATACAAAATGGCATCCAAAAAAGACATAAATATCGTTTGCAAAAGCCTAAATAACATATGTTTATTAACGCATAGACAAAATACACAACAAATTACAGTAAAATGAACAAAGGCATGTATGGGCAATAAATATCTTAGGTATCTGAATGAAGGTTATTTACTGAAGAAAGTCATAAGGAAATGCCAAAAACAGTTTAATCACTGTGTCACATACAAACCAACATTAGGGAATACAACTTATCCTTGAGACCAGCAGAGAGAGGTTGAAAGAATGAAGCATGTGTTGAATGAATGAGTCCTGGGTATAATTCAAAGGTGTTGAAAGAGCAGAATAGTCAGAAAACTGTCAGAAAGTAGGGGATACCTGCAGGAGAGAGAATCCTTTGATTACTCTGGCTGCTTCTGCATAGGCTGAAAGCCGAAATCCAAATCTTAAAAGGTACGTGGTTTGGAAATAACAAATCAGTGTGTCCTATCATGTTTTATGCTTGTCTTGTAAAGGGTAATCATGGTGAATACACTAGTAAAGTCTTAATCCGATTTACCAAATCCAAACCCACATACATGAATATTTTTGGGTAGACTACATTGCCCAATCCATATAAATTAGTGGATAGCATCCTCAAGGCATAAAGAGCAATCCTTGCTAAAGGAAAATCTACATGCCATTTGCAAAGGAAGCCTTTAAAATACTTATCTCTTCAACCAGAAGTGTATCATCAAACTTGGAGAACATGAAATAGAGCAGCAGATGAAATTCAGTGTACTGAATTGGAGATACTAGCCTATAAGATAAGAAATGTCTTCCAATAAATCAAGTGGAAATCACCTCCTTGCCTTATCTGTGCATCATTCTGGGGTCAGGGCTATTCAGGCAGCAAGAGATTATTAGAGGACTATTACCGTCCATGGCAATAAGGCTTCAAAACTGCAGCCTTTTCACTATTCCTGAGACAAAGCAAGCCAAGGCGCAGCACTCCCTCTGAATCAAGCAATCTTCCTTTCTGCCTGGCAGGATCACACCTGACCATTCTACAGTCTCTTTCCATTTTGCAAATGTCTGGAAGAAGTTTGGTTTTTAAAGCACCAGGATGTGATCCTCGTTTCCTGTCCAAATGAGAGGAATGTCAACAGGCCATGTTCCGCTCCGAAGCACATCTGTACTCCTAAAAATAATGGTTTTGATGGGGCTAAAAATAATGGGGCTAATAGTTTGACCTGCAGCTTACTGGTAGACTTCATATACTAAGGGCTGAGTCTTTTCCAACTTTTTAGTGAAGCTGCACCCAAATGCCTCCCCAAGGTATAGGAACAAACTGTCCTTTACCTTGAGGAGGCCTCCATGCCTCCCCTCATCACAATATGTACCAAACATCCATCAATGCTGGAAATGTGGACAGAAATGAATTAGTTTTAGGCTTCTGAAGAACCTCAGATATTTTGAATTAAGTGTGTAGAAATTTGTTTTCTTCTAGCTGTAGACATACCTTAACAACTTGATAGCCTAACAAGTTAATCTGGGAGACCTGAATAAGATTGCCAGCAATCCAGGATTGTCTTGGAGCTTTCAGGAATCAAAACTGATCTGCAGCTGACTACTGAAAGCAATCTTGGAGGTGTTAACAGGGTCCTATTATACCATACGGGCTGCTATGGCTCTGCGGTTAAAAGCACTGTGCCTGTTAATCTGAAGATCAGCAGGCCAGCAGTTTGAGACTAGACTGCTGCAAGATGGGGTGAGCTCCTGTCCTTAGCCCAATTCCTGCAAACCTAACTGTTTGAAAGCATGCAAATGCAAATAGGGACCACCTCAGTGGAAAGGTAACAGCTTTCAATGTGCTTGCGGGCAACATGTCAACAGAGGTCCACCTGGTTCTCTGGCTCTAGAACTGGGGATGAGCACCACTCTCTAAAGTCGGTCATGACACCTTTACCTTTATCTTTACAACTTTATCATATGGGGAAATCTATAGGAATGGCTTTAATCCATTTGGCAGTCCTAGCCTCAATCATTTTATATTCTTGATTATCCTGTTTATACAATGAATGGAAACAATGTTTTATGAAAAGCTGTCCCTTGCACTCCAAAATATACTTATTCTCTGGATGTGGCACTGGGAAAAAAATAGACAGATTTTGCCACCCAAATACCTGTAACATTTCATAGCCAGACATAGATCTAATCAGGATGGGTTCATTAGATATTATTAATGTGTCTGTTGTAATTGCTTTAAGGAGATTAGTGCAGTAATTCAGAATAAATTAACATCATTATTTGAAGACTTATCAGTATATCTCCTTTGTATTTGCTTTCTTTGGCTTATATTTCATTAAGCCAATGAAATATATGTAGAAATTGCAGAAAGGCGTATATGTGTAGGAACCAGTGCATGCAGTAAAACAAAAATGTCATTGAGCCCTTGGATTCTGTTCTCAATTTCTTCCCGCAGAAATGAAGATCATTCTGAAAATTATTTTCAGAATTTTCCTGTGTTTTCAGGCCCAAACACCATTTACTAGTTTTTACTGGAAAAGACAGACTTTTTTCACATTGGAAACAAGTGTTGAGGTATCGTTTTCGAAGGAAACTGACATGATTTAATAATATTTTATGGTCCAAATTCTTAAATGATTTTTTGCAGAATGCTTAATGCTTGCTGGGGGGTTGCATCCAGTCAGTGATGAAAAGGAACGGTGCTGATTGTCCCCTGCTGTGTTTGTTCCTCCCCTGGGTATTCAGTTGTCTTCTCTTCATTTATCTTCCTTTGCTTCCTCAAGGGCTTGGCAATATCCAGGCGCAAACAAACTGGGTTGCTATCTCACATGTCCAGCTGGTGCTCGGTTTCAACAGATTAAAGATCAGATAACTTGGTCAAACTGCAGCTAGCATTACAGCCTCACAAATCCTAAAGGCAACGTCCTGAAAAGTTCCACTAATTACTGGATTATTAATGCAGATATCAAAACTACTGGGTACCTAATCCCAGCTGACAACCATCAGGAAAAGCACACGTGTGATACAGTATGAATTCTGATCACCAGAGACACAGGGCAACTAGTTGGGGCGGGGAAGGAAAGCCCACTCCAGGTGGAAAAATCTTTGTCTTAAAAGACTCCAACTGGAATGGTGCAATGGGGAAAATATGTGAACATGGATACAAGCTTCAGGTTATAGATATATGACAGAGTGTGCCACTCCCAGATGCTTTAGCTGTTCTGCCTCTTGATCATAAACATGTTGTCTCCCCTTGTACTTTTATCACATTGCTGCGCCTTGCTTCTGCTATCATAATTTTTCACCTCCAGAATTATTTCTGTTTTTCGGCCCAATCCAGAGCAACTAATCTGTCCACATAAGAGCCCTTAGGTTGCCCTATCTAACACTAGGTTGGAGCAACTGCAAGATGCTCCAGCCCAGTTACTCTGAAGGAGGCTTAGGGCAGAGCAAGGCAAGATAGGGTGCCCTAAGAGAGGTGGACCTGCTCTGCCCTAACTGGGGCAGCCTCAGCAGCTCAGGAGAGGCAAGTTGAGGGCATGTTTAGCATTGCCTAGGGCAGAGCAGTTACTCTGTATCCAGAGCCTGTTTCCAAGGCAGAAATGCCCTCTCCCAGCCCTCAGAGTTATACCACCTCAGGAGCAGGTATAGTAATGAGTAGACCCATAGGGGTCCATGATAAGGCCCGAGTAAGAATGGCAGTGCTGACCAAAAATCTGAGTTCTTGGCCAGCCTAGCTGCAACCCCTGCCTCTCAACCTCAGGATATGGAACAAACTACGGCTGCCCACAAACCTCAAGATACAGCAGGCCACTCCAAGAAGCCCCTTGTATTCACTGTAGAATGTACTGGCATCTCATCAGGGACTCCTTATAGGGCAGGCACCCAGTGGCGTCACCAGACTGGTGCGGCTGGTGTGGGCTGCATTGGGGATGCACTCCGTATGAGGTGATGTGCCGGAGGAGTTTGACTGTCCTGTGGCAGGCCCCGGGCGTCAGCACCCCCATTCAGGCCTGCTCCAAGGCAGAGCAGCAGCCAGAAGTTGACACTTGTCTGAGGAGCTGGCCTGAACGGCCATCTGAGGTGCACTGCGCAGAAACACACTGAGCATGCCGAACAGCTTCAGAGGAGACTTCCTTAGAGCAGAGAAAGTCCGCGCCTCTGCACAGCCATTTGGCCTCACTCAGGTGGCAGAGCGGCAGCCGAATGGCTTCAGAAAGAGTACTGCACAGGCACCAACTCTGACGCCTGCACAGTCTCCCCCGAAGCCAAAAGGCTTCAGAAAAGTACAGGTGTACTTGCAGGTGTCAGAGATGGTGCCTGTGCAGTACTCTTTCTGAAGCCAGTTGGCTTCAGAAACAACTACGCAGGCGCCAACTTTGGTGACTGTGCAGTCCAGGTGGGGGGGGGATGCATCCCAGGGATGACGCACAGACTTCCACACCAGGTGATGTGCAGAGTCATGTCACCACTGTAGGCACCACAGCTGTTCCTTGTTCAGTGTGATCTGAGGGGTGTCTCCTCAGGAGCAAGTCTTCCCCTTGTGTCAATTACTTAGCATGCTCTGGAGCAGTTAGGGCAGCCCAGGCTTCCTGACTCTCTGGATTCAGCATAACTTTCTGCTCTGGATACAGAATAGTTAGGAGAGTGCAGTTAGGTCAGAGCAGGCTGAATTTGCTCTGGATTGCAGCCTTTGTATGCCATGCATCTGTGCTTCAAAAACAAAAAAGGTGGTAGCAATAGGAACATGGGAGACATGTGGCATAACTCACATGCTTTAGATCAGTGGTTCTCGAGCATTGCAGCTCAGACTCCCCTTATAAGAATAAAAATCTGTCTGGGACCCCCCCAGAAGTGATATCATCAACACGCAAGGGATGTCATGGCTAGAAGTACTATCTGAGTACTATCACATTTTTAGTCCAGGAGTGTGGTCATTTTAGGCCAACTCATGGCTAGTAGGGTGCATGATATGGTTTCCACTTTGAAATGCTCTCACATACTGAAATCAGATATCATTTTCCAGTATGAAAAATTCATTGAACCACATTTTCTAATCCTATCATTTTCATTTCAAATGACAAATTCTGGATTCAATTTCTCTTTTAGATTTTTTTAAATTCTAAAATTTAAATTCTTTAGATTTGGTAGCATTTTTTACTGTTTTTTAATTTGGAAGGTTTTGTATCCTGTTTGAAATGTCATAGACTGTCAACTAACACTAATTATCATTGCATAGTATTACCCATTACGACTGCAATCCTAAACTCCAGTTAGGCTGGCATATGCCTTGGCAGAAGTCCTGTGCTGACCTGGGTGTGTCAGAAAAGTGCCATAAGAAACTTCTGCCCCACTCCTAGGGAAAGGTTAGGCCAATGCAGAGATGTGCTTGTCTCCCTACTTCAGCACGGGAACGGGAAGATCGATGAGTTGTGCAGGCCTAAGTTGAGATTGCACCCTTCAATGTCATTATAAAAATACTACTTTGAGACTACTGTAAAATGTAAATATTGTTGAACACCAGTAATCAAATATTCTCATACAAATATTCCAGTCATTTTTTCCAGTGAAGACATCAAACAACATCAATTATCAAATCATTTTAAAATTTTATTTCATCAGTGTATGCATTGCTAAATTAAAAAAACCATGAATGCTGCAAGCCCCATTGACTATATTGGGACTTCTATGTAGACATCCGTAGGATTGTGTGCCTAAAATGTAACCAAAAAGTGCACTTTAGGGAGAAAAGCAGAATACAAATCAATCAAATCAATCAGTCACTTAATCAATACTTCCTGCCTGGCTGCTATAATGCACCTGGGCAGATAATTTAATATTATAGTCCCCTCCCCCCAAACCTTTTTATGCAAGTTTAATAATAATAATAATAATAATAATAATAATAATAATAATAATAATAATAATAATAATAATAATAATTCCTTGCCAAGATCGAAGGAAAGGTTGATCAGGATAAAACCTGGATGTGGCTCACGAGTGGAACACTGAAGAAGGAGACGGAAGGCCTGAGACTTGCTGCCCAAGAACAGGCAATCAGGACAAATGCCCTCAAGGTCAGAATTGAAAAATCAGCCGATGACCCCAAATGCCGGCTCTGCAAAGAAGTGGATGAAACCATCAACCACATTCTAAGTGGCTTTAAGGAGGTCACGCAGACTGACTACAAACTGAGGCACAACTCTGATGCCCAGATGATCCACTGGAATCTATGCCAAAAGTATCACCTGCCAGTGGCAAAAAACTGGTGGGACCACAAGCCTGAAAAAGTGGTTGCAAATGAGCAGGTCAAGCTTCTGTGGGACTTCAGGATACAGACCGTCAAGGTCTTGGAACACAATACTCCAGATATCACCATCATAGAAAGCAGTCAGGTGTGGCTTGTTGACATCGCCTAACCAGGTGACAGCAGAATTGAGGAGAAACAACTGGAAAAGATCTCCCGCTACCAAGACCTAAGAATCAAATGACACCGTATATGGTGTAAGCCAGTGCAGGTGGTTCCAGTGGTAATTGGCACACTGGGTGCAGTGCCCAAAGACCTTGGCAGGCACCTGAAAACTATTGGCATTGACAAAATATCACTCTTCTGGGATCAGCACGAATTATACGCTGCTACATCACACAGTCCTAGACTCTTGGGAAGGGTCCGACTGGTGATGTGAATGAAACCAGCATGAAATTGTTTGCTGTGCATTTATGTTATAATAATAATAATAATAATAATAATAATAATAATAATAATAATAATAATAATAATAATAATAATAATACTGTCTCAATTAGTTATCTCCAAATATAGGGAAAAGGACATTTATGGAGAAATTGACATCTAGTCACATCTAGATGGGGGGATCTAACATCTCATCACCACAGGGGAAATGAAATAGCTGTCTAAATGGCAATAACATGTTCAGACAGCATCAGATAAGGAAAACAATTGGTGTGTTCCTACCTGGTCACAATTAAGTTATTGGCTTTACTGCTGATGCACAAAATGCTGTCTTCACACCCTGACACCAAGACAAATGTTAGAGGAAATGGGCTATAAGGTAAAGATCAGCAGGGTGGTGTTAAACTGAACTATTCCATTAGACTCAGTTCATCAGGAGAGGCCAAGACAAACCCTTGGGGTGATCTGCATAGAAAGTGAACTGTTTTCATGACTTGATACTGGCCTTTCGTCTCTGAACAGCCTTTCATTTCTCTTTCACTTGTTCACTTGTGAATTTAAATTATCTTATATTCATTAACAGTTTGTTTGATTTAAGAAGGGTTAATTTTTCCAGAATTTTCTGCTTTTTTTAATTTGGGTTTTCCACATCCCTGGGCAACCTTCAGGCAATAGAATAGGAAAAAGACATTAGAGACAAATATTTTCCCCTTCACTCTTTCTAAACAGAGACGTTTCTGGGGTTTTTTTTAATTGAGGTCCCAATCCTGCCAATGTGATTAACTTTTGAGCAATCCTGCAGATATTTAGTCTTTGCCTTACAAAAAAGAAAACCAAAACAAGAACATGGAGTAGTAGTTGCTGTGGCAACAGGATGCCAAAGAAGAATAAAAAGCTGTGTCCTGATGAAACTTCACAGCAGGCCTGACGGTGCTTCACAAAACTGTAATTAGGGTTGTGTTGAAACATCTCTCTTTCTTTGCGGCTGGGAACAGTAGGCTGTAATCTTTCTGATTTCTCTTTTATATTACCTCTGACAGACATTGCACATGTGCACGCGCACGCACCGCATTCACACTGTTACAAAACGGTGTTTCCACAAGAAACCACTGAGCAACACAATTGCAAGATGATGTGCAAATGTTGCCCTCTGCAAATTACACCAACAGAATGACATCCTCCGAAGATGTCAGAATCAAAGACTGCAGCAATGGCCGGGGCTTTTATATAAAAAGCGAAAGAAAACTCAGCAGGAATATTAAATAAATCTCTGTGAAAATAAATACCAGGATTTTTTCTTTCTTCTGTTGTACCTGATTGAGTTTAAATTGGCTATGAGGACAGGCTGAAAAGTGGCCATTTAAAAAGTGATAAGGCTTTATTACCACTCAGGTGTGAGTAGAGGTAAGCAAAGGGTTACACTGGATCCCTTCAAGCAATATGATTATATCACTCCAGCTGAACCATCACTGCAGGATCCTACCTAATCCAAATAATGAGTGGCTTCCTCAGCTGATCCTATCTGCCTGCTTCAGCTTCTCCCCAGCAGTGCAAGCAGTGGCTTGTTCCACAAGAGCAAAACAGGATCATATGGCAAGGCGAGCAGGCAGAATCTCTGAAAATTTTCCCATGCTGGTAATAACTTTTCTTTCTACTTTCATGGGGGGTGATGATGATGATGACAATGATGATATAGGGATGGAACAACTCTTCCTGTAAAGCATTTTGTTTGACCAGGTACAGTACCAGACATGCCTCCTGAAAGCTGTAAGTAATGCAGGTTATGATGTTTTTCCCCTTTTCCAATTATAATCTTATGCTGCAGGTATGACAATGTACCTGCCAAAATTCCTTCTTCCTGCCAAAATTTAAATTATGAAAATATAAATAGACAGAGATCTGTTGCATCTCGTCAACAAAACAGTAAAGCTGGAATACTTAGCCCTTGGCAATCATGCCTGTTTCTTTCTGGATCCCCTTGAATTTACTTTTGGTCAGTAGCAGACCAACCATATGGGGCCAGAGAAGGATAGATAGTCCACAGGAGGCTCACTTGAGCCCTTCTTCCTTTGGGCAATCATGCCTGGTACCTCAGAGAGAGGTACAGTGGTACCTTGCTTAAGTGCCTCACTTAACAAGTGATCCACATAACAAGCAAAAATTTCTCTAGCATTCTACCTCACATAACAAGTGTTGCTTCACTTAACAAGCATGCTCATTGGCAGTTGGGACAGACGTGCTGGCCGGCAGCCCTTTTAAAAAGCGTCAGGGCTGCCTAGCATGCCTGCCCATAGCAAGAGCAACACTTCTGGACTGTTCCTCCTGTGGCCAGGCATCCGTTGGGCAAAGGGAGAGAAGAGCAGTGGAGAAGAGGGAAGCAGCTCAGGGCTTGCCAGAACAGAGCAGGGGAGAGAGAGGCTCAGGATGAAGAAAAGGAGAAAGTGGGAAAACACTTTGAAAGTGTCTTGGATTGCAGAAGAAAGTATCTTTGATTGCAGCCTCCTAATCATGTCTAGCCAGAAGTAAGCCCTATTGTGTTAAATGTGGCTTACTTCCAGAAAAGTGTTCTTTAGGATTGCAGCCTAAGTAGACTTCATAGGATCATGCACATTGAATTCAATGTTTTGAATTCAATTCCAGTGTTTTGTCATTATTCTTGCATACAGAAGGAATACCCTCTACAAATTTCACCCTTCTAGGCCCAGTGGTTTTGGCTGGGTGTTGATGATTCAGTGAGTGAGTGACTTTTACATGGAGAGAAGTCAGTGAGTGAGTCAGTGAGTGAGTGAGTTTTATATAGAGAGAAGATTTATTCTTATTTCTTTACGTTTTGTATGTTTGCGTTCTGTTGTACACAATTACAATTGTAATTGTACAATAACAAATGTTGTACAATTAAAATGCAGTTTCAAAAGTTTCAAAATTTTTCAAAAGAAAATTCAAAATGAGACTTCCTTTCTCCCATCCATTTTTTAAAAGTTCTGCAAAACCTGAACATTTTTCAACTTATTTAGTCAGGTTTATTTTCAGTTTTATTTATTTTTTCATATAACTTTTTAAAAATTTAAATTCATTGTTTTCGGTTTCATTTGAAAACTATCTAAAAATTGAAACAAAAAACTGAAAACAAAAAGTCTTTTTATGTTGAGGTCTTTTGAATGGAGAGGAAAACTTGAATTGATTTTGAGGAAGAGTCCTTGCTTTCAGAAATTTCTAGTAGAGCTATTGTTTGATCTGTTGTTTTGAAATACTACACATCTGTTATCAGTCAGAGAGACCGGAAATGGAAGAGATAGAAGATGAGCTGAATTCCTGTATATGCTGCGACGTATTTGAGAAACGAGAGCTCTGAAATTTGTACTGACAGTCTTTGCTAATTATCTGATGTAGGAAGTAAGATGTCTGCTGTGCCTCAGGTAGTCATCTATGAGCGATGAGCTGGGAAAGATAATGATATCAGATTCCTGTAATCATTTCTAATGTACTCCCATCTCCGTCACTCACCTTTTGTAATCAGCAGGAAATCTCTGCATTCCTTTCCTAAAAGGACCTACTGCCTTACTTGATTTCCACTGAGAAAAAGGAAGCTAAAGAGAGCTACCAGTGCTCCTCTGTTACTGATTGACATACATTGCTTCACTGTAGTTTCCACACAGCATGGAAAAAAATGAGGTGAATCTTTAAAAAAGATCACTGCAGGCAAATTATTTGGCTTCAGTCTTGATGCATCATTTATGTAAATATGGTGTTCTTCATATGCATATCGTTTTAAGTGTATGGAATGCAAACTTTTCTACTCAATATACTTGCAATAGTCAGATGTGTTTTGAATACAATGAATGACATTCCTAAGGCCTTTCGCCCCTTCTTGCTGCTACCCAAAGAAGAAAACAGCCTTAAGTATATTCTGCTGCCCAGCTTGCCAAGACCTACCCTCTCCATCAATTTTTTCTTCCTATCTCCATCATCCATAATCTTTCTGATAGGTTTATACACCTGCCAATGAAATGCAGATTGAGCGGTATGATTTACAGTGACCACTAGTGTTTCCTCTCGGTCAGCCTTAGATTTAGCAGATATGCACGTTTGTAGTATTATGGGAGGGCTGATTCTTTGAGGTTTTAATCAGTATCTTCATATTTCTTGCTTCGCTTCCAGCTTCTTTGTCATCAGGTGCTCTGTTTTACGAGAACTAGGAGAGCTGACTTATTGAAGACAAAAATAGTTATCAACTTAGCTAGGCCTGAACGAATATCAAGCACCCATTTCCCACTATCTCCTTATCTCCCCTGAGGATTGGTTTGACAAACTACCAAGATGCTCCAGTATTAGATACAAAATCTAAGACATATCTTTATAAATTTTCCCTTCATTTTTCCATTCCCAAATTGGCCTAAATTCTCTGGAAATGCTCAAGTGACTCCTGAGAACTAACCTGGAGATTTAATAGGGCCTCCAAGAATTTCAAACATTATGGGGAGGGGATACAGTATCCAGGAATAGCTGTGTTAGTGTTGGCAATCCTATATCAGCTTTTGTGCCCTTTATTTGCAGCAGTAATACAGCATGCATATAATGTAGGCCAGGGATTCTCATCCAGTGGAATTAACACCACTGATGGTATGCTGGGCAGTGTTGGGTGGTATATACAGCACCCAGTAACCCAAAGTGAGACCCAATAGGATCTTCAACGGGAAATTCAAAAGAAAGTGGCAGGAAGTTCAAGCTGGTGTGCAGAGCTCCAGTGCATAGTTTTCAAGTGCAAGATATAGCTCACCTCCCCAACCTGTGCCTCTCACTTAAAATGGCAATGATGTCATGCCAGATACTTCTAGTGGTACCTAGAAGGACAGCTTGGCAGCAAATGGCACATTGAGGAAGCAGAATTGAGAAACACTTATGTAGGACATTCAATCAAAGCATTTTAAAAAGGACATTGTAGTCATCTTCTGAGATCATACCTCTTAAGAATGCTTGGGGGAATCAACATGTTTGAACAGCATAAGGTTTTAGCCTTATATTGGATATAGTAGCTTTACGTGATGGAGGAGTACTCAAAGCTTTACATGATGGAGGAGTACTCAAACATGGGATTTTCAGTTTGCATTCTGAAGTGGTATGGTCCTTCAAATCATCTCTGCTTACATACTGTGCCGTAGCCCCAGTTCTCATGGATTTCCTGTACAGCAGCCTATTTAAGCACTCTTAAGTATTAACAATAATAGCGATATTTTACATCACTTAGCAACACGAGAATTTCTGAGAAGCCAGGCAGTTGTTTTCTCATATGATAGCTTTCTGCAGTTACTCCTGGACATTTGGAGGACTTAGTAGCTAAAAGCATAGTGAACGGAGATCAAAGAAAAACATTTAGTTGGTATTGGACACAAAAGATCCCTTAATTAAGATAAAAATAAAGCAGCCTACAATAAATGTCTGTCTTTTTGCTTTTTAATAAAAGTGTAGTGTGTATTTTGAAGTCTGAGTCTACAGTGGTAAAGCTGATGATGAGATATTTGTAAACCCAACAAATGGATGTTAGGGAATGTCTTAAGGGAGATGATGTGACTCCATTATTCTGATATAGTTTGCTACATTAAAAAAAAGATAAGACATCATAAAGCTTTCAAATATGGAGTCAAAAACTACTGAGGTTGTGACCTGAATGGAGATGTTGTCTTTGTTAAGCAAACTCACAGTGCAGCTGTGTCAAATTCCTCTGGGCTCTTCTACAAATTGCAGTCAGTTCAAGGAGGTTTGAATCCTTAAGTATTGTCTCTTGTATTGTCTCATTAACCATTTGTCTCATAACATCTCCTAATTTTCTGTACACAACTTCTTTTTTAATATAGCAAAGACGTAAGTAAAATGTCAACATCACCATCGGTAACATCAAAGAACCACCACTATCCTCATTCAGGAAGTCAGTCTTACCTGTTTGGCAGAACTCCAGATGATGATCAGTCTTGGGAGCAGTGCTAGATGTTATTGTATTCTCAATTTCCACTCTCAATGAAATACTTTAAAAATCCAGTCCCAATCCTGAACGGTGCACAATGACTCAGCCCTAGTACACACAAGTGTATCATAAGGCACATTTATGGGTATTACTGTAGGCACAGAGCTGGAGCTAGACCAGCATGAGCCTGCACTGGGTCCTCTCCAGTACTGGATTCATGGTCCACCATCCAATATTGGCTTCAGAATGCCAAGTGATGGAAAGATAAATCAGGGCACGTTGGGATGTGGGGAAGAATTGTTCTCTTGGACGGGAAGAGTGGACGGCCTCATATATATACGGCCTCATATATATGAACATGAAACTTATAATCCCGTTCACTCTCAGTTTATAACTGGTAAATAATTATAAAGCTTGAAAAAAATCTTATTTACCATTTATATTAATTGTGTTATAAAAAGAGGTTAGTAAATATATTTCCAAGAACTATAGATTATGTTTCATGAGCTGCATGTGGGTCATAAACCACAGTTTGGCCATCCCAACCTTTTATACCAGCAAATGGTTCCTTCTTTACCAAAGCTTTTTTTTACTAGTCTCTCTTGTCAGATGTTAGTGACTTGTTGCTTCTTAATGAATGCTGGAGCCGCTACAGTTCCCCCAGGCATGCATGCACTGAGGAAAAACGCTGAGATTTGTCAATTCCTCTAACATCCATTTAGGATTATTGTCAATGTTTATAAACCTATAAGCAAACTATTCTCTTGAGACTAATTCTTTGTGATGGTTAGTGGAGCTAGGTCACCCAGCAGGGAGAAATCTCGCTGGTCTAGAGTCATGATGTGCCAGCTTCAATGTATTCTTGGTATTAGAGATCCCACTGTCATTTGATTGCTGCTAGGACAAAATTCTCTTTGACTTTGACTGTTAAAGAAAAAAAAATTGTAAATTTTTCTCTGTAATTTTTCTTCCCTCCCCACTTTTGCTAAAAATGTCGTCATCAGGCGATTGCAGGAATGACAAAGCTATCAACAGTTTTGACTTCAGGCATTGTTAGTATCTCTGCAGATAGAAAAATGGGTTTTGAATCCAAGCTTGCAAAATTCAGTCCAAAAATTTGCAAACTGGTGAAGGCATAGGTAGAAACTGGGGCAAAGATACGTAGAAACTGTGGGCCCAATTCTAATTCCCCACACAGCAGCACCAACATAATGCCCCTGTACCTTGAGAGGGAGTTTCAGCCCCAAGGTGCTGATTCAGGGTAAGGGAACATTTGCTTCCTCGCCTTAAGAGTCAGCCCATGGGGTCAACTCAAACAAGAACCAGTGATATTGCTGGTACAGGTCTACATGGATCTGTTAGGGCAGATTGTTTTGGATTTGGTGAGTAGCGCTGCTAAACCCGCCCCCTTCCAACTCCCTAATTTAGATGTTACTCTTTAAAATACTTTGTTCCTACAAGTTGGTAGTTTCCAGGTACAGTAAACTGTGCATTGATGAATGTGACTTTGTCTAAAGGTGACACAAGGAATGCATCAAACCTGACCAGACTAAAAAAATATTTTATTGTCATATGAATAATATTTATGTCTACTCAGAAGTAAATCCATGAAGTTAAATTGGTCTTGCTCTAAGGTAAGTTTATATAGTCATGCCAACCATATGACCACAGAATCATCTTTGGTAAACTTTTTGGAGTCAACTTCAATCAACAGGGATGAGTACCATCCTTTGAGTTGGTCATGTTTATCCTGGTAAACTTCAGAGGACATCTTTAGGTTAGATATGTATAAGATTGCAACCTGTGCATCATTTTCCACCTCCCTGATTGGAGAAACACTGCATATATTTCCTACACTTCTCTCTCCTATCTGGAATTGCAGAGCATGTTGCAACCATTGGGACAATCTGTTACTGGAGGAAAAACAAAGCCAATCCTTTGCAAATCAGCATTAGGATTTGGACTTTGGGGAGGCTTCCAAAAACCCTGCCTGAGAGTTAATTCAGTCCACAGCAGTGGAGGCCCTGTTGACATCAGCCATCTCCTCAAACATTATATATATATAAGACAAAAGTCACTGACTGACTCACTCACTCACCGCCCTGCCAAAACTGCCCGCCCTAGAAGCATGAAATTTGGGGTGGGGGTTCCTTCCATGACGGAGGGGTGCACTAAGAACCGGTTTTCCAAAATTCCAACTGGAAGGTAGTGAAAAGCGGGCAACGGGTTTTTGTCCTATACTTAACATGGGAGACTGACCAACATCCAGCCAATTTGGTGCTCAGTACCTGGTGCACGGGGGGATGTTGTTCGGAGGAAGAGGTTGCACTGGCAAGGATGCTGCGCATGGGGGAAGTTGCGCATGGGGAAAGTTGCGCATGGGGAAAGTTGCGCATGGGGAAAGTTGCGCATGGGGAAGTTGCGCATGGGGAAGTTGCGCATGGGGGGATGATGCGCATGGGGGATGATGTGCATGCGGGGACTTTGCACATGGGGGACTGATGTGCATGGGGGACTGATGCACATGGGGATGATGCGCATGGTGGAAGTTGCGCATGGGGGAAGTTGCGCATGTGGGGAAGTTGTGCATAGGGTGTTGATGCACATGGGGTGTTGATGGATCGTGGGGGGGGATGTCATATGGGGAAATGTTACTCCCACAATGCAGGTACACTTTTTGCTAGTTCATCAATATCTACCTAAGAATAGTCAGTGGATCAATTTTTTCTCTTAAGCTAGAGGTGTCCAAACCCTGGCCAGGGCCAGATGCACCTCCCAGCAAGCCTTAATGCAGCCCTCAGCAAGACCTCTCCATCTGGCCCAACGGCCCAAGGGCAAGCCTTGTAATCCTCTGGATCTGTTTCTAATACACTTTTACATGTAAAAGTGTATTAGAAATGTATTCAAATTTGAAATGTAAATCATTTTTCTGGCCCCATACACAGTGTCAGAGAGATGATGTGGCCCTCCTGCCAAGTACTTTGGACACCCCAACTTAAGTCAAAAATTCTAACCAGATATCTCAAGTTGTTCACTCTCCATCAATGTAGATCACATCAGTGGCAGGCTGGAGGGAAGTG
Source organism: Cryptoblepharus egeriae (assembly GCA_030015325.1). Taxonomy (NCBI): domain Eukaryota; kingdom Metazoa; phylum Chordata; class Lepidosauria; order Squamata; family Scincidae; genus Cryptoblepharus; species Cryptoblepharus egeriae. The sequence goes on from JAREYC010000001.1 coordinate 134,760,997, forward strand.
ACACTGGCAGTAGACTGGGGTGAAGGGGTGAATTTCTGTCTTGTCCCTCCAGTCTAAACCACCACCTCACCTAATGAAGAGTGGTATTGTTACATGATAAGAGTTTATGTAACAAGGATACAGTGTGCTTTCAGAATGGAATGACTTTTTATGTATGACTATTTTTATGTACAACTATTCCTCTTTGGGGGGACCTTGTAGAACATAGAAACTCATATGTGAATTCAAATCCACTAAAACTGAATATGGGGAGGGTTAGAACAGACAAAAGAAAATATTTTGTTACCTAATTAATCTGTGCAACGCCTTTCAACAGGATGTGGTGATGGCATCTAGCCTCAATGACTTTAAGAAGAGATTGGACAAATTCCTAGAGGAAAGGACCTCTAGGTTACAAGCCATGATGGGAGTGTGTATGTGTGCATGTGCACAGATTGATGTAGGTATAGACAACTTCAAAATGCCAGATGCAGGGGAAGGTACCCAGGTCCTGTGTGCTCCCTGAGCCATCTGGTGGGCCGCTGTGAGATACAGGAAGCTGGACCAGATGGTCCTTTGGCCTGATCCAGTGGAGGCTCTTCTTATGTAAAATTACAAATATTTTTGTAACTTGCCCTCCTGCCTGTGTGTATGAAGCAGTTTATAAATATATAAAATACACAACTTTGCACACAAAGTACCTAGCGAGATTCCATAATGCAGTGCAATATATTGAGTGGGAAACTACCTTATCCTGTGCTGAATATAATGATATTTGGTGCTGATGCTCCTATTGCTGATTAATTACAAATCTCTCTTGCATCCCTCATTGCAGAATCCATTGCAGACTCTTGGGTATTAGGATAAGAGAATACACAAAGAAGAGGAAAATCTATCCCTTTCCACAGATAATGGGCTAGTGCAGATGGTCACCGAACACCAGGGGCTCCGTGACAGACTTTTGCTTGAATATGGCTGCAGATTCCCTCAGGAAAATGAGTGAACAGAGAATACTATTTTATTTACATGAGAAATTAGCTTTTCTTGTTTCAACATTACCATGGTGGTGTACTCTCTTTTAATTTCATATTCATTTAATCTGTTTGGTTCTTTATTGCCTTTAATGTGCCTGGGAAGGTGGCACATTTCAGAAGCGTCTTCTTATCAACATCAGCTCCCTCTCAAGCTCAACATTGCCTTTTTAATTTCTTGGTGTATACGCTACAAAAGCACTACTGAAAGTCGATTACCTAAAAATAGGGTACATTTAATTTTCATTGAGATATTGCGTTTAGGAAGGATTGAGGACAGTCCAACTGTAGGAACAATTGCACTATATTTATCTCAGAAACCCCTTGTGAAGAGACTTGCTATGGACAGATGGGAAAAGCCATGAGGTTTTAGAGGCCCTTTATTGTATGCAATAATTAGCATGAGTTAGAGATAAGGAGAAGCGACCAAGGTCAATGTGTTGTGATGATAAAGACCTATCTATCATTACTGAAAAATTCTGACCATGACTCAACATCTTTGCACTTTTTGCACAACTTTGCATTTTTTATTAAAGTGCGGTTTCAATTTCTGCCCTTTATGTCTCAGTAGCTATCGATGCCCATCATGGTCAAACCTCTAAGTAAGAAAATTTCAGATTTACACCTGGGAGTTTCTCCCAGATCTCCCAAACCCTGACATCCTGTGGTAGCACTGTAATGAGAAAAATCACCTGGTACCTTTGTGGACAAAGATCTGAACTTGATGACAAAGCTAACACCATCATAATCTAGAGAAGCATCACAGGAGGGCTGCAGCCGATTCTCACCGGTTCTGTAGAACAGGTTGTTAATTTGGGGAGGACGTTAGCAAACCAGTAGCTAAGAGGGGGCTGTCATCTTTGAATTGCATGCAAGTGTGTTTGAATTTCTCTTAAAGGGTCTCTGGGTCTGTCTTCCCAGAGGTGAAGCTCTACTCCCTGAATCTCCCTCCCCTTCTGAGGGGGGCTCTCTCTCCCCCCTTCTTCCCCTCCCTAAGGTTTTTTTTATTTTAAAATACAAATAGTCTGTTCCCATTACCATCACTCAGACAAGGCATTGCAGTCATTCCACAGCACATCAGACACTGCACTGCTGAGATGGGAGGGTGTTTGGATCACTATAAGCTCACTACTTTAAAGTCAGGGTGAAGAGCTTCTTCATGCCCCAAACCTTTGGATGATGCTATTCAGGAAGGCTGTCTTTGCTAAACATCTTATTTTTATTAAAAACCTTATTTCTAGCAAGTTTTCAGAAGTTATTTCCTTGTGCAGTTTGCAAAGCATGATGGGTTTCTCATATGCAAATGAGGCAGCCTCTCTGGGGGTAGTGTTTTTGTGGGTCAGGCACTTTCATGGACAGCTTTACAAAGGGTCCTTGAGTGGGAATAGAGAAGCCAGAAGCCAGAGTTACTGAGAAAGGTCTGAGTGTTGTGAGGATGAGATCCTCCAGGGCTTTTGTCCCATTCCTCCAGCCCTGTCTACTTTCCTGAGAGTAAGCCCACTGACTGTAATGGTACTATCTTCTGAATAGACATGGTTAGGACTGGGCTCTGAGGCTGCAATCGTATCCACACTTACATGGGAGTAAGCCCCACTGACTAGAATGAGACTTACTTCTAAGTAAGCCTGCATAGGATCGGACTGTAAGACTAAAATCCTGACCACACAGTCCTGGGAGTAAGTCCCATTGACTTGAATGGGACTTACTTCTGAGTATACAAGGTTAAGATTAGGCTCAGGCTGCAATCCTATCCACACTGTAGTTCTTTCCCCTCCCCCAGATCTCCCCACCTCATCCTGCCCCTCTGAGAAATCTCTCCTATTGTGGGGAGGCAGTATGGAGGGCACCAGCCAGAGCATCCTTTCCCTGGCCGCTGGGGCTTGTGAGGCGCCTTGCTGCTGGGAGTAGCAAATTTAAAAATGCCCGGCTGGAGGCCAGCTGCTGGAGGCTCCTTTCACTGCTATGCCAGCAGCCAGCTGCAGCCGCTAGCACTGCAGCCTGAGAGCCCAACCTGACTACTCAGAAGTAAGTACCATGATCGTCAGTGGGGCTTACTCCAAGGAAAGTGTGGATGGGAGGTTGGCACTGCAGTCTGGGAGCATCCTAGCATGTCTACTCTGAAGTAAGCACCATGATCATCAATGGGGCTTACTCCAAGGAAAATGTGGATGGGAGGCTGGCACTGCAGCCTTGGAGCATCCTAGCATGTCTACTCTGAAGTAAGCACCATGATCATCAATGGGGCTTACTCCAAGGAAAATGTGGATGGGAGGCTGGCACTGCAGCCTTGGAGCATCCTAGCATGTCTACTCTGAAGTAAGTCCCATGACAGTCACTCCCAGGAAAGTGTGGCTGGCACTGCAGCCTGAGAGATCAATCCTATGCTGACTACTCTGACAGTCAATGGGGCTTACTCCCAGGAAAGTGTGGTTAAGGTTGCTGGAGGGGGGGGGGGGGAACTAACAAAAACTTAGATTTTTTTAAAAAAAATTTTAAAATTTAGATTAAAAAAAATTTCCCTTTAAATTCTCCCGGCCACGTCCCTGACCCCGGCCACGCCCCCTGACCCGGCCTGGCCCCGCCCACTTCCGGGGAACCAGTTATTGGGCTAGGCTGGGCCCATCACTGATCAGCATGTGGCATGGGACTATTTCGGTGGCACTTGAAAAGTCCTCTTGCACACACTGTCTTCTCCTGCCTCAGCAGCTTTTAGGTCTCCCTGCAAGGACCATTTGGAGAAGGAGAATCTGGAATAACATGGCAGGTTGATAGAAAAATGCGCTGCACCTACTTCCACCTCCTTCATGATTAGGATTGTACTCTATATGTAATAGTTTTAAATGTAATTGTAAGTGTTTAAATTAATCACATGAAAGCAATATGTGTGTTTTTAACTTTTATTTTTCTTATATCCTATATTTTTCTTGGGTGTCCTACATTTTGGGGGCCTTGTCCTCTTTTGCAGTGGTAATCTAGTCCCCCTGATCCGTGTGGGTGTAGTTACCCTGCCTGCAAGGCATACTTAAGGAAGAGGAACAGAAGCTACAGGGACACAAAATGTTGACTATTCTGGGCACTTCATCTTACAAAAAGATGAACTTGAACAGCTGTTGCACAATGAGAGTTGGCTAGAAGCTTGATGAGTGAGGAAAAGCAATGACTGATTTTTCTGGCATGTGACTTCCAAGCAACCAGATCACGAAATGAGGTCACTTCTATATAGCTTGACTTAGGAATAACTGCTTGTCATCTCACCAATGTGTGCGATACTATCCCCATGATACTGCTGTGGAAAGTGTCCACGAATACTTTCACATCTCTGGCAATGGCCAAGGCAAGTTCATTACCACTATTTGCAGTGTAAGAAAACTGTTTTAGATTCTGTTCACCCCCTACCCGCTCCTGGCTTCTCAAAGTGCACAGCAAGCAAAAGTCTGAGCACTTAAGAACCCGATCAATAAGAAAGTGTGTGTCAGGGACTCTAAAAGGTTGCTTGGGAAAGGGGGAAAGGGGGAAGAAAGAATGTGCTGCTAGTTTTAGAGAGAAGAATGGTGAAGACAGGCACATCACCAGGTATATATGGGAGAAAGCATTTGACATGCCACTTCAAGTGCCGGGTGATCTTGGGCCAGCCCTGCCAGTGAATTAAAGTTATTGTGCTGCCTCTAATTTCAAATGCCCATGATTTCAAATTTCAAATGTCCCTTTTAAGTCATTCATTCCCCCATGATGAGTGAGCACATGAAGAGCTCTTCCAGAATATATGCTAGCCTTATCCCTTACCAATGACACATATACTAGCCCTGGCCTCCTACATCACGGGTTAGTGCAGAAGACAAGTGCAAAATGAGTCTCTTGGTCAAAACACTCACGTTACAGTTGCTTTTTTCACAGCACCCCTTCTGCAGAGAGTGTCCACTCATGATGAATGTCCATCCTATGATGATGCAGGGACCCAGATGCTCCCATCTTTAGGTAATGGATATTTGGAGATGGCAATAGCAGTGCAAGCTATGAGATTCATACCACCATTAATTAAAGGGCGACAGTGGGGTAAACCTCACTGGTGAGCTCTCTGAGTAGTTCCTGAAGTCAGGCTTGCCTACACTGCAGGTAAGGGTTAAAGATGGGTATGAAAAATTTGAAAGCTACTGATCTACTATATTGCTATTTTTTCAGATGCAGTTATTCATATGCCCAGTTTATATCAACACATTCACAAGTTGGCGCTTATATGTTGGCACTTGTTGGCCACGACTGGAGTACCTTGTAAAGGAACAGAAACTTTCAAAGGACCAAGCTATGTTAATAGTAGCAAAGTTCCTTGTGCCCTTCTATCATGATTAGCTTTTCAATGAAGTAACATTTTTCTGGGAAAGCAAAGTGAAAATATCCCCACAGAAAGCCCCATATACTGCAGAAGTTCACATTCAGTGCATCCAATCTGTAATCCCCAGAGGGAGGAAGAGAGAAAAAAAGAACAAGCCTGTATTACAGCTGCCAGTTTTAGTGATCAAACTCATCAGAGAGCTGCCTGGCCAGATCCAGTGTCCAGATAAACATGGTATTCATGCTAACCATCTGCCTACGGGTCAATAGGGACAAAAATTTAAAATAATTACCCCTAATGAATGAATATACAATGATGCTCCCTGTGTGAGGTAGGATATCATCAGTGCACAATGTTTAAAAGGGCAGTTGTTCTTTAATATGAACACTGTCAACCACTTGTAAAAACTGCTAACATTTTGTCTTGGTTCCATGCTGAGCAGCTCAACCATAGTGCTTGTTAAAAAATTGTTATTAAGGATTTTTCTAATTACAGTCATCAACATCAATACTTCTGCCATGGCATGAATAGCTTGCGGTTAAGCTGGGGGCTTCATGAAACAGTTTCAAAGACAACAAAAAATTAAGATATGTGTTAATGCAGTATTAAAAGGCAGTTCATTTTTACATTGTCTCCACGCCTGCAATCCCCTATACATCATTCAAAGCAGAACAAATTTTTTTAAAAAAATCCTTATTTTAATCAGAACTTAGATGACACAAATTAGAATTTTAAAAATGCTCTGCAGTATGTGCCTTATTAGAACCTGAATTCTGAATTTAATACAAGCAAACATGGCAACATCTACACTTAGTGGGGTTTCTTAAGAATTCTTCCATGAGCTTAAAGTGCTTTAATTTACGCAAAGGAGGTGAGTGGCTCTTGTTGTTCCTCCTTCCTCTACAGCCCTCCTGCTGAATTCTCCTATAATTCTGTTTGTGGAGGTTGGGGATCTTCCAGAACCAAGATGGCATGTGGAAGTGGAAGCTGTTCCATTTGATCACATTTGTCCTGATTGCCTGTTCTTGGGCAGCAAGTATCAGGCCTTCTGTTTCCTTCTTCAGTGTCCCACTACTGAGCCATAACCAGGTCTTATCCTTATCAACTTTTCCTTCGATCTTGGCAAGGAATTGGCCATGCAATACTTTATTACGTCAACTGGCAGCCCGAGCCTGAATTGCACTTTTGCAATATTCATAATAGTCTCCTGCACTTTCAGCAACCTTCTTCTTCTTCTTCTTCTTCTTCTTCTTCTTCTTCTTCTTCTTCTTCTTCTTCTTCTTATTATTATTATTATTATTATTATTATGTTTTTATACTGGGTACGTTGTACTGCTGATGGGGTTATGGTAGTGTTATACTGCTTCCAGGGCCAAGAGAAAATGGACCTGAAGCTGCCCTGGTTCCATTCTCCTGCTGCCACCCATCTACATTCCTACCAGCTCTAGGAAGAGATGAGGAAACTACAATGATGATGGCCACTTCCATCTTCGCCCACATGCCATCCTCTTTCTCCTCTATTAAAAAATACAATGACAGCCTTGTTAGTCAAGCCATCTTTCTTCCTTGAAGAATGAGAAGGAGAAGACAGCCACTATCATTATCTATACTCTTTTCCCTCATCATACCTGGCTTATCTATTTCCTTTTCTTTGCTCTGTTGCTGTTTTTTTTTTTTTTTTGAAATAGTGCAACAGAGCAGGGCAGAACAGAAATGCTCAGAAAAGCAGAAGCACTGCTTTTCCTGGCTTCCTGGTTCCACCCTTCTGTTATATTATCTTCTATCATGTGAATATACCTCAAGAATATTGGCAGCAGGTATGATCTGGTGGCAGAGCAAAGGCCAAACAATGTTAAGCAGGGAAAGACCTTGGGAACTTTTGGATGGGAGACTGAAAGCTGATATAGCTGTCATGAGGCAACAGAGCGAGATGTGTTGCTTTTTACAACTTGGCTGACATTAAACTGCTCCTGCTTAAAGACTGGAAGAAATTCCCTGATGCCATATGTGATGACCATGCTATGAAAGAGTACATCTGGAAGAGAAGAGTTCTATGAGATGCCTGTAGAACAATTACCGTAACTACCTTACAGGGTTGTGAGGGGGAAAGGTTTTTAAGCTATGTAAGTTTTTAAGCTATGTAAGCTGCCTTGGACTTTAGCATTGGCAAGGGAAAGGTGGAGTATAAATATATAAAATAACTAAGTGTGTCTCAAAGCAGTGTAGAAGAACCATATCAGATCCTATGATCATTTTTTTCTTAATATCAAGAATTTGGCCCTTCAATACTCTTAACTTTGGTTGGATAGTGTTCAACAATTGTTTTAACCAAAGATTTCAAGTCAGTTTTTCAAAATCTCCCTAAAATAATACCTGTATTTACTCAAATCTAATGCACCATTGAATCTAATGCACATCCTGATTTTAAAAGGTTTGAGATAAAAAATGTTTACTGGTGATAATAATGAGCAGCTGCAAAGCAGGTGCAAAATTTAATTTTCCTGCATTAAACAATGAGTTATATGACAATAATATGACAATGGGTTTATGTTACGATTTTTACCTAATTGCATTACTTCATACAACAATTGATTTATGTTGCATTTTTGTCACAATAGAATAAGCCGTTAAACAAAAATACTGGCCAATACTTATAATAAAAATACTGTATTTAATTGAATCGAATATGCCATCAAATCTAATGCGCACCCCAATTTTGGAGACTATCTACTCAAAAGTAAGCCCCATTGTGTTCAGTGGGAAAGTGTCTTTAGGATTGCACCCTAAATTTGGCTGATAAAGATGTGATAAATTTGGCTGATAAATTTGGCTGATTTAGATTTGAGTAAATATGGTATTTCTTTTGAAAAATCATAATTTCCAATGTTTCATTCTGAGGTTGCCTTTTATATTTATCTATGTGGTACAAATATTGCTGTTTCAGTTATTCAAGCACACTTGCTTTCATTTTGCTCTGCTGTATTCTGAATATTTCCTCAAAGCCACAACAGAGGCAATTAATAATTACCCATTTTCACCAACTGAACTGCATCCAAAATATAAGCAGTCATTCAGTTATAGTCTGCTGAGTGCTTTGTATGCACAAACTGCTCCTCCATCTATTTCATTCGCCTCCAAAACACGATCACTTGAATTATCCATTACATGTGGGGCGAGCTCCATTTTCAGCATAAGAATAAAGGCTACATTTAAACTCTCCCTGGGGTTTATTCCACCATGTGTTCCATTGAGAAACTCAGCTGTTGTACTGTAAGGCTGCACTTCTTTGGACCCCTGCCCACTGTTTTGGAAAATGAAAAACATGTGCTCAGACTCCGGTAGCTGTAATTTTTATTCACATTGTGTATTCATCTAGTTATTTTTTTTTCTGGACAAACAGAGCTCACGGCCAGTGCTTACTTGTTGCACAATATCCAACAGCCTGATGGTTTTCATGAATTTCTCATTCATTCTTTGCCATAAAAGCTGTCGTCCTGACAGCCAGGAGTGGTCCTAGCCTGGTTTCCCTTGCTATTTCAGGTATCTCTGCCATGAAAGGGACCTCTCTCTCTCTCTCTCTCTCTCTCTCTCTCTCTCTCTCTCTCTCTCTCTCAACCCAATACTGTGTGCACCAAACTGTGATTAAGCAGAATGCTGTATTTGTTTCCCAGCTGCTGGTATTCTTATATTGGCACAAGCCAGGATACAGAACACATTTCACATAGTGTCATGCTGGCTGCCCATCTAAAGCCTATTGTTGCCCAGTACTAATGCCCAGAACAAAAGCTTTGGCCAGCGTGTGCTTGGGCATTCTTCCATCTCAACAGATGGGTATCAGTGTAGACAATCAAGAGAGTATATTTGTTCACCAAATAAGAGTGTGGGGACATTTTTTCCAACTGAGATGGTCAAAGCAGCTGTTTTGTGTGCCTATGGTGAAATGTCTATGATTTCTGCTATCTATGAATGCTTTCACACTTAGAACAACAATATGGGACAAGGAAACCCACCACATCACACCCATAACACTAAAGCCACCAAGGCACTATGGCACCTGAATTGCAGGAAATATGCAGCATCTCAGGCAAGGATCTTTTCCAGTGGTGGGCAGATGCTAGTTCGGGCCTACTCGCCCGAACCAGATCTTGCTAATTGGCCACCTGTGGCAAGCCGGTAGCGGCAGCAGGTGCCTAGAACCGTGGGGACCGGTTCGCCATTTTGAGCGCCACTGTGCTCTCCCAGCCTCTCCCTGGCTGGCAGTGGGGCTGAGAGGGACCCGTGCGGAGCCACTGCGCACTCCCAGCCTCTTCCCAGCTGGCCAGGTCTACTCAGAAATAAGACCCATGACAGTCAATGGGACTTACTCCCAGGCTAGTGTGGAGAGGACTGCAGCCTCAGAGCCCCATCCTGTGTAGGTCTACTCAGAAGTAAGTCCCATGACAATCAATAGGACTTACTCCCAGGCCAGTGTGGAGAGGACTGCAGCCTCAGAGCCCCATCCTGTACGGGTCTACTCAGAAGTAAGTAATTTTATTTTTTTATTTTTTAAAATTTTTAAATTAAAAATCTCCCTGGCCCTGCCCCCTGACCCTAGCCCTGCCCACTTCCAGAGAACCAGTTCTTGGGCCAGAGTGGGCCCACCACTGATTTCCTATTAATGACACTGAATTTAGCCCGACTAGAGTGCTAGTCAATTCCTCTGTTCCTGTTTTGGGGACAGTTCCAGATTTCAGACTAGATCCAAGGCCCACAGACTTCTTGTTATATACTCAGTCCATTTCAGAATTTTCTCTCTCCGTTCACCTCCTGGACTGGTATCAATTTGTCCTAGTGTCCACCAAAACATTCTGGACTGAGAGGGGATTCACTCCAAAGCACACTTTCCAAGAGTAAGCCCCACTGAACATAGCAGAATTCACTTGCAAGTGAACATGCATAGGATTGTGCTGTAATTGTTTTTGCCAGACCTTCCAGAACCTGGCAGTTTGAGAACACACTGGTCCAAAACCTAGAGATTGCATATGGTGATCAAACAGTATAGTTGTGTATTGAAACCTGTGACTGAGAAACCTTTTTCTCTATAAGTCTGTCCATTTGCCAGGCATCTAGGACAGGTGCCTTCACCACATCCTGCAGCAAGGAGTTTTGCAGATTAATTGCCCTCAGCTCCTGCAAGTATGTAAAATGTTGGGTATAAGATTTTAAAAGAAAGGAAAATGAGAGTAGCTCATATCATAGACTATTGTAGAACAGCTCCAGATTACTTGATGAAATAAACAGGGATTTTTAAAAAGAGGAACAACCAACACAGCATCTGCTAATCTGATCTTTCCCTAGACAATTACACCCTGAGTGTGGCCAACCCAAGGCATTTGCCAAATAAGCACTAAATGATTGACCTTGTTCAGACTTCTTCAATTACTAAATTATTATAGCTGTGTCTTAGTTAGCACTCATTCTCAACAGAGTAATTATAACTCCTGGTTAGGCTGGCAAAAGTCCTGTGCTGGCCTGGGGTATTGCAAAAGTGCCATAAGGCACTTCTGTACCACTGCTGGAGGGGGGGAGGCCAGTGCATAGACATGTGCTAGTGTCCCCACATCACTGATAGAAGGGGGAAATGGGTGAGTTGTGCTGGCCTAAATTGCTTAGGATTGCACCCTTACAGTACAAGTATATGTGTGTCTATTCAGAAGTAAACTCCACTATATACAATAGCACTTACTCCAAGTATGCACAGGATTGCAGCCTTAGTTTACAGGATCTGCTGTGCATGAGATCCCTTACCTTGTACATGGCCTTTTCTTGCATCAGGCCTTCTGTCTTTCCTTCATCACTGGCTTTTCATGTATAGAAGCTTGATGATGATAGCAGTAAGTCAGCAAAGGATGTTGCTTCCATCTGTCACTACAGCAAAAGAGCTGCTACCCCCAACAAATTTCTCTGATGGAAGCCAACAACAATAATTGCCTAATAAGGACAGCCCGAACAGTACCACAGAGGAAATTTCATCTCATTGCGGGTCTCTTGTAATGCTTGGTTTTCAGCAATCTGTTCCAAGATGCTGGAAACAGATGTACCATTCTGCACATCAGAGTGATCTGGAGCCCTCAGTTCAACACTGGGCACCAGAGTTCAATGAGGATGTTGACAAGTTACAAAGGCTTTAGTGGCGATTTATGAAGACGATAAAGGGTCTCAGAGAGGAATAATGGGATGAAAGATGGAAGGAGCAGAGCATATTTATTATCCTAGAGAAAAGTGACCTCAGGAGAACAACTTGACAGCTTTCAAGATTTTCAAATAGCTTCTGTTTCTTGAGAAGAGGGGAAACAATTGTTCATCTTATCTACTGAGGATGTGATGAGAAACCATGTCTTTTAGTACTACAGTACAAGCAGTGATCTGATTCAAAGAAATTAACAACCGGTTCTCTGCCCATCTGGCAGCCACTTTTAAATGGCTATTTTTAAACGTTATATGTCCTATCTCTCATTAACAACAGGTTCTATAGTGTAGGTGTGAATATGCTAGAGCCCACCACTTTGTACAAGCAATCTGTTCAAGAAAATGTTCTAAGAATTTGGAAGGGGGCATTGAAATAAGCTACCAGGGATATTGAAGAAGCTCATGATGTGTTGATCGTCAATAAAAATTTGATTTCCCTTCTCTTTTTTGGGAGAGTGGTTGTCATGATTATGGGCTGCCAATAAACATTTAGTAGGTAGAGTAGATTTAAATTAGCCCCAAATGTGGTTTCTTTGTGGTAATGTCTGTGAATGGTCTAATGTGTTTACTACCAATAGACATCATCTGTTAAACTTGTACTGTGTTAGAGATCTCCAATGATTCCCTCACCATGAGCAGGTTGTGATGCAGTAGTTTTTAAATCTTTTTTTTTTCAAACTACAGGACACCAACAAGATGCTAACCTTGTCAAGGCACACTGTCCATTTCTAGACAACTGACAAAGCCTTGCTGGTGGGGAACACATATCACTGAGTGGTCCTAAATGATCCTTCCCAAACACCCATGGTAACACTTAAAAATCATTCCCAGCACAGTGATTAGAACCTGATACTGTAATCAATATTGAACATGGAGTCAATGAACCATTCAATGGTAAAGATCTCCCAAGACATTTTGATGCATGAGACTGACAACTCAAATGATGCTGACCATTTGCTGTATTTCAATACCACATAAAAATTTGCCCATTGCAGGACAGGTCCGTGACACATGTGGTTCAATATTAAAGTTGCCAGTTATGCCAGATATGTTATTTAGAGTGTTCTGAATGCGAAGAGATTCCTTATCTTACAGAGAGCATATCCATTATTTCCTTGAAGTGCACTTTCTTTATCAGTGATGCTAATAGATGTAAATAGAAATAATTCAGCAGTGAACATTCAGCTGAGTTAAGTTCACAGCTGACTTTCCCTCCTGGGAAGGAAGAAGCAGCTGCAGTGGGCACAATTCAGACAGGGATCATGACAGGAAGAAAGGGCTTCTCCCCTGCTTCCATTATTTAAAATAGTGTTGCTCCCCTACTCCTTTTTATCAGAGAAAAACATGCATGCAAGGGCACAGGTGGGCACTAGGGGGATCGCACCGGCTCGCCAGAGCCAGTTCTTGGAGTTTTGGGGTGATGGCGAGCCGGCTGTGAAGGGGGAAGGGGAAAAAGCAAGGGACCAGTTTGGAGGGGGTTTGTTGGGGGGCAGTGCGGGCTCTTTAGAGCCAGTTCTGGGGTGTGGGAGGGTCACTGGGGGCAGTTGTGGGCAGGGGGCTATTCAGAGACAGTTCTGGGGGTGGGGGGGTCACTGGGGGCTTCCTACACTCAGTAGCGGTAGCTGCGGCTGACCGCTACTGAGAAATTCAAAAAAATTACTGCGCATGACAACGCAGCTAATTAGTTCCCTGGGAGAGTCCAAGAGAGGCCCTGCGTAGGTGGGACCTCAATTGAACTCTTCAGTACTTTCACTTCCTGGAAGAGTTCAATTGAGGTCCCGCCTACACAGGGCCTCTCTAGGACTCTCCCAGGGAACTAATTAGCTGCGTTGTCATGCACAGTGATTTTTTCAATATATTTCAGCAGTGGCTAGCCGCTGCTGATACTAGCAAGCCCCCAGTGCCTCCAGTTACTCTCCCACCCCCCAGAACTGCCTCTCAAGAGCCCCCACTTCCCCCAAGTGCCCCCAGTCACTTGCTGCTCCTGTGCCTCCCACTAGCTATGCTCCCACCTCCTCCCTTCCAAGCCCCCTGCTCCTCCTCACCACTCACTGCTGCTCCTCTGCCCCCTCTAGCTATGCTCCCACCTCCTCCCTTCTGCCATTCTGAGTAGGCTGTCCCTCAGGGCTCTTCAGTCACCCATCCTAATCATGACTACTCAGAAGTAAGTCCCATGATAGTCAATGGGGCTTACTCCCAGGAAAGTGGCTGGCACTGCAGTCTCAGAGCTGAACCTGACAACTCAGAGGTAAGTCCCATGAGTCAATTTTAATTTTTTAAATTTTTTAAATTTTTTTTATATTTTTTAATTTAATTTTTCCCTGGCCCCTCCCCTGACCCAGCCCCCTGACCCCATCCCCGCCCCCTGACCCAGCCTGGCCCCACCCACTTCTGGGGAACTGGTTCTTGCGCCAGGCTGGGCCCATCACTGTGCAAGGGCCACAATGTGCTTCATATTACTATGGTTCATAGTAAACATAAGTGCTCGAAGCTTTTAGCACTGGGATCTATTTTTTAGAATGATAATCTGTTCGGACCCATTGGAAGTGATGCCATTAACCTGGAAGTGATGTGATGGCCAGATGTGGCATCATTAATCTGGAAAATGTGTAAAAACTCCTATACGATAATCTAATCAATAAGCTAATTGATAATCATAGAAAGAAGGCTTTCTATATTAATAACTGGAAATCTCTAGGTCAAGACCTCATTGAGGGCAATGAGCCTAAATTTTGGAAGCTAATTGATACTGCTTCTTGCACAAAGCATTTCAGGTTGTGAATCCTATTACGCCAGAAGTATGGATTTCTCACTTTAGTTGTATTTTGGGGGGTAACCACTCTTATACCATCCATAAGATGCCTTCTAATCTCCCTGAATGGCCCCTGTTACAATTGGGAAGTTGATGACTTGATTTCAACACTTAGGAATGGCAAAGCTCCTGGCTAACATATGATCCCAGCAGAGGTATTTGCCATGAATATTCATCAGTGGTCTCCCATGTTAGCTAGTTTGTTTACTTAAATCAATAGTATGGCAAACTCCCCTTAGACTGGCAATCCAGCACTGTGGTGCCAATCTTTAAGAAAGGTTTTTAAAGGTTCCCTAGACCCTTGCAACTTCAGGACTTGGATTCCTTTCAGCCAGGCCTTTCCGGTGGACAAAGGCACCTTCGCCTACTCATGAGTAATTCCACAATATTGGGCACTTTCATTTTCCCATAGAGCTCAGTGCATTTTTTTAGTTTTTTAGCCGTAACCTTTAATAGGGCAAAGATATTTCAAAACCAATTTTTGCATTGGATTCTGCTCTTCAATATGAATCCAACAACTTATGACATGATGGATACTGCACACCTTTGCAAACTTCCAAAATGAAGCCAAAATATAGGACAATGAAACCCTTTTGGAGGACACCTGGACAGGAGGATAAAAAAAGAGGACAAATCTGGAAATTTCTGGTCATATGGTCACCCTGGTAAAACAAGGCTGTATTTTAGCTCTTTTTCTTTGTAATTTCTACATGAACAACCTTATCCCTCAAATGGCCTCTCCTTCCTTCTTTCCTCCAGTCACTGGATGTTGAAAGGTTGCAATTTTGCTTTATGCAGATGATTTGGTTTTACTATCCCAGAATAAAATTGATCTAAAAAGATTGCTAATTAGTTTTGGGTAAATTTGTAAAGAGGAACGACTGAAAATTAACCATAATAAATCTAAAATTATGGTTTTTGGGAAAAGCACCCCCAGCATAACTGGACACTGGATGCGCACACCGTAGAGCAGATGCACAAATATTTAGGCATTCACCTTTCCAAGAATTCTTCCTCCCTGCAGCACTTAAATGCCATCATTTTGTCGAGTTCCAGATCTACAGGGCAATTTAAAAGATGCTTATTTGCCAGAGGAGACATTTAATAAATCCTACTCTTAGGGTGTTTACTGTCAAAATTTTAGCACAAATATTATATGGGGCAGAAATATGGGGAGAGGCAACTAAGCCCAAATTAAAAATCATGCAAAATAAATTAATGAGGCAGATTCTGGGGCTCCCCCTCGGAACATCTGCAGCCCATCTTAGAGCAGAGCTTGGCCTTCCAGCTCTGCTAAAATTGATCTGGCTTATTTTAGATATTGGCTTAGGATGAATAGTCTTGATGACTCCTCCCTGACCACGGGCTGTTGGTTAAAACAATTACAGGATGGTGGATGGGCACAACGCCATATTAAGTTAAAATACTATAATATCCTTTCAATGGACAACCTCCTCAGTTCAAGCCCCAAAGACCTTAGAAACTGGATCTTTGATTTTGATGCTAGTCAAGATAGAGCTGTCATAGTTGGTTCCCATTTTTCTTTTTGGTATCCCCAACTTCAAGTGAACCATTCAAAACCCAATTATTCTGTGACATTGGCTTTCCCTCAGCTCCACAGAGCTTTTACCGAACTTAGGTTCCAACAGATGCCCTCAGCCTATCTTGGAGGAAGATATATAGGGACCCTGATTGAGGAACAGAAATGTGTCTTTGGCTGCAACCAGATTGAAGATATTACTCATTACGTACTCTTCTGACTTCTCTACAAAAATCCCAATGAAATCCCAACAAAATTTTTGATACTCATCATCTGGTTGTATTTCCCGCCCTGTTATGCAAATAGTGGTGGATTTGCTTGCTGACATGCAGCTACATATCATGAATGCTGTAGCACAATTTGCATTGGCAGCCAAGAAACTGAGGTCTCGATTTGTCAATAACCATAACGCTGTATAAATGTATAAATAATGTACAAATGTTGAACTGTTAATCGTAGGTGCTGATGCTGTTTTTTATTGGATTTTAGTGGATTTTATTGGATCTTTTGTATTTATCTATTTTAACTGGATTATAATGGATATTTTGCTAATTGTAATGGCCTGTGGTCAGAAACAATAAACTTGAAAATGAACTGAAACTGATAAGCTAAAATAATTAAGTAAAAGTTTACAATAAGTTTATTTAAAATAAAGAACCCCTCCCAAGCAACCCTTCCCAAGCAAAATGGGAACAGCACACAGAATGAAGGTAAGAAATTCATGGGTCATCAATATAACATTTGCTTCAGAAACTGGATTTAACCCATTCAGGTCCTTCATTCTGTCTTCTCCTAAGGCAATGGTTCTCAATCTTCCTAATGCCGTGACCCCTTTATAAGTTCCTCATGTTGTGGGGACCCCCAACCATAAAATTATTTTTGTTGCTATTTTACATGGGAGTAAAGGCCTCCCTGACTATAATGGGATTTATTTCAGAGAAGGCATGCATAGGATTGGGCCCCGAGGCTGCAATTTTATGCACTTTCCTTGGAGGCAGTCCCACTTAACTGAATTGACTTACCGGTACTTCTGAGTGCACATGCATAGGATTGGGCTCTACTGCTGCAGAGCTATGCACATGTTCCTGAGAGTAAACCTCACTGAAATCAATGGGAATGACTTCTGAGTAGACATGCATAGAATTGGGCTCTAAGCTGCAATCCTAGCATTTTCCTGGGAGTAGCCCCATTCACTATCATGGGACTGACTTCTGAGTAGGCATGCATAGGACTGGCCTCTCAGGCTGTAAGCCAGCAACAGTTTACCTGGGAGTAAGACCCAGCTGGTGGGCTGTGGCTGGTGGGCAACAGGCTGGCTGGCGGGCAGCGTGCGTGCCTGGAGGGAAGCTCCCTGCCGCGTGATCTGGGCGAGCAGGGAAGCCCCCTGCAGAATTTGGATGGGTGGTGCATGCACCTGGGGGAAGCCCCTCCGCCGCTCAGCAGTCAGCCCTGGGGCAGCCTCTAAGGAAGCCCCAGAGCGCGCACAGCTACATCTGGAGGTCTGGCAAGCCTGACCTGGCCCCCTGCACCAGGGGTCTTTAGGCAACCCCCAAAGGGGTCCCGACCCCCACTTTGAGAAACGCTGTCCTAAGGACTGTGGTGCCCTTTCCCATCTCTTCCTGGACTGCTGCCCCTGTTAATCTGATCTTTACATAAGCTAGCTTGATTGAAAGAATTTGCTTGGATTTGAAGCAGGCAAATATAGTCCTGTGATATAGCGTTTTCTAATTCTATCCAAGCAAGAAAAAGGAAATGTAATGCCAGACCCTCCCGAGAAACCAGAATTAAAGGAACACTCTAGTCATCAAGAATCAAATGTCAAGGCCACCCACAGGGCTGGGTTTTCTCCCTCCCATAAACCTGCATCTCACCGCATGAAAGAAAACAAGCAAATTAACACAACATTTCCCTTCTGATCTTCTCTTTTCTCTGAAGGACACAAAGGTGAGAAGATCTTCCTTTGCTACCAATAGCACCCACCAAATCCACACTTTGGGTGAATCCAAAGTTGGAAGCCCTCAAAAAGTGGTATTGATCTTTCTTTGTGGTTTTTTAATGTTAGATTTTTTTTGTTTTATTCCTGGAAACTGTCATGGTTTAAAGGAAAAGCACAGGGAGACAGAGAAAAATTTTGGAAAAGAAGCAATCTCTTCAAAAAAGGCACTCTTTTCCTGAGACGGATCCTTCACAGCATGGATTTCTATTAATCATAATTTGGCCCATGTTTAGACTTAAGAACCCAACCCTGGAAGCTGCTGAATCTTGATTATGCCGTCTTCTCAACACCCATTGAAGGCTGTACTGTCTCTCTTTCCTGCTGTTTCTTTCCCTTTCACTTCAGTGAAGGCCAAAGTAGACATTGCAAGCAAACACACGTAACAATTTTCCACTGCAACTTTCTCCCCATGGGGAGTTGCTGTTGTTGTTTCATTGAAAATCCAGCATGGGAGGCTGAACATAGAGACCTGGTGGAATGTATTATAAACATTATAAAAGCAATTCTTTAACAAAAGATTGTTGTTAGTGGATTTGAATTTTATTTTTTCATATTTAGGTATTTATATTTTAAACGAGTAACTGCCTACTGTAGTTGCTTTCAGAGGTACAAAATAACAACATTCATCAATTTTTTTAAAAATGGTTCTCCTCAATTGCCAGAGGACCATAGGAACAGAACCCTCTGCCTGCTTGATTGATAGAGAAGATGGGCCTCTTCCTCAGAGGACAATGGGAATAGAACCCTCAGCCTACTTGATTGACAGGGAAGATGAGGACACAATAACACAATGGCTTTTATGTAGACAGGGCTTTTATGTAGATTGATGGTTTGCTTTTTAAATGTTGCATACCACTTTGAACTAAGGAAAAGCAAAGTAAAAAACTTTTAAATAATTATAAATTTACAAAAGCCTTGGTATCTGTGGGAAATCTGTTTTCAGACACCACCACCCCCATGGATTTAAAAAAATGACAGATAATCAAGTCCACACTCTTCAGTCCCTTCAGGGAACCACTTCTCTGGGCTTTATAATGCCTTAGAACAGAACACCCTTGGGGGTTATGACTTCATTTTAGGGGGGTCACAAAAAGCTGGGTGCAGCCATCTTGGCATCAGGCAATGGGCAGCTTTAATGATACTTCCAGATATGACTTCACTTCTGGTGGGGTCTTGCACAGATTGTCACTCACAGAATGGGGTCTCAGGCTGAAATGCTCGAGTACCACTGTCTTAGAAGGCATAAAAAGTCACTTCTGGTTTTCCTCAGGATATCAGAATTTGTGTTTTTTTCACCTCTATGAGACATTCTGGGGCCCGCAGAGATCGTGCGTGCATGTGTGTATCTTCTGCGAGCTTCAGAAAGCCCTGCAAAGGTGACCAATGGGGTTTGGTTTGGGCCAGGTCTGGCATAACGAAGGTCCCTTGGATCCGCACTGAGCATCTCTGTGGATGTAAAATCCATGGATCAGCAGGCCCACTTATGCTGCTTTCTGACTAAAATATTTCAAATCTAATTGTGAACAATTAATTTGACCTATATTACTGAAAAACAAATTAAAACAAAACCAAATCAGAGATAACTAACTCAGTGCAAATGTATGTTTAAAAAGACATTATTCTATATTAGGGTGGGCAATTTGTGTCCTTCTGGGACCTCCAATTCTGCCTGCTAGGAGCCCCCAATCTCCAATGAGCCACTGACCTGTCAGAGACTGGTGTAGCCTGTGCTGGTCCACAGGGATTATTTTTAAACCCAATTGCATCTGAACAACTTCAACTAGCAGGAAAACAACATGGTCCTATTCTGAGCATTTGGCAGTAGCGCTGTCTGAGCACTCTTCAAAGGCATGTTTGAAAAATGTTTCGGTTTTCAAGCCTAGATGTGACAAGGATGTCATTTTTAATTCTCTCTGAAAAATTCCCTGGGTGAAGGTGCATCAGATTTAATGACAGCACGGTACATTATGGTAAGACTGCCAGATTTGGGGGAGTTACTCAGAACAGATAGAACAGTGACCCACATTTTTCTGCTGAATTTTGGTTGCAGGGTTAATTGCAAGGACTCAGGGCAAGAATGTTTTTACATCTATGTGAAATATAAGTCTTTTTTCTTTTTAAGGTTTCTATGAGGCCTGCATCACTTTTGGGTGGTCATGCCCAGCCCACGCAGGCCTCAGAAAACCCACTTCCCCTTGACTATGGAAGGGATCAGTGGTAGGATTCAAATAAATTAACAACAGGTTCTATGTCCCATTAATGACCGGTTCCCAGAACCAGGAGCTCATTAGCAAATGGTTCTATGCGACCTATGAGAACCTCCAGAAGCCCACCACTGGAAGAGATGCATGGTGTGTGTGTGTGTGTGTGATGTGTGTGGGTGGGTAGGTGAGTGAGAGAGAGAGAGAGAGAGAGAGAGAGAGGAGAATCTTTGTCCCAATCTTTGATTAAGTGAAACTGCAGATATTTATTTTATTTAAGTAATTTTTATCCCGCCTTTCTTCCCCCACAGGGGGGAACTCAAGGCGGCCAAACAATTCAAAAACAATAAAACACCACTAAAATTACATATGATAATAAATAGAGATAAAAACACATTAAAATGTAATTAAAATACAATTAGATTAAAGCTAAAAACGTAGACTAAAAACAATAAAACAGAAAAGATAAAAAAGATAAAAGCCCCCCAACCTCTGCCCCCATTTAAAAAGCTTTTTTAAAATAAAAGATTTTAAGGCTCCGCCTGAAGCTCTGTAGTGAGGGAGCTTTCCTCAGTTCTAAGGGGAGGGAGTTCCAAAGCCGGGGTGCCACCACCGAGAAGGCCCTATCTCTGGCCACCACACCTCTCACGTCTCTTAGTGGCGGCACAGTCAGAAGGGCCCCCTCAGATGACCTTAGGTGACGGGTCGGATTGTACGGAAGAAGGCGGTCCCTCAGATACCCTGGACCCAAACCGTTTAGGGCTTTAAAGGTCAGGACCAGCACTTTGAATTCAGCCCGGAAACGAATGGGCAGCCAGTGTAGTCGCTGAAGCAGTGGCCCGACAGAGTCGAACCGACGAGCCCCTATATACCCCCTGTATACAGTAGGATCTGTGGTTATGGGGTGGTTATCTGTGGTTATTAATAAACCTATTTGAATTTGGTGGGACTTAATTCTGAGTTAACATATTTACAGAAATGTTCACTCTCCAGAGAGATCTTGTCCCATCAGTATGTAACAACACTGTTGATGTGAATAAAAATAATATCGGCCCCTCAAAATGAATTGTGGGAGCAAAGGCCACCCAACACAGTGACTAGAAACACACAGGGTTGTTCTGCCTGGATTTGTGCAAATTCTTCTTCCCGTCACCCTCGCCTCTGTTTCACCCCTTGCCACTCTCTCGGGAAGCTTCTCACGGTGGAAAACTGGCTTAAATTGCTTTGTTGCGGTTTATATATAGATGTGGCACTGTAATAATCGTTGCCTCCTGCTGAAGGAGATGCTCTCTGAAGTCGGCATCTTTGATACTCCTAACAAGGAGCATTAAAAAAGCATCACTTGAACTGGTTTTGATTCCCGTTCTCTAGATACTGCTCCCAAGTTCCAATACAGGGATACAGCTTCAAGCTTCTCCAAGTACAAGATGTGGGGTGCTCGTGCCCATCAAAACGGTACATATGGAAGAATGCGGAGGTTTATTTGAAAAACAAACAAAAGCACACTTCAAAGTCATGCTGAAAATCTCCACAAAGGTTTGGCTTCTGTTCAGTTCTAAGAGTGGAAGATGGTTCTTGTTAGTTTAATTGTACTTAAAACACATGTATAATTAGAGAGGCACCCAGGACACCACCCGGAGTGATTATTTTAGAATTAAAACACTATAGATTAGAGAGAGCATTTGCTTATTTTTCATTGCTAACATGAAAAGGAGTGCGCAGCCACTCGTTCTGAGAACACTACTGTGGATAAAGAGGAAGCCTAATCTTGTGGTAAGAAATGGTTGTGGGATATAGGAGATAGAAACCCATTTCCTGGCTCTGCCACAGATATCCTGTCTGACCCAGAGTAAATCACTTAAATTATGAGCTTTTGTTCATATCTGCAAAGTGCAGATTATACAATTTGTTGGTCTTTCTTGTAACCCAGTCAGAAACTTATATATCTATGAGTAAGTGCCACAGAGTTCAGTGGGACAGCCCAGTGATGTGGTTGAAGCCTGGGCCTTAGACAGAGTCCTACAGTAAAGTGTAGGGAGGTTCAGGCCCAGGGGGGGGCATGCTCACTCCTACACATGCATGCATACTTTCTCCCCATCCCTCTGGAAACATTGTTCCACTCCCCATTCCCATGCTGGTATGGGGAGGCCAGCGCATATCTGTGCACTGGCCTAACCTCTCCAGGAGTGGTGCAGAGGTGTCTTACAGCACTTTTATGACATTCCCTTGGCCAGCATGGGATCTGTGCCAGGACTTATGCTGGTCTAACTGGGGATTAGGATAGCAGCCTTAGTTTATGGAAGCTGAATTAAAAATCAGCCCAGATAAGGGGGAACCTTTTCAAACCCAGGTGCAGCACTTAAGTTTCCACAGCTCAGGATCCGTTTGCCAGTGATTCAGGCTTCAAACCTAACCCCTAGTTAGGCTGGCACAGGATCCAATACAAGTTCTGCGCTGGCCTGGAAATGTTGCAAAAGTGATGTAAGGCATTTTTGCAACACTCCTGGAGGGGTTAGGCCAGTGTACAGGTGTGTGCCAACCTTTCATACCACCACCTCAACGGGGAGAAAGGTGAGTTTTGCTAGCCTAAATTAGTTAGGCTTGCACCCTCTGTGGGATAACGCTGGTATTCATTATCCGCTATTGAAATAGCTCCAAAAACATTTAGCTGAACAATTTATTCCACTCATGGTAGTAATTTCCTCTTTGAAGTATATTTGAGACATTGCTGATTGTAAAAGGATGCATGGCACTCATGTTGAGCTTGTTCCATTCTGTAGCTCTTTCTTACTGATGCTTCCTATACTAACCCACCATCTCTAGCCATTCCTCTGCCACACCATTTTATCAGTCCACCCACCGGAGAATCTCACCTTAGCTTGATCGGAGCATCTCTAGATATACTGTAGCTTACACTTACAGGGAGGAAGCACAGAGCAGGACACAGAGTGGCAATTGACCTGAAGGAAGGAAGGTTGCTTGGAAAACTTGAATCTCCTTACAAAGGATGTTGGTATGAAGAGACACAATCATGTGGGCTCACGGTCTAGGACAGGGATGATCAACCTGTTAGCTTCCCTGGGCCGCATTGGATGAAGACAAGTTGGTTTGGGCCACGCATAAACACTAACAATAACTGAGCATCCAAAAAACCCATAGAAAATATAGTTAATTTATTAAACTTACTTGTAGTTGAAGTTAGTGAGATGTTTGACATAGTATCTGAGTCACTAATGCGCCCCAGATCCCCAGGCTGCTCCAGAGCCCACTCCAACGAGGTTATATGGGGGCTTTATTCCCAGGAAAGTGTGTCTAAGAGGGCAGCCTGAGGGCAGGTCCCCTCCAGTGGCAGGGAGATCCCCGGATCCCCAGGATGCTCCAGAGCCCACTCCAACAAGGTTAAATGGGGGCTTTACTCCCAGGAAAGTGTGGCTAGGAGGGCAGCCTGAGGGCAGGTCCCCTCCAGTAGCAGGTAGATCCCCAGATCCCCAGGATGCTCCAGAGCCCTGCGCAGGGGCAAGTTTTCCATCATTTTTGAAGAGACACAAGCTTAGTGGTTTCTCAATGCATAAACTCTTCAGATAACTCTCATCATAACACGTTGGCCTTAACAATGTCTATTTACAGTCTTCACAAAACTAAACACAGCACAGCTTGATCCATGGCCTACCACCTCAAACCCTCTGTCACACCAAGCCTCCTCTCACCTCCTCTCCATGCTGCATTCTGAATCTTCCTGCCTTTTCCCCCCTTTTATCTCTTCCAGGTGTCCCTCCCCTCCACTCTCTGGGGATTGGACAGCCTGGGATTCACTGCTGGCCTTCCCCCACCGGGGTAGGCTTGAGTACACAGCCTTTTGTGTCTCCCAATCCTCATCACAGTGACTATAATTCATAAATATAAATTTTGAATAAAAATTCCTAACACAGCGTTCTGCATTTGAAAACCCTGAAATCTATGAAAAGATTACCAGGAAATTGTTTCCTCCCACTTCTAGTAATTAATATGAAGAAATAACCCCACTAAGACAGATACTGTGAATCCTCTGTCATCCTATAGTTAAAAGCTGTGCAACTGCACAAGCTAAGGTGCAAGCCAATGCCACTAATTTTCATATTACAGCAGACAAAATTGTTCCATTGACCTCTTGCTAAAGCTCTCTCTTTCTTGATGGTTCCCATTGCAGCAAAGATCACAATGTGATCTTTCTCCTCCCTCCTCCTTCTCCCACCCTTTCCCTCTCTGGGAATCTTCCTGTTTGAGTATCGCTGGAGAGTTCATGCTGAAGATATTCCCATTACTGCTGAGAGTAGATGCTCACACCACAGTGCATTACAGATCCACCCACTTCCACAGGAAATGTCACGAGAAAAAATGTTTTCTTAGGTCTTCTCCATTAAAATGCTGTGAGAATGCGAGCTATCAAGTCTGCATTTTTATAGCATTTTGGCTGGAAGTAATGTGAGAATGTTTGGTTTCTCCCCCTCCTCCTTCCTCCCCATTATTTGTAGCAGAAAAACTCTGAGAATATTGGTGGATGTGATATTTCCAGTGGTGGAAATAGCTCCAGAATAGATATGGCTGTGGAATACTAAAACATGCCTCTGGTTGACATTTGGGAGACATACAACCTGTTCTTGCTCACAACTTAATGGCAACTGTGAAACATGAAATCTTTTTGCTTTGGAGTCAACTAAAACATGATGGATTGAACTAGTCAAATTGTCGCCTCCATTCCTCACACATGCATGGTGAAACCGCCCAGATAAGAGTCTGTTGCTCTGGTGGCATGCTTACCATTTGCTGGGAGAGCTGAGCTGTTCTGGCGGCTCTAAGGGACCACATAGTGAGGTGGAACAAAGCTGTGGAGACGCGCAGTCAGAACATCTTATGTGCCACACTGTTTAAAAGCCGGGCTAGTAAAAGACAGCAAAAGATAGCACAAATGGATCCTTTATTTGGAAACAAGCAATATAGAAAACCTATGCTTTTACATCCAAGTTGAAAGCCCACAAAATAATGGCTGGGATCCAATAATTTCTGAAGCCGCTCACAATTCCACTGCATTGAGTGGAGTTACCCCATTTTCCCATTTCCTATGGCTCACCTGGGAGCTTTGCTGGATACCGACGGGCATCTTACATTAAAAATTAAATTTTCCTAAGTGCTATTATAGGAAAGGGGGTGAAGTCTGAGCATTGTGCACGTATGTCTGTCTGTCTGTCTTGTGGGACTCTGTTCTACGACTCTTGATTTATTTGATCCATAATCATATATTTTATAGCACAGTGATTCTCAAACTGGGGGTCAGGATCCCTCGGGGGATCACAACATCATTTCAGGGGAGTTGCAAAAAGCTGGGCACCAGCACCTTGGAATGGGCATCTCAGCTGCAATTGATATTTTTGTGGGAGTAAGGCTGCAATCCTAAAGGCACTTTCCTGGGAGTGAGATCCATTGGACACAATGGGACTTACATCTGAGTAGACATGGTTAGGATTGTGCTCTTTGTCTCATTGAACACAATGTGACTTACTTCTGAGTAGACATTGAGGGGTTAGGATATCTCAGTGATGTCACTTCCAGCCATTATTTAACTTCCACTTTAGTGATGTCACTTCTAGATGTCTCATAAAGATTGGAATTCTCAGAAGGAGGTTCCAACCAAGATGCTTGAAAATCATTGATGAAACACTCATATAAAACAAACTGACATTAATAAAACTAGCATTTCTCTCTTTAACGGACTGCAATGGATGCAAATGAAGTGGATTGTAGTCAGTGAAAACATGCATGGAAATAAATAGGTTTAAGAGTGCAATCCTAAGTGTGCACTTGGCCCATGCAAGTGCCATAAAATATGTTCCCTGTGATGCGTATGTTCAATTATGTCCTAATCCAGTGATTTTCAACCTTACACAACACAATGAGAGGGCACTAAAATTACATGATTTTGACTGCTTCTATCATTTTCCAGGCTTTTCAAAAATTCTGAATTTGTATTGCTGTACACTACCTTGGTTCCTGTGGAATACGGACTTCGTTCAAAACATACACAAGCTTCTTTTCAAAGGTCTGCGTAGGTCTATCAAGATGCGGCTCCAGAGGGCAACTCCTGAAACAGCTGTTGCTTCTATAGCATGCTTTTCACAAGCACCATGTGTTTGTAAAACATGAAAAAATATACTGCATTGCACTATGCTGGGGCTGACCATCCCTGCAGCCAACTAAAGCTGCAGATTTGTGAAAGAGGAATAGAGTCCTGAACTAGAACACAAGTGAGCAGGAGGAGCAGAGACTGGCTCGTCACTGGGAAAGGTGAGGCAGAATTTGACATGCTACCTCAGGTGTCAGAAATTCTTGGGAATATATTGATTTGTCATGATCTAGCTATAAATATTTTAATACCAACAATGCAAAGAAGTTTGAATTCAGTCTGGATATGACATAATTACTATTCATGGCTATGAAAAACAGAATTTCTGCTTGCACATTACTGTAATTTATAACATGATAGAGGACCATAGGAAGAAGAGTCTCTCTCTCTCTCTCTCTCTCTCTCTCTCTCTCTCTCTCTCTCTCTCTTTACCTCTGCTAGTGCAATAGCAAAGAGTTCATCCATAACCAGAAGATGGCACTGCACAGTAAATTAGTTAATACCTAGCTAGCAGGAATGAAACTTTGATGAGTAATTATTTATAAAATGTTCTATAAAAAAAACAGAGGGAGATATGTAATCATCAGAAGAATGTACTCCAGGGATATCATTCAATGGAGCAGGGGGAAAAATCTAGAATTTTGTCTCTATGTATGAATTAGTTGCAGTAAGAGTGATCCATTACTGAGAGTTGCTCTTGTGAGGGAGGACCTGTCCCTTTAGGATTTCTCAAACACTCAAAACACTTGTCATTTTCCTGGGAAAAGTGTGTGGTCATAATCAGTTCACTCAGAGGACATCACTCCATGGTGGGGGGAAATTGCTGTTTCTCAGGCTCTCAAACCACCTCCTGCTATGGCTGGAAGAAGCAATAATTACGTCAGCAAGAATGACTTGTGCTTTCTTGAAATGGGAAAGGTGTGTATACTAATGTCACAGGCACCAGTTCAAGGATATCCATGCAATGCTGTAAAGGTATTTCGCATCTGTAATAGTGTGAAATATCACACCTAATCACATGATTTTGACTATTTCTATCATCTTCCAGGCTTTTCAAAAATTCTGAATTTGTATTGCTGTACACTACCTTTGTTCCTATGGAATATAGGCTTTTTTTCAAAACATACAAGCTTCTTTAAAAACAAAGAGTTTTGCCTTTAACTTTTTTTATTTAGAAGCTCTGTGCTCTTTCTACCCAGCACATATGCAGTAAACAGTTTTTAAAAAAATCAAAGGTGAGGTTGTCCTCACCTGTCAACCATGCTATCTGTCGTGATTTCCAGAGAGGAGTTTCTGGGTGAGGCTGTTCCAGCTAATGTCCCAGAGACTTGCACACTCCTATTTGTCTCATTTTGACAAACCCATTTGTTTTAGTTTAGGTTTTAATGGACTGTACTTCACAAAATGCCTCTGATGCAATGGACTGTAGCTACCAAAAGCTTGGAAATAAATGGAAATCTATAGGCTTAGATGCAATCCTAAGGATGCGCTTGGCTCCTACAAGTTCATTGCACTGTCTTGGGAGGGCTCCAAACATGCCATAACGTATGTTTGCACCTCCTCTGCAGTCGGCTAAGTTGGGCTGACAGAGGTATATATGCTCACCAGCAGAGGCCAGATTCAGCCTCTGCGTTGACAGGGAAAGGTAGGTCTGACTGGCGAAGCTCGGCTAATACAAGGGTCGGGCAGGATGAGGTGGGCAAGGAGGACGAGGAGGCATTCTGGGGCTGGGAAGACAGATGGGCCCCTGGGAGGTCAGGAAGCAAAAGGTGGGATCAAGACCCAGCACTTGTACTGCCCAGGATGGGTTAGGATCCAGCACTTGTACTGGATCCTAACCCATCCTGGGCAGTCCAGGGCAGCTACAGGCTTCTCAAATTTGCATCACTGAATCAACCAAATAATTAATTAATCAAACAATCAATCAATCACTCAATCAATCAATTAATTGAATTGCTTTTCTTAAGAAGAGGATGGGAAGCAGCCTCACCCCTACTTAGATATACGTATTAGCATATTAAGCAGTGGTCTCCGTTTCACCCAGCTGATGGATATGGCCATTGGCCAGAATGGACAAAAATCAATCTAGCACTTCTCCTATATTACCATCTATACTACAAGCAATTGGACAAAACATAATTTGGATAGATTAGAAAGGCACTTGTCTATGGAGTTTCCATTGCAAATAGCATCCCTGTGCTTATAAAACATAAAGGTACTGGGGAAAAAGCAGCACAGTTCTAACCTGCAGTTCAGTGGGACTGCCCCAGATGAGGCCAATAGGGCTACTCAGTTTTGCACCAACACTACCTACAGAGCTCTGTGGTAACAGGAATGGGGTTTGGATCTGGCCCCTCTGTGAACCAGCATACATCCATGCACTGCCCCTGCTGAGTCAGGAGTTGGCACAGACATGCTTTGCAGCACAATTTGTGACACTCCCAGGTTGGCCTAAGGGAATTACACTGGCCCAGTGCAACCTCGGGATTGTGCTTTATATTGTTTTTTTTAATTTGGCACAATTTTACTACTGAGATTTGTGAAAATGTCAGTCTAGAAGCAGTTCATGGACAATTGTGATGACTGCCTTTCATCCAGTTAAGTTAAAATTGTGCATAATTACCGACACTATAAGGAATGCTTCTCGAAGAAGGCACATTTGACAATATAATTATAACAAAAAGGCTATTTCTATCTCATATTAGACCTAATTGGTATCCAGAGTTGGCCTTTTTAAATAATATTGCTTACACTGCTGAAACAAAAAGGATATTTAAGCAAAGAATTGATGGTTTCTAAAACAGAAGCACACAGGATTTCACATAAAATCTGCTGTTTTGATATCAGCATTAACTTAGCTAATGAGATTTCCTGCATTAATATAATTGGCTATAAAATCAGACAACATCTAGGTGAATGTTTAAAGTTCACCAGTTCAAAACTTCCCACTGGATTATTATTTGCAGGCTTGTCAATCAGGTGCTCACCATTCCTTTAAAGTTTAAGCCTTATTAACCTACACACTGGATTTGACTGATGATAGGCCATAACAAACAAAGAGAACCCACTCTCAGGTTCCAAATCCTGTCATCCCAGTTCAGAGGGTCTCTACAACCCCCCAGAAGAGATGAAAGGATCACTCAAATGTCTGATTATTCAAATATACATGCTATGAGGGGACTTTTTTAAAAAAGTTAACAGAGTTCCATGAGGAATTGAATATCTTTTTTTTTAATTGTTCTGTATCAAACTGAGCACAAAGCAAGCACTGGTTTTTGAGCCCTGGTCTTCATGGGTGGTGTCAAATGCATGATGGAAACACCACATGCAAAATCTGGACTTAACACATGTTGGCAAAAGTAGCAAAATTCAGACCATAGTATGCCAAGGTTGCCCAGATACAGAGAGAAAACTTGAATGCTGTTGGCTGGTTAGTCAATCTCTAAGAAATGGCAATATTTCATATTTCCATCTCTGATAGTTTTTCATTTGATCTTTCAGTGATTTCAGATATTTTCAGTGAGGTTCCAGCATTATTTGCAGATGCTGCATGGCATAGTAAGTGTTCTAAAACTGTGGAATGGGACCCACTAGGTAAGCCATGAATCAATTTCAGGTGGCTCCCCGTTAATTTCAATATACGAGATTGTATATTTTATCTATATAGTGATACCTCTCATAACAAGAGTTTCACATAACAAGTATAAATTTCCAAAAAATCTTGCTTCACATAATAAGTTCCGCTTCACTTAACAAGCAAGTGCGCTATGGGCACGCATGCTATGCCACCCTGACATAGAGCCTGCATGGAGGCTCTTTAAAAGGGCTGCCGGCCAGCACTGCTGCCTCTAACTGTCCCCAACCTCCCCCATTGGCCACCTTGAACCTCCAGCAGCAACCCAGGTAAGCCTCCCAGGAAAGTGTCTTTGATTGCAACCTCCTACCCATGTCTACTCAGAAGTAAGCCCCATTGTGTTAAATGGGGCTTACTCCCAGGAAATTAGGATTGCAGCCTAAGTAGACTTCATAGGATCATGCACATTGAATGCATGTTTTGAATTCAATTCCAGTGTTTTGTCATCATTTTTACATCCAGTTAATATTTTTATATGACTATTTTGGGGGTTGTGGAACCAATCGTCTAGAGTTTCCATTATTTCCTATGGGAAAATCAGCTTCACTAAAGGAGCATTTCACTTAAAGAGAATGCCTCCAGAACAAATTAAGCGCTTTATGTGAGGCACCACTGTATATATAAAAGAAAAAAGTCACTCACTCACTCACTGACTCATCAACGCCGCACCGGGCCTAGAAGCGTGAAATTTGGGGTGGGTGTTCCTTCCATGACAGAGGGGTGCACTAAGAACCGGTTTTCGGAAATTCCAACTGGAAGGGGGTGAAATGGAGCGCAATGCGTTTTCCTCCCTTTCCTTTGCATTGAACAATCAGTGACTGAGGGATGCTCTGCCCCAACCCCCGGACGTAGAAGCATGAAATTTGGGGAGGGTGTTCCTTCTGTCACATGAACACCCACCAAGAACCAATGTGGAGAAATGTGGAGAAAACACTTAAGCGGCTGAAGAGGGGTGTAACGTGTTTTTGTCCTATACTTTAACATGGAAGACTGACCAAACTCCAGCCAATTTGGTCCTCGTTGCCCGGTGCAGTGGGGGGGATGTTGTTCGGAGGGAGGAGTTGCACTGGGAACCATGCTGTGCATGGGGGTGTTGTGCTTGGGGAGATGATGCGGATGGGGGTTGATGCACATTGGGGTGTTGATGCTCATGGGGGATGTTGTGCATGGGGGAGATGATGCGCATCGGGGGTTTATGTGCATGGGGAGATGATGTGCATGGGGGTTGTTGCGCATGGGGGATGTTGCGCACGGGGGAAGTTGCGCATAGGGGAAGTTGCGCATGGGGGTTGATGTGCATGGGGA
The DNA here is from genome assembly GCA_030015325.1 of Cryptoblepharus egeriae. Classification (NCBI taxonomy): domain Eukaryota; kingdom Metazoa; phylum Chordata; class Lepidosauria; order Squamata; family Scincidae; genus Cryptoblepharus; species Cryptoblepharus egeriae. The sequence goes on from JAREYC010000001.1 coordinate 134,792,210, forward strand.
TTGATGCGCATGGGGGATGTTGCGCATGGGGGACTGAAACGCATGGGGGACTGTTGTGCATGGGGATGATGCACATGGGGGTTGATGTGCATGGGGAGATGTTGAACATGGGGGATGTTGCACATGGGGGGTTGATGCGCATAGGGGATGTTGCGCATGGAGATGTTGTGCATGGGGGTTCATGCACATAGGGGTTCATGCGCATGGGGAGATGATGCGCATGGGGGACTGATGCACATGGGGTGTTGATGCACATGAGGGTGTTGATGCACATGGGGGGTTGATGTGCATGGGGGATGTTGCGCATGATGAGATTTTGCACGTGGGGGGTTGATATGCGTAGGGGATTGATGTGCCATGGGGGGATGGTGTACGGAGGAATTTTACTCCTGCAACGCGGGTACACTTTTCGCTAGTAAATAATTAAAACCAGTAACTTGATCAGTAGTGGCTACTATATAGGCAAATTTCTTAGTGTAAGATAGCGAGTTCCTTAACAACTTCTCCCAACCAAGGTGATTTTGAGCAAACAGGAGCAAGGGAAAAAAGAATGTGATTTCTTCCAATGCTTCAACTCCACTCCTTAAAAGTTTGGCTTCACTTTTCTTTTTTTTAAGTTGGAGGGAAAAAAAATACATATACGTAACATGTGTGGCTTGGTCCTTAAAAGCAGGATGCTTCCTAGTGCTGAAATAGCAGAGGTTAGTGTTAGTATAACAGAGAAATAGCAGTTAGAAATAGTTAGAAATAGCAGAGATTAGTGGTGAGTACACTCCAGAACATAATAACCAGTGAAAGGACTTTATGATTGCAGTGTTGTCCCTCTTACCAACAGCATCTAAATGCTTACCTCTGTAGGTGATTGATATTTCTTTGGTCATTACCCCATATCAGATGGACATCCTAATGTCCAATCACCATGTGCCAAAAGCATACAACTCTGTCTGAAGTGCCCTGAAATGTTTCCTTGATTAAAAACAAACAAACACAAAAATGGTATGATATATTTACTTGAAGAATAGAGATCAATCGTATCAGCTCTGCCTTTCCATTGGACTAATTCAGTGGCATGGAGAGTGGGGATTTGCTGCTTGGGTAACAGCCTATCCTCCATAACAATCCAACCCAGGCTTTCGTGCTTCGCATGCAGCGTATGCAGCACCAAGCACGATACCTAACAGCCCAATCCAGAGCAACTAATCTGTCCACATAAGAGCCCTTAGGTTGCCCTATCTAACACTAGGTTGGAGCAACTGCAAGATGCTCCAGCCCAGTTACTCTGAAGGAGGCTTAGGGCAGAGCAAGGCAAGATAGGGTGCCCTAAGAGAGGTGGACCTGCTCTGCCCTAACTGGGGCAGCCTAAGCAGCTCAGGAGAGGCAAGTTGAGGGCATGGTTAGCATTGCCTAGGGCAGAGCAGTTACTCTGGATCCAGAGCCTGTTTCCAAGGCAGAAATGCCCTCTTCCAGCCCTCAGAGTTATACCACCTCAGGAGCAGGTATAGTAATGAGTAGACCCATAGGGGTCCATGATAAGGCCCGAGTAAGAATGGCAGTGCTGACCAAAAATCTGAGTTCTTGGCCAGCCTAGCTGCAACCCCTTCCTCTCAACCTCAGGATATGGAACAAACTACGGCTGCCCACAAACCTCAGGATACAGCAGGCCACTCCAAGAAGCCCCTTGTATTCACTGTAGAATGTACTGGCATCTCATCAGGGACTCCTTAGAAGGCAGGCACCCAGTGGCGTCAACAGACTGGTGCGGCTGGTGTGGGCTGCATTGGGGATGCGCTCCGTATGGGCTGATGTGCCGGAGGAGTTTGACTGTCCTTTGGCAGGCCCCGGATGTCAGCACGGGTGTCCAAGGTGGAGCAGCAGCCAGAAGCTGCCACTTGTCTGAGGAGCTGGCCTGAGGTGCACACTGCGCAGAAACACACTGAGCATGCCGAACAGCTTCAGAGGAGACTTCCTTAGAGCAGAGAAAGTCCGCGCCTCTGCACAGCCATTCGGCCTCACTCAGGAGGCGGAGCGGCAGCCGAATGGCTTCAGAAAGAGAACTGCACAGGCACCAACTCTGACGCCTGCACAGTCTCCCCCGAAGCCAAAAGGCTTCAGAAAAGTACTGCGCAGGTGTCAGAGATGGTGCCTGCGCAGTACTCTTTCTGAAGCCAGTTGGCTTCAGAAACAACTGCGCAGGCGCCAACTTTGGTGACTGTGCAGTCCAGGTGGGGGGGGAGCGCATCCCAGGGATGACGCACAGACTTCCGCACCAGGTGATGTGTAGAGTCATGTCACCACTGTAGGCACCACAGCTGTTCCTTGTTCAGTGTGATCTGAGGGGTGTCTCCTCAGGAGCAAGTCTTCCCCTTGTGTCAATTACTTAGCATGCTCTGGAGCAGTTAGGGCAGCCCAGGCTTCCTGACTCTCTGGATTCAGCATAACTTTCTGCTCTGGATACAGAATAGTTAAGAGAGTGCAGTTAGGTCAGAGCAGGCTGAATTTGCTCTGGATTGCAGCCATAGTCTTTCAAGACTGAGGGAGGCCTGCTTTTTTTAGAGATCAAGGAAACATTCAGCTCACCAGAGATTTTCTGAAAGATTTTCAGTCTGTTTTTATAGTTTGGATGCTCTCTTGATAGGTAGACACAGGACAAGATACACACTGTTCTGTCAATCAACTCTTTAGAGTTAAATGTCAGGATTTGTGTTCAGGATACAATTTTAACTCCAGCTTGCAACCTGGAATATCCTGAAGCCACTGTGACACTTCGCCTGTACAGGAGCCTAAATAAAGGCAGCAGTGTATTAATAATTTCAAAATTATTTCTCATGTTTGGAAAATAACTGTATGTTTGTGCACGTGTGCAAGCTGTTAGAAACTATGATGTTTGATGCGATCTTGATGTTTGGAACATGCATGACATCAAGATCATTTCTGAGTTCTCCCCTTCCACGGAAGACTGATGGCAGTGGCCTTGCCATCTGGCCTTATGATTCAGCCTTGCAATCTAGCTGCCCTTCTCTGGATCACCTTCTCATGTTGGGCAGCCTCATGGTCTCTTGCTGCACCCTTTTCTCCTCTTTTTGAGGCTCAACAAGAGTCTCCTCTTGCTTGAGTTTAATGGAAAAACTGCACAGCTGTGGCAGGGATGGGTAGGGTTTGGTTCAGTTTCTTCCAGCATCTGTTGACAGTTCTCCTTGCCCAACAAGAGAAGCAACATGTTTGCCTACGGGGACCACATCATTTTTCCTATTGCCTTCATGCTTCACACCTTGCATGTCCCCTGCAAAGACTTTTTGCAAATTCTGCTTCTATTTCAGCCTGTAGTTCTCCTTGAGCATTGTTTTACAGTTATTCCATCCCCGTCCCTCCTCAGTAAAAACAACATTTGATCATATGCTAGTGATATGAGATGTTAAGTGTGCTGGTTTAGGTGACAATATTAGACTATACATCCATTTTTCTTTAACAGTTTTCACTCCTTGTTTTCTCTTTAGGGAATTGAAACAAAGGGCACAATCCAGAGTAACTACGGGAGCACGTAAGAGACATTACATGCACCCCTAGTTACTGCACCACCTTGTGAAAACCTATGGGAAATTCATATTGCAATCCAGAGTAACTTGTTCTTACTCCGGAGCAAGGACACCCCATAGTTACTCTGGATTTCACCCAAAGTCTCTGGTTTTCAGGGTGAAATTTAATGTGGAACATGAAAATTTGGAAGAGGATTGAGCACCTGTGAATATACAGATGGAACGATGGGATTAAAATTACTTGCATAAATAAAACTGTGTTTTAATTGAAGGGGTGTTTTTGTTTTATTTATTTTAAAAAGAGAATGTTCAAGAACCAGAGTTGGTAAAATTATTCCCATCCACATCCTAGCTCACCCAAGAGTAGCCCCTAAAAGGTAGTTAGGGAAATGATCCTTTACAGAGCAAAGAATACAAAGCTTTTGTTGTTGAAAAGAGCAGGGTGTAATCAGCTAAGGAATGCCTGAGAAAGACCAAGGGCAGCAGATACCCAAACCTTGAACTTCCTTGCTTCAGTGCATTTTTCGCATGCTTCGAAAAGAAAGGGGCAACCAGGGGAATTTATTAACTTTTAACTTAATTAGAAAGATGCCAAACCACTATCTTGCCCCAAAATAGGCCTTTTTAAGTTATTCAGATTTAAATCTGAATAAAAAGAAAACCTCCAATGATATCATTCCAGTGGGGATTTCCCACAGAGGTAATGTGAACCTCTTTTAAACTTTAGATCGAGAGGTTCTTTAAGGGAACAACTGTTCATGAGATTGGCCTGCAGATACATCTGGGAGAAGAATTCTTGTGGAATGTATAGGCATTGATATGTATTCCTTAGCTTTTCTTTTTCTCAGTGGTGGGAAGATGCTTTTTTAGGGTGAGTCTGAGAGAGCGAGAGAGAGAGAGAGAGAGAGAGAGAGAGAGAACACTGGAGCATTGTGGTGTATTCTGAGAAAATAAAATGTTTACAAATGAACAGACTGGGACTCAAACCTTAGCACAGCTATGCTACACCCAAGACATTCCCAAAAATGGCTACTGCATCATTCAAAGTCACTGCCACTGTCATATCGTTGGTCCTCTTCTCCTAAGTAAATAATTCAGCCCTGCTTTGGGATTACTCAATTCAGCACTGGCTATTTAGCCAGCACTGAATTAGCCAACACTGAATTCAGTCTTATGACTCATGGTGGATCCTGGGGATCCTGTCCCACCTCCTCCCATCGCATTCCCTCCCCACCACAACTCCTCCCTGCCCTCTCTCCACCTTTTCCTACCTTGCCCACCCCCAGAATGCCTTCTGTCCATCTCCCCCCATGCCCACTATTCACCTCACCACCGCCCAGCAGTCTGTGTGAGGTCCAACTGGTGGCCTGTAGACTGCTTACTGGTGTTGCTCAGTGTGGGCTCACACTAGGTCAGCTCCAAGGCTGGCTTTATGTGCTTTATTTGCAACAGTATGTTCTTTTGCAACACCTGCAAGCCCGTCTGTGTGTTAGGATTGCTCTGTGTGCACACAATCCTAACCAGTTTAGGCTGGCACAACTCACCTGCTCCCTGTTTTCATGGTAGTGTAGGAAGGCCTGTGCATGTTTGTGCACTGGCCTAATCCCCTTCCCGGAAGTGTTGCAGAAGTGTCTTATGGCTCTTTGCAACATCCCCACACCTGCATGGGTCTTATGCCGGGACATGTGCCAAGAGTGTGATAAACATGACCTAAGGCACATTTGTGCCACCTTAGGAGTTGGGGAGCCTGGCACAAGGACACATACACATATCTCTGCCAGGGAGGGGTGAGCCTTTGGAGGTTGATATGGTGAATGGAGGGCAGAACAGGACATTTTGAGGCAGGGGAGGGCAGGTCAGTGAGTGATCAGTGCCCGTGAGGGATATGTGACTAGCTTCTGACACTTAGGCCAAATCCTAATCCTTCTCCACATTGGGCTGGCTTCAATTTTATCCAAAGGATTCTTGCTACTGACTCCAGGGAGTAGCAGGTGCTTGTGCACTTGTTATGGTGAGGTTCCAGTACATGCTAAAATACACCCAGGGAATGTGGTGTAAAGCTTTCCAAGATAAAGCTGTAACTTGTTTCTGCTGGAATCAGACAGTTCCAGTTTCCAAGTGAATTCTTCTGTTATTTTTGCTTTAGTTCTACCAGATGTCCCTTATCTTTATCATGAATGTTTCATCTTCCTACATAATATTACAGTGATGCACCTCTCAGTGAACAAGCTGGTTCCTTGAAATCCTGAACCAGCAAGTCCTTAGTTGCTGCCAACATATTATGGGCTATTTAATTCTACTTGCCTCCACTCAAACCATCTTTTTCATTTGGAAGCATCTTGGCAGAAATTTCCTACCAAATTTTTGTGCTATGAGTCTTCAGAGATCTTTACTGATGTGAACTCAGAAGTCCTTATAACAACCTGGTAAGCTAGGTCAATATCATTATTTCCATACGGCAGATGAGACTCGGAGATAGTGATTTGCCTAAAGCCACAAATGAGTTTATGGCCCAGGGAAAATTGAACTGTGGGATATCCTGTTGTATGCTTAGTTGTTTAGCCACTAACTCTCACTTGATCTGTCCTGTAAAAAAATAAAATTAACACCTGAGGATGGGAAATTGCACAAATTGGACAATTACATGTAGGAGCCTCCACATGGGAAGCTTGCATTATGTTACCTCAGCAAATACCTGCTTCTCAATATGGGGTATATTGCTAGTCAGTGCTAGTACTAGGTTGATCGGTGCCCTGGGGCAAAGTCTTGTGTGATGGCAAATTAGGCAGTATCACTGCCTCTGGTTCAAAAGGGTCAAGGGGTCAGCTCCATCTGGTGGTCCTGCCCAGTGAGCACAGGCCTTCATCTACCTCTGCTCATTACATTTCGAAACTAGTGCCTGGGGACAGAATGAGAGCATGGTCACTTTCTGCACACCCAACCGCTTGCAGTTTGTTCATGTTCAAAAACGAGGTTTGAAATCTTCAGCTGTGCTGTAACACATGTCACTAAGCAGGATCTTTGCCAGGCAGCTCCTAAGAAATGACCTGTGCAAACATATAGAGCCGAAAGGCTTGGCTCCTGTCAGTTTATATTTGCTGCCGTCATAACGGAATAAGACTCATCTATTGTGATGACCTGGAAGTCAAAACAGTTTGCTTCATGCCATTGATTCTTTCTTGTTACACTACCTGAAAATAAATCAAAACAAGTTTTCATCTTTTCATAAGACCGGAGCATCAGCTTTAGAGATTAAGTGAACAGTTTCCACGTTCCCCTCCCCCAAATTCTTTCTTGCTCATTGGAAACGTGGTGATGCTAACTGTTTTTGCCATCTTTCCATTTTTTTCCTCTCTCCATCTGTGTTAGCAATTTTTCCCTCCCTTGGTTAAAAAATGTTCCTCTAATCAGGTCCTGCCTTGTCTTTGTATTGGAATTCATCATCATATGGCACTAATTCAGGCCTGTAATATGAATAAGGTTTGGAATTTATCATACCTGCTCTAAAGGAAATGCCTTTAAAAGGAAAAGCATCTAGAAATTCTCTGTCCTTCACTTTCTCCTCAACCTTTAACCTTTTAATCAGTAGCTGTAACCCAAGGAGATCGCACAATGGAAAGTTAATTATGAGGTCATGAAGATGAAAGAGTGGGACCTGCATTTCTAAAGGTACTTTACTTTAAAATTATCTATGATTTACCTGCATGAAAGGAAAGGAAGTTCCTAAGATTATTCTAATTGAGGCAGACTTTTCAAATCATTCAAATACCAACATTTCCAAATGGGAAGGCAATCTTTTCAAACTGCTCATTGGGTAACTCTTACGAACAAGGGAACTGAGGGGTAACTTTTCATTTCATTTACCACACTGACCTTGGTCTGTGATGCGTGTATGTGTGTGTGTGTGTGTGTTTTACCACAGTTACCTTGGGTCTGTGTGTGTGTGTGTGTGTGTGTGTGTGTGTGTGAGAGAGAGAGAGAGAGAGAGAGAGAGAGAGAGAGAGGACATGAGGTCATGCAGTTCTTGAGGCCTGATTCTCAGACATTCAGAATTTGCATCTGTGGATGAGAATAACAAATTCAGACTGAAGCAAAGGCATTTCTCCTGGTGGTGTCTGTTTTGGAGGCAAGGAGTTCGATTTGAAGAGAAGGTTGTTCCAGAAACAGACCTATATTTTTGCCTCCCACCTGGGCAGACTAGGCTCCTCCAGTGCGTCACACTTGTGAGCTCTCCAAGTTGCAGCCATTAATCTTTTTCTCTGAATATGGCAGCCTTTAAAGAAATGTGTTTGGGGACTGAATCAAGGTCCTTCACTGCTTAAAACATATGCAGGCTTTAATTCAAACACAGACTCACTCCAGGCTTCCGATACTCATAGAGCTCCTGTAGTTGGTTGATGCTCTGGTTTAGGAATAAATATCTAAGCAACTAGCAGAATTGACCAGTTGTTGCAGGAGTAACATTTAAAGATATTTGTGGGCACCAGAGGGCACTGCAAGGCACCAGTGTGCTCCAGCAGACACAGGGAACCAGTGAACACCGGGTGGCAGACACCAGGTAGTGAGTACCTGCAGGAGCCAGTGGGTACCAGGCACCAATGGGAATCACTGGGCAGCAGGCACCAGCGGGCACCGGGGAGCACTGGGCACTACCAGCAGCAGTCACCACTGGGCACAGGGTACCAGCGGGTACCACTGGGCATCAAGCAGCACTGGTTACCATTGGGCACCACCAGGCACCAGCCATCCCTGCCAGGAACCGGGTACCAGGCAACATTGGGCAACAGTACCACACAGGCAGCAGGTACCACTGAGCACCAGACACCAAATCAGTTTTTAGGTGCTAACATAACAGAAGTAATATGCTCCCCAAATTACATGCTTCTAGGTCCAAGAGATGGGGCTGGGCATTGATGAGTCAGCAATTCTTCAGTGTTAAGTATAGGGACAAAAACACATTGTACTTCTTTTCACCCCTTTGGTCTGAATATCTCAAAATCAGTTCTTAGACCAGGAATATCCTCCACAAATTTCATGTTTCTAGGTCCAGCCATTTTGGCTAGGTGTTGATGAGTCAGTCAGTGAGTGAATCAGTATTAAAGTAACCATGCAAAAAAGAATCTATTTTTAGTACACTTGTTGATATAAAGTTACCCACTCTTCATTAGAGGGCTTCAAAGCCCTCTAATGATTTCACACAATTCACAAATCTTGACTGGCTGTTTGTGGCAGAAAAATGCCCTACTTCTTCTGCTTTCAGTGGCTTCAGCTTGAAACTGAAGCCGCCTTGGCTTTTGTTAAGGAAGAAGGGCGCGATACAAACAAAGAAACAAATAAACAGCTAGCACAGTATATAGTCCCACCCATATTCCCTCGTGTAGGCAGTAAGCATGTGGTATGTACTGTATGTGTATCCTCAGCAGTGGCACATTTCTAGTTCTAAATATCTGGATGACAGGTGCTGCAGTCCATGTATGACAGATGGTCAGCAGAAGCCCTTCTTTGGCTTCCATAGTTATTGCCTGGACATGGAGATTAGAAGACTAATCTTCTCCACAGTCTTATCCTTTTCAGAATGGAGATCGATGAGCTTCACAATACAGGCCACTTCCAGGCTTCATTTTCAAAAGACTGGAGGGGTACCCAAAACACTGTGACACTAGACACCAACCAGTGAGATACTAATAATTCTTCCCTCAAACAGGATTAGCACTCTGCCTGGTTTAGAAGTCATCCATAGTTTCATGAAATATAATCCATCATTTAGTGAAATATAATTTATAATCCACTACCGCATATATGTTAATAGTGAATGCCCAAATTTGGTTTAGGTTGACGCCTTTGTATTTGACAATCCCAGATAAATTTTGTGGATGTCTGAAAATAGATACGGGTTGTATTCAATCCCATAAATGGAAGAAAATTGGTGGATGCGCACCTTCCTATTTTTGACAGCGGCTCTCCACAATCCCTGAAAATCCACTCCTAAATGCTGAGGGACCCCCTAAAGCAGCAGTTATTTCCCACTAGTGATCCACAGCACAATGGTGCATTGAAAATACTTTGCAGGTATATTGTGGGAGTTTGGGGAAAGGGTCCTTCATTTGGAGCGACATTAGAGGATGTGAGCCTCACTCCCAGGAGCATGAAGTGCCTTGACAACTATTAAAAATACTGATAGTATGTCTTGAAAATTTTAGTGCCTTGTCAACATGCCATGAGAAGGAATAGGAACTCCTATTATTGGTTGTGAATTCTTCAGTACAGGCAGACTGAATTCTTCTGTAATAGAAAAAGGTGGGAAATTCTCTCTACCTAGGGAGCCTCATGCTTGCACCAGAACTTCTAGAATGGCTCTTATGGTCAGAAATAAATATCCTCCATACTGCTATGAGTATTTCAAATTTTAATCCCAAGCAAGGGTTCAAATAATTCAAATTTAAGCATCTCCAAATTTGAATTTTCAGTCCTGTAAAAACTACCAACAATGTGACTTCCTTTTTAAAAATCAACATCAGTAGGTTGTGAGCCCTTGGTGCAGGAAACCATTTTATTTATTTTATATATGGAAACTACTTTACGAACTACAACCCTCTCATTCGCGCTGTCATCGGCTGGTGACAATAAATTCATATACAACAGCAGTAACAGCAGCAACAACAACAAACATTTGCAAATAAAAACTGAAAGACTGTGGCAAATGAAGACTAAAGTGATCCCAATGGTGATTGCTACCCTCAGTGCTATTCCTAAAGACGTTGACAAGCACATGAACAGCATCAGGTATTTTACTTGGAACAGTTTACATCTTGTGAGGATAGAATAAAACAGAATAAAAATTAGGCACCACAGGTCCTTGGGAAAGAGTCGATATCTGGATAAAACAAACCAGTCAACAACATCTACCTGACTGTGTGAAAATCTATAATAATAATCACAATAATTTCAGTTATAATCTTTTTAGAGGCTGCTTATCTTCTTACTCATGCTGGATGGAATTTACCAAAGACCTCACACAGTTGCCAAACTAGGTTTGAGGTACAATAGTTACAATGTTATCCTGAATATGTCTACTCAAAAGTAAGTCCCATTGTGGTCAACAATACTTATTCCCACGAAAGTGTGATAGGACTGCGGCCTCATCATCATTGGCATCCTTCAATCTTGAAAGACTATGGTATCATGCTCTGAGTGTCCTCTCCAGAGCACAAAGGCCTGGGTACATTAATATGGCGGATAGAGTGTTACCCAATCAGCAAATCCCCCCTCTCCATGTTACTGAAATAGTCCAATGGAAGGGCAGAGCCAATACGACTGGTTCCAGCTGTATCATAGGAGTTACCAGAACGTGATTGTACACAGTCACAAACTGCTTCTGGGACTCCGGCTCTGGATTTTGCCTCGAGGTTGACTCCTGAAGCCTTTCCCATAGATGGGTATAGCCACAAGGCAGTGGAGGTTTGAGGTGGGAGTTTTCCTTCTCCAGACAACCCACATTCAGTGAGATTTTGGTCAGGTTTAGTGTGGCTCCTCAACGAAGGTCTGTCTGGCATGGGAGTCCCTGCCTGTAGATACGCTACCACCAGCATAGCCCTTTCTACCACTGGAGCATACAATCCCACCACCAAGAAAAGGTACTGTCCATCAGTAGGGATTGCAGCCTACAAAATAGTGATTTTATACTTTCTTATTTTCTCACTGACACCATGACTGACTATACAAACTGCAACTATAATCTTATCAAAAACAAAATTTTAATGGATGTTTTTAGGGGGTGTTGCTGAGTGCTCAAAGCATTTCAGGGCATCTATGGGTGTTGCTGTGTTTATTTTTTTACTCTATACAATTCTTTAAGTAAGCTTATACATGGTTTTACTGGCTTGGCATATGTGCATTTTTTCCCCTGAATATTTTACCTGTAGTGAGCAGTTTTAGTCATATGTGCAAAGGCTGGTTTGATGTTTCTTTTGGATGTGTGATGCTTATGCATTTCAATGTTATCTTGACACGGGAGTTTTTTTTAATGTGATGTTCTCAATGCTACTTGTCTTTGCCAGTCCTGGGACAGCATTTTATAGTGACAGTCGCTCAGCAGTTGCCTGGGAGACCAGGCCCATTGGCGCCATACGTCTTGGCCTCATCAATCCCTGGCCCAGCATTGTGGCATAAGGAAGCTGTGCAGCCCTCAAGCCTGGTTGGAATAAATCCTAGAGCAGGTATTGGGTATGTTTTCTCAGCCAGACATTCAGGCACGGAAGAGACTTCACAAATGACAGGAGTTGAGACAGTCTCTCGTCGATACATCAAACCTACAGGAACAGTTTCTGTATTATCAACTCTTCATGACAATCAATGGCAAAACAGTGCGGAAGTGAAGGAAAACTACATTTTACCCATTGAAACATTTGAATGAATCTGAACAGAGATGCACAGTACATAAACAGAAAATTTGCTTATTTAAACTTACCCTACAATCCAAAGTAACTCCGGGTGCACGTAAGAGACATTACGTGTACCCGTAGTTACTGCACCATCTAGTGAAAACCTATGGGAAATTCATATTGCAATCCAGAGCAAATTGTTCTTACACCGGAGCAAGGACTCCCCATAGTTACTCTGGATTGCACCCATAGGGTGCAATCCTAAAGACACTTAGGAGTTAGACCCCATTGAACACAATGGAGCTTATTTTTGAGTAGATATGGTTAGGATTGTGCTCAAAGTCGCAGAAAGTTAACTTGCAGCAAGAATGCTAAGTTATATTGCAAGCTAGATTTTTATCATGCTAGATTTTATTAAGGCACAAGCGAAATTTGCCCATGTTGTGAGAGTAAAATACCTCCTGTACATCATTCCCCATTGAATATAACACCTCCATGCGCCTCACCCCCCCCCCATGCGCAACAACCTCATGTGCAACATGAGTACATCTATCCCCCCATGTGCATCAATCCCCCAAGAGTTTCCATTGTTTCCTATGGGAAAATCCACTTCACTTAAAGAGTGTTTCACTTAAAGAGCATGCCTCCGGAACGAATTAAGCTATGTGAGGCATCACTGTATAGACAGACAGACAGACAGATAAGTATATTTATAGATAAGATGCATCTAAATTTTACATACCTTATGTTGCCTTAGGCCACCCTATGCCTTTTACAGAATAACTAGGGTGGCCCATCTTGCAGCTGGGTCAGCCCAGTGATGGATAGGGTAACCGAAGTGCACTTCTGGATTGTGCCCTATACCTATAACAGGTGAGTGGGTTCCCTGTGTGCTAATAAGAGTCCCCTTTTTCCTTTTATTATCAAAACTGCCAGGTACCCTATGGGGAGAAATTCCTTTCTGGCTGAGACAAAAGACCAATCTAACCTAGTATTCCTACATCAACAGTGGCTAACCAGAAAGCTCACATGCAGGACAGGTTGGAAATAGATACCCTATGTTCTAGGTCTATATAATATAGCATGTAAATAGAGGTACATGATCCCCAAAACATAGCTTTTCAGACTTTGTTATAACGGCAACAATTGAAAAAACAAATAACCTATCTCCTGTGGATTTAAAAGTGCACTGAACCGTATTCTGTGATCTTTCTAATATTTTCAGGTTGTTTTTTACCCCTGGAGGGCAGAATGAAATTTTAAAATGGCAGGTCCTTGAGAAGTAATGAAAAGATGTGGATGTCTGGAATCAACTGAATTATAATCAGAGTCAAACATTTTGGCATTTATGAAATGATATATAATTTGGGGTTGTCAGCCTAAATCAACAGGTTGGGGGTTCCATAAGAGAACCTACAGTTTGAAAAAGGTTCTCTTCTGCAAGCCATACCATCCCTGATTGGCTTTGCTTTACATTGTTTACTTGTCAGGCTAACAACCAAATGCAAAAGCCGACTATTAGGACCCAGTAGGGTTAACCCTGGGTTATATATAACTCTGGGTTATAACCCTGGGTTGTCTATAATACTATACACAACCAAGTTGGAGCACTGTTTCTTGAGTGGTGGCAGTAAGGGGAAAATGATTTGGCTTATTCCCAAATTGAATTGCCAGTATTGAAGCACACATTTTGCTTATAAAAATAAACCCATTACTTAATACGGTACTTTTTTCCTTTTGTAGCCACTGCAAACATAATGGAGGAGGGGAACAAAGAGGGGAGCATCAGCCTCAGTTTCATTGCCTCAGTTTCCAGCAGGCATGGGCTGAGACCAGTTCGGACCGGTACGGCCGTTCCGGTAGCTAAAATCAGCCCGCTGGTTGCGATCCGGTTGTTGTGGGGGCTGGCCAAAATGGCCGAACCAGTTCGGGGGTCATTTCCTGTTAACAGCCACCGTGGCCGCCATTTCCCCTGCTGGTCAGGAGGGCTCCTCGCCGCTGCGTGCTCCTCAGCGCACCCACAGCTCACCTCCCCCCGCTGGCCGGCAATGTGGCCAGGGACTGCAGCCTGAGATCCCAATACTTTACATGACTACTCAGAAGTAAGTCCCATGACAGGCAATGGGACTTACTCCCAGGAAAGTGGCTGGCTCTGCAGCCTGGATCCCAACCTGACTACACAGAAGTAAGCCTCATGCCAGTCAATGGGGCTTACTCCCAGGACAGTGTGGAAAGGACAGCAGCCTCAGAGCAACATCCTATGCAGGTCTACTCAGAAGTAAGCCACATGCTTAATTTTTTTTAAAAAAATTAATTTTAAAAAAATTCTTGCTGGCCCCGCCCCTGGCCCCACCCCCTGACCTCAGCCCCACCCCCTGACCTGACCTGGCCCCGCCCACTTCCAGAGAACCGGTTGTTAGGGCCAGGCCTGCCCATCACTGGTTTCCAGGCATAGTTTGTGGCTTTGGAAGCTCATGAGGAAGGGATCTGGGGAATTATAATCATGAGCTTTCTGGAAAATAGATTAGAAGAGGAAACAGATTAGGGAAGTGTCAAAGAGAGACAGTGTTGTAATTGTGTTAGACTTCAATTATTCTCATATTGACTTAGTCAATGGGTGTGAAAAGGATTTCCTCTGTGCCATAGAGCAGCCAGTCATGGAACCCACCAGGAGACAGGTGACTCTAGACTTAATACTGAGTGGTATTAAGGTGGTTTTTATTAACCCTTAACAAGGGTTAAAGGGGTAAGTGTTACTGAGCCTTTGGGGAATATTGACCATGCTGCAATTTGTTTTGCCATGCATGTCAGCAAAAGAACACCAAACAAATCTGCCACGCCCCCAAATCCAGAGTAACTACAGGAGCATGTAAGAGACTTTACGTGCACCCATAGTTATTGCACCACCTAGTGAAAACCTATGAGAAATTCATACTGGAATGCAGAGTAAGTTGTTCTTACACCGGAGTAAGGACTCCTCATAGTTACTCTGGATTTTGCCCACAACAACCCTTGACTTCCACAGGGCAGATTGGATGAGGAGACTAGTTAAGGAAAGGCTGAAGTAAAAAGGGGTCAAAACTCTTCAGAGGGCGGGGAAGCTATTTAAAACAATAATAATTGAAACCCAGTGGATATGTATAATGCAGAGAAGGAAAGGCTCAACTTTGTCCAGGAGGGAGCCAGCATAGTTAACAAGCCAAGTTAAGAGAGGTGGTAAAGGGCAAGCAAGCTTCCTTCCTCATATGGAAAGCTTGCCTGAATGAGGAGAATAAAAACGAACATAAAATGTGGCAAAAGGAATGTAAGAAGGTTGTACAGGAGACCAAGAAAGACTGTGAGGAGTGCATAGCCAACAATATCAAGGGGAATACTAAAGTCTTCAAATACGTATGATAGGAGCAGGAAACCAGCCAGAGAAGCAATTAGGGCGCAATCCAGAGCAAGTTCAACCTGCTCTGCCCTAACTGCTCTCTCCTAACTATTCTGTATCCAGAGCAGAAAGTTATGCTGCATCCAGAGAGTCAGGAAGCCTGGGCTGCCCTAACTGCTCCAGAGCATGCTAAGTCTGTGACAGCTGGGGAGGGCTTGCTCCTGAGTAGACCCCCCTCAGATCACACTGAAGAAGGAACAGCTGTGGTGCCTACATTATAAGGAAGCCCAGCAGTTCCTGACAACCAGTTACAGCTGCAGTTCTTCTAGTGCAAGATGGATGTTTGGAGTGGCCTGCTGTATCCTGAGGTTAGTGGGCTGCCATAGTTGTGCCATATCCTGAGGTTGAGAGGCAGGGATTGCAGCTAGGCTGGCCAAGAACTCAGATTTTTGGTCAACACTACCATTGTTACTCAGGCCTTATCATGGACCCCTATGGGTCTACTCATTACTATACCTGCTCCTGAGGTGGTATGACTCTGAGGGCTGGAAGAGGTCATTTCTGCCTTGGAAACAGGCTCTGGATACAGAGTAACTGCTCTGCCCTAGGCAATGCTAAACATGCCCTCAACTTGCCTCTCCTGAGCTGCTCAGGCTGCCCCAGTTAGGGCAGAGCAGGTCCACCTCTCTTAGGGCACCCTATGTTGCCTTGCTCTGCCCTAAGCCTCTTCCAGAGTAACTGGACTGGAGCATCTTGCAGTTGCTCCACCCTAGTGATAGATAGGGCAACCCAAGGGCTCTTATGTGCAAGGAATAGTTGCTCTGGATTGGGCTGTTAGTCTGCTAGATGGTGTGGGAGGCCAAGGGGAAATAAAGGGAGACTTAGAAATGGCAGAAAAATTAAATGAATTATTTGCATTCTTCTTCATGGCAGCAGACCTCAGGCAGATACCACAGTCAGAACAGCCTCTGCTTACCAAAGAATTAGGACAGACAGAGGTTATGAGAGAGGATGTAGTGGCTCTAATTGACAGTTTAAAGGTCAACAAGTCACCAGGCCCAGATGGCATCCACCCAAGAGCTATTAGGGAACTCAAGAACAAAACTGTTGATCTACTTACTAAAATATGCAACTTATCCCTAACTAGCGAAAAGCGTACCCACTTTGCGGGAGTAACATTTCCCCATACGCCATCTCCGCATGGCACATAAACACCCCATGCACCACTTCCCCCATGCGCCACTTCCCCCTGCGCATCATCCCCCATGCGCATCATTTCCCCATGTGCCACTTCCCCATGCGCCACTTCCCCCATGCGCCACTTCCCCATGCGCATCATGCCCCCATGCGCATCATGCCCCCATGCGCAACTTCCCCCCATGCGCAGCTTTCCCCATGCGCAATTTTCCCCATGAGCTATTTTCCCCCATGTGCAACTTAGCTCAAGCGCCTCATCCCCACACACCTCATCCCCACATGCGCAACTTCCCCATGCACAATTTCTCTCATGCGTAACTTTCCCCATGTGCAAATTTCCCCTATGCGTATCATCCACCCATGCGCAACTTTTCCAATGGGCAACTTGCCCCATGCACAACTTTCCCCCATGTGCAACTTTTCCCATGCACAACTTTCCCATTGCTCAATTTTCCCCACGTGCAGTTTTCCCCCATGTGCAACTTAGCTCAACCGCCTCATCCCCATGCGCCTCATCCCCGCATGCGCAACTTCCCCATGCACAATTTCCTCCATCCACAACTTTCCCCATGTGCAAATTTCCCCCATGCGTATTATCCACCCATGCACTACTTTTCCACATGCGCAACTTACCCCATGCACAACTTTCCCCCATGCGCAATTTTCCCCCACGTGCAACTTAGCTCAAGCGCATCAACCCCACACGCATCATCCCCATATGCACAACTTCCCCCGTGCACAACTTCCCCATGTGCGAATTTCCCCCATGCATATCATCCGCCCATGCACAACTTCCCCCATCTGCAACTTCCCCCATGCACAACTTCCCCATGCGCAACTTTCCCTCGTGCGCAACTTTCCCTTGTGCGCAACTTTCCCCCATGCGCAATTTTCCCCATGTGCAATTTTCCCCCATGTGCAACTTAGCTCAAGTGCATCATCCCCACGCGCCTCATCCCCACATGCGCAACTTCTCTCATGCACAACTTCCCCCATGCGCAACTTCCCCCATGTGCAACTTTCCCCCGTGCACAACTTTCCCCATGTGCAATTTTCCCCCATGCGCAACTTAGCTCAAGCGCCTCATCCCCACACGCCTCATCCCCACATGTGCATCTTCCCCCATGCACAACTTCCCCCATGTGCATCAACCCAATGCTCAACTTTCTCCCATGCTCAACTTTCCCCCATGCTCAACTTTCCCCCATGCGCAACTTAGCTCAAGCACATCAACCCCCATGCACATCATCCACCCATGCTCAACTTCCCCCATGCGCAACTTCCTCCATGCACAACTTCCCCATGCGCAACTTCCCCATGCACAATTTTCCCCCATGCGCAATTTTCCCCCATGCGCGTCATCCTCCCAAGTGCATCATCCCCCATGCGCAACTTCCCCATGCGCATCAACCCCCATGCACATCAGCCCCATGCGCAACTTTCCCCCATGCACAACTTTCCCCATATGCATCATCCCCCATGCGCATTGGTCCCCATGCGCATTGGTCCCCCCATGCGCATCGGTCCCCTCATGTGCATGGTCCCCCATGCGCAACATCCCCATGTGCAACTTCCCCATGCACATCAACCCCCATGTGCATCAACTCCATGCGCATCAACCACTATGCGCAACTTTCCCCATGCGCAGCATTCCCCCATGCGCAACTTCCCCCCATGCGCAGCATTCTCTCCAGTGCAACCTCTTCCTCTGAACAATATCCCTCCAGTGCACCAGGCACTGAGCACCAAATTGGCTGGATGTTGGTCAGACTCCCATGTTAAGTATGGGACAAAAACACGTTGGCCCCTTTTCAGCCCCTGAAGGGTTAATTTCTCCACTTGGGTTCTTGGTGGGTGTTCAGGAGACAGAAGGAACTCCCAGAATTCCATGCTTCAGGCCCAGCAGTTGGGGCAGAATGTTGCTGAGTCAGCAATTCTCCAATGCAAAGTATAGGGAGGAAAACGCGTTGCGCCCCTTTTCACCCCCTTCCGGTTGGAATTTCTGAAAACCGGTTCTTAGTGCACCCCCCGTCACGGAAGGAACACCCACCCCAAATTTCACGCTTCTAGGCCCAGCGGTTTTGGCAAGGCGGTGATGAGTCAGCGAGTGAGTCAGTGAGTCAGTGAGTCAGTCAGTGAGTGACTTCTCCCTTTATATATATAGATGATAGCTATGGTGCCAGATGACTGGAGGGCAGCAAACATCACATCAATTTTTTTAAAGGTTAGGAGAGCAGACCAGGGAAACTATCGGTCAGTCAGTCTAACGTTAGTTCCAGGTAAGATGGAGCAGAAGGCCAGCCAGTGTCCTCCATTCCAGTGCAGGTTAGGATTGGGCTGCCCAATACCTTGAACTCACAGTATTACATGAACAATAGGAAACGATGGTGAAACTTTCATCATGATAAGATTTTTCACCTAGTTGTTAAGTTACCAGACTTGCTCTTTAGATTTGAAAAGGGGAGAAAATCCATGAAAGTTTGTTCAGAGCCAAGTGTGCATGAATGAGCAATAGTGGAGTTTATCAACAGGCAGTCAGGCAGCCAAATTCTGCATCACGGTCAACAGAATGCAGCCTCTCAGTTCAGCACAGAACTTCAGTGTTCAGGCATTTAAATGGTTTAAATGATGCTGTTCCTTCAAGGCAGTTGTGGGGATACTTTTCATAAAATACACTCCACATTGCCAGCAACCATTCAAGTTAAATAGCACAAGAAATGTTAGAGGTGGCTGTATTATACTGTTAATCCTCGCTGGAAGGCTTCCTGAATTGTTCAAGGGTAGTATTGGAACTGATGATAAACTAATTTGCCATGGGTCTTAAGTTCATGTTATCTTTTCTTATCAGCCTGAGGGTAGGTCAGAGAATTAAAAACATTTGAGAAACCAGAATGGGTAAAGGAAGTAATTCACATGCTGTTGCAGAGTGTCACTTTAGCAATCCCACCTCCACCCCCACCTCCACCCCTCCCTCATGGATCATTTAATGCTTAATTTAGTGTTTCAAGGCAATTTAATTTCCATCATTTGTATAGCAATAAGATGGTGTATCATACTTGGGCTGCCTGCCCCTTTAGATTCAAGCATTCCTTTCTTTTCATAGACATGATCTTCTCAGGAAATCACAGAGTTTGTAGCATTTAAGCAAGCAGACACACAGTTCCTTCCACGCATTGATCCTTATCAAGTCATTATTCAGACATATGCAGGAATGAACTGTACATTGAAAGAAGCCTTTAAAAGATCCCATGTTCATTGGTTGCCATAGCCTTTCAGACATGAGCGTTACTTTGGTGGGATCAGTAAGCAAATGTAACCTGACTGACCATTCTGAGATAGCTGAATGGTTAGTCCAGATGTGTAGGACTTTCTCCCAGTAACACATCTCTAATGCCTGCAGGCTGGAACTCAATTGGAGAGCTGATGGAAGGCAGGGATCCTGAATTCACATCTCATCTCAGCCATCCTAATCCAACATTCCCCTCAAATAGCTTATGAAAAGTGAATAACAAAAAAGAAAAGAAAGACAAAATCAGAGTGAACAGTGAATGGAGAAAAAGAAATTATTATTAAGAATTTAAGGGCACAATCCTAACCAACTTTCCAGCACTGAGGCAAGGGCAATGCGACTCCGAGATAAGAGAACAAAGATTACCCCTTAAACTCCCAACCGGGTCAAATCATCACCTGCCAGGAAGTTTGTGTTGTGTTTTTACTGGAATTTATTATTATTACCTGACAAGACTTTCTGACTTTTTTCCTACTAATTAGACAGTCGCAATACCAAAAGCATGAAGATTTTGAATTTACAGTTTTTCTGTAAAATCCAATTTATACATATTATACCAAGTTGGGTCATACTGGGCCCATGTTGCCTTTTATTGGTTATTCAATATTTTGCTAGCTAAAATTGTATTAAAAATCATTATACTAATTATAATCATAATTATTATTCATTATATGTACATTATATGTACATTATATGTACACAATTTTAGACTGTGAGGCCCTTTTGGTACAGGCACCCATAAGCTATTAATTTTTTCATTTTCTTGTAAACCACTTTGTGAACTTTTCAGTTGAAAAGCGGTATATAAATACTGTAGATAGATAGATTATATGAACATTGTATGTACCTAACTATAGTACAGGGTTGCACAGGTCAAAACTGACCCGTACAGGATTGCACAGGTCAAAATTGACCCGTGCAGTCTTAGGTGATAAAAACTGTACTAAAAAAATCATTATTTCACAATAAAAATAATTATACTAAAACTTGACACAACATTTATTCATTTTATGTACATTATATGTACCTAACTATAGTACAGGGTTGTATGGGTCAAAATTCACCCATGCGGTCTGAGGCGTGACAAAAAAATCCCGGTATTTAAAGGGTTAGGCTTCTGTAACTGCAAATCAACTTCAAGATACAGTACCGGTACATACTGTGCAGGTACAGATAGCCAGTGTAGGAAAGCTGTTTAGGATTTGTACACTAAGGTGCAATTATCCAAGGTGCAATTTAATTACCTTAAGGTAATTAAAATGTGATTTGCATTTTCTAGCTCTGTTTTCTTACACAGCTGGAAGAGACAGAACACTTTTTCCGAATGGAACTGTATTCTAGCCTGCTTTGCAATAGCTGAAATCTCAACCTTTCCAGCTAGAGAAAAATCCCAACTAGCAAATTCACTGAAGGTGTAAAATGTGATATGAAAAAACTAGGAGCTTAATCCTACCTTAAAGTTGGGCTAGCACATGTTCTTTGTGGTGGTCTGCATATATTTCAAATATGCCTGAGGCTGCAATCCTGGGAGTAAGACTCATTCAACACAATGGGGCTTACTTTTGAGTAGACATGGTTAGGATTGTGCTTTAAGGTACATCTGCATCTCCATGTGAGTCAACTTGGCTAGTGAGAAGATGCCTATGGAGATGACGACCAACTTCTGCACCACTCAGACCTGTTAGGTCTGCACTGGCCATGGGAGACCGGCATGGGGTGTTTGGGTGGGAAAAGGGGAGTGTTTGGGGGCAGTTTGGGTACATTATGAGATGGAAGCAGAGTGGTTGATGAGCAGGCAGGTTGGTGAACTGGGCCCGGTCAGGAGGGGTTAGTCTGGGCACTTAGGAGGAATTCTAACCTTCCTCTTTAGTAATCTAGCATTGTTCTCATGGGCACTAGTGATTTGTTGTTGTTTAGTTCTTCAGTCATGTCCGACTTTTTGCGACCCCATGGATTGCAATACACTAAGCTCCCCTGTCCTCCACCAGCTTCCACAGTTATGTGTTGTGACTGTATGTCTGTGCACTTCATACGCACCGCGCACTGTGACTGTATGTCTGTGCAATACCTTAGTATTTGGCATAACTTTACTTCTTAGTGTCTTGTTTTCATTTGCCCCTTACATTGGGTTATTTTAAATTTTTTAAGCTATAACAAATCCTCCTTTTCAGAGCCCTAAAGCTGATATTTGGGGGTGGGGGGAAGCACCAGCAAAATGTTAAGGATTGGTGTTCTTGGCTACTGTCTTTTTCCCAAGACAACAGGATCTGAGCAGCAAAAGGGTAAAGGGTTCTCCATGCAGAATTTAGCTCCTTAATCCAGCCTTGTAGGCTGGCACAATCTCAACAAAAGAGAAGGAATGAAATTACCCAGTTCTGCATTTTGGCAGCTTTCTCCATTGTCAGGAGGCCAGAAATTAATTCCCTCATATTCCTTGTTTGCCACCAACTTTGGCAGGCCTCCCTGAACCAGGTTTCCTGTGTAAATCTGTCAACTGCAATGATGCACAGCATGAAGCGGGACAGAAAAGGACATGCAAAGAGTGTGGTCCATTCTCCAGATCAAGTGCCTCGAAGTCCGAGCCTGCCTGGCACTGGAGCTATTCCCATCAACCTGGCTGATGATTTTGATGTGACATGAAAGAGATTTACATTCATTCCCTGAATTCCCCCTCCCTACCTCCTCTGCCCCGAAATGCAAATTCTTGCCAATCATTGCAGATTGCTCTGAAGATTGTTGTTATACTCAGACTCTGTGTGTGGGAGGCTCTATCCCTTCTGGCAAACGACAGAAACTTCCAGCTGTTCAGCATCTCGCTGAGAGAGAACACTGTTGTAAGGTATGATATGTTAATAAGGCAGCTGACTACTCAGTCATTGAAACTGTGCTGGGGAGACGGAGATGTGGCATCAATTTGCTCGGCCACAAATGCCTCTTTGACTAGTCACAGTCCATAAGACTCTTCAAAATGTAGGCCTGGCCTGAGTGCTTGGATGGATCATGTAACATAAAGGGAAACATGCCCACTAATGGTGGCATTATTAACACATTAGACATTTCTGTTTTCGGAACAGTGGGAGGGAATGATTAGCATGTAAAACATTTGCAACCAAAACTGCTTGAAAAGGTGTATGTCTCCTTCCAAAATGAACTCTGGGCATGATCCAGCCGAACAGTCTGAAATCAGTGGATTTCAGTGTGTGTGTGTGTGTGTGTGTGTGAGAGAGAGAGAGAGAGAGAGAGAGAGAGAGAGAGAGAGACTGTTTTACAAGGGGGAGCCATCTCACTATGCCAGCAAAGCACATGTGATGATGTTAGCATGGAAGCCTCTGCAAAGAGAATTGGTGGGTGTTTATCCCAAGAGACACAGGAGTTTTATTCCTTCCTTTGCACATGGATTCTCTTCACCCAGGCCTTCCCCTTTCTGTTCCAGACTAACCCTACAATCCAGAGTAACTAGGGGAGCACGTAAGAGACATTACGTGCACCCGTAGTTATTGCATTACCTTGTGAAAACCTATGGGAAATTCATATTGCAATCCAGAGCAAGTTGTTCTTACACTGGAGCAAGGACTCCCAGTAGTTACTCTGGATTGCGCCCTTAGAGTACAATCCTAACTGTGTCTACTCAGAAGTAAGCCCCACTGTGTTCAATGCATCTTACTCCTAGGAAAGTGTGTCTCCTAGGAAAGACTCCCAGTCTGAGAGCAGAAAAATAGCAGACAGTCTCTTGGCCCCTTACTGTCCCCCCTTGCAGTGTCCTCTTCCCATCATTAGCACTAGAAAGCAAACAGTGTTGAAATCCCTGTGATTACCTGTATCATGTTTATATCACCCTGGGTGAGAAACAGTGGTGGGCACCAGCAGGTTCGCACCTACTCTATAGAACCGGTTCTTAACAAGAGATACGACATATAAAGTTTAAAAATAGCCATTTAAAAGTGGCTGCCAGATGGACAGAGAACCGGTTCTTAATTTCTTTGAAGCCCATCACTGGTGAGAAACCATATCTCAGTGGCAGAGCACATGCTTCACATACAGAATGCCACAAGTTCAACTCTGGTATCTCTAGGTAGCCCTGTGGAAGACCTTTTCCTAGGTGTTCCACTGCCTGTTATTGTAGCAGAAAACGATGATAGTACAATCCTAACCAGTGCTGGGCTTCAGGGGGTTCTCACAGGTTCTATAGAACCCTTTGCTAATGAGTGCCTGGTTCTGAGAACCGGTTACTAATGGGACATAGAACCTGTTGTTAATTTAGGTTATTAGGACATAGAACCTGTTGTTAATTTATTTGAATCCCACCACTGATCCTAACCCCCTGGTTAGCGCAGCACAAGTACCAAGCTGGTCTAGAGATGTTGCAACGGTGCCACTTCTGCACCACTCTTGGGGGAGCGATTAGGACAGCACCCAGACATTCGCCCATCTCCCCACAACATCATGGGGAATGGGGACAGGTGAGTTGTGCTGGCCTAAATTGGTTAGTATTGTGCCCTAAGTTATAGTGACCCAACAGTCTTGACTTTTGTAGCAACTCAGAATCAGTTGAAATCAGTGTTGCAAATGCTTCACTTGGGCTGGATCATTCGTTTTGTTTCCATGGGAAACTGTACAAACTCTCCATTTCTTTAACAAACAAAACCAGCATCATTTTATTTGAAGTGTGCCATTTTCTGAGTGCATTAGTATGAAAGAAACATCTGTATTTTAAAATTTTCCAGGCTTTTATATCCATGCCATCAAATCACCCTCATTCTCATCCAGATATAGGCATCATTTTTCTCTGAAAGAATGAATCACAGTTTCAAAGAAAGCAATACAGTTTGCTTGCTGAGAGCAATCTCTAGCAATATATGAGGACTCAAGTCTTCTCTCCCACATATCTATAAGAAGGGAACAACGATTGCATGGATGGCAGACACCAGAATTCTACTGATTCTGCTCTAATATTTGTTTTTGTTTCTCTTATCCAGGGGCTTGACTGGGAATGAAGGTATTGCTATACTTTCCCCCCTTTGCTTTTATTGTACCTGGTTTTAGGCTTACAGTAGTTATTTTCTGCTTTGAATAAAGACAAAGGCAGGGTGACAGGATTATGCCTGAACCCCAGGGCCAAAATTCCTAATCCCAGGCCAAAATTCCTACCCGCTTAAAAAAACTGCCAAAGTGTATTTTTTGTTTTTGTTTTTCTTTTTTTGACCATAACATTTGATAGGAAGGATATATCTCCAAACTGATTTTTGCATTGGATTCTGCTCTTCAATACGAATCCAACGACATATGGCATGATGGGATACTGTGCACTATCGCGAAGTGTCAAAATGAACCCAAAATGGAGGACAATGAAGCAAAAATGTAGGACACCTAGACAGGAGGCTAAAAATCCAGACAAATCCGGGTTTTTCTGGTCATATGGTCACCCTGGACCAAAGGTGCAATTCTGAAGTGCACTTGGGTGAGCCTATCTAGTACTGGGCCAGTATAAGTTGAGATATGCCCACCCAGCTGCACCAGAAAAGGCCTGGGCCAGCGTAAGTCAATTTAGGCCAGCATAAGTTAACTTACAGTACACTGGCACAAGGCAGCTGTGCCAGGGCCAGCCTAGCAGGACTAGCTTAGGTAACTCAGCAGGGGCGTGTTGAGAGTATGTTAAGCACTGCCTAGAACAGTGCAGATAGGCTGTAACCAGAGCCAGTTTTCAGGGCAGACATGCCCCCTTCCCAGCTTCTCAAAGTTAGAGGAGCACCACCTCAGGAACAGGAATAAATCTGAGTAGACCAAAGGCGTCCATGATAAGCCGGAGTCAGAATGGCAATGTTGTTAAAAATCTGAGTTCTTGACCAGTCTAACTGTAACCCCTGCCTTTCAACCTCAAGATACGACACAACTACGATAGCCCTCCAACCTCAGGATACAGCACAACTCCAGCTGGTCACTCCAACAATCCCCTTGCACCCACCCTTCTCTATAGGTACTGCTGTACTGCAGTCTCATGCTGCAGGTGGGACTGGTTGCCAGGGACTCCTGGGTTTCCTTATAAGGCAAGCACCACAGTTGTTCCTTGTTCAGTGTGATCTGAGGCAGGTCTCCTCAGGAGCAAGCCCTCCCCAGGTGCCACTAACTTGGTGCTCAACAGCCTCCTAGCTCTGTAGATTTGGTCCTTCTTTAAGCTCAGGATATAGCGTACTTGGGCCAGCCCAGCTGGGTCATTCTAACTGGCCTCACTTCAGGATTACTCCCCAAATTAGGTATCACAAATAAGGGCTTTTTATGGTCTTTTTAAAATAGTACTTATGAGGGCTTTTACACAATTTGGATAAGCATAGAATGGGATAGATAGGGAGGCTTCAAATCTATCTCCCACAATAGTCCAAATCTAGAGTCTTTACCTTACTACAGATTCTCTTACCATTACCCCACATATGTTGTATGTATGAAAATAAAGCTCCCATTGGATCCAGAGCAAATTGCACATCTGGGAGAGTCAGGGTCCAATCCGAACCAATTTAGGCCACTGCAACTCCCCTATTGCCCCATGCCTGCAGTGGCATGCAGAGGTTGGTGCATGTGGTGGTTGGCCTAACCCCCTCAGAAAGGCACAGAAATGCCTTGTGGCTTTTTTGCTACACCACAGGACTTGTGTGGGCCTAACTGTGGTTTAGGATTGCGCTGTCAGAATCAGATCATTGCTACCTCCTCTCCTCCCCTTTAAATAATGGGGAGAAGAGGAGCATCCCCCAGAGTGGCAAGCAGCAATGCATGCTTCCTCCAATTTCAGAGGAGATCCACTCCTCCAGCTCTAACAGATCCTTTCTCACCACTTCTAGAGCAGTGCAGAAGGCTCCATCAGAGTGTTTTGGAGTCACTCAGAAATGGCACCCAGGAAGCAAGTGATGCATGTCTCCTGGAATTTTATTTATTTATTTATTTATTTATTTATTTATTTATTTATTTATTTATTTATTTATTTATATCCCGCCTTTCCTCTCCTACAAGAGGGAGCCCAAGGCGGCTAACAACAAACAGGATAAAACACCATTAAAATCGAATTATAAATATAGATTAAGACATAATTAAAAAACAATTCAAATACAGTTAAATTTTAAAAGCTAAGAACAATTAAAACAGACTAAAAATCATTAAAAACAGTAAAAATAAAACAATAAAACTGCCCCCAACATATGCCTCATTTAAAATGCTTTTTTAAAATAAAAGGTCTTAAGGCTCCACCTGAAGCTCTGTATAGAGGGAGCTTTCCTCAGTTCTAAGGGGAGGGAGTTCCAAAGCCAGGGTGCCACCACTGAAAAGGCCCTATCTCTGGCCGCCACACCTCTCACATCTCTTAGTGGTGGCACAGTCTGAACAACTCAGGTTGCAGCTGGCGGATCAGCCGAAGCTGAGCAAAGGCTCCCCTGGCCACAGCCGCCACCTGGGACTCCAGGAGCAGCTGCGAATCCAGGAGAACCCCCAAGCTGCGAACCTGCTCCTTCAGAGGGAGTGCAACCCTATCCAGAATAGGATGATATTGGCCCTCTCCTATCCAAGTCACAGATTCCTGCAATTCCTGCAAAGGAGGAACAGTGGAGGCATTAGGTGGAAGTGACTGCAGTGATGATAATGTCACCACAATTACTTCTCGTAATGGTAGGGAGACAGCTCCAGGTGGAGGAAAAACCAGGATTGCTTCTGCATGATAGGGAGAGGTTTAAAGCTCCATGTCCTCCTGCAACAGGCCCAGATCTGGATTACTTCTTCCTTGTGTGCTATTTACAAGTAGTGCCTCTATATAGGCAGAAGGTCTGGTCTAGAGGGCTGAGCCGCTGTAAATTGCCCAAAGCTCTGAAGGTCATGGTCACGAGAACAACAGAAGCCTTGCACCGATAGAGGTTGATACTGGACTGTGGGAGTGTGTGTAAAGAAAGAAAGAAATGCAGTTGCAGTGGCGTCTGTCCAAAGGCATGTGAGCAAATGAATGTGAGACTGGACATAAAAGGAAACCTCTAAGAATGTAGGAATTATTGAAATAGAGAACCTTTCTTTGAATTGTAAAACCATTCTAGGGTTAGTAAGCCTGCCTATGTAAACTGCCTTGAGAATAAAGTCAAAAGAGAAATCTGATGACCTGAAAAAAGGTATATAAATACCTATGTTTGTTTGTATGTGTGTTATATCCCCTGATTTGGTATCCATTGATTTGACTCTACAAATCAGGGTCTACATACTTTAAATACTAACCAGGGTTTAAATACTTGTAATAAGGGAAAAAACACCAAAGTCTAATTGCCTGATTTTGTGCTGTTAAATGCATTGGTTGTAATCCTCATGGTGTTAAAGATAGATTTAAAGACCCATTTACAGGTTTCTTGTAATCCACTCCACTGTCATCCCAGAATGCATCAGTATAGATGCTGTATGGCATTCAACCATACAGCCATAGATAGGGTGAAATCTAATGGAATGAAATTATTCCATTAGGAGCAATGGAAATGCAAGAAAACTGGAAGTGGTTCTTTAAGTCATTTTTCCCCACTGATTTGGTAGCTTTTTCCCGCACTGATTTTTTATCCACTGAGGGTTTTGGAACAGAACTGTTCCAGAAACTGCAGTGGATAATAATGCATGACCTGTACTCGTGAAAAAATGAAGCACCCAAAAACCAATGATTTGATTATGGTTGCTTCTAACTGGCCCCCCTTCTTTAAACATGAAATCTAGCAACCTCCAGCATTAATCAGAACATGGCAGTATCTTTCAAGACAAACAGTAGAAATAAAAGAGTAATGTGATCATCGTTACATTAGCAAAGCTGGAGATTAATTTTAGACGATACACTAGGTAAAGAGTCTGTCAAACCCAAATCTGTGTGACATACCCTGAGAAACAACAACAAAAGTCTACACATTTTAAAAAGATTTCCTTCCTATCAGCAAAAGCTCACAGACATCAGAGGAATGGATTCCTCTGTTTCTTTTTCATACTTCCTAATCAGATGTAATGACTGCTCACACTGTATAGATGAACATTCAGGAATGAGCATTACTGGCACTTTGAAGTCTGTCAAGTGTAAAAACAAACACGGCATTGTAAGCCTGTATCTCCAGGCCTTTCTGGAAGGTAGCAACATCATAACAGTAATATGACACAAACCAAGGATAAAACTGTGGCAGAATATCAAAGGAAACCACAGTTGGTCAATATCCAGTAATTATTGTTTTATGGGAATCTTGCCACATGCCAAAGAACATAGGAAGCTAGACATGCATTGGAAAGATTTTGGAGGGATTTTGTAGGGAGGTAAAGACAACAGAAGGCCCCCTGTATCAACGCTTCTCTTTTTTAACTTGTTCAGCGCCAATAGGTTGCAACGCAGTGTGAGGAACAAAATGATATTTTGTCTTGTTTGGAGGATTTAAGTGGCATAGCTAATTATTGTTCTTCCAATAGTGCTTTTGAGATTGACAAGACATGCTAAATAGGCACTCTTGACATTCACAATCCATACAGTTACTCTGTCAAACCCTTGCAAGTGGAGCTAGTGTAAGTGGCACAACAAATAGAGCGCAAAAGAGCAACAGTAATCTTACTTCCTTAGTCTCATCCTGTGTTGAGAGGATGAGGCACATTTAAAGGAAGAGGCAGGGTGACCAGACCCAGGTTGCCCCAGAGTCCTCCTGCAAAACCTCTCTCTCCGGGAGGGGGGAAACCCCAGAGCCCCTCCAGGATTCCCCCTAACCCTCCCAACATTAAATTTTAGTGGATGTCCCCTTGTTCTGGTGTTATGTGAAAGGGAAAAAGAACATCTCTCTCTATCCACTCTATCCATCTCTTGCATAATTTTGTACATATCAATCATGTCCCCCCTCTTCCCATGTTCTTCTTCCCTCCAGTAAGTCCCAGCAGTTGCTATGGGGCTACTCAGGCTCATGCTAGTAAAACCACTGGCACAAATCCAGGCAGCTCCATGTTGAGAAATCAGACCCAGGAAGCGGAACAAAATATGGTGGTAGCCACTACCACTGTTGCCACCCCCTCCCTGCCTAACTCTTGTCCTGTTACACCCCTTCCCAACTTCTGATTATTTGATCAAGACAAGAGATAGTTACTACACGGTTCACAAATTTTATTTCTCATCCATATTAAAACAAAATAATAGGGGACTGCGGTGGCTCAGTGGTTAAAGATGCTTTACCTGTCCACCAGAAAGGCGACAGGTTAAGGCATGAGTATCGCCTGATGGAGTGAACTCCCATCACTTGTCCCAGTTCCTGCCAACCTAGCAATTTGAAAGCATGCAAATGCAAGTAGTTAAATAGGTTACAACCTGGCAACAGACCCCTGTAACAGACTGGATGATTTCCATTGCATCAAAACATGAATAGCATGGATAGCACAGCACCAATCCAGAATAGTGGACTCTGTCATAGAGTGGGGAAAACGCTAGGAAGAAGAAGATTAAAACAAATTAATAACCACAATAAGCTAAAATCTGTGGAATTTTAGAGAAATGTGTGCCAACTGTAAAAAAAAGTTATATATTTCATTGAATAAATTATCTGCTGTTAATTATTTGCTCATTTCTAGCCAACATGTATCATAGTTAATGTAAAATGTGACCAATTTTTTTTGAAGTTCCTTGTGGCTAAAACACCTTTTGATCATGAAAACAACTCGGATTACAATTGGTTCTTTCACACCACAGATGCTAAATAACAGCTTGCAGCCAAGAGAAATATGTTATCAAACCAAGGCTTCAAATAAATTCTTCTAACAGGATTAAGTCCTCACATGACCCATGCCTTAAATGTGTGTCGACAGTTGAAGCATTTGAATATAATTTGTTTTTGCACTTGTGAAAATTGGTTTGTCCGCTCCCAAAAATATATAGAGAAGTTTTTTTAAAAAATTCTATTCAGGTATTTCTGCTGACTTAACTTTGGTTGCAATCCTAAAAACACTTTAGGATTGGAGTAAGACCCATAGAACACAATGAGGTTTACTTCTGAGTATACATGGTTAGGAAGGTGTTGTCATTTTTAAATAAGACCCAGGTGGCATATTCTAAGAAAAAAGTTAGATTTGATAGTGTTTTGGAAGATATGTATACCCTACCTTTCCACCATTATGGGAGCTTATTAGCTGTCTTTGAATGGTCACTTTATTGATTGAAGGTGGAAACCTAACCTTGAGGCAGGCAAGCACATATCTAGGAGTGTTGCGAGTCTCTTCTGCACTGACGCTGAAGTTGGGAGACTGCCCTTGCAATGAGAAAGTGAGTTCAAGCCAGATGTTTCAGGCTGGCACAAAGGTCTGGGAAGGACAGAGGGAGGGCAGAGCAGAGGTGTTTTAGGGCTGGGAGAGAGAAGAAAGAGGGCAGACCCATGGGAAGGTCAGGGCCAAGTGGAAAATAGAGCCAAGATCTGGCACCTGGCTGAATCCTAAGAGCATAAGCCTAACCATGTCTACTCAAAATAAGCCCCATTGTGTTCAATGGATCTTACTCCCAGGAAAGTGTCCTTAGGATTGCAGCCATAATCCCATTGCTGGTTGACTCCGCACAACATCAGGCTGGTCATATCTGTGCCATATCTAGGTGGTACAGATCCAAGTAGGGTTGGGGTTTGCTGTGGTGTTACCCAGGGCAAGGAGAATCAATTTCCCTTGTTCCAGTCTGAGCCATAGCCAGACCCAACCCTGTTCTGAATGCAAGATAGGCCAGGCAGACTGCCCGTTCAGTATGGTTTAGGACTGGGTTGTGATTCACTTTTGAAATGAAGCATGGCCTCATGTCCCTTAATGCACTGATACATAGGTATCCTCCTCATAGCTGTGGTGGTGCATGTTGCTACGTTGAATGGAGGACTCTGAAATGGGTAGGTAGAAGGGTTACTACCTGGAACATAACACCTGCTAATTGAGTAAGAGGCACTTTTTCAGTGGGTGATCCACTTTGATGTAGCAGAGGTAGAATAACTGACTCCCCTCAGCCCAACAGTGTCCTTTCCAGAGGCTGTCCACTGTGTTGTTTTTTGTTTGTTTGCATCTTTTTATATTTTACAGAGCTTTTAATAGAGCCCTGTTATTTCATTTTTTTCTTTAATCCGCTTTACGAACTTTTTAGTTGAAAAGTGGTATATAAATACCGTTACTACTACCACCACCAACAACAATAGCAACAGTAACTCGTGCTAATATGATCAAATACGCTTAGAAGTGTTTAAAATGTTTTGTTATGGTAGTAATGAAGATTTTCTTCACCACTAGTGGCTGTCAAATCAATGCCATTCAGCAGTACAGTTTCATGGAAAATAAAGCTGCATCTTACGAAATCAGTCAGTGTTTGCCAAGAACCATAGAACTGCTGAGAGAAATATGCCAGTCATTTTGTAGCTATGAGCCTTTCTATTTAGCAAGACTTAGAAACTTTAATTTGACTGCAAAGCTAAAACTCTGAGTAGAAGAAAGACTACTGACTTGCTGCAGTTGGCTTCAGTTGCAAGCATTCATCAGTAGCAAAGGATATGCTAAAGGGAATACACAGATAATCAGCTGCAAATTGAGCTGCAAATTTACCAGCCCATCATGACTGGTAAAGAATTGCAGAAGTTTAAATCACTTTTGGCAGAAATATTGGACATTATACTGTACACAGAGCACTTTTTAAACCACAGTTGTCAAGCTTTGAACAAAAGCCCACTCTTCATTTTGACTTCCTAATCAGCTACAACACTGTTCCCAAATGCCGCTATAGGGTGAAGACTGGAGTGAGTATTTTATATTTTTGGAATTTACAAAGGGCATCAAATTTCAAGGGGTCACGTCTTATTGGGTTTATGGCTTGCGTATGGGATAAAACTGCTTGTGGCAAATTGTATGTGTTGATCTTATTTCCAAATTACAGTTTGAGGAAAACTGTGAAGGTGACATTCAACAACATTCAGCTGAACCTGCTCGAAGATGTGATCCGAGATCTAACAAGCCACACTAGGGATGCCTAAGGGCTTGGCATGCCCAGTGAGATTTTTAATGTGTTTCCTTTGAGAAAGCAGGGAAAAAACTAGTGAAATAACAAACTGCTTCAAAACTCTTGTTCAAAAAATGCACAGAAGTCAAAGATATCCATGTTGATATGTCATTTGATTTTAATTACCCTTGTTTCAAAAAATTATGTGCAGAGAGTGGTTGAGGAAACCCATGCCTTGAGTGACTATGAATATGTGAAACATGCAGTACTAAGTTAGACCATCTATCTATTTCAATATTTTTTATTCCAAATAGCAGCACCTCTCCAGGGGTTTAGGCAGAGCTCTTGATCTTCCCATTACCTGCTTGCTATTGCATAAAAGGTCTAAATTCAATCCTAGCATTTCCAGCTACAAGAGCTGAACCTGGTATCTTTTCAATGCAAAATATGTGCTCTCCTCCTCCTGAGCTAGCACTGCTTCCATTGCTTAGGGAAACAGAACTTTACCAGATGATTTCACAACCACCATTACTTTCCCCCAGACCCTTATCAGTTAATCAGCAGTCATGCCAGATTACTATAAGGTAATCAAACCCAGTGGTGGTCCTGGGCTTTTTTCTGCCATCCCCTGATCTGGAAGTAATTGCAGTGATGTGATCATGTCACCACAATTACTTCTAGAATTGTGTTGGGTGTTCTGACATCTCCTGGTGCAACTCTGTGCCATTCTGTTCTGCATCTTTTGTTTTCTCCAAAGAGACCCAGAATTGCACCCAGGGTGATTGCGAGATGTGGCCGCTCTTACCAGATTCAGTGGTTTTTTGAGATTTCCTCCTCTTCCACAGGAGGTGACTTAGAGCAGCAGTACTCCAAGAGCTGTGTCTCCTGATGCTCTGTTGGTCTAGGCCACCTCTTTCCCCATAAAGAAGGAGTTGTGTTGCAGAGTTGCAGCTGGACTGGCCACAACTCACAGCCACTCCAGGTGTAATTCCACACTATCCCTCTGTCATCAGGAGGTGGGGTGTGAGGCTGGTGGTGCTGTCCCAGAGACATGGCACCTGGGGGATTTGCCCTCATTGCTCTCCCAGGTATGCCACTTATCAAACCTTATCAATAGACATGCCAGACTATTGATTTATCTAATCCGGACCATTTATAAGCTTCTTTCTTGCCATAGCAACCCAAATTTTCAGCATGTTATTATTAGGTATTGATTGGGGCCTTGGACACAGAAAATGAATTGTGTGTTTCCTTGGATCCAGCATCTGCCTCTATGTAGGAGTACAAGCAAATGCATATACAAATAAATGTCAGAGCTGATAACAGCTTGAACAAGGAGGAAAAATGAAGCTTACTGCTTCAGAATCTACAAGATGTGCATTGGTAATATCCATGACTTGTTATTCTGAATTATTTACAAAATTCCTCTATAAATATTTTGTATGACACCTTCCTAAATTGAAAGCACCAGTGAAGAGTGCTAAGATTAGAATTAATTTAAGGGGCTCCTCAGTACCACCAACCATTACGTTTTTAGCCTCCATTGTTTTTTATATGGGATTGTAATGTGTGCATCAGAAATCTGCAAGATGCCTAAATTCATAGCAGTGTCTTCCCAAGCACAATAGTATACCTACTGCAACAAGTAATTAATCTCGGGCTCAAGATTTCCTGATGGGAGCCTATTGACTCCAGTACAATAGATGAAAGTATTTTATCCTGTGTGTTCCCCTCCTGACCCTTTGCCACTTTTTTCATGCACTGTCTCCTCTTGTACTATATGGAAGGATTCTTCCTTCATGCCAATATTTTAGGCCTCTTTGACTCTCAGAAGGCTGGAATTTCTAGCCTTTACTTAAGGAGATTATCAGGATAATGACGCTCAAGGAAAGGCCTTTTCCCTCCATATGTTGAACTTGATGCAAACTTTGTTCAATAAATGCAGGGGAAGGAGAAATGCAAGATAGCAAGAACGCTGTGTCAGGTACCCTGCTGATAACCATACAGCTGCACAAATACGGATCTACATATCAGCAAAGGAAGAGGAATTTGTTCTACAGCTGAAAATCTGGATGGAGGTTCTGTTTTTAAAAAATTCATTAGATTACAGGTGAGCTACTAGCCAAACTAGCTATGATATAACGGAGAGGCCTTGTGTACTGTACTCTGGTTCCCAGAACTTTCACACATGTTTTTATCTGAATCTTCATCACAAACAATATTTTCAAGATCTTTAGTTTCTCCCAACTCAAATGAATGAATCAAAACAAATTTACCCCAATCCTATGATTTCAGTTGCCAATTTTAATGAAATTTACATATAAAATGGATGACAGGAAAATTGGAATTCTTCCTTAGCTAACCAAAAACTAAGTTGAAGTGTGGCACGACTAGTATAGTCCGACACTTCTGATGGTCTTTTTTCTCTTCATGTCTCTGAATGTCTTCTGGACACAACCAGATGCAGTTTGGACCTAGGTATCTTTGGTATCCATTCCTAGACACAAAGATAACTCTTGCAGTCCAATATGGTCTCTGGAAATGATTAGAGCCTTGTTTCATGTCTAGAGCCATTCTGAGGCCCATAGAGGCTTAGAAGGTGTTAGAAAGCTACTTCTGGTTTTTGCAAAAACTTTAAGTGTTCATCCAACACTTCACGTGTCTGTTTTTTTCCTCAGGCCTCTGAAAGTCTTCTTGACACAACCAAAACACCTGTAGTTGCACCTGGGTGGTCCTGTGTGAGTCCTTCTGCCATAGGTTCAGAAAATGCATAAGAGTAAGTGCCTCTTACGTCTTCCTGTAGTTACTCTGAATTGTAGGGTTAGTGTAAAATATTGAATGAGGATTTTGTCCTGGAGGTGGCTGCTACCAAACCCCTTCTTACCCTACAATCCAGAGTAACTACAGGAGCACATAAGAGACATTACATGTACCCATAGTTACTACACAACCTAGTGAAAACCTATGGGAAATTCATATTGCAACATAGAGCAAATTGTACTTACACTGGAGCAAGGACTCCCTACAGTTACTCTGGATTGCACCCTTAGACTCCTTAAACACCTTCAACCTGAGATCACAGCTTCTCAAAAATTTTAGTAGCAGGACCAACTTTTTAGGATGACAGTCTGTTGGGATACACCAGAAGAGATGTCATTAATCTGGAAGTGATGTCATAGCCAGAAGTGACATCATCAAGCAGGAAAATTGTTAATAAACTCCATATGACAAATAGGTAAGTAAATTAAAAGTTAAAGAAGAATTCTTCAAAAAAATTCTGCTTTTAAAACATTCCCCAAGCATCCCAAAGCTGAAATCCCAAATCACACTTACCTGAGAATAAATTCCATTGACAATCATAGTTAAAATCATATACACAGTAGCCTGTAAAAAGTATGCATCTGTAACATTTTCCCAAATGTAATCACATACAGTGGTAGCATCAAGTCTAATATATTAAAAATAAAATATTGAAATAATGGAGGCCCACCTGAAATTGACTTGAAACCCATCCAGTAGATTTCAACCCACAATTTAAGAGATATTGCCTTCAGTCATACCTTCAGTCCATCCATGATGTTCAGGAGGGTCAGTAGTTGTTTATTGTTCTTATGGAAAATTATGAAATCCTATTTGCATAGTCACACAGACAGATATATAATGTTAGACTTGGTTGATGCAGTAGTAGATGAAACAAATAGGTCATTTCTTTGCCCAGTACTGTGGCAAAAACATGTTTCTCCATACTATGTTAACACTTGCAGTGTTCTGCCCATATGCTATACAGACCGTGTCTTTTTAAACTACCTCCTCTATCTCCTAAGATGATAATAATCAAATGAAAATGTCTTGCAATTACTTAAATTTGTTCATTAAATTATTCCATAGTTCTTTCCTTTTTCTGAAGAAAGCAAAAACATAATTATTTCCAGTAAAGGCATGCAGTTCCAATGATCTTTCTTGATTGCATCTGGGAAGGTTTTACAGGTCAGATTAATTGGTTTCCTGGGTTTTCCATTACACTGTCCAGGATGAACATTTGGCTGATATCAGGAAAATGTGCTAATACAAAATGATAGCATCAGTATCACCAGATGAGGAATACAGTACCATTGGCCATTCTTGAATTTTCATGTAATATTTCTGTTAATTACCATGCAGATCAAGCATGTAGAGTATGACAAACTATTTCTGCTATCTACTGCTGCGATTGGCAAAAAGGTATCGTCATAATGAGATCTAGTCAAAAAGTGGGGTGGTCATATTGAGAACTTGTCTATCAAGTAAACCATTGGTGTTTAAAGCTGGCAATGCATAGCACCTGTAGGGCCCAATCCCATACTTACCTGGAGCTGGAGCACTTACCTGGAGCACTGGAGCTGAGCCCCAGCACTGGCACTGGGTGCTGTACTGAGGCCGCTCTGGTCACAACCAGTCTAAAATCAATGTGTGCTCAGTTGTGTTCATGCATCACTGGTGTGTATTGTTCTGTCCATTCTGATAGGGAAGGCAAGAAATACGTATGTGGACTTGCTCCTATTCTCAACTGCTCTGCTAATGCTGCTAATGCATACCACAGCATCCTGCACTCGGTACTTGTGGGGATCTCTTCTGAGTAAGAAAACATTTGTTCCCTTACCCTGGGCAAGCTTCCACAACACACAAGTCTACTTGGACTTGCACTAGTGAATTCACCGGTGCAAGTGCATGTGGCCCACATGACAATTAAGGTCTTAAAGAACAAATAGACCAGTGGTGTTCAGTGGGTGGAGCAGAAGGGGGAATGCCAGTGCCCAGGGTCTCCAGGATGGACAGTGTTTTAATTTAGTCCCTCCCATATTTAACTTTTTAAAAATTGGTTAATAAAGGCTGTAAATATTGGAAGCACTCTTTAACACTATGGATGCAATCCTAAAGACACTTTCCTGGGAGTAAGACCCACTGAACACAGGCTGACTTCTGAGTAGACATGGTTAGGATTGTGCTCTTCTTAGATGTTCAGAAGTCCTCAGTTGTCTTGTGCTGTTGTACTGTCCAGTTTGTTGTATGATCTTCCTTTTACCATTGATTTTCCTCACCACAAATCACTCGCCTGGAATGTTCACCAGCATTCATTTGCCACTATTTCTCCTCTGTTTACAGATAACATCTTTCCTTCTGTTGCACACTAGATAGGAGCTTTGTTTTCAAGGCGCATCACAGAACAGATTGTCAAGAATCTTCCTTTTGCTGGAATTGCTTTTCTTTGGCGATAACATCTCAAGCTGAATTCCAGCATCCAATACAAAGTATGGTATATTCCTTTGTTAAAATGTCTCTTTGACTGCAATCCTAAAGACACTTTCCTGGGAGTAAAACCCATTGAATGGGGCTTACTTTTGAGTAGACATGGTAAGGATTGTGCTCTTAGTTAACTATTTGTAGTCATGAGTTTTCCCTTCTCTTTCCCCACCTTCACCCTTGCAAAATTAAGTATGAGTCCATCTCTAATCACATAGCCCCTGTGCTAACCTTGGAAAAGACTTCTATATGAAAAAAGAAGTGGCTTCTATGAGTCCTACCTCTAGGCTTATCAACATGATCTGATGCATGTCTTTTTGAAAATGTTTCACAATTAATCATAATGGGAGAGTGTATAGGATTGCTGCTGAATTGCCTGCTACATAAAGCAGAAATCCAGCTAACATTCAGACCAGGTGTGTGCAAGCTGTTCAATATATAAGGTTGCTTTCTGCATAATCAGACAATTGGCCCACCCATCCCAGTATCTGGACTGCTAGCAGCTCTCCTAGGACTCAGGCAAAGGCCTTTCCCCATCCGCTACCAGAGAGCTTTCTTCAGAAATGCCATAAATTGAGTTGAAGACATATGCTCTGCCATTGATTCACAACTGCTCCCAATACATCACAGGAGATACCTGCATAGGAAATATAGGAATTGAGTTGCTCCTGTGCTTGCCAGCAAGGAGTCCTGAAGTTTTTCTGCCAGAACTTGGAACTGTGTCAAACAGAAAGAATCTTCAAAGCATATTGAGCAACAGTGACTTTCCATCATCGCTGATACCCATATTTAGGCCTTTCCAAACTAAGATTAGGTAAAGGGCTTCAAGGTTAAGGGTCATGACTTCCAAGCAGGCATCCATCTAGTACCTCTCATTTTAGAAATTAAGCAGTGATGACAAGAGCCTTCCTGATCTCTTGAAAGAGTGGCACCTCTAACAAAATTGGAGGATATGTCTCATTATGCAAATCAAACTCCTGATAGACTTGAATGTGTAAAAGAGATATCACAGGTAGCTCCTGAATACAGCCAATTCTTTTTATTACACTGTCTATCTCACTTTCTACTGCACATCTGCACTCAATGTGTAGCAAAAGTACAGGGGAAAATTAAACATTCCTTAGCCACCTTTCTGAAGCTCAAAGATGGCTGACGTTAGCAATTTATTCAAATTTAAATGCAATAAAACAGATATCCAAAAACCAAGAACCAAAGACACCAACAGAACTAAATCCAATGAAGGGGATGTGCTTTACAGCTCCTCCTGAAGTCTAGAAAGAAGGGAGGATTCAGAGATCACTGAGATTGTTCTCCAGCCTTGGGATAAATGATAACAAGGAAACTTCCCATATCACATGAAGTACATGTGAACGACAGCCCGTAAGACTAGCAATGTGAGTGTGGGATGATACAAGGTGATACAGACTCTGAGATATGAGAGACATTAGCTGGATAATGCAGGTGAATACAGCTACCACTGTAGCTGTAAGAGCTGCCGCAGGGATCATCTGATACTATATGAGTTCATTGTCTTACATTAGATCCTATGCAATGCTTTTCTGTGTAGTGAGGTGTTAATCTTCAGCAGCTGCTCATCATCAAGTGTTGCATAATCAAATCTGGAGAGATCATACATGAACTAGCACTGAGAATACTAAATAACAAATAAGACCCCAATCCTATCTGAATAACAGCTTTTGTGAAGACATGGAGCTTTTTGCTAGTGGCCATATTCCAGCCATTACTACCAAGTGGAAACAGCAGTGACCATTTTCTCCAGTGAAGGCAAGCTAGTGTAGGAGTTGGATGTGGATGGGAGGGAGTCACTTGGGGTTATTTCAGAGGAGGCTGGCAGCTGTGTATGCCAGATCTTTGCCCCTCTTTTCAAAATATCTCTACCCTTTGCTCACTTTGGACATACCTTGCCAAAATGGCAGTCTATAGGTTTATGCAGCAGTAGTAAAAATGTTTTATTGATTTCCCATTTGCCTTAAGGTCAAGTCCCCACCATAACATACAGCAGGCATCTTAGCATTGCAGAGGATATAAGACAGTGTTTCTCAAACTGGGGGTCGGGACCCCTTTGGGGGGTCACCTGACCCTTTCATGGGGGTTGCCTAAAGACCCCTGGTGTAGGGGGCCTTGCAAGGTATTTTGCATCTTTTTATTTGTAATTAGAAATAAATATTTCACAATATATAATTAAATATTATTTTGTGATTAATCACTATGCTTTAATCACAATGCTTTAATTATGTTCAATTTGTAACAATGAAAATGCATCCTGCATATCAGATATTTACATTACAATTCATAACAGTAGCAAAATTACAGTTATGAATTAGCAACAAAAATAATTTTATGGCCGGGGGTCCCCACAACATGAGGAACTTTATTATAGGGTCACAGTATTAGGAAGGCTGAGAACCACTGATATAAGTTCAGGTAGTAAGAGTCTGTAATTAGAAAGTGCCATTCTCAAAGGTTTGTGTCTCATTTGGAAGAGAAATTCGCCAACACGGGTGTTTTCAAATATCTCAGACCTCTTCTTGGAATTTCTCACTTGAATTTCATTCCCAGTTTTGAGAAAATAACACAAAGGATTGTTTGCATAGAATGCTGTGCATAAAAACAGATACTTGCATAGAAAGTCCCACAGTCGAACATTGTATCAGCACAATGCTGCTTTTAGTCATAATCTTAATTTTCTAATATATTGAGGCCCAGGTTTCAACTTAAGCCAATAAATAGTTATCATTGACATAGCAATCTATGTATTTGTATGTAGTTTTTACACAGGTTGTTTTTTTATCAAATTAATAGCTGAATCAAGAATACAATTGCCTTCGATACTGTAATCTCAATAGGTATGAGTTCCATGGAATATTCTGTTTTAGTTCAATGCATTAAATACACTGATTCTTTCACTTAAAACATGTGCTTCCTAATTCTTTAATAACACACAAGTGTACACACGTGTGCACATACACACACATGTGCAGACACACACACACAAATTCATATTTACATTGAGCGAGCCAGTGATATTAAGAAACTTTGTGGGTTCAATCTACTTATAATGTTGCTGTGGGAAATGAACAGAGGGTAAAGTAAAAACTTTTGAGTCCCAAGGATTTCAGCAGGAAACAGTTAAGCACTTGATAGTGATGGGACTTTAAAATAAACACTGAATTTAGGCTGAATTTTGCACCCAGATGTGATTATCCCAACTGCAGTTTGAAGATTTATCTGTACACCATGTCAGACATGTTTGCAAATATA
This sequence comes from Cryptoblepharus egeriae, assembly GCA_030015325.1. Lineage (NCBI taxonomy): Eukaryota > Metazoa > Chordata > Lepidosauria > Squamata > Scincidae > Cryptoblepharus > Cryptoblepharus egeriae. The sequence goes on from JAREYC010000001.1 coordinate 134,833,509, forward strand.
CACATACACCAGTAAGCCAACATGAAGCCAAATTCATTTTCTATCAAAATGACAGAGGACTTGTAGCAAAATTATGAGAATGGAAGTATTTGCACTTTCAAAAATCCACATGCCCTACAATCCAGAGTAACTATTGGAGCATGTAAGAGACATTTATGTCGACGTAGTTATCGCACCACCTAGTGAAAACCTATGGGAAATTCATATTGCAATCCAGAGTAAATTGTTTTTACATCGGAGCAAGGACTCCCTGTAGTTACTCTGGATAGCACCCATATTGTTTCAATTGTAGCACATGGAAAATTAAGATGACCCATCTGCCTCTGTCCATTAGGGGCTTTTTGATAGTCATTATTGTCAAGAAAAATAATTGCTTCCCGAGAATTCTCAGCTAAATTATTTTATTAGTGTGAGCTGGATTAAGGTTATAAGAAGGTCCGACTTGCTACTTACCCAATAAATATCTGACTATGCATATCAAAGAGCGGAGGAGGCAAATTATTCATTATTTTGCCAGCATAATGAAAGCATAAGGGGAGGGGGGTTTAAAAAGACACTATCTGCAGCAGGAAACTGTCAAAGAACGTGGGAACGCAGCCCTCCTGCATTTTTGTTTCAGCTCCGTTGATCAGAAGATTGAAAGGCCTGCTCTACCTACAGGGGTTCTCTGTTCAGGCCCCACAGTGCAATTATAATCCATCCTCACCTCCTTTCCAATGACAGGCCAAAAAACAAAGCCCAGAGCTTTTATACGGCTTAGCATTCCTAAGAAACAAAAATCTTCATTCCTTTTTTCCCCTGTTGTTCTTGTTAACTCTTAGGAATTAATTAAAATTGTTCTTATATAATATCAAGGGATAAAAAAACAGCTTTAAACTGGTCTGTATACTGAAAAGGTGTATTTTATTATTATTTTTCCTTTGTATAGAAGATGTGGAAGGATCTGTCACTAAGTGCCACAAGGATGGATAGCACAGAAACTTTGCCAACATTTTATTGGCAAACGGAGACACACTGGGCCAAATTTTGATGAGTTGTCATTTCAGCTTCTTTAATCATGTTCCCTCTATTTTCTTCCTAATTTTTACACTTAGAAGGATTTTTTAAAACAATTTTTTGCCCATCATCACAAATAATGAGATATTTAAAATCAAATGTTAATCACAGGCCTTAAGAAAGTGATGCCAATATTAACAACCTTTTTGTTTTTACTACAACCTCCAAGACACATTTGGGATTGAAATTTTGCCCCAATTAAAACTGTGTTTCCAGGACACAGCAAAGTTTTCTATAAAACCTTTGGTAGTGTTCAAGCTTCAATATTAGGTTCCCATTTTGCCTTTTACAATGCAGCAGGAGAACGGTGTATGTGTACAGTGGCTTTTAAAATGCTTATGATAATAACTGATCCTGATTCAATCATCAAGATAAAAGATAGGAAAGTGTACAAGAAGCCACAGTTTGTGGGGGTCACACCATTTAGGCAGTTTTCCAACTCATGAACTTTTACCTGACTGGACCTCCAAGAGTGCACCCTGGAAAAGCACTTTGCTTAGAGGTTATAAGTGGCATAATGTAAAGCAGTGTAAATGACACCATAAATAGCACACTCTAGCAGAGAAGTGCTTGAAAGCATAGTGGAAGCATGTGGGGGATCTGAGATTAACCAAGCCAAATGCAGTCCACCAGTCATATATGGCAGCCCATGGTGTGGCTGGGAAGGTAGACCACTAGGGGCTTGAGGGAGGGAGGCAGACCAGAAGAGTCTTTGCTGTGAACATGGGATGAGAGATGGTATCAAACTTCAAAATGGTGGGGGAATCAGTATATGGGGGAATCAATGTGCAGATTTCTGCAGTGCAACCTTTCCATCTCAACCTAGGTTGAATGAGGCCCAGATCACCAAGTTCATCACATGCCGCTATCCTCCCCCATTTCTAATGCCCAATCTTACCTGACAGCAATGCAAATGGATCTTGCAGCAAAGCTTCAATGAGGACCTCAAAACATGTGAAAACCTATAGCATGTAGTGTGACCTGAGAATCAGAAACTATGGATTTCCTCTTAGTTTCTGATAGCCTTGGAATGAATAGTGCTGGGGTGGCACCAATAGCCAATGAATTTGAGCACTTCCCCATGGTTATCAAAGGACCCATTTTGTTGGCCTGACCTTTGATCCCTCAGAATCAGAAGTCAGCATGAAGAGGTAGCCAGGAGTGTCATGAGTACAATACTATCCCAAGACCCCTCAGAATTGGAGTCAAGCAATCAGTGGAGCCATGTGTATTCATGTGTTATTTGTGACAACATCTAGGGCACTGGTGTGTCCTGGATAGTCCACATGTGTGTTGCAGGAGTTTGAGAAAGGTCATTTGAGTGCCGTAAGATAAAAAATGGTTGAAAATCACAGATTTGGGGCCCTGTTAAAAGCGTCCCTTCTGCTGCCACTATTAAATATTGGAAAAGGAATAGAGTTTGGGCAGGAGTCAGATGACAGGTGAAGGTTGAAGGTGGGAAGGTTTCTCAGCTTCATTGTGCTCTCAATAAAAACACTCAAAAAGCCACCAAGACCTACTGTAGAACAGGTTCAAATGTAAAACATTTTAATTCAGCTTGAATGTAAAACAATCACCAGATTTCACAAAACCCAAACCAAGCTGGGAGGGGTAAAAATTCACCATCACTATTTGGAACTTCAGGAAAAGGGAGTTATCAAGTATGGAACAGTTCCAATAGATCACAATACTGCTGCATTCAGTTTGGTCAAATGTTGCACAGGCATGCATGTGTTCTAATTAGAAAATGCTTGTACACAGAGTTTACAAAAGATTTTGATGACTGAGAATTTGGGTTTGCTATTTGCTGGCAAAAAAATAAAACATTTGCATCTGTGTGAGGCAAGTAGCCAAATCCTATGGGGAGTTGCACAGGTGCTAGTTGTCATGCTATAAAGCGTGTTTGTCATGTCTTTGGGGTAAGGAGCGCCAGCACAAAGGCCTATGCCATCAGGCTGGCACCGAATCTGGACCTGTGGTTGCTGGCACTGGTAAGTGCAGTACTGAGCAATGCAGGGGCAGGTGAAGTGAGGAATGGTGGCAGAGTCAGGGTGAGGACAGAGTGCCTCTACCGTTAACCACTGCACAGAAAACAGAATTGAGGCAGGTGCTGCTTTTTACCCCTTCTATGATGAGCTACACCTGCCTTAATTCCCTCTTCTGTGCAATGTTTAAAGGTAGAGGCACTCTGTCCTCCATTCTATATGGTCACTCTGGGCAGAGTGGACTATAATGGGTAAGACTGTAAACAAACTTATTGGGTGTGTGGGGTTGCACATCTCCTCTCCCCACAAATCTATAGATAAGTGAATCCACAGATATTGAATCCTCAGATACCAGATTTCTGAATGCAGGGGCCCATCATTTATTAGGATTCATATAGGGCTTTCCAGTGTTCAAAGCACTTTCACAGATATGCTATCTTCTTGTAATCCATACAATACCCCTTTGAAGTGAACAATATTCTCACTGCAGATGGGGGCTGACACAATCATCTGATCATGGTGTCCCAATCATGGTGTCTGTATTCTTGTGCACGACTATTGAAAGGCAATGAAAAGGTAGTGAACGCTTTAAGAAAAGATAGCATGTGTTGGGTGCATGATCAGGAACAGAACCATTTTAGGAGCTAAAAACCTTATCCCACTGCTATAGTTTTGTTCTATTTCAGTGTACCTCCCACAGCATTATTATTTTTAAGGTGAACACCTCAGGCCACATTACAGATACCAAACAATGTGTTTTTTAGCCCTTAAGTGAAAAAAGCCAATCTTGTTCCTAGAAATCTGATCTTTTTGTCTGATTAGGAATAATTTCCTGCCCACCATGTCGTGAACAAAAGACTCTTTCATCTACTATTTAAGCAACAAAAGAAGAAAAGAGGTTTTTATTACTCCTTCCCTCTGAGTTTTGTTTTCTTGATGGCACTGGAGAAAATGATAACGAAACTCCATTTGGAGGGCGAAGAAGATACCTTCAAAAATGCATCCTGACAGACTGGTGAACAGCACATTTCCTAGGCACTCTTTTGGTTCAGTTCATTATCATAAAATTGGAACAGCAATAGTGTGTAAGCAGTGAAAGTCAAGCATGGTCTCCCTCCTGACAGAGCCTATATTCTAGATTGCACTTGTACCTATATTTCAGCCTGTCTGTGGATTAATTTAAATAACAGAGCAGCCATGGGGACAAGTGTGGGAACGCCATGTAATTCACATGTGTTTTGGCTCATATACTGTATATATCCATATATGTCACACTTGTTGTATCGCACGTTTCTTCCCTGCATATTTTATTTCTGAAGTCTTTGTTTTTCTCACTAAGTTGAGCCCCTTATCAAGTCAAATCAAATCAAATCAAATATTTTATTACGGTTGATGACCAGTACAACCTTATCAAGTCATAACTAAAAATACAAAACACTCTCAGCCCAATCCTGTTTAGGCATTGTGCTGCTGGAATTCATGATCCAGCTGGACAAGGCCTGCTGCAGTAGCACAAAAGCAGGGGGGGGGGGCTTCCCGGAAAAACTCATGTTCTTCTAGGTCTCTGGCACAAATGACCAGAGGTGCCTCAGCTCCTGAAGGATGTGTCAGTGTCAGTAAGTTGGTGGGGGGAGCGAACGGGGAATTTGGGGATATTTTGGGGTGAGGAGGGGAAAGGGAAAAGGTAGGGAGTTGACTGGATGGGGTAGATCTCAGCACTTTTCCTATCCCCCATATTTCAATCAATTCCTTCCCCTTCCTCTCCTTGGATCTACACCAGCAAAATAGTTGATGTGGGTCATGTAGTGCTGCTAGAAAAAATGAATTTACAGGCAATAGGATTTTGGGTATATTTAATGGAACATCAGGGATTTTGCCCTAGTACTTTGAACAACATTGGCCTGATAGCACAAAATGAGAGAAGGCTATTTACCAAGAAAATATACTCAACATGGATCCTATGAAGATGGCAACATTTCTAATCATATCTAAGACACTAATGTTATTAATTTTCCTCTTGAGGGACACAAAACAATGTCAATCTCAACAGCAATTAAATAGAAGACATTATATATTATTTTATTAGTTTAATTATCATCCTGTTCTCTCTTCAAGATGTCAAGGCAGCATCTCTGGTTCTATCTGTCTCTTTTTTCTTTGCAACATTATTTGTCATTTTATCCTCACCACAAGATCCCTTCAAGATATATTAGATGGAGTGTGATTAACCCAGGATCACCTACTGAGATACATAACTGAGTGGTTATTTGTAACAAGGTCCTCCAACCTAGACTTATACTTCAGCTGCTACACCTCTGGACAATGTGCTTGTCAGGTATGGTGGTGTCTGGTGATATGTCACAATTAGAATTCCTTGATAAAGACTTCTTTGTAGATAGTTCTGGTGGGTTTATATTATCTCCTGGTCTAGGAAGTGGTTATTCTCTAGTCAACAGGTCCCCCGCATAAGCTAAGAGGATTAGTGCTTTAATACACTTTTAGATATGGCTTGAAAAGGGATACAACTGAGGACAGGAGTAAAGTAAAACAATATAGAGGTCAACTTTGGGCTGTTAACTTCCAGAGGTGACGGTTTTTAGCCTGTTACAGTAAAAGCAGCAAGAAATTTGTGCCACCTGAAAGTGAACATTTTATCATAATGCAAAGTTTAAATGCGCTAGGGCTCACTTCATCAAGTGTTATCCTCCACAGGCAGGTATGCATGGATATATAAAAGAAAAACATACACACCATATATGAACATACATATGTTAATAGCTACAAAATCCACATCTGTGGCTATTCTTTGTACAGCAGGGATGTGTGGTATGGACTGGCCTGCCTCATTATTGCCCATAAAAATACAACATGGCTGCCCCTCCTGTTTACTCCTAAGGAAGCTGTCCTTCTTCCTGCTTTCTCAGGTGTTGCCAAAAAGGTCCTGCTTTCTCAGACGTAAGGTGACCCTCCTTGGTTTTAAGCAGGTGGGATTCAGTGCTTTCCCACAGACTATGATGGATCAGTTCTGCCTCACCTGCCACCCATATGTCCCAGATGTAGAGTGTAAATGTATATAAGATGAGCACCATGGCCGGGCACATCTAAATTTTTTTAAACATGTATTTTCATACAGCTTGCCAAAGAGGCCCTTCAAACCTGTGGAAAAAATAGGGACAATCACAAACCTTGAAAATAAAAGCAACAGCAAAAGCAACAATGGGAATTTGTGGTCTCTCTGACTTTGATGCAATGTTCAAAATTGTTCATTTGATGTATCACTTCAACTGTCTTTCAGCCTCCCTTGGGGTTCCTCTCTTTGCCGACCACTTTTTTTCCCTCCTTTTGTCCCTGTCCATCTTTCCCCTTTCATCTTGGTTTTTGAGATTCATTTGACTTTGACTAAAAGTCAGGCATCTTTGTCTCATTTCCAGATCATGGAGTTTAAGAGACTTCCTTGCAAGGAGCTGATGGAGAGTGCAGTGACTGGACAGCTGAGTGAGCCTGCTGTTGCTTCCAGTCACAAGGCTAGAATTGGCAACACTTCCCTGTGTTGAGCCTGCTGAGTGTATCTTCCAAAGCTAAAGTTGACAAGTAGCTGGCTGCCAATTCAGAGTTCCCTAATGAATCATTGTGTTGAAAGACATCTAAGGGGGTCTAACTGATTGATGGACTGATAGCATTAGTTGGTTGGATCTGTTGACTGATTAAGCGATTCTCTTTGATTAACCGATTGAACTGATCATATATTTTCAGCATTATTTGATTGAATCTTTTGATTTATTAATTGGTTCATTGCTCTCTTGATACATTAGACTGAGTAATGTTTTGCTTAGTTATTTAACATTTCTGTGGATTCGTAGGATTGAAATCTGAAGTTTTAGAATTGTTCTGAAAGTATTTTAACTCTTTTTTGTAATGATTAATTTAAATGCTAACCAATTTGGCTGTTTGGTTCATAATGAATTCATTTGAGCATGAAAATATTGTTTTGTGATAAAGGAAGGGAGAAAAGCCCTGCTGCCCTAACAAAGATTATCAAAGATTGAGGCTGAATCAGATGCTGAAAACTCAGGAAGTTATTTGTTATCCTCATATTAATCTTTGGAATCTGAAAAAGAGATACTATTTTCTGATTCCATGAGTATTTTCAACAAAAGTGGTTTACAGTACAGTCCGGTTGTACAGACTGTTGCAAACATGCCATAAAGCATGTTGTGAACTTGTGACAAAGTATAAGTTACAGCATCAGTGGGAAGGCCTGGCCCTGTACTATCCCAGGTGCCAATGCCGGCAATTCATGCACATCATAGCAGGTAAACTCCATGAGGAGGGGTTGTGGGATAGCAGGAAGAGACTGTAAAAGGGTGGGAAAGGGCTGAATATATGGTGGGTGTATTGATCCAAGGAGGGCAGCATACTCAATGGTGCTGGTACATCCCCAATTCTGTTCCAGTTCCACTGACATGGATCCATTTGAAGTTGTGCCAGCAACTGAGACTTGTTGCTACAGCTGGAGCTTTCCCTGAGAAAGGGAATTAATGTCCTCTTATCTTGAGGTGACCTCCAGATTGCAAAATTCCCCTGTGGAAACAACACTGGACCCATTAAATGGGTGTTCAGTAATTTCAACTGGCCCATAACAAAAGAAATCAAAAGATTTCTGAGAGTCAGTTGAGGAACAACAGTGGGAGGAAGTCAAGTTCATTCTGCAGCAGAAAAATTACCATACCCACACAAGTAGCTGTGAATAAATCACCAAAGCGGTATATAAATACTGTTGATTAATTGATTGTCTTATATTGATTGACAACGGTTGCTTATAACACTCTATTGAGAGAATAATACTCTCAAAATGTCCCATGCTGCATGTTTATGGTGCACACCGAGCTTGCTGTTTTCATTGCTTCCACCATAAACATGGAGAGGGGGCCCTTGCATGCTGTAGTAAGAATCCCTGATTTTTACTCATTTTGGACTCTTACAACTCTCCAGAGTCTTCTGTGATGTCTCGATACTTAAAAGCTGTTGAGACATTCTCTTTCAGTAGCCTACTCATTTGAATTCAGACATTCAGATCTCCGTATCCCTCTGCTGAGATTAGCATGTGCCCATGAATTGCGTGGTTCATTGTTGATGTACCCTTTTCATCCATTAACAAAGATCCAACCTCCTCCCCTTCTCCTGGACACTGTGAGTAGCTAAGTGTAGGGGTAAGTATCTAGCAAAGGGGTCTCCAAACATTTTGCCAAACATTTTGACCACATCATCTCTGACATTGTGTTGAGGGCCAGAAAACTAATTTACATTTCAAATTTGTATAAATTTACATAGAAGAATGAACTGAAGTAGATTACAGGGCTTGCCCAAGGGCCAGATAAAGGGATCTTGCTGAGGGCCACATTGAGCCTCACCAAGGGCAACATCTAGCCCCCGGGCCTGAGTTTGAAGACCCCTGATCTAGCAAATTGCATTCAGGAATTTAGTTTCCTGCTTCTCTTTTAAGCCCTGTGCCCACTATTTGCTACCTTCTTACCTTTCCTTGTCATTCCAGTTTAACATCTGATATGAATTTTCATTTTTAATCTCTGCATCCACTTTCCTTTCTCTTGTTTATCCAATCCTTTTATTTATGTTTCTTGATCGGCTGCCAGGTCTATTTGAGAGCAAGGGAGCAAGTTCACCACACTTCCAGATTGCTCGATTTTTGCTACTGTTTGTTTTGGTTTTTTGTAAGTGGAAAATCCCCTGGATTTGGCACAGCTCCTTTTCAGATCAAGAATAACTTTTTCCCCCAAGGTATCCCACCTCCTCGTTTTCCAGCCTTAGTGGTGACAAAGGAGACCTATCAAATTTTCAGACACTCTCAAACAAACCAGTGGGAGAGGTAAGGTGGGCAGGAAGGGTAAGAAGACTGTCATGAACCACTAGCAATTGCACCTAATTTGCCTTCCCCCTAAGCTTTCCAGGCACACCTTCTTCCACAACACATATGCTGCTAAACCTGAATTTGCACAGCATTAACTGTGTTCATATCAGATTGAGTATGGATGATCCCAATCAGTCCACATTTGGTTGTTGAGTTTTAAGTGGTTTCAAAGGCCAAAGGATGCAATCCTAATGAACTTTCGGCTCCCAAGGTTAGGGCAATACAGATCTGAGCTAACCCTTACATTCCCTTTACCTCAAGGAAGCCTCCATGACTGTCCCCAACCTCAGCTGCAAGAAACAGCACATTGGCACAGCTATGTGAACACAGGAAATTTAGGGTGCAATCCTAAACGAGGCCGGTACAACTCATTGGTCTTCCCATTCCTGTGGTGATGTAGGAAGGCAAGCACATGTCTGTGCACTGGTCAAACCCTCCCCCAGGAATTGCGCAGAAGTGCTTTAGAACACTTTTTTGACATCTCCAGTACAGGACTTGTGCTGGGGTTTATGTTGGCCTAAATGGAGGTTAGAACTGCAGCCATAATTTACTAATTACAAGAAGGCTACATTCTGCCTACTCACAAGGAAAAGGAGGACATTGAAGTTTTTCCAGGACACAAAGCTAAAATACAGGTCTCATGTCCTGAAAAAGGGGACATATGGTCACCCTGTTCCTGGCAAATACACAAACATGGCTTGGCTGGTAGATGCTGCTGGCTGGAGACCCTTCTTGCCCAAGGTATCTTGGTCAGTTCCCTAACAAGTGTGAGGGGTTGCCTGAGGATGGTGCTGTGGTGCCTTCCAGCAGCATGTTTCCTGGGGTCTCTCCAGGGATCAGGTGCATCACCCAGCTTCTGCTAAGAGATATCCACTCTGAGGAGCTTTCAGTGTCTCCAAATATCCCAGGTTCTGTAGGTACCTTCACTGTCCAGGATGCTCTTCCTCCTAGGGTGAGGGCCAGTTGCCCCAGAAAGAGGCCCTCTCAGCTCCGTGACAGCCAGAAGTAAGGGCAAGGAGGATTGCATGTGCTTCCCCACTTCTTCCCTAAGCAGGAGCTTGAGAAGGAGCAACTTCCTTTGCCAGCCATTATGAACTTGTAAGTTGGCCTGTGCAGCCCCCTTCTGGATCATGATCAGCCCATGATATCTCAACTCAGCTGAGCGCTGCTGTGGCCATGCACCCCAGTAACTTGGGTGGGAGGTGGCTTCTCTGGGTTGGTGCCCCACCTTATGGGTATACATTGGGTGCTGAGTCTTGAAGTTTTGAAAGGAGCTTTGAAAATAGACACTTAGGAATAACATTGAATCCAGGAAAGAAGATTTACAAATATGTATAATTTCAGTTTAATTTTAAGCATTATAAGAAAAGGTAATATTAGGAGACCATCAACCCTTAGGAAATGCTTTATTGTTCAACCCAAATACACCTCCTTCTGCTTCTTCAAGTGCCCTTGTATTCCTGGTTTTCCTCAATCACTGAAGACTCTCAGTAAAATTTAGAAGTGAATATCCTTAACCACAGTTGAACTGCTTAACCAGCCATGAAAACAGTCCAAATTGAATATGTTGTTTTAATTGGTATTTGTGTTCCTATCTGTCCTTACAAAGAGAAGTCGGTACATTCACATTAACCCCTCTGCTGCCTTGACATGCTAACTATTTTTCTTCTGTCTTCTAATCATTAATAAAATTAGGGGAGTTGTCACTTTAACTTTAACACCATATAATTCTCCTGAGCAATAAAGAAAATACACAGATGGTCAGACTGCACGACATCCCAGCTCAGCAAAGTGGAGCAGCTGGTGTTATCACGCAGCAACCTAACCTTCAAATCCTAACTATAATTCAGTTTATCACACTGTTACTGCTATGGATACACACTATGACGAGCATCTATATCTAGTAATGAATATGCCTCTGTGTGACTGCAGATGGGCTTGGCTAATTTTCAAAACATCAGAACACTTGTTTCATTCTGGCCCTGTCCAAGCATTAGGACTCAGTGTTGTTCCCAGTGACATCACTGGAAGTGTGATTGGATCCAAATGTCTTCCCTAACTTGCCCATAAGACTCTGAGACATTCCCTTCTCCTTGGTGGTAGCAGCAATTGTCAGCTGAGGCTGCCTCTCTAGTGTCTTGAATGTTGGACCCAGGGAAACACAAATCTCCACGTTGCCTGGACACTTAATATAAAGCTGAGCCCCCCTAAAAGTATCTGATCCAGGTTTCCAGGTTTCTGGGATGCTGTCATGAGCATGGGTCAGAGCAAAGGATGAGCTCTGGATGGCATGCAATGGACCTTCAGCCTGAGCAGAAGCTTTACAGCACATTTGCAATGCTTAGCACCAGTGAAGGCAAGGTGACCATATAGAATGGAGGATGGAATGCTTCTACCTTTGAGCAGAATGCTTCTACCTTCTATCTGCATAGAAGAGGGAATTTAGCTCAACATAAAAGGGTTTAAAAAGCAAAAGCAGCACCTCCCCAAATAGCCTTCTCTATGCAATGCTTAAAGGTAGAAGTACTCTGTTCTCCATTTTATATGGTCTCCCTGAGTGAAGGACCAGTGTTGGATAGTCTAGTTTGGACCCTTAATGGCCCAAGAAAGAATGTAAGATGCAAGAAGAATGTAAGATCCATGAAGACTTATATCACTGTAATTGTCTGTGATAGTAGTAAGTCCAATGTGAAGCGGCCTCTGTGTGGACAGCATCTTGAATGCCCATTTCTCCTCAGGATACAAAGCTGACAGCTAAAAAAAGACACTATAGACAAAATAGTGGCAGTCATTAAAGTGGCCATCATTTTCTCATACCAGTGTTTTTTTAAGCCTCACAATTAGAATTATTCTGTGTCCCAGGGCAGAATGAGTACTCAAAGTAGTGCCTGCCAAAATACAGATGCACATTGGTGCACCCTTTGCCAACAATACAGGTGGTGGTGGCTATGGTTAACACTAAAAATTTTCAATACAAAGAGCACCAAAACAAATGAGGATCCTTGGGCAACAAATATGGATAAAAGAATAATTTTCTTACCCTGACTCACTTGCTTAGGAATAAATGGGGATACAACAGGCCAATCCAAACAATCCCCTTGCATCCACCCTCCATTAGAGGTACTGCTGTATTGCATTCTCATGATGCAGCTGTTATAGTTGTCAGGAACTTCTGGCCTTCCTTTTAAGGCAGGCACCACAGCTGTTCCTTGTTCAGAATGATCTGAGGGGGTCTCCTCAGGAGCAAGCCCTCCCTGAGTGTCACTTGATGCCTACTGAGCATGCTCTGGAGCAGCTAGGGCAACCCAGTCTTCCTGACTCTGGATCCAGCATAACTTTCTGTTCTGGATACAGAATAGTTGGGGCAGCCCAGCCAGGGCTCTCCTCACTGCCCTCACTCTGATTTGTACCCTTTGTGAACTTTTCATTAAAATGTTATTATTATCAGTAATAATAATAGTTCTCACACCCTGCACTGGAATTTTTATATATTTCAACCTTTGGGAATGACATTGAAATTGTGTATCAAAATTGCAAACAAACAAGAACCTTTTTTTAAAAAAATTAAAAGACAGCAAGAGAGGTCTGACCTGCTAATTTTCCCCATGTGTAATTAATTAGCTCTGTGAGTAGAAAGCAACCGTTAAAAAAATGCCCAAGATTTTGTATGAAAAGAATATTTGAATGAGTTTATCAGGTTAAAATCTGTTTTGTTTTGGTTTGCCACTGTTGTTGTTTTTTCAGGGTCCCACATGGAGAGCAAACATGGCCTGGAAGAGTGTTATGTCAAGTACCTCCCATCATGCATTGTCGCTGTTCAGTGAACTGGAGGCTCAAAAAAAGTAATTCCTCATTTTCATCTTGACTAGGATTCCCCTTTTCATTGCTGTGAAGCTGCACTAATCTTTCATTCAGTGCAACCCACACCCTCTGGTTCCACTCGGAATTCTCCCTTTCTATCCAGCATTGTATTCTTTATCTGGGTCTTCTTCTCCCAATAGAACCCCTTGAAAGCTCTTTCACAGACAAGAAAGGGCCAGTTCCATAATGGCCGAGTTGGCCCTTTTCTTTTCTCTCCTTTTCTTGCCTGAGCTTCCGACTGAGCTTTGCTATTTAATCTTCTTGAGGCGTTCAAGATGTCACTTGCCTCTGATGACTGGAGACAAAAGGGAAATCCACCCAGCCTGAATGCAGCCTATTCTTGAATGCATTGGGTCAGCTTTGAAGAGAGTTTCTTGAAGTCTCTGTGTTTCATTGGCCGTCCCGGTGGCCTTCATGGGGGTCTTTATGTGAAATTGCATGTCCAATATCAAGAGTTGTGTGTGCTACCTGCTTTACATAGCCATGCATCTTAGCGAGGGAGGCAGCCCCCAGAAAGAGATGTGCGTTGCTACTTTGGCGCCAGCCGTGAAGAAAGAACTTGTGAAGAAAGAAAATTTCTTCTTCATTGCAGATGTACATGTAGAATATAAATCAAATAAATAAAAATAAATAATTGTTGGCTTGAAGTTGCCTTTCCTATTTATCTTTGAACTATTTGCCCACTGAGGGTCCAGACTGAGGGAAAGAAAACAAGCAGTCAGAATAGGAAGAAAAAGAGAGGGAAGGGAGAGAATGTCCCTTGAGTCAGCCTGACTTTAAAAGGCGGGATAAAAATTATGCAAGCAGGCAGATAGATGTGAAATAGAGAGAAAAGGCCTGTCACAGGTTGTGAATAAAGTACCAGCTTTGGTGCATCCTGCATGCTAGCAAAGAGTTTCAAAATGGGCTCCTGATCCTAACATTCAACACTACAATGGAGCAACATCAAAACCGCTGTATCTGGCACAGAAATAGAGGCTGCTAGAGGTTTCCCCAAGATAAGGGGGACAAATCACTCGCCTGCGGTAAGCCCCAGTAGCCAACAGTTGGGCTTGTGAGTGCAGAATTGCTGGTTAAAGTCTAACCAGCCTGTCAGAAAATCAGGCACTGGAAGGAGGATAGGATATAGTGCCATAGCTCTACTGCCATATCCACTCATTCTGCACACTCATCCTTCCTGTTAAAATGCCCTCCCTACATCTGTTCCAACCTCCACCCTCCATTGCGGACTTATCCCATCTGGTGTTCCGCTTGGATCTATCACAGGAAGGCTGGCACATGCCTCAGCGTAAGCACCAGGAGCATTGGCATTTTTCCAACATGCTTTATCACACATTTGCAACTGTGTATACACTCATTTTGCCAATACAGGGTCAGTTAGGATGATGCTGTAATTTTTTTTTAATTGGAGTTGTACAGCTTCCTCTATCGCATTGCTGCTTCCCAGTAGGTTAGTTCCCAGTGCCAACAAAATATGATGAAAGGCCCAGATGTGTTTGTCTCACAGCACAGTTCTAACCCATGGTTAGGCTGGCACAAGTCCCATACTGGGCCATGGATGTCGCAGAAGTTCCATAAAGTGGGGGTGAGGGTTAAGTTAGTGTACAGACATGCACCAGCCTCTCCACACAACCACAGGAACTGGAAGATGAGCGAGTTGTGCTATCCTAAATTGGATAGGATCGCATCCTCAGTCTCTTAATTCTGTTTTGTATGTTACAATCTATATTCAGGAATTTATTTACAAATACAAGTGCCAACCATCCAAGACTGGCCTGGTGTCTTCAGAACCCAGCATGCATCTACAGTTGACTGCTTAAAGCAATTCTGGAGAATTTTTATGTCCTTTGGCTTAATAACATTGCATCATGTTGGGGGAAAAAACAGGAACAACTTCAGTAGAACTGGCATCCACACAGGATGTTGTTTATTAATGGTACACCCATGTACAACACCAGACTTAATATGCAATTATACATGATGTTTGGATTAAAAACCTCATTTCAGTCAAGTCCTATTTTATTGCCAAAATAAGGAAGATGTAACTTAACATAGGTTTAGGCAGTGCTTTTTCTAGAAATAAAGGTGGAATACTAAACATGAAGATGTTAAAAGTGGGGGTACTCACCATGAAGATGTAATTTGTCATCATAGGCATGTCTAATTGGGGTGCCACCAAGGTGCTGGTACTCACCACTAAGGTGCCATTACTCAGTTCTGGTGAGTAACCCCTCAAAAAGACCCCTGAGTTTAGGACATATGTAATCTATTTCCAGGTCAACTGTATGTCATAACAAAAAAAAGGACATGGACACTCCCAAAATATAGGACACCCAAGAAAAATGTAGAACATGACAAAATAAAAGATAAAACCAGACATATATTTCTTTCATGTACTTATTTTAAACACTATACTGCTTATTATTAAATTTAAAACTATTATATATGTGTATCCACCGTAGTTTTTGGCTTATAACACTCAAAGGGGTTGAAAATCACAGTGCGTCTTGTAAGCCAAAATCTTGACTTTCCCCCCGCCCGGGTCTGGTGCGTCCATGGTGCTGCCTCTATCAGCCCGCCCAAGCCTCTCAGCCATTGGCAGGCTGCAGGGTCAGCGCTATGGGAGTGCAAGGCTTGGGAGGCCCTCCCATGGCCAGAGTGCTGCCTCTCTCAGCCTTCCCAGGCTGAGGGAAGCAGTGCTCTAGCCTCGTGTGGCCAGAGCGCCATCTCCTCCTATGCAGTCAAGTGTCTCAGACTTGGCTTAAGAGGGTCTCACGTGGCCAGAGTGCCACCTCTTCCAGCCTGTAGGTGTGTCTTATGGTTTGGTGTGTGTAATAAGCCGGGAAATATAGTATACTAGGGAAAAGTGTACCCGCGCTGTGGGAGTAAAATTCTCCCGTATGCCATCCCCCCATATGCCTCAACACCCAATGTGCATCAACCCCCCCATGCACAACTTCCCCACATGTGCAACTTCCCCATGTGCATCAACCTCCATGTGCAACTTCCCCCCATGCGCAACTTCCTTACATGTGCAACTTCCCCCATGCGCATCAACCCCCTATGCGCATCAACCCCCATGCACATCAACCCCATGCACAACTTCCCTCCATGCGCAACTTCCCTATCCGCATCAACCCCCCATGCGCACGTTCCCCCATGCGCAACTTCCCCCATGCGCATCAACCCCCATGCGCAACATCCCCATGCGCATCAATCCCCATGCACATCAACCCCCATGCGCAACTTCCCCTATGCGCAACTTCCCCTATGCGCATCAACCCCCCATGCGCATCAACCCCCCATGCGCAACTTCCCCATGTGCATCAACACCCCATGCGCAACTTCCCCCATGTGCATCAACCCCCATGCAAAACTTCCCCCATGCGCAGCATCCTCCCCAGTGCAACCCCTCCCTCCAAACAATATCCATCTAGTGCACCAGGCAGAGAGCACCAAATTGGCTGGATGTTGGTCAGTCCTCCATGTTAAATATAGGACAGAAACATGTTAACCCCTTTTCAGCCCCTGACGGGTTAAATTTCTCCAGATGGTTCTTGGTGGGTGTTCAGGTGACAGAAGGAACTCCCAGAATTCCATGCTTCAGGCCCAGCAGTTGGGGCGGAATGTTGAGGAGTCATGAATTCTCCAATGCAAAGTATAGGAAGGAAAACGCGTTGCGCCCCTTTTCACCCCTTCTGGTTGGAATTTCCGAAAACTGGTTCTTAGTGCACCCCTCCGTCACGGAAGGAACACCCACCCCAAATTTCACGCTTCTAGGCCCAGAGGTTTTTGCAGGGCAGTGATGAGTAAGTCAGTCAGTCAGTCAGTCAGTCAGTGACTTTTCTCTTCTATTTATATAGATATATAAAATTGATCACTGACTGACTCACTCATCAGCACCCACCCCAAACTGCTGGGCCTAGAAGCGTGAGATTTGGGGAGGGCGTTCCTTCTGTGACAGAGGCACCCACTAAGTACCAGTTTTTGGAAATTCAAACTGGATGGGGGTGAAAAGGGACGCAACATGTTTTCCTCCCTAAACTTTCCATTGAAGAATTCCTGACTGAGGGACAGTCTGCCCCAACTCCTGGACCTAGAAGCATGAAATTTGGAGAGAGTATTCCTTCTGTGATGAGAACACCTACCAGGAACATATTTCTAGACCTTTAACCACTAAGGATCTGAAAAGGGTGTGGTGCATTATTGACCTATACTTAACATTGAAGACTGACTGATCAACATCCAGCTGATGCACTGGGAGAGAGGGTGCACAAAGGATGATGGTGTGTATGTGGGGTGGTGTGCATGGGGGATTGGTGCACATCAGGTGTTGGTGCACATTGGAGGGTGGTGTGCATGGGATAGTGGTATGCATGGGGGTTGATGCAAATGGGAGGGTATTGCTCATGGGGGAGTGTTGATGCGTGTGGGGGAATGGTGTGCAAGGGGGGTTGGTGTGCATAGGGAGATGAAGCTCATCAGAGAGTGGTGCACATGGGAGGATTATGTGTACAGGGGGTGCACATGGAAGGGTATTGTGCAGGGGGGTTGATGCGCATGGGGGGTGATACACAGTGGGGTAGTGTTGATACACATGGTGTGTTGATGCGCATGTGGGGAATTTTACTCCCACCACGTGGGTACATTTTCGCTAGTTACATCTAGTGAAATTTATTAATTACAAGAAGACATTTAATAATTTCATGCTGCCCACTCAAAAGTAAAAGGGGGACATGGAAGTTTTTTTCCCACAAGTCTCAAATCCAGGACATGTGTGGGGAAAGGGGGGGGCTGGTCATGTTTTCCTGATTCTGTTTATATTCCACTTTAGATGTAGCCTACATGTTTGAACAGACACATAAAAATTACAGGCTGCCACAAGCATTTGTGAAGAGGTAAGATATCATCTGATTTCTCCATGGACTGCTTTTGTATAGATCAGCCTGAAGACAGAAAGAAAACTCTCTCTCTCTCTCTCTCTCTCTCTCTCTCTCTCTCTCTCTCTCTCTCTCTCTCATGATCGATAAAGGATCTGATGAAATGATGGTCCATGCCGCTGTGTCCTCCTGTCCTTAATTTACATAAGCTTTCTGGCCTTATGTAAATATTTCAAATTTCAAGAAAATATCATGTATCTGTTTTAGTTCTGATGTTCCAGTAACATGCAAATCATATCCCTACAGTGCCCTTTAAATTTGTTTCTTGAGTATTGCTCTTCCAAATGTTGATGGCTTTTGGAAAACCCTTGTTAAGTACACTGAATTTGAAGCAGTTTGTTATGTAATTATCAATGTGCTTTCAGTATATTTAACTTGAAAATATAATGCAATGGCTCACAAATTCTTTAGCGTCAGGACCACTTTTCAAAATGATACTTTTGGGACCCATAAAAGGACTAAAAATAGTACATATCCTTACAACGACCACAAAAAGTTTCACCTTACCAGCTGCATATGCCTCTTTTTATTGTTTTTACCACAGGCAGGAAAACCTCCTGGACGACTGGTGTGCTCTACGTTCATCAGATCTGGACATTCTTTTAGAAGAGTAAATTTGCACATACTTCTCCATTGGGATTCAATACATTTGCCTAGTAAGCTGTCAATCTCTCAGTTTTGTGACCTCCCAAAATCAGGTTGCAACTCATTGGTGCATCCCAACCCACAGACTGGGAACTACTGCAGTAATGAATTTAGCCAGTCTCAAAATGTGGATAGTAGACTTGCAGACCTTGGTTCAAATTCCTACTCGGTCATGAAAACTCATGGATGGCCACTATCTTTGATCAAAAACATCTGACTGACTCTTCTCCTCCAGTACTTTGGAAAGTTGTGAATCCAGCTTGGATCTTGGGTGTAGAGACAGATGGGTTAGGAATGGAATTCATGACTGATATTCAGTGACCTGAAAATCCATATATGATGCTTGTAAGATCAGATGTGCATTAAAAACTGGATATATATATACACAAAAGTGTACAATATTGTAAGAAATGCTGGTTCTCTGATTCTAACGATTTGCCTATTTTATCTGCCAGAAAAACTGGCACTTGAATAGTGTTTTATGATATGGCACTGATATCACAGTTGATGACCACTCAAAAATTTATTTGCTGGGAGAAACAAAGCTTTAAGGCAGCGTTTCTCAAAGTGGGGGTTGGGACCCCTCTGGGGGTCGCCTATAGCTTTCCTGGGGGTCGCCTAAAGACCCCTGGTGCAGG
Source organism: Cryptoblepharus egeriae (assembly GCA_030015325.1). NCBI lineage: Eukaryota > Metazoa > Chordata > Lepidosauria > Squamata > Scincidae > Cryptoblepharus > Cryptoblepharus egeriae. The sequence continues at coordinate 134,852,560 of JAREYC010000001.1, forward strand.
GGGCCTGCTGGGAAGACCTGTCAGAAACGCTGGAGCCACTGCGGCTGGAAGGAGCTCAGAAGGAGCCTCTGAGCTGGTGTGAGACCAATGTGGAGACTTGTGGGTGGGGAGCCACCTGACACACTCACCACAGATGGCAGCCTCCTCCTCCCCCTCCCCGCAGATCCTCAGTGCACCTGTGGGCTGAGAGTGAAGCGCGCTGAGGTGTGAGCATGGTGTGAGCATGGCGCCCTGCTTGTGCACCGACCATTGTGCCCTGCTCCTTGTGCTCTACTCAAAAGTAAACCCCTTCAATGTTGTTGTTGTTCATGATAAGTGAATGGGACTTACTCCCAGGAAAGTGCTAGGATTGCAGCTTTAGGCTACAATCCTAAAGACACTTTCCTGGGAGTAAGACCCCTTGAACACAATGGATCTTACTTTTGAGTAGACATGATTAGGATTGTGCTCTCAGAGTCCAGTTCTATGCATGTCTATTCAGAAGTCAGTCCAATGATAGGGAATGGGACTTACTCCCAGGAAACAGTGGCTGGCTCTGCTGCCTGAGATCCTAATTCTATGGAGGTCTCCTCAGAAGTCAGTCCCCTGATAGTGAATGGGGCTACTCCCAGGGAGCTGCTGGCTCTGCTGCCTGAGATCCCAATCCTATGGAGGTCTCCTCAGAAGTCAGTCCCATGATAGTGAATGGGGCTTACTCACAGGAAAGTGCTAGGATTGAAGCCTTACAGCCCAATTCTATGCATGTGTACTCAGAAGTCATTCCCATTGAGTTCAGTGAGGTTTACTCCCAGGAAAGTGTGCATAGCACTGCAGCAATAGCAACGAAAATAATTTTATGGTTGGGGGTCCCCACAACATGAGGAACTTATAAAGGGGTCACGGCATTAGGAAGATTGAGAACCACTGCTTTAAGGCCAAGCATAAGGTTTCAAGCTTTACAGTACTTCTTTGATCCATGTTTCTAAGGATTTGTTTTTTAAGCACTAAACTACCACTAGATAATTTAGGAGCACATCAGATGAATGTGGGTCATGATAAATGAAATTGGCAACAATTTTATGAAACACAATAAAATCGGCAGTGGACTTGTTCTTTAAAAGACCCAAACCTTCATCAAGAGACTGAAAATATGCCATCTTTGCTAGAGATATATACAACTTTTCATTTCCCATATCAATCATGAGAACAAGTTGAAGTTCAGATAATGGCCAGTTCAATTTACTCTAATTGTTAAGGACTTAGCCTGACTGTTTGCATTACAGACTGCGGCCAGTGGGTTCTCAGTAGGGGTTTGCGGCCCACTCCATCCCATAACAAACCCATGTTCATGCGTCAATTCAGATCCATCACCCTGAGATAAACTGTGAATATTGTCCTTTGTCCTGGGCTGCATTCTTTCCTGCATTGTGTGCTGACTATTTAAGGATTTAAAGGCTCATTTGCACAATTCCTTTGTCAGCAGGCTCCATAGAGAATGAAACAGTGATGGGCTCTTCTGTCTGCTTTACACCCAGGAGCTCTTCTGAGTGATATCTACATATATAATTTTTTTTTAAACTCTTACACACACATACACACAATGACAATACTTTTAAAAAGCAGTCTGTTTCTAGCTATCTAAGGTTACAGGCTAATAGATTATTTTCTTCTTTTGTCCCAAAATAAATGGAATCCCTGAAAGGAAACAGGTTTGTTGTGTTTTTATCATATAAATATGAAGCTTAGGTTGACAAGATTAGGCTTCACTAGCGGCATTTACATCATTATCTGGAGGAGAGAAATGTTAACAACTGGAAGGGAGCCAAAAACAGCATGTCAAGGATTCTGTAGCCCAGTATTTCAAAAGGCATGGTCTGTCTTATTCAGGATTTCAATTTAATTTATTGTTATCAACACCCAAATTGTCTGCTGTTCGGAAAGACTGACCCTTTTCTTCAGCACCCAACAGGGCCAACTGAATGATTGTGAAAAGGATTACTGTCTGATGATGAACTTCCTTTACTGGCATTCCAGTTCACATTAAGATCTTCAACCTCTTTGCTAATTTATGCTGACCTTTTTACCTGTCTACTCTGACCAGTCCCTCTTTGACTACATGGGTGGATGCCCTCTTCCATCTGAAAAATGTTCAGGCAGAGAGAGAAATATGAACTACAAGATGTAACACTAGCAAAAACATACCCGCATTGTGGGAGTAAAATTCCCCCCATGAGCATCAACACTCCCCCATTGTGTATCATCCCCCATGCACATCAACCCCCCATGCACAATACCCATGTGCACCACAACCCCATGCGCACCACCCCCATACGCAACATCCCCCCATAGTGTATCATCCTCCATGTGCATCAACCCCCATGCAGTATCAACCCCCATGCACAGCAACCCCCATGTAGTATCAACCCCCCATGCACAGCAACCCTCATGTACACCAACACTCCCCACTGTGTATCATCCCCCATGCACAATACACTCCCATGAGCATCAACTCCTCATGCGCAATACCCTCCTATGTGCACCACCCTTCCATGCACACCATCCCCCCAAGCTCATCAACACTCCCTACTGCGTATCATCCTTCATGTGCAATACCTTCCCATGTGCACCAACCCCTCCCCCATGCACACCAACCCCCCATGCACCCAATCATCCTCTGTGCATCCTCCCTCCCTCCCAGTGCATCAGCTGGATGTTGATCAGTCAGTCTTCAATGTTAAATATAGGCCGAAAATGTGTTGCACGCTGTTTCAGCCCCTTAGGAGTTACATTTCTCAATATCAATTCTTGGTGGGTGTTGATGTCACAGAAGGAACACCATCCCCATATTTCATGCTTCTCTATCCAGGGGTTGGGGCAGACCATCCATCCGTCATTTATTGTAAAGTATGCTGCTGACATTCATTGTAAAGTATAGGGAAGAAAACACATTGTGCCCCTTTTCACCCCCTTTTCAAATACCGGTTGGAATTTCTGAAAACTGGATCTTAGTGGATCTCTCTGTCACATAAGGAATGCCCTCCCCAAATTTCACGCTTCTGGCCCTCCCAACAAGTTCTGCATTTAAGTAAGCATTTAAATGCCCTCTCCCTTTACTAATACTGCAGGACAATCTTGGAAGGGGAGAAATGTCCATCACATGTGTCAGTTTTTTGTTTGTTTATAGGATTAACACTCCATCTTTCCCATGCCAAAGCAAATGCCCAAGTCGGCTTACAAAGCTTTAATCCTTTTTTGTCCTGCAACAACCCTATGAACTAGGTGCAGCTGAGAGTGTCCAAGGTCACCCAGGAATCTTCATGGCCAAGAAGGGTTATGAACCTGGCTCCAGCTCCCTGACCACTGCATCATCCTGACTACTATGAACCAAACCAGCCCAGCTTCTATGAATTATAGACAGCATATGGGCATTGTCATGTATTGAATCTGGCATCCCTCTGGACATACACATTTAAGAATGCCAACATATACTAGAGGTATTTAAAATTATTCTTTCCTCCTCTGCATTCAGATACCTACTTTTGGATCTTATCCTCCAATTCCCATTCTTTTCTAGAGCTCTTGTTTTAATCCTCTACAACAGCTGTTCAGGAGAGTCTAACCTAACATTTTCAAAACTGCTTTCAGAAAAAAAAGAAAAAACCAGCCAGTCTTGTATGACACCGCCACAGCAGTGGAGGAGCAACATGTGTTATCTGTATGCACAAGCGTACATGCATACAGAGTGCAACGTTTCCAAGAGTTCTCCTACTGGCACAGAACAGGATGGCTCAGAGCCAGGTAGCCACACTCCGCGGCAGAATGCACGCTCCAGCCTCTATTGTGAAAGGGCAGCTGTGAAGTTGTGTAACTCTGGCTCCTGCTCACAGCAGACCCCAGCATGGGGGCGAACTTGCTTAGAAGGAGAGCTCGCCTCCTTGTCCTTAAAACTATACTGTGTCAGTCACAGAGCCGGTCTGTTCTCATCTTCTGCAAACTTCTCTTCTGTGTGGGAATCCTGCCCTGCTGTGGAGGAGAGGTTGAAGGCCTTGTCATATGGCAGCGTATAAACGCTGAATGGCTATGGAGCCAGCAAGGATGGATTTCAAAAGGGCCGGAGATTCATGAAACTCCCATGAAATGCTTCAGCTTAAATTTCTTTCCATACAGTATGCTCTCTCTCTCTCTCTCTCTCTCTCTCTCTCTCTCTCTCTCTCACACACACACACACACACACACAGACACAAATACACACTCTTATACTTACACATACACACATCTATCCATATATCCACCTATTTAGCTATCATCAGACAGACAAATGTTTACACAGATTATAAACTTTTCTTGCTCTGAAGTTGTACATGTTATCTCTTTCATTACTATGCATTTCTTTGTAAGCAATCAGCATCATTTTCTGATGTTTTTACCTTTACTCTTATTTCTTAGGTGACATTTTTGCCTTTATTTTTTCCTTTTCTGCAAGAAACAAAGCTCAGTCCTCTGCAATAGTTACCATTTAAAGTTTAGAAATGGAGATAGATAAGTCTACCATCAACAATCAACAACATCAACAATCAAGTCTACATCAACAGAACCATCAACAAATACCACAATATTGATGCTTCTGCCAGAAGACCTGCCCCATGTTATCACCCCCCACATCTCTGAGGGAGGTGACACCTTCCACAGATGACATGGAGAGGTCCATTTCAGGGGAGCAGACCACAACACCAGAACAATTTACTCGAAATACAACTGTCAATGATGCTTGGTCGCATTTGAGGAAATCACAATTCTGAGACAAATTCCTGTTTGTGAACTGAAGAGTAATTTGGGTGAGAAAAACCACTTAGGGAGAAAATGAAGCTTCCTCCTTCGCTCACACACTGACAGGGGTTGCTCGACACACTACGGCCATTTTGTTAACCAAAAAGAGAGGCACAGTGGTGCCTCACATAAAGAGTTTAATTTGTTCCAGAGGCATGCTCTTTAAGTGAAACACTCTTTAAGTGAAGCGGATTTTACCATAGGAAATAATGGAAACTCAGATGATCGGTTCCACAACCCCCAAAATATTCATATAAAAATATTAACTGGGTGTAAAAATGAGGACAAAACACTGGAATTGAATTCAAAACATGCATTCAATGTGCATGATCCTATGAAGTCTACTTAGGCTGCAATCCTAAAGGCACTTTCCTGGGAATAAACCCCATTTAACACAATGGGGCTTACTTCTGGGTAGATATGGTTAGAAGGATGCAATCAAAGACACTTTCCTGAGAGGCTTACCTAGGGTTGCTGCTGGTGGTTCAAGGTGGTCGGTGGGGGCACTTGGGGACAGTTAGGGGCAGCTGCCTCTGGCTCCTTCAGGCAACTGCCCCCAAGTTGGGGGCAGTTAGAGGCAGCAGCGCTGGCCAGCAGCCCTTTTAAAGGGCGTCAGGGCTTTTAAAGGGCATCAGGGCTGCATCGCATGCGTTCCCATAGCGTGTTTGCTTGTTAAGTGAAGTGGAAGTTGTTATGTGAAGCAAGATTTCTTGGAAATTTTTGCTTGTTATGTGAAACGCTTGTTAAGCAAGGCGCTTGTTAAGCGAGGTACTACTGTACTTATAGTATGAATTATACATCTCTCTCACATTTGTATTCACATCTAGTTTGCCCTTAACTTTGACTCAAGTTCCTAACTCTGCCTTATTTATTTGTTACCTCTCACTGATCATTAAGTATAATATTTTTGAACTGTTACTTGTTTCCTCACCATGGCCACTACTTTTTCCACTGCTAAATGATTAGAGCCCTGATATCCCTGTCCCAGTTACATCAGTCTTATTTTATTGTTTGACAAGTCTCACACAAGATGATTTATATTAGGAGACAATGAGGTGGAAATTGTTATCCTCCTAGTTCATTGCTTTAATTAGCCCACCTTTCACTATGTATTCAAGACTCATTCAACTGCTGTAAATCAGTACTGTGCTGTTGACTTCAGAGCAGTAGTGCAGTTATATCCGTTGGCGATTGGCACGTGTATGCTCTGACCAAAACCACACTAGGGGCGCAATTCAGAGTAACTACAAGGAGTCCTTGCTCCGACGAAAGAGCAATCTACTCTGGATTGCAATATGAATTTCCCATAGGTTTTCACTAGGTGGTGCTGTAACTACATTGACGTGAATGTCTCTTACATGCTCCTGTAGTTATTCTGGATTGTAGGGTAGATCCTCTATTGTAACAGACCCTTTACCATCTTTGCCATGAAACACACATCCATCCAACTCAGGTCTGCTATGCGAGGATGTTTGATCCAATGGATGGCAGAGCTCCTATTCTTGGTGTAATAGCTTTATGAAAAAGAGAATTTGGGTAGGATCAGTTGTCGTGTCCAGTGACATAACTAGGGTTATGACCAGAAAACTTTGGAATGCCCATTTCAGAGTACTCACTCCTCTCCAAGAATAGCATATTCATGCACTCCAGTGGCTCAGGGTTCCAGCCCAGGTGGGACCCAAAGAGCTTCAATTGGTGCCTCCAACAAAAAAGTGGAGTCTGGGGTTCCCGTTCGGTCTAAGTTAAACCCCTGTGTGGCAACCGATATAAGTTTTACTATCTCTTCTCTTGAAGAGTGTTAGTCCCCTCCAGCGGGTATTTAACCCAAGTGCAGAAAATGAACTCCTTTTTGTTTCCTGAATTGTGGTGGGATGTGGGGAAAATAGGGCAATCTGGTTTTTATTTTATTTATTTTTTTATTAACAAACATGATGTTCTATGTCTTTAGGAAGTCTGGCTTTTTCTCTTCCCCTCCCCCCAAAGTAGATGGTTTTATAGCCTCCCCAATCCTGATAGTTCCTGGTTTAGGTAGGGGTAGATTAAACGGGCAGTGATGGGCATCAAAGAAATTAAGAACCGGTTCTCTGTCCATCTGGCAGCCACTTTTAAATGGCTATTTTTAAACTTTATATGTACTATCTCTTGTTAACAACCGGTTCTATAGAGTAGGTGCGAACCTGCTGGAGCCCACCACTGTAAACAGGGGATTATTGTCATTGTTATCTACAAATTTATTTGTTGCAATTGAAACTCTGTCTTCATTTGATTGTTATATTTTGGTGCTGAAACTCAATCCACAGCCAAATGTAATATAGTACCCCGTATCCCCTATCCCCTTCCTATATTTACCATATTTATCTTGCAAGACAAGATTCTGACAGGCAGTAGGATCTATTTATTTGTCTGCTTATTTGATTTATTATTCATTTATTTTTTATTAATCTATATGCCAATAAAGGTTTTGGAGAATTGACATAACTAGGGGGACCAGAAGTTGAGGCAGTGATGTTGTAATGTCTGCTGCCTCTCAATTTATCAATAGTTTTCCAATATGGAAGCCACCCGAACACTGAGATGTGGTGGCTGCCATATTGGCTTCTCATTTGCCACCCCCTCACATGACATTCCAGTATACCCAGAGCATATACCCATGTCTACCACTTGCTATGTTCCATGTCTTCCTGCTGTTACAACAAAAAGAGCTGAGCCTGCCAAACTCAAGTATGAAAGGTACATGTGTCCCATCCTCTTTATACCTCTTCATCTTTTGCACAGCATTATCTCCTGCCAAGTTATCAGGGTGTTAAGTGGAGCTGAGTTTGCACCAACACAAGAACAACATTAGCACAGTATTCCTCATGAGTTACAGACTATGCTCAAAGGAGACTGCTTGTTCTCATTTCAATCTCATTCCAACGTGCACTATGAGGGGTTCTCAGTGGCAATGTATTGCTCCTGAGGACATGCTTATAAGCAGCTATCATATACCCTTGACCGAAGAACGGTACACTCCTTCTATCTGGGATGATCATCCTCTTCCACCGAGCACACAGCTTCGGGAGGGATGCACATGGAGCGGTGAGGGAGGAAGGGGACACCTGCCAGGCCAGCCAGATCAGTCAAATCTACCCTGGCGATCAATGGGGTGATAGATGTTGCAGCCAGATCTCCCTCACTTCCAACATTCTTATACCAAGTGGTATTGCCAGTTCAGTGTGCAATCCCATTAGCCACATCTACAGTTTTGTCTGCTGTGGAGATGGCAACAGTTCTTGAACTCCTACTGTATAACAGCAAAGAAACACTGGGTGGAATTACCTTTTATAGAGATTAATTTGACCTGAACCTGAGGAGCATTTCCACAGTGACTTTGCAGAGATTTCCAACCTCTGCAAAGCATGGATTCACACTGACACCCCCATAACTCCTCCCGTTTTTTCATGGAAAGAGTAACAGATAGCAAAAATGGCTTGAACAGCATTAGACAAGCTGCATTCAGGATCACACTTGTTCATTTACTCTAAATGCACTTCATTCAGAGTCACACTGTATATCTAGAGAAATGGTGTTCTTGTGCACAGTGCAATTCTAAATATTTTGCCATATTTAATGTGTTTGTGCAGCATACTGAATGAAAATGGATAGGCGCAGACTTTCTTCTTTGCCTTTCTTTTCTCTACTGAATGACTCTAAAAGGTATCAACAAGAAAACCCAATTCATCTTATGTCTGTAGCTTCAGAGCTCTGTCCAGGTCTAGTAAGGTACAGTACAGAGAAGATCTACTGGGATTTGACCAGACCCTACTTTAGATCCTCCTTTCTGGAGTGTGGTTGAGCCCCAAGCAAAAGTCAAGTCTAGATTTTTCCAGGTCAGAAGTTCCTGCCGTAGCTGTCTGTCAGAGCCACAATGTGCTTTACATCCTGCAGGGCACATTTTTGCAGTGAAAACATATTTTTAATTAATGATTTAGGTAATCGGGTATAAAAATTAGAAGCCTGAAGCCAGGTAATTCTTAAAGGATTATAAATCTTTCATCATTATCTGTGTTGAAATCTCACAACCTCTCAGGGTATGTAGCTCAGTATGTGGCATGGGACATAAGTATCTTTCTGACCCAGCCTCTGGGGAATTCCAGGTTGTCTTATTCTCAAATATATGTGCCTGTTTAAAAAGCATTTTTATTGCTCCTTCTCCCATATTATGTTCTTTAGCCTCAAGATACACACAGTTCCGCTCTCCATAGAAAGCATCCTTTCCGGGACATGCCAAAGGTCAAGAGGTGACCTTTGAACTCCTGTTTGCAGCATTCGCATCTCTCCACCTTCCTTTTCTTTTATATTTTGAACAACAGCGTTAGATAGTATAAGTCAGTGTAACCTTTGCTGCAATCCTAACCACACTTTCCTTGGAGTAGGTATTATTGAACACAATGGAACTTACTTCTGAGTAGACATGGCTAGGATTGAACCGGTAATGTTGCTGTATGGACTTCAGTGAAACCTGTATCATCTTTACTTGAATATCTAGTTCAGCGTGAAGCAGGCTTGCTCTTTGAAAATCTGCGGTAACCAAGGATGTAGGTCAAGAATATAGCACCACTCGACTCGAGGGATGGATTATGGAGTTTCTGCTAATGCATATCCATCAATTCATGGAACGGCTTATGGCAACTGATGGTAACAGAAGCCACAGACTTATCAAGACTTGAAAATAGTGTTCTCTCTCTCTCTCTCTGTCTCTGTCTCTCTCTCTCCACACACACACACACACACACACACACACACACACACACACACTCACACTCACACACACATACACGTACAAACACCCTAGAATTTTTTCAGAACCTAGCCAAACTCAAAACCTCAGTAATTTTTCCCGGTATTTTATTTTGGTAATTTAAGTTACCCTGCTCTTTAATAATCTAAGGCAGGGACCCACTGCAGTGCCTTGGTGGCCAAGCCACTTCGAGACTGGAGTCCTGGATCAGAGGCCAGACCTCTACTGTGTCCTGCCCCAGAGCAAACTGAGCACATGAAAACCAGGCACTGAGCTGCACATGCTCAGCTCATCCTGGCACAGATCGAACTGAGCAGGCGTGGCCCAGGTGCTGGGCTGTGAATGCTTACCTTGCCCTGTGTCTGCGTGAACTGGGCAGACGGGGCCCAGGTGCTAGGCAGCGCTTGGGCACTTTGCTTCAGCCCCATGGTGAACTGGGACTGCACAGCCCACCAGCTGGGCTATGTGTGTGTAGCTCACTCTGGATCCAGGGTGAAGTGTGCAAGAACAGCCCTTCTGCAGGAGTGTGCATGCACATATTGGACTGGACTGGGCCTGAAGTGTGCATACACAGCTGGCTGGTTTGTGGAAAAAGTTGATGACCACTGATCTAAGAAGCATTCGCTGCATCCTGTGGTGGTGGGACAATCATGAAGGATTCCTCAAAGTTAGGCAACATTTGTTCACTTACCAAGGGGCTGGAATAGTGCTGGAAAATTGGTAAGATTGGGCTTAGGAAAGACAAAGGTTGGGAGCCTGACAAGGGGGTTCAAGCGCAGCCAAGGTATGTGCCTTAACCAGCAAGGCACATTTTGCATGACTGGCAAGAAATAATTGGGCAGGAAAAAGGAGGGCGCAGGGCTAGAACTCCATAAAGCTGCATTAGAACTCCTCTAATCCCCTAACCAGAAAAGGAAACCATGCTGTCCAGCATGCCAAGACCAGTGATGGGCTTCAAAAAATTTAAGAACCGGTTCTTTGTCCATCTGGCAGCCACTTTTAAATGGCTATTTTTAAACTTTATATGTCCTATCTCTTGTTAAGAACCGGTTCTATAGAGTAGGTGCGAACCTGCCTGTGCCCACCACTGGCCAAGACCATACCGTCCAGCACTGCATCACTTGCAAACAGTCATGCCTGCCTGGGAGGGTGTAACATATGAATGTTTCAGAGGGAACATGGCATGGTTTTACATTTAACACAGGACCTCTATTGCAATCATGTATGTCAGTATTTGAATTTAATAATAAAACATATTTGTTCAGGCAAGTTGATTCCAGGCTGATGCAATACTGAAGAAGGCTGATGCAATCTAGCTGATGCAATCTGAAACTGCTCTTACAGCATGAGTCAGCAGAATTGGAAGTGCTGAGTCACTGGTCACATGACTGCAATATCTCTAACTGATTGGTGTTCCACTAAATTTAAGTGTGTATGAGATTATTGCAACGTGTGGGTTACTGAGGAGGAGTATTTTGCTGTTTTGATACTCTGAAAGACTGAACTGTATCTATGGACTGACTTGTGGACTGTTTGACTGGATTTACTGAGCTTTGAATACCCCTGCTACTTGATGTATGTATATGACTGATCTACTGCTCTGACCTTGGACTGTGTTACTGGACTTATCTTCTGCCTTTCGTTTAAACAATATAGTTATCTTTAACTATAAACAGCTGTTGTGTTTACTCTGTGCTGTTGCCCGTTTGCCTCTGCACAACTACTCTGCTAAGCCCTGCACATCAGCAGGGTCTTACACCCCAACAATGTGTATCGCTAGCCACATCCAAACCGATCACTTGCCCATGCTTTCCTTCTGGCATCTCCTGACATGGTTGTCAGTATGCTGCAGTGCACCCAATCACAAAGATGGAGCACTTAATGCCCCATCAGGAGTAGTGGGGAGACCTGATGGCAGCACACTGCAAGGCTTTGCTGCAAGGATCCCTGCAACTTGGTTCCAGCACTGACTGGGAGAGACTCAGGTTCAAATCTCTGCTCAGCCGCGAAGGTGACCTGGGGTGACCTGGGGTCATTGGATTCCTTTCAGCCTGGACTCTCACTGGTCATGTTACAGGCAGGCAGGCAGGCTGTAGGCTGCCTTATACCTAATATCAGAACTGGGCAAATGCTATTCATTTAAAAGGGGCTGGTTTAGGGGCAAGAAAGGAGACTATATTTCAGCAATGGCTTGAGGAAGTCTGTTTATTTAATCTTTATCTGTTGTATCTATGATGTAAATTTAATTTGTCAGTGCCTGCTGCATAGTAGATATTATTTAAATGGTTTATTTTATTCAAATACATAATTATAGGATATTATTTAATTTGTTTTGTTTTGTAATGATTCTCACTCTTTGGTCCTTACACAAATCTTTGGAAAAGTTGTCAAACTGATGGCATTTGCATTTGATAATTTGTATAGCATAATTGCAGTAAATTCACATAAGCTACAGCTTGCAAACCCCCAAAATGCAGAGCTCAGCAGCAGTTAAGCAGACATGCACAAGAGCGCGGATGATAAGGGATCTGACTTTTTAATGGCTGCCATAAAATCTCACTCTTTAAACAGCAAAACAAAGCTAATTAAGACAAGAAAAATTCCAACACCAATTAAAAGTGATTTTCCCCTCAGCCATTAAACACTTTCCAATCCACCCCCCAAAGAAAAGAAATGCATGTATAAAGCAGGCCATTTTGGATTTATGCCAAGAAGAACTGTAAGCCACTTCAAGTACTCTTGAAACTGCACAAGGATTAAGACCGACATGAAAGTCTTTACATCAAAAATACAGTGAGAAGTAAATAAATAAAAAGGTTCAATGCTTAATTTATGTTTATATGAGAGGAATAATACTAGACATGAACCTACCACTGATTAATGTTATGAAGTTGGACATAACACTTAGGAAGTGTGATTTCCGATGTCTTTGAGTAGATTTGGAGAAGTGAAAGCCAATTGTGGAAGCTGCTTTTCCACCTGGTTCCAGACACCTTGCGGTAAGCTCTTAAGTGCCTACTTTTGGCTTCATAGTCATCTGACTGTACTCATAGGTGTGGCACTCTTGGGGGATAAACTAAGAAGTCTCTTCTTCACATATGCCCCTGATGTAGGCAACAAATAACTGAAGACAGGAAGACTGAATGGGGAACTCTTACACTGGATGCCTCCTGCTAGCTGGTTCAGTGGTCAGCTGGTGTTATATAGCACTCAATTTGGTCAAAATTCAACACTTCCCTAATTCAGAAATCCCAAGAACACCCATCAAGAGTTGCTGATAGGCACATTTGCACACTTACCTATGTAGATCTGAATCCTGAACACACGTGATTCCAGTACTTCATGCTGGTGAATCCTCTGCTTTAAAGATGCACTTCAGTAATCTGTTGGCAGCTGTTTTCATTTTCAGAGAGGAAACTAAAACAACAAATTGTATGGTTACCTTGGCTGATTGGCTGATGTTTCTGGAATTTAAATATCTTTCTAAAACCATGAAAATGTTTTGCAGAGATTGATTGTGTTCCATTAGCAATCTGGTTATTCTGGTATGAATAACCAGAGTTGAGTTCAGAATGTACTAATGTTCTATGGGAAACAAGACTGGACAATATCTAGGACTCCTGGGTTGCAACCCAGAGATTGGTGCTACAGTTTGACAAAGACAAGATGGTTATGCCCCTCTTTACTCCATGTTTGTTGCACAGGTGATGGAGAAGGAGATGTGCCAAGCACCACAGAAGTATCTGGACAGGGTAAAATTGCAGATGCTCATTCTTTTATTTTTCTGTCATTTTTAAGCTATATAACTATATCCTCTGGGTCACAATCTGGCAAGTTGAACGCTGTGCTAAGTGAGCTTTTATTAAGCCAGTAGACCCCAACGTCCACAATGCCACAGCAAACTTACAAGAGCACCACAGGATATTCCAGCTGATTTCTTGGGCTCCATCTTAGATTGTGTGAGATCTTCCAAAATCCAAGATGGCAGCAGAACCCAGAAGAACTGGGAAGAAGTGATTGCCCTGAAAAAGGGTGCCATTTTTCATGATAAATTTGAAAACCACTGGCTTAATCCATTTATTTTAAAGCAACACGTTTGAAACATGTTTCTGTCTACATCAGATTTCTGTTTACAGTGAAAATAAACCATGGTTTCTGAAGCATATTCAAAAGTGTATGACCAAGAAGAATAAAGTCACTTGGGTTCTAGCATCTACAAATATAATCTTATGTATATTGAGTTGGGAGTCAGTTCCCCGAGCTATGAATACTTTGCACAGCCCTCAGATGCTATTTAAATACTTCACAACTGTCCAAAGCAGGGGTTAGGACTGGGCTACTTGAGTTCAAAACGCTTTGTGGCTCTTATCTCACCAAGTTCAAAATTTTGCCTTGTAGATTACTGGGGTAGCTTTTTTTCCATTCTGCTAACATGTGGTGGTGTTAAAAATCCTTCAATCACTGAAAATGACATCAACCTCTCTGAAGGAGAAAATAACAACACACAAGACATGAATGTTTTATCCTGTCACGATATGTGTTACAAAATGAAGCAAGCCTAAGTGAACAAAGCCATTTGGCTATTAAGCATAATTACCATTATTTGTAGAATCCTCTTATTTCAGAGGTTGTTGCAGAGAGAATATTTTTGTATTTGCCTTTCAGATGTGTTTGTTCAAATTCCACTTTTTTTGTTTTTAATCAACAACCATGAAAAACCTCAGTGGTGTTCTTGGAAACACAAAAACCGGCATAAAATTCTGGATCACATTCAGAAATAGTATGTAGGACAGACGTAACCCCAGAGGCCAGTTCATACAGAGTGTGTTCTGCCCTGAAACCAAACAGCAGTACAAACTCTCTAGTTGAAGGGAAGCCTTGTCAGAGCAATATAGTAAATCTTAGAAATCTCCTGACTGTGGCTGACTTGAATTTGTTGATCAGGACAATGGGCAGTTTCTCCGGTAATTACACATTCAGCTTTTAAGTGATACATTATATTTCACTTATCTTGTTATGACTGGCTTTTTGTCCTCAGGACGATTAAATGCAAACACTGTGGGGTGGTCTTATCATTTAATTTTTCTCAAAGAAAAGGCAGCCACAGTCCTACCCATTTGAAAGAGCAGCTGCTTACTCCATTCTCAGTGATCTCTGATATGATTAAGAGACTAATATCTAATTTTGTGGTGTGCCTTCAAAAACTCTAAATAGAAATATGTCTTACACTTTAAAGATGAAGAGACAAAAGGGTCACTTTGAATGTAAGCATATTGTGATTCAGAGACCAGGGTTTTGAACTGCTTGAAAATATATATATGCAAATAGGATTCATTTTAGAATTCACAATAGAACTGAAACAAGGTCTGAATCATTCATCTAACTGGAGCGTGTCAGGGTTGACATGGGTGAAAATGACGTTGTCCTAACAATGTTGTTCTGGGTTGACCAAGCAGCAACCTGAGTCGTCTTGACAATCTTGATTGAATGGCATACGAGGAACACCATGTTTACCTATCTTCTGAATATTATTTGTTGTGTCATCTCTTTGGAAAAGGTGGCATGGTTCTCTGCTAACATGGAGCCAAGAAGAGAGCTCTCCAGGTCCCAAAATTCACTGTGAAATTTTATGTATGTAAAAAAATTCAGGAACCTGGAAGGAAGATTTGATGGGAACAAAATGCCTTTACATGGGACTTTATCCCTTCTCTGTTTTGGCAGAGTTTACTCCACACTTTCAAATCCTATGGCATCACAGAAAAGAATATTACTACTAATCAAACTGTGGCTATGAGAACGTATATGAGTTTACAATGGCTCAAATACTGTGTGCAGTGTGACTGCCATATAGTGAGGCACTGTCAATATTTAGTTTTAAATCTATCCCAGTGTCTTTGCATTCATTCTTATAAGGGCTTTAAATGCTGTATAATTCCTTGCAGGCCAGCTAGCTCTGGATGTTCACGGAGGACATAGTACAGTACATAATGTGTCAGTGTCAGACTTCTAAACAACTTCAAAAATGTCATTCCCATTCAAGTTGTCCGTTGCAAATGTGTATACTGTGTGGATTGTAGCTGAATGACCAATTATCAGACAACACCTGTGATAACACCAGAGAAAAGTGACATGATTACTCACCCCACTTGCTTCCACATGTCTGTGCCATTTTCAGATTATACTGAGTTTTTTGCAGCCCTAACGCAGCCTAAGGTTCAGAAGTCTTCACGTAACTCTTCAAAAACAAAACTTCTCAGCCTCCAACTGTGTCTGTCCCTGTGACACTGCCCTTCTCTCTCTTCAATGAGCACATCTCACCCCTGCTTAAAGTGTGTAGAACATACCTCACAATGCTGTTATTAATAGAATTAGAAGAGACCCAAAGACCTAGGGCAAAATCCAGAGTAACTATGGGGAGTCCTTGCTCTGGTGTAAGAACAACTTACTCTGGATTCCAGTATGAATTTCCCATAGGTTTTCACTAGGTTGTGCAGTAACTACAGGTGCACGTAAAGTCTCTTACATGCTCCCGTAGTTGCTCTGGATTTGGGGGCTAGTTCCAGAATCTCATGGGCAACATCGAAGGGGGAGGGACATATCTGAAGAAAGACAAATAGCATGAAGGGAAAAGAAAGGAGTGCATGTTTGTGTCTGTGACCAGGGTCACCTCAGACAGTGAACTGATGGGAGGCAGGGAACTGTCTCAGATCACCTTTAATGCTTCTCTGTCTTCCAAGCTGGCATGGATCGGAAGACATATAGTGACAGCCATTTGGCCTATATGGAGGTAAGCATTTTATATGATTGGTTGTTGATTTACTGCCCCAAAAGAGG
Source organism: Cryptoblepharus egeriae (assembly GCA_030015325.1). NCBI lineage: Eukaryota > Metazoa > Chordata > Lepidosauria > Squamata > Scincidae > Cryptoblepharus > Cryptoblepharus egeriae. Next base: position 134,868,980 of record JAREYC010000001.1, read on the forward strand.
TATCTAAACTCACCATGTTATTCCAAGAACTTCTACCATCAATGCACGAAAGGCAGTTCTCAACCTAACATCCCTTTCATGATGTTCTACCTATACCACGGCTGGAAAAATGAAGCTGAGACAGGCTATGCAGATGAAGAGGTGAGGTTATGTAAACAGTAGCTGGCTTGGGTTTTGATGTGTCTCATTGAGTTCTATGGGTATCACACTGCACAGAAGCATTATCTTCAGCTATGACTTTTATAGGAAGGTAGACTGGGCTGATAAGTGACTAGAACACTCCACCACTCTCTCCTTCCCATTGCCTTTTAGCTTTCTATCAGCATTTCCAAATGTTCTGGCTCTGTGCCTGCATGTCATGCAATAAGTTTATGTCCTTGTCACATTCATTAAAAGAAGAAACATTTTTGCTTGGCACCAGCAGTAAACACCTAAATGGAGTTACTCAGAGCAAGGATGTGCAAAGGTACAATTTCACATATTCCCTGTTTTTATATCCGCAGTATGAGGTGCCTCTGGAACATATCCCACATGGATTCAGTGGAATGCCTACATGTAGGATTTCAGCCAAAGGGTGTAATCTAGAGTTAGGGAGGTGAGATTGGGCTGGGCTACCCCAAGTCGGCTGTATCCACAGCATAATGATGTGCAAAATCCATAGGCTGCTGAGTACCACGTAAGTGGCATCTGGGGAGGGCTGCTTCCAAGGAGACCTGCCTCAGATCACATGGAACAAGGAACAGTTGTGGTGCTTGTCTTATAAGTAAACCCAGGAGCCCCTGACAACCAGTAACAGCTGCAGCATGAACCTGCAGTACAACAGGACCTGTAACGGAGGGTGAATGCAAGGGGATTATTGGAGTGGCCAGGCCTGCTATATCTAGAGGTTGGTGAAACATCGTAGGTGTGCCAAATTCTCAGGTTGAGCAGCAAGGGTTGCAGTTAGGCTGGCGTAGGACTCAAAATTTTTGCGCCATTTTTACTCTGACTTATCATGGACCCCTGTGGGTCTACTCAGATTTATTCTTGCTCCTGAGGTGGTATAACTTTGAGGAGCTGGAACAGGGCATTTCTGCCCTGGAAACAGGCTCTGGGTACAGCTTAACTGCCCTGTTCTAGGCAATGCTGAACATGCCCTCAACGTGTCTTTCCTGAACTGCCTAGCTGGCACAGCTACACTGGCCCAGGTCTATCTATCTCGAGTCATCCTATGTTGGCTTCGGCTGCCCCAAGCCTTTCTCCTGTAACTGTGCTGGCTCATCTTAGAATCGGACCAGCCCAGTGATAATCTAGCCAAAGTGCACTTCAGGATTGCAGCCCAAGTCTCTTCTGAATATCATTATGGGTTTTATTTTGTATTAATCGTACTAATTTTGTTTTCATTAGACAGAAATGAAACATGCATCTACCATACTGAATACATTTTGTAGGCATTCTGCACCTGCTGCTCGTATCTTAGCTAAATGTCTAATTAACTTTCTGCAACATGTTTCAAAGAAGCTGCTATGTCAAAACATGAAAGGTTAAGGAGTAAACAAAGGAGATTCAAGCATATAATAAGCAACAGAGAGTACATTTTGTTCATATATTTGACTGGCTTGATTAGGAAGAGTGAGCTTATGGCTGTGTTTCTGCCTCACAAACTCAATGGGCAGTCAGAAGCGCAGAAATATAAGTAATGTTATGTTCCCAGCCAATTCTTGTTTTTGCTGTGCAATCATGAGTTGTGAAAAGGGCAGAAAAGGAGCTGGAAGGAGTATTGAATTTGGGCAGAGAGTTGGAGAACTGTAAGTTGCCTAAAATTAAAGCCTCTTGTGATTCAGTTGCTCTTTTAGGAATGTAAGGAAGGGCAAGCCGTTGTGCTGCCTGCCTTAAGAACTCTCTCTGAAGATATACAGTATAACTAGACAGATCACAATCCATGTCTACTCAAAAATAAGCCCCATTGTGTTCAATGGGTCTTACTAACAGGGAAGTGTCTTTAGGATTGCAGCCAAAGATCTTAGCAGCCATCATTAAGGGTTCATTCATAGGTGGTGCATGAACCCATGCAAGGATCCACAACAGCACCTAATCAAAGAGCACAAGAATCCAGATCAGCAGAAGAACTGATCTCAATCAATAAATTCTATGAAATGCTCTTAACTTTAGCCACAATCCTGAACAGAATTAGGAAAAAGTATTTCACATTAAACTCAAAAGGATGAAGTCAGCATTTTCAGGATTGTGCTGTACACATTGAGTCATTGCCATAAAATATAGAGAGGTGGCAGGGGAGGTCCTTTGAGCTTGCTTTGTAATGAGTGCCTAATAGTTAAAATGGAAAACATCTCAGACAATTAAGCCCTCACACTATCCTTATCCCAAATATGTGGGAAAAGGGTATTTTGAACTATGCATATGTTCCAGCTATCTACAGCATTGTGATTTTAAAATTTCAAAGCCATGTTCACCTGACATTTCAAACATATTCTGAATCTGATTCCAAATGATTCCCAAGTTAAAATTAAGCTATTTCACAATTCTGTAATAATATTAGCAATAATAAATACCTTCTAAAAAAACGGCTCTGTAGCAGACTACATGGAAAGCGTTTCCATTGGATCATTGCAGTGGAAAGCATTTGTTGTATCTGACCTGGTTTTCAGTGCCGTTATGAAAATGCCACAGTTTTGGGGGGGGGGGTTTAGTAAAGGCTGTCGGAGCTGTAGGTGATCTGGGAATTCCAAGATTACCCACCGCATCACTTTAACAAACAGGATCAAGCTTGTCATGTCCAGTTAGTACTTGGAAGAAATAGACCCAATTTCTTTTATGAATTCCTTTAGGCATTTAGAAAAGAAGAAGAGCTAAGAGCACTCAAGGGTTTCACAAGGCAACCCTGGCAGCAGTAACCCAAGTCATGGGTAACTGCTCTTATAGGCAAAGAGTGTTGATGGCATCCTAGGCAGCTCTGCAACCAGAACAAGGAAAAGCAGCAGATACACAGTTTACCATACATAGAGAAGACCTGGAAGAACTCACTCACTGAGCACGCTTCAGGGTGACCATATAAAATGGAGGACCGAGTGCCTCTACCTTTAACCATTGCACAGAGGAAGTAAATTAGGCTGGTGTAGCTCAACAGAGAAGGGTTTAAAAAGCAGGTGCTGCTTTTTAAACCCTTCTGTGTTGAGCTGCACCTGCCTCAATTCCCTCTTCTATGCAATGCTTAAAGGTATAGGCACCCTGTCCTCCATTCTATATGGTCACCCTATGACTGAGATTTCTGAACTGCAGTCCTGATGTGATGGCACTCTAATGTTTGCAAAGCCAATGCAAAGGTGAATGTTTTAGTGTTTCTTACTGGCGTAGTGTTGCACTTTGATCAGGCAGAGAGGACTTGGAAACAATCCCTTCAAAACAGATAGAACTAGAGAATTAGCACTGCTTTGTCAGTGCTAAAATACAGATATTTGGTGGCATACGTTAGTGTTACAAATTTGTATCACTTTTGTATGAATTTTGCTGCTGTAATTTTCTCCTAAATAGGAATTTTAGATAGACGAGCTGCTGAAAAATATCCATTGCAGTTCCCAGATTCCTAGCAGAAAGCATATTAAAATCTGAGGGACTAATTAAAGGCTGGGTTCTATTTTTTAATCTTCTATTTTTAACCTTAATGTCTCAATGTTGAGTCAAAACTGCCAGAAAAGAGAGACCAGAAAGGATCCATAGAGACTGATAGAGAAACTCTTGGTTTATTGTAAAACTCTCTCAGTGGTAAGATTGGCCTTCCCATGTAAACTGCCTTGAATAAAGTTACAAGAGAAATTCACTGACCACAAAGTCAGTATACAGTGGTACCTCACTTAACAAGCGCCTCGCTTAACAAGCGTTTCACATAACAAGCAAAAATCTCCAAGAAATCTTGCTTCACATAACAAGTTCCACTTCACTTAACAAGCAGGTGTGCTATGGGCACACGTGCTATGCAGCCCTGATGCTCCACATGGAGGCTCTTTAAAAGGGCTGCAGGCCAGCGCTGCTTCCTCTAACTGCCCCCAACTTGGGGGCAGTTGCCCCTAACTGCCCTCAAGTGCCTCCACTGACCACCTTGAACCTCCAGCAGCCACCCAGGTAAGAGTCCCAGGAAAGTGTCTTTGATTGCAGTTTCCTAAGCCAAGTCTCCAAGTCTCCTAAGCCTCTGTCTACTCAGAAGTAAGCTCCATTGTGTTAAAACTTACTCCCAGGAAAGTGTCTTTGACTGCAGCCTCTTCACCATGTCTACCCAGAAGTAAGCCCATTGTGTTAAATGGGGCTTACTCCCAGGAAAGTGTCTTTAGGATTGCAGCCTAAGTAGACTTCATAGGATCATGCACATTGAATGCATGTTTTGAATTCAATTCCAGTGTTTTGTCATCATTTTAACATACAGTTAATATTTTTATAGGAATATTTTTGGGTTCTGGAACCAATCATCTGAGTTTCCATTATTTCCTATGGAAAAATCTGCTTCACTTAAAGAGCATTTCACTTAAAGAGCTTGCCTCTTGAATGAATTAAGCTCTTTCTGTGAGGCACCACTGTATAAATATTTGTTGTGTTGTTGTTTCAGGATTTTTTTAAAATCACAGCCTATGATTGCAGGTTTTATACTTCAAGTGCTTGACAAATATGATCAGTGGTGGGCTCCAGCAGGTACGCACCTACTCTATAGAACCGGTTGTTAACAAGAGATAGTACATATAAAGTTTAAGAATAGCCATTTAAAAGTGGCTGCCAGATGGGCAGAGAACCGGTTCTTAATTTCTTTGATGCCCATCACTGAATATGATATATTACATGGGGAGAGATGGCTGCAGCAGTTCTATACATCTGGGAGCAATTCCCCTTGAACTTAATAGGACAGATCTTCTGAGTAGATCTTCTGAGTGTTGAAAAAATGCAGAGGCTATCTTTTTGAGGATACTTTTTGATTCTCCAAAGCCAATGGCAGTCTTTTAGACCACCATAAAGAAGCAGTAAATTCTCACAATTACAGACTGGGCATGTAGCCAAAAACAGAGTAAAAACTAACAGTGAGGTTGTCCAGGGAGAAAGTCAAGTCACAGTAGTATTAAGGCATAGAGAGTAATTATCCAATCACATTAGTATTTTATTAAAGGCATAGAGGTAATTATCCATTTGGCCATCAAATGTCAGATGAAACCAGTATGTTTTGAGCCTTTCCTGAAAAGCCAAGAGAGAGAGAGAGTCCTTATCAATTACTCCGGCAGGGAATCCCATAGTTTTGCAGCTGCTACAGAGGAAGCTTGCCCCTGAGTTGCAGCTCCTTTCACTTGTAGCAAAGCCCCTTCGGGTGATCTAAGATGGCAGGCTGGGATGTTAGGAAGAAGGTGGTCTTTCAGATTGCTTTGGCCCAGATCATGGAGGGCTTTAAAGGTTAGAATTAGAAGCTTGAATTAGGATTGGAAGGTTGTAGGCAACCAGTGCAGTGGTTAGAGCTGTGTCTTATAATCTAGCCCTCCCTAACCACTCAAGCTGCTGCATTCTGCACTTGTTGAATTAATTCCTGCATTAAGTCCTACATTAAGGACTTAAGAACATTAATGCATTAAGAGCACAATCCTAACCATGTCTACTCAGATGTAAACCCCATTGTGTCCAATGGATCTTACTCCCAGGAACGTGTCTTTAGGATTGCAGCCAAAGTCCTGCATTAAGTCCTGCAGTCCTTGAACAAGAGTCAGGATGGTGTATGTAGTGGATAGGGAGTTGGACTGAGACCTACAAGAACTGTAGCAATGTCAAAGCTGCTCAGGTATAGTCGCAGCTGGCCACAGTGACCATATGTCCTCTTTTTCCTGGATTTTAGCCTTGTGTCCCTGAAAAAAATATCAATGTCCTCCTTGTCCTTGTAAGCAAAGAGCATGTAGCCTACTTGCAATTCATAAATTATATGTAATAAATTATATTCAGTAGTTTTAAATTTAATAAGTAATGTTTAAATTTAGCACATGAAAGCAATATATTAGAGTGCTTTTAGCTTTTATTTTGTCACCTCCTACATTTTTCTTAGGTGTCCTACATTTTGGAGTTCTTGACCTCTTTTTTTTTGGTTGGTGAACACACTTTTAGCAATTGCTGTTACCTGGTTGTCCAGACCTAGGGAGATGGGAGTCCAGGATAACTTCCAAGCTGCAAACCTGATCTTTTAATGAGGGTGCAACTTCATTGGAGAGGTTAGGTGATTTAGTATCTGCAGGAGGAGTTCCTGAAGAACTTCTCTGTCTTTTCAGGGTTTAGTTTCAGCTTATTGACTTTCATCCAGTTCCTAATGGCATCCAGACAGGACCCTAGGAATTCTACAGGAGGGTGATGGCAGGAGAGGTAGAGTTGAGTGTCATCAACATCTTGACGTGATCCCACTTTAAATCCCTGGATGACCTGCCCCAGTGGTTTCATGTAGATGTTAAAAAGCATGGGGGATAGGATAGACCTGTGAGGCACATAATAATGAGTAGGAGTCTCCCAGCATAAGCATCTGGGATCTGTTAGACAGGAAGTAGTAGAGTCATTGCAGACCTATTGCAGAGCATCACTGTACCCACTACCCATGTTGTTGTCCTGCCCATTGTATAGAAGGAAGTCCCTCATGGGGATGACGTGCTAGCCTCCCACACCAGGTGCTGCAAACCATAGTGATGCTTCTGGACAATCATCAGAAGTGTTGAAGAGACATGCGACAAACAACCAGATTTATATATATAAAAAAGAAAAGTCACTCACTCACTCACTGACTGACTCATCAACGCCCTGCCAAAACTGCTGGGTGGAGAAGCATGAAATTTGGGGTGGGTGTTCCTTCCGTGACTGAGGGGTGCACTAAGAACCGGTTTTTGGAAATTCCAACCGGAAGGGGGTGAAAAGGGGCGCAACGCGTTTTCCTCCCTATACTTTGCATTGAGAATTGCTGACTCAGCAACATTCCGCCCCAACTGCTGGGCCTGAAGCATGGAATTCTGGGAGTTCCTTCTGTCACCTGAACTCCCACCAAGAACCATCTGGAGAAATTAACCCTTCAGGGGCTGAAAAGGGGCCAACGTGTTTCTGTCCTATACTTAACATGGGAGACTGAATAACATCCAGCCAATTTGGTGCTCGGTGCCTGGTGCACTGGGGGGATGTGGTTAGGAGGAAGAGGTTGCACTGGCGAGGATGCTGCGCATAGGGGAAGTTGTGCATGGGGGACTGATGTGCATGGGGGACTGATGTGCATGGGGGACTGGTGCGCATGGGGGACTGGTGCGCATGGGGGACTGCTGCGCATGGGGGGATGATGCGCATGGGGGAATTTGCGCATGGGGGAAGTTGCGCATGGGGGATGATGTGCATGGGGGATGATGTGCATGGGGGATGATGTGCTTGGGGGATGCTGCACATAGGAAAAGTTGTGCATGGGGGGATGATGCGCATGGGGGGATGATGCGCATGGGGGGATGATGTGCATGGGGGAAGTTGCGCATGGGGGAATGTTGCGCATGGGGGATGCTGTGCATGGGGATGCTGTGCATAGGAAAATTGTGCATGGGGGGATGATGCGCATGGGGGAAAGTTGCGCATGGGGGAAAGTTGCGCATGGGGGAAAGTTGCGCATGGGGTGTTGATGCGCCGTGGGGGGATGTCATATGGGGAAATGTTACTCCCCCAACGCGGGTACGCTTTTCGCTAGTTTAAAATAACAACTCCTGATCTAAATGCTGTTATACTCTGAAAAAAATCACCAGATGAAGAATCTCAGAGGGAAAAATTCTTAAATTTTCTCTCATACTTGCCTCGACTCTTACTATAAATCGCTCACATAGCCATTAGTTATTTCATTTTTCTCTGTAAACTGCTTTGTGAACTTTTTGTTGAAAACTGGTATATAAATACAGGAAAAAATTTATCAGCATTTTATTTATCAGTGATTTGGGCTGCAATCTTAAAGACACTTTCCTGGGAGTAAGAGCTATTGACCACAACGGGGCTTACTTTTGAGTAGACACGGTTAGGATTGTGCTATATGTCTCAACATGAATGAGGTTGTATTGGCATCCATCATTTTTGAAAGATATGGTATTGTCCTCGACCTGTATGTGAAGCACAAAGGCCTGGGTAGATTGATAAGGAGGATAGGCTGTTACCCAAGCAGCAAATCCCCCCTCTCCATGCCACTGAAATCATCCAATGGAATGGCAGAGCCAATATGATTGGTTCCAGTTGCATTGCAGAGCTGAGCTAAGGATAGGAGCTCACCCTGTCTTGTGGGGACCCAGGTCTCAAACCCTGGCCTTCTGGTTAACAGGCACAGTGTCTTAACCACCTTAATGAGGCTGGCTGTTTGAATTAAAAGATAAATATCCCTTAAGTAGCTGTTAATGGCTTAAAAGCAGCTTGCTTACCATGGTAATGTGGCAGGCAATTAAGGCTTGTCTGAGAAAGATTCATAAAGGGTTCAGTCTGGTTTAGGGTTTCAGCTGGGAGGGAGACCCCTCTCTTCCCCCATTTGATTATCACAGAATACAAAGTGATAATCACTTCTGAACTGCTTCATAAGGCAAAGCTACAGTACTTCCTCTGAGCTGAAACGAAGCTGTTTTAAAGGAAACTTGATTAATCTGGATTCACTGCCTTGATACATTTGCTTTTTGTATAACAGGGATGGGTATTCACTGAGGTTCCTCAAACCAATTATGAATGGTGAGGTTCAACCTGTACAATTGATTGATTGATCTGAATAGCAGCACTGCAAATGGGATGTACAATTAAAAACCACTTCCTGCAAGTAGGATGTACAATTAAAACCTGCTTTGAAAGATTTAAAGATCCTCACCAAATCTGCATGTCAAAGCATATTTGGAACCAGTGTGTCTATGCCCTTTACACAGACATTCTTATTCCTTGAATCAATCCACAGATTATTTTCATTGTCTTGCAACATTGCCAGCCTGGTCATCCCTTGAGGACATCCCCTGTGAGCTCAGAGAAATGCTTCAGAACAGGAATACATTAGGCAAAAGAAGGGGTCAGGAAAGGTCACTAATGGGAAAGAGTGTCTGTCAATGGCCAGGTTTTGAAGAGACCCTATATTCTGAGATATGTACGTCTGTGGGCTTTCATCAGGAGGAGTCAGTGCTATGTTTTTTTGAAAATCCAACCTCAAAATATATCTTGGCAAGGAATGCTCTTCCAAAGCATCCTGATATTTGGAATGACAAAAGACCCCCATTCCCACACTGATGGCCTTCCCAGAAGTCAGCTTGCAATCTCACCACTGGAAAAGAAGTCTCCTCCAGCAAAAGGTATTCATCCCATAAATAATTTACATCCAAAAGGAAAAGGACAATGGAAGCACAGTCACCAGCAGAGGGGATATTTTGATAACAGTCTTCACATTTAGAAAGTGAGAACCATCAAAAGCACACCCTCCCCTCCCCAGCCTCTTTCTGATATCCATGTCAAATAGATACTGGGCACCTGCAAATAACCTCTGTAACATCACTATGTACAAGAACTGTGCATTGGGAAGAAATATCACTGTACTGTAATGAAGCTATAATCAGATCAGGAGGATTCAATGGTATGGATGCGAGAGTATTCAGCTTCCTGAGTGTGCCAGCAACATTGTTTACATACAGACATGAAATCAGTAGCTCAGTAAGGGCTTGCTCTTGCTCTGATGCAGAGCCCATTTACATTACATTGCACAACACTTAAGCAAACCTTAAGCAAAGGTTATTTTCATTAGGCTGAATAGAACATTCTCAAAACATGTTCGAATTTTGTTTTCCTGTCAGTTTTGCATATATCTTTTACTACTTTATTATCTCTCAGTTCCTTTTTAAAGGACTCTTCTTCTTCTTCTTCTTCTTCTTCTTCTTCTTCTTATTATTATTATTATTATTATTATTATTATTATTATTATTATTATTATGGTGCTGCATGAGCACGGGCTTCCTAAGTTCTTGCGGCTGCATCTGCCAAAATTCCCACTTCTATACAATGGTTAGAGGCACACGTATTCTGTCCTGCATTGTATTTGGTCACCCTGGAAGAAGAGAGCTGGGGAGAAAACATGACAAAATTATCCCAGGTACCTGAGTGGTGCTATTGTCAAGTTTCTAAAAACACAGCATGTAGAATATGCCAGGAACTGTATGCATGATTCCCATTTACACAATGTTTAGAGTGTTTTGCCTCCCAGTCTAGGAACACCACTAGGCTGAATGTGCATTAGACCAGTGCTGCTCAACTGTGAGTTGAGGTCGCCCTAAGTTTTTGTAAAGATTCTTAAAGTTCCCGTTTAAGGGACAGGGAGAGGCAAAAGCTGCAGCATGATCCCTAGGATCGCTCCCTGCAGCAGCATGATCCCCAGAGTTGCACTCCTGTGGGGAAAGAGAAACTATTTCCAAGCCTTACAGGGCTCCTGCCTGGGTCTGGAAGGTGTGGGGAGCCCTGGGGAACCATGCAGCTTAATATTAGTTCCATGAGTTGCAGCCACAAGTAAACCGGAAGTCAGGCTAGTTTCAAGCCACTCGTTTCAAGCTGTGGAGTGCTCTTGAAATGGTAGTGACAGGGTCTGGAACATGCTGTTGGATCAATCCCTCCCGCCTCCCCACCTTTGCTTCTCCACCTTACCCATTATAGCTCAGTTATGGTGGGAGTCACTCATGACCCAAGCTTCTGTGGCTGTGGCCTCTGCAGCAAGAAGGTAGAAGCAGTTGTGCATGTTTCCATAAGATCCTTTGCAATCGCTGTAAAACACACCCGCAACCAGAACACTAATTGCAGTGGTGGGGAGGGGGCTTAGGATGGGGCCAAAAGCTTCTCTTCTTGACATCATCACTAACGTTTTCCTGGTTCAAGGATCCTCAAGCCTATTCTAATTCTGTTAAGATGCAGCGGCTTGGAAAGCATGGAGTTAATGAAATAACCATTTAGGGAAGGCAGAAATCAAGCCAAACATCATGTAATTAGCTCAGAAACATATGTATTCTGGCGCAAAATCCCCTTTGCACCAAACTGTCTTCATTTCCAATAGCAAAACAGATGTGCATATAGCCAAAGTATTTGCATTTTCATTATATTTGAATGCTTTCACAATACATTGCCTTCATTCTCATGAACACACAATCCGTTTATGAGAACTGTATGCACAACATTAAAACCAGAAAATTCATTACCAGTACTAAGAAGCTAATAAGGCGCTTGTCAATCACCTTCAAAACATTAGCTTCATATAGAATAAAATACTCAATTTTAATTATAATAAGGATGCTTGTATAATATCATATTGATTTTAAAGCTGTAGAGGTGTGATGTTGCAAGATTAAAGATGAAGCATATTTCAATTTCAGACTAATTTTAGATATTGCAATAAAATACACAAGAAGAGATCATCTGGATTGGGAGCAAGTTATATTTTGTCCCATATCCCAGCAGTTCTAAAATTGTGTCTGAGACCCAATTTCTGGTGGTCTGCAAAACAGACAGATATTTTCAAATCCTACCAATAAATTTGGAAGGAATATCACTGGAAAAAGTAGAAAGGATCATATACCTCGGAAGCTTTTGAAATGTGGATTTACAAGTGGCTGTTACATATAAGCCGGGTTGAGAAAATCAGGAATGGTGATAAGTCACTTGGGAAAGCCAAGGGAAATAATCAAATGAAACTGAAAATGAAACTTAGAATATCTCGGACATGAGATGCGAAACCCAGAAAAATACAGCATACTCCATTGAATCCTCCAGGGAAAGACTGAAGGCAAACGAAGTCTAGGCAGAAGGAGAACATCACGGCTTCAAAATTTAAGAGAATGGTTTGGACAAAACTCAGCAACACTATTTCATGCAGCTGTTGATAAAAATACGATCACCAACGTCTGGTGACAGATATGGTACAAGAAGAAAACAGGGTAGATTAGGCTATGTGCATCAAGAGTTAAACAAGATGCTAGTGACCACATCACTACTGCCCAATCACCATTATAGTCACACCTCTTGGCATTTATAAATCACCTGGCAGCAGTCTCTAGGGCAGCAATTTTCAACCAGTGCCATGGGATACTATTGTACAGCAAGTGGTCCACAAGTGTGCTGTGAGAGTATGGTAATTTATCAAATATTATTTATTAATAGGGTCACTGAGGGGTGTGAACCCCCCACTAGCAGTAGGATGTGTCTTGTCAATTGCCAAAAGACTGATGGTGTTCCTTGACAATTTTAGTGCTTTGTCAGTGTACCATGGAATGAAAGAGATTGAAGATCACTGTTCTAGGGCCTCTAAAAAGTTTGAGAACTACTGCTTCCTTTTTCTCATAGTAACAAACAGAAGCCTATAGAGCTGATTGAAACATGGTGAACACAATCCTAACCATGTCTACTCAGAAGTAAGCCCCATTGTGTTCAATGGGTCTTACTCCCAGGAAAGTGACTTTGGGATTGCAGCAGGTGTTATTTTACTCAGAAGTAAGCCCAATGGGTTTAGTAAGACTTTGGCTGTAATCCTGCCATACTCAAAAGACACAAGCACACCTATGGAAAAGTCTCAAGAAGGACTCTTCCTGCCTTTTCTGGAACTACTAGTATTCATTGCAGTACTGAATCTGGATCCGGAGGATGTTGGGTCATTATTAATAGTGTGAGTGACATGTTATTGTGATGTCGCTGTATATTGGTGGTGGTGGTGGTTGCTGTGACATTAATTCCATGGGGCAGTTGGAGTAGCTGATCATTGGACCCACATTTGATCCTGTTCTTTGGTTCGTTCTCTGACCATAGAAGCTGTAGGTGTGATGACTGGTTCTTCCTTCTTTGCACCAACGTCAAGCTGACATCAGGTTGGCAGTGGGCTAAAACAGCACTGATATCACTTTATAACTGGTAGGCAGCATCAGACTTTCCACAGGTGGGAGGGCTGCACCAATGTGAAGTTAATTGATGTCCTGTTTTCACCTCACCCTTTGCACTGGTTGGGCTTAGGATCTGATGGATGCAGTAGGCCAATGTGCTGATGGAGGCGAACTTCAGCCTAGGACTGCACTCTAAATTAAGTACAGTACTGTATGTGTAATTGAAACGGTGGCATTTGCTTCTCCTGCCTTCATCCCGTTGTCTTTGATTTCTTTGGGTCAATATGTTGACTGTATGTGCAAACCCCATGGGGCAGAGATCTTTCTTTTCTCTCTGCATAAAGTGCCATGCAGGACATAGTTCTTTGAGGACTGGCGCTAAATGGCATTGGTCCTTGACAGGTGAGTGGAAGAGGGCCTGGGGGGCAGGAGGTCTGACCTCTGCTGCAGTGATCTAATGAAATTCAGATCAATACCTAGTTTTCCTGTGGAAATCTGATGCTTCAAACTGGGAAAATAAAGAAGAATCCCCCTGCAGTTTTTACATCTGTTTACAGGCAATATTTCCAAATCCCATTGAAGTCACTGAGAAATACGCAGAAAATATTCCTGGTGGGTGATGCCTGTGTCATCTTTTCCATAGCCTGAATGTACATGGCTCTTAACAAGCGGTTTTAAAGCCAGACAAAGCATACTTTCTTATTGCTGAGGAAGACATGCGACAGCCACACTTTCAACCAAATAGCTGCACAGTAAATTAGCATTCCCTCCAAAATGGCCCACTTTGTCCTTCTGGTACTGTAGGCAGAGTATTTCTAATTTGTATTTGCATTGGAAATTAAAGCACAAATGGGCAGAGGAACAATTATGCATCCCGGCTAATTAATGCTTCAAAAATGAATTATGTAATTGAGCCACAAAAGGCTCATTTTAAAGTTGCTTCCTGATATTCTTTATGGGTTTTCATGGGAATATTATGAATGGTTTCTGGCTTTCTGCTTCATAAATAGTGATGGTTTATTAAAAACCACACTGCCAACATAAAAAAAAATCAGAATAACTAGCGTTTCTGTTGTGTTAACAAAAGCATGCATGGTGGTGGTGATGGCATTCTACATTTTAAGGGCAAAGCTATGCCCCCCCCCTTCCAATTCTCATATAACAGAGTTGGATTGAGTTGACAGGAAGTCTAGATGAAGATTGTCTTTGCAACCTTAAAAAGGTAAAGTGCCTTAGGAAGCAACATTCACTTTGCTTTGGTGATGGAAATATGCTAATACTTAAAACACACTGATAAAAGAGCGAGATTATGTATTATTATTTCCAAGGGGAAATAAGGAATCAGTCAAATATGATCCCCTCTGGCCTTTTGTCAAGGCAGCCTTTCTCATACATCAGGAAAATGAATCAGCTGGTGGCAACAGCACCATATGATACATCTAAGCCTCAAGGAGCTTTAGAATGGGAGTTTTATGTTTTCCTCTTTCTCACCAACTGCTAGTTCTTTCTTAGAGAATGTTATCAATTAATTCAGGAATTTGGAGTTTCTTTTCTTTCTTGCTTTTTGTTCCAGATTGAAACTGGTGATCAAAAATTAGAAATTTAGGGACCAATCCTATCATTCCTTCATGCAGCAGCCCAAAATAGCTACCCTGTCTCCTGCAGGGATTGGATCTAGGAATGGGGTTAGGATTCAGTGGCCAACATTGCTGCCAAATCCACCATGTTCTTGACATGATCTGCCCATTCCTGCCCCTTCATTGCCTAGTTTTTTTCTCCATGTCATCATTCCATCCTCCCCACCCCCTCTAGGCTTACCTGCTGACTTATCCTCTCCGACATACAGTGCACTGGCCTTTACAGCAATGTGCTGAGTAGCATCTTTTGCAACTGATTGCTTTATGGTGCACTAACATCACACATTAAATATAGGAATGGTCTCTTAGGAGAATTCTAAGTTGCAAGATAAGCCTGGTTAAAAAAAGAGCTCCACAAATCAAATGGTTCTTACTAAGATCATTTTATCAGCCAGTCACGTAATAAAAATAAAAATGAAATACAAGAATTGCCTTCCCAGAATTATCTCCTTGCCTTTCCAAAGAGTTACAAAGCACATCAGATCACTTTCAGTTGCTAATGCTGCTTTCAACACCTATTATGCCCAGCTAGGTGCTTCACAAAGTTCCTGCAAGCTATTTTATGAAATCACCCGGGCGGATCTAGGTTTGATGGGGTCCTAAGCTATTGAAGGTATTGGGGCCCTTTATATGTCCCCCTGGCCTTAGTCAACAACAAATTGTCACTGATTTTTGTGTTTAATATATGCTATATGGAATTTATGGACCTAATAGGAATCTAAAGCAATTTGCACATAAAAATATCTATTTTATCAAAGTAATTGTTGAACTGAAATTTTTTTGGGGGGCCCCACTCCTAAGCTATAGCTTGTTTAGTTTATATGCAAATCCAGTACTGGAAATCACATTGTATTTGTAACAGTGTAGGACAATGTATTTGTAACAGGTGCTTCTCATCCTGTAGATGGGGCTTCACTAGATGGGTTGCAGGACATATCCAGGTGGGTCCCCATTCATTTTAGTGGGCATTTTATTTTTAATATTCTGTATTCTTTTTTAATATTATAAGAATATTCTTGATGTTACCATGCTATGTGACTGCATCTGGGGAAATGTGACAGATCTATTCTTTTAATAAGCTGACTCTTGGGTAAGTGTGGATAGAATTGTAACTTTGGGGATGTTTGAGGAATATTTTAATCAGCAAGTTCTTGGGATAGTTAGGATGGTTCTTCTTTATACTGAATACAAAATTTACTTATTGTAAAATTTTAATTTATTCAATTTGATTTTGTCATATGAGTGTGTTAAAATTTTTCCAGCTTGTGATGTTACTTTTGACAATGACATCACTTCTGAGTGAATGACATATTTCCTGGACAGATTGTCTTTTTTAAAAAGTGAGTCCCAGTGTTGAGAAATTTGAGACCCACAGGTAGATGACATTAATCTGTATGAAATATATCTGAACCAATTTTAAATCATATCAAACTGGTATTAACTGCCATCCTCAACCAGTTGAATCTCTTGTATGGCACTTTATTTTTGTCTTATTTATCACAGTATGAGTTTCAAGTAATAAATACTAACTGGCTCCATAGGAAAAGAAAACTTTTGTCTCTCATTTAGTGAGAATTTAGCAGCAAACATTCTAATTCATTTTGTCACATGCAGAAATTTTCAGGTATGTGAGTGACCAAGTTTAGGTTCCCAAGTGAGTGCAAATTCCTGACAATCTGCTTGGCCTTTAAAGTATTCTTGTCATGTTAATTTGAGTGCTTACAGCAGAAAGACACAGTCAGTATGATCAACCTCCCCCCTTCCCTTGTTTAAAGGTAGTGGGACTTTTACAAGTCAATAAAAAATAGTGTCAGTGTGGCCATTTCCTTTGCTGATCATTACCTGACAGCTTTGTGTTGTTTTACCACCCAGCCTCCACTTTCATAGGAATTAAACAACAACCTCAAATATCCCTTTCAAAAAGGAAGTCATTCATCCCATAATTGCCCTGGCCCCAAACAAGCCATGAGCATACAATAAATGCAATCTGTCCCATGTTAGATGGAAGGTTAACCAGATGCCTTGAGTTTGTGCTGCATATTCCACCAAAGTATGGACAGAATTATTCACTTTTGAACTGAGATTTATTTACCTTATGAGAAGTGAGGAGGGGGGCTGCTAACTCCCCCCAACTGAAACAACCAGACAGAATATAGGGCCACTTTGTTCCAAGCTATGGGGTCAGTAGGGTATTCAGAAAGAAACGGGGATATTTGAAACATTGAGGAAACAAACGTAATTGAAGGCGGATGGTATTTGGCTTCAGAAGCAGAGACCTTATTTCCATAGCATGTAATTTTTCACATTTATTTTTTAAAGGTTAGGGCACTGAAGTGATACTTGCCAGACTTGGAGAATGATCTGAATACTTCCAAAGGAGATTATGAGATATTTGCCAATGGCTTTCACTACATACTCCCTTACCTTAGGCTGGTGTTACAGAGGAGTAGAAACAGCATGGCCCCTTCTCATAGAGTTGACAGATTATTTGTATTGTCACCCTCAACATTCTCAGATTTTTGCAAGAATTATCAAATCTAAGGTGGGTAGTTGCCTTGGGTCCTATCCAGATAGAGAAAGGCAGAATAGAAATACCTAAATAAGTAACTGTGGTGGTGGTGGTGGTGGTGTAGTCTCCCTCTGCATCTTCCTTCTCTAATGTCAATCCCATATACCACTTCCACCACAAGAAAAGGTCTTCTTATCTCTGACAACCATATCTCTCTCTAGTATGCCTCACCTTATTTAAAGAAATGCAGGAGTCCAGCTTGTCTGGTCATCATCTACCAAGGATGATGAGATCCAGGATGATGTAGTGGTTAGGGAGTTGGCACTGAGTTGTGGAAAATCCAGATTCAAATCCTTCATGAAGCTTTCTAGGTGACCTTGGGGCAGTCATTCACTTTCAACCTCACCTACCTAAGATTTTTGTGAGAACAAAAGGATAAAAATTTTATGAGCCACCATGGCATTTGCTTTGGGATAGGAAAGGTGGTGTATAAATCTCTAAAATAAAATAAAAACCCCTACGCATAATCTTATTTTTCACTCTTACTTTTCAATTCTCCCAGATTTACTTAAAGAAAAATAAGCTCCCACATGTTATGTAGGTGGTTGGATCTTTGCAAAAGACAGAACTCATCAGAGGAAGGAAATTGGAATTAAGAGTGTCTGACTACTGATTTGTTGAGGTTGATAGCCCACTTTTTCATAGACTCAGAGCAGATTACAGAACATACAGTATACTGTGTGTTCCATTAGGCTTTACATAAAATAGAAAGATTGACTGTACAGGACCAAATTTTTCTGACATAAAATACATTTTTCTGAGAATGATGCATTCCTTAGGAAGATAGAATAGATTGATAGATTTAAAAGAATTTCAGTGCTAGAAAGCACCACAATGATCTGTAGTCATCATTGTTAGAAATATTTGAAAGCTGTTTGAAAAATAGCAGCAGCAAATAGAAAGTTCAGTTGCACTGCTAGGGTAATGAGAGAAAACAAGTAAGAAAGGAAGAGGGGGAAAGGTTAAAATCCTATGACAAGCAGGATTTTGACAGGTATGCTCATCTCCACTGCTAACATTTTTCATTTGAAACAACTGACTATTCCTCCCTAACCTTTCATTTTCAGTTCTTCCTGCCTCAACAAGCATTTGAAATCATTAGAGAGATTATTTTCTTTAAAGGTTGCACCTCTCAAATCCTGATTCTTCTGTATTTTGCTGGTATTCTCTTCTACCTGTGAAACGTGAAATGAAAGTACCTCCAATATCATATTTGATCCACTGTCAGATATTGTTTAACATGGAGCTTGGTTTTTGTGAAAATGCAGTCAAGAGAATCAATATTGAAAGAAAAAATTATTCCTATCAAAGTTTTGGAGGCAGAAAGCAATGTCCTTTGCCCTGATCAGTTATAGTCATCAGGAACTAGCCACATGGAAGAACAAATGTCACTAGATGCAGATATGCCTCCCCATTTGCATCAAAGAAGACAAATAGCCTGTGATAGAGTAGGAAGAGCATTACCATGTAGATGGAGCGGTGATCCAGATCTGGGGCTGATTCAGTGGGTTTTGGGGGGAGTGGGAAAGGGGGGAACATGTGTACTACTTTAGCTCCAAAGCCCAAGTCAACCAGGTAGGTAGACACAGGTTCCCAGTTGGCCTCTGTGGCTGAGGTTTGCAGGGTGGGTAGACTGGGGATTCCCTCTATACTTGGAGCTAAGATCGATATGCTTGGAAGACTTGGGTTCCCATTCCAACAGCCCTCTGGAGCTACTCTTTCTGACAAATAGACCCGGGCTTCCATTTGGGCTTGGAGCCCATATCTGCCTCCATGTAGAACTGGGCTCCCATTCTGAGTCTTTCCACTTGCCCCACTTAGTAGGCATTGCACCAGTGGTAGGCTCCAGGAGGTTTACACCTACTCTATAGAACCAGTTAAATAACCATTTAAAGTGGCTGCCAGATGGGCATAGAACCGGTTGTCAATTTCTTTGAATCCCATCACTGCATTGCACCCAGCTTCATCCCAGCAGTTTTGGGGTTTTGGAGGCAATGATGGACTGTAAGTAGTTTAATAAGTTGAAATCCAAACAAGAAGGAGGTGGTGATGGGCAGAAATTATTTAATTTCCTCGGTAAACTGTTTTGTGAACTTTAGTTTTAAAAGCAGCATGTAAATACTGTGTTGTTGTTTAAGTCAGAGCCCAGTCTGTTCTTAATTACATAGCTCGCTCGCTCTCCTGAAAATACAAATGTAAACGGAGGTGCTTCTGGATCAAGCTTTGCTTCTAGCTGCAAGGTCATAAATGTTCCACATGTCTTCAGAGCCTTCTGGAAACAGTAATCGATAAAGGGTCTTCTCTATAATAACTTCCTAAATGTGGGAGATTATGAGAGGTGTGGAAGGCTGCCCTCCATTCTGTGCTTCTTTAACAGAGTATTGAAGACCTATTTATTTCATCAGATATTTAGGCTCTGAATTAGGGCTGTGGTGGCACAAGTGGTTAAGACACTGTGCCTGTTAACCAGCAGGCCAGGTTTTGAGACCCGGGTCCCCACAAGATGGGTGAGCTCCTGTCCTTAGCCCAGCTCCTGCCAACTTAGCAGTTCAAAAGCATGTAAATGCAAGCAGATAAGTAGGTACCACCTTGGTGGGAAAGGTAACAGCGTTCCATGCACTTTGGCGTATAGTCATGCCGACCCCATGGAAGTGTCTTTAGACAATGCTGGCTCTAAAGGCTTGTAAATGTGGATAAGCACTGCACCCTATAGTCGGAGATGACTGGCAGTTAACCTGCGGGGGACTTTTACCTTTACCTTAGGCTCTGAGGATTAATGGCTCGTGCTTGGTGCAACCAGGAGATTATTAGGTTGTTTTGGTCTCAGTTTCTGATGTTTGATGGTGGAGATGGACTGTTTTTGTTATGACATTTTATGTTTGTAATTATATGTTAGCTGCCCTGGGACAGTTCAGTGTGAAAGGTGGAATATTAATGGCATTTATGTTTAAAAAATATTTGAATTCAAGTTCAAAATCATAAGCTTTGTAGGATAAAATGAATCATAAACATATGATACTTACCTAAGTGAGCCTCTTATCCTATCCACATTTTCCTAGAAGTAGGACCTCCTGAACACAATAAGACTCCTTGGCAGACGTGAGCCTTTTCCAAAGGATTGGTCTGTTAGGTAAGTACATGTATATGAAAGAGAAGGAAGGCAGGCCTGAGTTATGGGACAATGCAGAGGCCAAGAAGAAACAAGTGCAAAGACCATGAATGAGAGCCACAGGATACAAAGAAGAGGTGACTCTAACCAAAGGCATTTAATTAGGAATTGTCCATACTCACTGCAAATTATTAGTAACAAAAAATGCTCTTCAGAATCATTACGCTAAATAACTGTCCCTTAATAACTAGCTTAATCTGTATGAATTTTTCTAATTTTCTAGAAACAATTCCTTACACAACAGCTTTTTCAACTATGTAAGTTGTTTAACTTATGAACCATTTATGAGGTTTTTTTAATTCCCTGCCACCATCTTCTCTGTAAATCTCACAGCAGATGAACCAACAGCTTGGCAATAAACAAACACCTGTCAATTAGGGACGCATTCTTCATTCCAAATGGCCCCTATGTTCTGTCATATAAAATGACAGACAAAGCTAATTCTTATGTGGCTTTTCATCCCTTCTTGAGTTGACAGCATTTTTAATATGAGCCTTACTGGATCAGCCTAGCATTCACCTTCCTGCATCTCACAGGAGCCTACTAGATGCCTCTGGGAACAATGTGTATCAGGCAACGAGGACTACAACGAGGACTGCCCCTCTTCAGCAGGAGTGCTCACAACTGAAGGGCACACACGTGAACATCGTGCATGCATCCTTTAGTAGAGAATGCTCCTGCTGAGGAGAGGGGCAGTCCTCTCCTCAGTGGGATGGGGGTTGACATACCAGAGGGGGCCCTGTCCAGTGTCAAACTGCTCCGGCATGTCACTCGCCCTTAGTGTGCACCAGCCTCACCAACCTGACAATGTCCTATGTGTCTGTGGAGAGGAACCCAACTCTTTGGACAACTACATCTCTGAGGGACTGGGAGAAATCCTACCTTACCAACCTTGCTGTCCTCGCCCTCACCTTGACATCTGGACTTCCCGGATTCTGTGGAAGTCTGGTATCTTCAGAAGATTGTCGACCTATGGAGAGGACATGGGAGATTTAGACCCACCAGGGGGCACGTGTGTAGATGTATAAAAGGGGGGAAGGGGAGGAGACGGCAGTGGGTGCATAGTGGAACGTGGTGCAGTCCACTGAAGAGAGTGCTGGAACACCTTGCCTCCTCAGGTCTTACCCTTCTCTATGAAAAGGACAAAGAATAGACTTTGTGAGAATTGAAGAACAAGAAGGAACCCTACCTCCCAGCATAGAGGTGATTTCTCTTTTACCTGACACATAGCAGATCTCCGGATCTGCTGGACTTGATATACCTGGACTTGATGAAGTGAACCTATGAAGGGGAGGGAGATCATGATTACTGTAATCGTTGATGTTATACCAAGCTCATGCAACTGAGTAAAGCAATCTTAATTCTATTGACTTACCTGCTTGTTGGTCTCTTCCTTGATACCGAGGTTCTCCACTAAGAAGGAAAAGAAGAAGGGGGAAAGGGAGACTGGACAGCAGGGTGAGGAGGGAGACCACAGACATGACATTGTCAAGAAAGCTTCTTGCCAGCTGCCACTGTCTTGACTGCAGCTCATGTGATGCCTTCCCCTCATAAGAGTCTAGGGCAATTACTAGTAGTCCCTTTCAAGTCCCCCTTAGCAGCACTACATACTATAGTGAAAGCAATACACTTTCATTAAAAGATGTACAGGTGTTCCTTGTTATCCTAGTTCCTTGAACTAGGGTTCATTTCTAGAACCTACCATGGAAAAAATAAGTGGATAATCAAAAATGGAATAATGGATTTAAAAACACTTCCAAGTTTCTTACTCCTTCATTGCACCTAATGGAATAAGGATGTGCTGTAATATTTTATTTTATTTATTTATTTTATTTATATCCCGCCTTTCCTCTCCTACAACAGGGAGCCCAAGGCAGCTAACAAACAGGATAAAACACCATTAAAATCGAATTATAAATATAGATTAAAACATAATTAAAAAACAGTTAAAATACAATTAAATTTTAAAAGCTCAGAACTATCTACATGGGTTTGATTCTGGGAATGAAGAATGGAGCAATTGCTTGCTTGACTGCTTCTCTACAACAGTAGAAAAGCAGTTTTTAAAACTGTGATTTGCAGTGGTCATTCATGCTGAGTCAAATTTATGTATTAAAAAAACCCCAGGTTATAACAAGGTTGGACCTGTATTTGTATTGAATCAGATTAACTGAACTGATCGAGTGATACACTATTGTTTTTATCAACTTATATTGATTTTCATTCTGTAGTTTTGCAGAAGCGATGCAAATCAAAATAGAAAAGGAAAAAAGTGATAGCCGGTTGCTTTGTACACCGCACTGCCAGCTGCTTTGAATTGCTTGCTCTAATTGACTGGTGTCTGTTAGACTGCCAAGCTGTGCAAACACTTTTATATTAACTTAATTCTGTCTCAGTTTTAGGGCACTGCACTGATTCAGCAATCAATAAAGATAAAACATGCCCTAACCTTCTTATAAAGGCTCAGCAGAATTCAGAGCACACGCCTAAAGACAGCATCCCATACTAACGGCCTGATGACTTTATCACTGCAGAATTGCCACGTATCAGTAGTTATAAGAGTTGAACGAAATAAAGAGAAAGGAGATCTGTGATCCTATCTCCCTTTTCATTAAAGCAGCCTCTGTGGATGGGGTGAGGGAAACCAGATGGGTGGGCAATACTAGAGGATGGGGATTTACGGTAATTATTTCTCCTGTACTGTTCCTCTACTACTGAAAGACTCTTGAAATGGGTTGTGAGGGGTCAGAGACAAAGTAAGTCTAGAAAGGGGCTTAGGTTCAAAATGTTTTTAAAATATCGCTATAAAATTAGAGTCAGAGGCAAAACTAGGGTAGAGCCTGTGGAGCACCATGTCATGCCAAGTGGAGAGATGCATGACTGCCCACTAAACTCAATCCACTACAGAGGAGGCACTGGAGACTTTGTGCCCCCATTCCTTCTCCCATGGAGGCTCCCTTTCAGTTGACTGACTCTAGAGTTTACTGCTCATCCCCGTTTCTAAGCCAAAGAGTCAGCACTTTCTGAAGACATCGCCGTTTTCATGTGGTTGGGATCAGAGATGGGCTGGCCCCATCCCAAGATCTGGTACGCCGGAAGTGGGAGGGGCCAGCCGGGGTCAGGGGGTGTGGGCAGGGCTAGGGGCGGGACTGGGGAGGGGCGAGGGGCGGGGCCACCGGCGCTCACACAGAGCCTGCCTAGAAGCTGGCAGGCCGGCTTCTAAGCAGGCTCTGTGCAAGCGCCGCCACCGGCGCTCACGCAGAGCCTTCCTAGAAGCTGGCACCGGCTTCTAGGAAGGCTCTGCGCAAGCGCCGACACCGGCGCTCATGCAGAGCCTTCCTAGAAGCCGGTGCCAGCTTCTAGGAAGGCTCTGCGTGAGCGCCGGTGGCGGCGCTTGCGCAGAGCCTGCTTAGAAGCTAGCAGGCTGGCTTCTAAGCAGGCACTGGCCAGGCGCCAACATCGCCCCACCCCTCGCCCCTCCCCAGTCCTGCCCTTCGCCCCGCCCACACCCCCTGACCCCGGCTGGCCCCTCCCACTTCCGGCGTACCGGATCTTGGGATGGGGCCAGCCCATCTCTGCTGCCTAGAAGCGGCCTGCCCGCTTCTAGGCCTGCCCGCTTCTAGGCAGGTGCGGTGGGCGCAAAACATGGCGGACCGTACCGGTCTGCCATGTTTTGCGTTTCCCTGTCACTGGCGGTACGCTAGCGGCAGGGAAACTGGAAGAAGCGGTACGGGCGCGTAGGCCCGTACCGGTAAGTGCCCACCACTGGTTGGGATGCCTACATGCCAATGTGCACGGAAGGAAGTGGTACCTATTTATCTACTTGCATTTCCATGCTTTTGAACTGCTAGGCTGGTAGGTGCTGGGCAAGGGATGGGAGCTCACTCCTTTTTGTAGCACCTGTGTCTCAAACCCCAATCTGCTGGTTGACAGGCATGGCATCCCAACCACTGAGCCACTACAGCCTTATTTCCCCCTTAATGGACTCTAAAGTAGTGCTTTTAGCAGCCACCATCCTTTCAAGATAATTGTAGAAATATTGTGCCATAAGAGGACATTGCCCAACCTAGTAGTCGTAGATCAAAATAATCTGTGCTCAGTCACTGAAGCATATAACCTTCTCAGTTATATGCAGGAAAACTGCTGGAAAATATTAAAGGAAATATAAGGCTAACTAAGGGGCCAAGTGTAGTGGTAGTAGTTTAACACAAACAAAACATTGTTGGCTGCTTACTATGCCATAAGCTACATTTAATACACATGTTAAACGGACTGAGGCCTGGATGGAGGGTTGAACATGTGCTGAATGGAATAATTCCACAGTGGGAGAAATAAATTCTTTATATGCCAACAGTAGGGTGTAAAGAAGGGGGGAAGACTCAGTTCTGAACAGGATAATGTTTTCATAAATGTAACACATGTAATGGAAATTTTATGCGAAAGCTCTGGAATGGTGCCATAATGGCCATCCATAAACATGGCAAGCAGTATGATTACCTTTCTCAGAGTAGTTTTATTTCAAAAATAAAATCCATAACCATGGCTACAGTTGTGTAAAGAGGACTTTTTTTAAAACACTAAAATCATGCTTGAGTAGTGGAGTGTTTTGATTAAAAGGGATTTTAAAGTTGTTGCATTAATGGTGGCCACTATTATTTACCCAGGCTCTACTGCATGTGTTTTGGGAAGGATAAAAATTGAATGAATAAATGATCAACAAACAATATGTGGTCTTTGTTGCAACATCAGAAATACTAGAAAACTGGTTAATGGCCCAATCTTTCCTTCACTGCCTGGATGCAGGTGTCATATGTGCTCTCTGAAGTATCTGGTGGGCCACTGTGTGTATAGGAAGCTAGACCTAAAATCATAGAATCCTAGAGTTGGAAGGGACCTAGAAGGTCATCTAGTCAAACCTCCAGTCTGCAGCAGGAAATTCTCCTTGAGCCTCTCTGTCAGGTGCTCATCGAGCCTATGGTTGAAGACCCCCAGTGAGGGAGAGTCCACCACCTCCCTTGGCAGTCTGTTCCACTGCAGAACCGCCCAAACCGTCAAGAATTTTTTCCAGATATCCAACCGGAATCTCCTTTCTTGCAGTTTGTACTCATTGGTTCTAGTTCTGCTTTCAGAAGCAGCAAAGAACAAATGAGCCCCTTCCTCCATATGACAGCCAGTGGTGGGCTCCAGCAGGTTCGCACCTAACCAGTTGTTAACAAGAGATAGGACATATAAAGTTTAAAAATAGCCATTTAAAAGTGGCTGCCAGGTGGGCAGAGAACCAGTTGTTAATTTCTTTGAATCCCATCACTGATGACAATCCTTCAGGTATCTGAAGAGGGCAATATGTCTCCTCTCAGCCTTCTCTTCTCCAGGCTGAACATCCCAAGTTCCCCCAACCTTTCCTCGTAGGGCTTCCCTTCCATCCCACTGATCATTCTTGTCGCTCTCCTCTGGACTTGCTCCAGTTTGGCTGCATCTTTCTTCAAGTGAGGTGCCCAGAACTGAACACAGTACTCAAGGTGAGGTCTCACCAATGCAGAATAAAGAGGAACTATAACTTCTCGTGACTTGGAAGCTACAGTCCTCTTAATGCAACCTAAAATGGCATTTGTCTTCTTTGCAGACACATCACACTGCTGACTCATGTTCAGCTTGTGATCCATGGCGACTCCAAGATCCCGCTCACATGTTGTGCTGCCAAGCCAAGTATCCCCCATTTTATACCTGTATTTTTGGTTTTATTTCCTAAGTGCAGAGCCTTGCTCTTCTCCCTATTGAAATTCATTCTATTTGTTACAGCCCAGTATTCTAGTTTATTCAGATCCTCCTGTAGGTTTCTCCTGTCTTGTGTTTGCCACTCCTCCTAGCTTGGTGTCATCTGCAAATTTGATCACGCTCCCCCGTATCCCTCCCTCCAAGTCAATGATGAAAATGTTAAAGAGAACCGGGCCCAAGACAGAGCCCTGGGGTACCCCACTTGAAACTGACCTCCAGGTTGACACAGAACCATTTACTAAAACCCTTTCAGTGCGGCCGTCGAGCCAGTTGTGGATCCATCTAACGATTGCCTCATCTAGCCCATATTTTCCCAACTTGCCAATTAAGATTTCATGTGGGACCTTGTCAAATGCTTTTCTGAAGTCACAATCCAGTGGAGGTTCTTCTTATGTTCTTATGACTCATTGTGGGTTGGGAGGCTTATGGGGTGGGGGCAGTAAAGGGATTTTACCATCCCCTTTCTCAATTGAAGCCTCCTGGCCTTCCACCAGTTTGGCATCATAGTGGGGGAGAGTGCATTAGAAGGAGCTCTAAGGCTGCAATCCTAATCCCCAGTTAGGTCGCACAATTCCCATGCTGGCCTGGGGATGTCAAAAAAGTGCTGTAAGGCATTCTGCGCTAGCCTCCTTACATCACCACGAGAATGGGAAGACCGATGAATTGTGCCAGCCTAAGTTAGGATTGCACCGTTAATCTTTCAATATCTCATGATATCAAGGAGCTGAAATAAATACAGGGAACTCATGATCTGTACCTTGTTTCAGTTTGGGGGGAAATACCAAGAACAAGAGGCAGTCTGAACAGGCCCAGATTAAATGGCCAAATGTGGGACTGTTCTTCATCCAGGTTCTTTTTCCTTGCTGGTGATCACAGATAATATCTCCTTTTGGTCTGATGACTGAGACTCATTTGTCAAACAGGAGCTCTCTGTGGCTATAAGGAGAATAGTAGCTTTACAGTGCCTTCTCCCAACTACTCTCAACATCAATTGAACCTTACATGGCTGTAATAATTTGTCTCCACACAGATCCACACCACATAGCTTGTAAATATGCAGAAGCAGTTAAGGTTGTTATGCAAAGCATTCTTCCAGGTGTCATGAAAGATCTCCTTGGATTTTGTTGGCACATTTTGACACTTATTTGGCACATACACTATTTAAATTAAACACACGCACTCTTGTACAGTGCTTAAACTGTGCCATAGGATGACACAGTTAAAATGTTTATTATTTGTTAATACCATTTACAAAGTGCTAAAGGAGCTCTGGTAAGTGGTAGCCCTTGATGCTTAGGAACTGAATTAAACAAGAATCCAGCAGAGTTAGTTTTAGTGATGCACTGTTCATGTGTGATTAAATGGAATCAGCCCAGATTTATACTAAAAGTTGACACGATACCATAAAACTATACCAAAAGTTGACTTCTCAGGCAACTAGAGTTGAAAAATTAAAAGAGAGCATGTTAAAATATCATAATTTCCATACATGTCTAATCTAAGAAAATGCAGAAAGCAAAATACAGTGGTACCTTGCAAGACAAATGCCCTATAAGATGAATACTTTGAAAAATGAATTAAAATTTCTATGGGATTCTGCTTTGTAAAATAAATAGACTTCGTAAGACAAATCCCCATTGGCTGGGCTGGGTGGCTGAGCAGGAATTCTCCTCCTGCCTGCAGTGCCAGTGAACAGGCCAACAGAGGAAGCACAGGAGCGTCTTCAGTCTCCCCAGCAAACATGGCTTCTCCTGGAGCTGCATGTCTGGGCTTCTTCTGCAGCCAGCAAGCAAACATCAGGTAGGAGGGAAAACTCCTCCTGCACCCCCCCCTCTGGTGCTCCCCTCAAACAAACCCCTTCCGCTCAATGAAGCCCCCCCCCCCCAGCTTGGACCCCACTACAACTACCTCTCTTCCCCCACCATCTTCCCTACCTGGAGTTTTCCTTTCCTTTGAGTAAGCCCCACACTTCCCTGTGAGTAAGGCCCAGTGCATACAATGGGACTTGCTTCTGAGTAGACTGCATAGGATTTGCATCAGGCAGAAGCCTTTGGGGCTACTCCTGCGGCAAACTTGGAAATATACACGCACACAGAGGTTCCTTGTTAAAATTTCTCAAAAAGACACCAGTGACACTTTTAGTGAAGCTTAGTCATCCTTGGCCGTAAAGGTTTTTCTTTTCTGTTTCAGTGTACAGCATATTACAGTGTGGAGGCTGCTCCATGCAACTCCTGGATGACTGGGCCGGTGGGCATCAGCCACCACAGCCCCTGCCCTTCCACATGTTCTCCAGAGGAGAACATAGGTGTTCCAGTATGGATAGCTTCCATGCCACCTCCAGAGAACTGGAAACAGGGTAGGAGCTGGTGCCCTGCTGCCTGGTTTTCTGGGGGTTGTGTGTTAGCTGCCCCATGACACCTCTGGAGATGTGGGTAGGCAGCAAGACAGGAGCCTGGGGCTCTTCTCTCTCTGTGTTTGTGTTTACATGTATGTGTATGTGAGAGAGAGAATGGGAGGAGAATGTGTGAAGAAGAAAGAGACGGGGGCAGAGAGTGTGTGAGTGAGAGACAAAAGTGTGAAAATGTGCGCAGATCTACTCAGAAAAGTCCCATTATAGTTAACTAGCGAAAAGCTTACCCGCGTTGTGGGTGTAACATTTTCCCCTATGCCGTCCCCCCACGGCACAGAAACACCCCATGTGCCACTTCCCCCCATGTGCATCATCCCCATGCGCATCATACTCATGCGCATCATCCCCCCATGCACATCATCCCCATGTGCATCATCCGCTGATGCACAACTTTCCCCCATGCACAACTTCCCCCATGCGCAACTTCCCCCATGCACAACTTCCCCCATGCGCAACTTTCCCCCATGCGCAACTTTTCCCCATGTGCATCATCCCCTCATGCACATCATCCCCCATGCGCATCATCCCCCCATGCGCAACTTTTCCCCATGCGCAACTTTTCCCCATGTGCAACTTTCCCCCATGAGCATCATGTCCCCATGTGCAACTTCCCCCATGTGCAACTTCCCCCATGCGCATCAACCCCCATGCACAGTTTTCCCCCATGCACAACTTTCCCCATGCGCATCATCCCCCTATGTGCATCATCCTCCCATACTTATCCCCCATGCACAACTTCCACCCATGTGCAACTTCCCCCGTGCACATCATCCCCTCATGTGCAACTTCCCCCATGTGCAACTTCCCCCCTTGTGCAACTTCCCCCCATGCTCATCATTCCCCATGCGCATCATTCCCCCCATGCGCATCATTTGCGCCATGCGCAACTTCTGGTGTGATGTCATGTCCAGTGACATCACTGCCAGGTTGATGAAATCACATTCACATCCCTGGAAGTTTGATATGGGGATCCTGTCCTGGTTTGGTGGAAAAGAATTATGGCAACCCTATTTAAATAGAAACTGTTCAGTTATTAGGTAACAATTAGTAGTAAGCTTATGGATGTTGATATGGTATTTTCCCTTCGACAGTTGCAAGAGAAATGTAGGGAACAAAGACAGCCACTCTTTGTAGCCTTCATAGACCTTACAAAGGCTTTTGATTTGGTTAGTAGGGATGGCCTTTTTAAAATCCTCCCCAAGATTGGATGCCCACCTCAGCTCCTCAACATCATCAGGTCCTTTCACGAGGACATGAAGGGCACTGTAGTTTTTGATGGCTTAACATCAGATTCCTTTCACATCCGAAGTGGAGTGAAGCAGGGCTGCGTCCTCGCACCAACTTTATTTGGGATCTTTTTTGCAGTCATGCTGAAGCATGCTTTTGGAAACGCAACAGAGGGAATCTATCTCCGGACCAGATCAGACGGAAAACTCTACAATCCTTCCAGACTAAGAGCAAAGTCCAAAGTCCAGCTGAAATGCTTGCGTGAGTTCCTCTTCGCTGATGACGCTGCTGTTACTGCTCACTCTGCCGAAGACCTTCAACAACTTATGGACCGTTTTAGCAAAGCCTGCCAAGACTTTGGACTAACAATCAGTCTGAAGAAAACACAAGTCATGGGTCAGGGTGTGGACTCACCTCCCTGTATCACAATCTCTGAACATGAACTGGAGGTTGTCCATGACTTTGTGTACCTTGGCTCAACTATCTCTGACACTCTCTCCCTAGACTCTGAGCTGAATAAACGCATTGGTAAAGTGGCTACTACATTCTCCAGGCTTACAAAGAGAGTATGGCTTAATAAGAAGTTGACGGAACATACAAAGATTCAGGTCTATAGAGCTTGCGTCCTGAGCACACTCTTGTACTGCAGTGAGTCTTGGACCCTTTATGCATGGCAGGAGAGGAAGCTGAACACCTTCCATATGCGCTGTCTCCGACGTATTCTTGAAATCACCTGGCATGACAAAGTCTCAAATGACACAGTATTGGAACGTGCTGAAATCTCTAGCATGTTCACACTTCTGAAACAGCGGCGTCTACGCTGGCTTGGGCATGTCGTGAGAATGGCTGATGGTCGGATTCCAAAAGATCTCCTATATGGAGAATTAGTGCAGGGAAAGCGCCCAAGAAGGAGACCACAGCTGCGATACAAGGACATCTGCAAGAGGGATCTAAAGGCCTTGGGAATAGACATCAACAGCTGGGAAACCTTGACCTCTGACCGCTCAGCGTGGAGGCAAAAGACTCAGCATGGCCTTCTCCAACTGGAAGAGACACTTGTTCGGCAGGCTGAAGCAAAGAGACAGACCCGAAAGCAGCGAAACCTGGGGCCTGGGCAGGGGACGGAATTTATTTGTCCTCAGTGTGGAAGGGGCTGCCACTCTCGAATTGGCCTTTTTAGCCACACTAGATGCTGTTTCAGGACCTCCAATCAGAGCACGATACCATAGTCTTTCAAGACAGAAGGATGCCAATATATATATGGATGTTGATGGCATAAGTGATTAACACATTGTGCCTATTAACTGGAAGGTCAGGGTTCAAGACCAGCATCCTACAAGATGGGGTAAGCTTCCGTTCTTAACCCAGCTCCTGCAAACCTAACTGTTCAAAAGCATGTAAATGAGAGTAGATAAATAGGTACCACTTGTGGGGGGTGGGGGGTGGGGAGAGAAGGTAAAACAGAGTTCCATGTGTCTTCAGCAGTCATGTCGGCCCCATGACCACAGAAGTGTCTTTGGACAATGCTGGCTCTAAAGGCTTAGAAATGGGGATGAACACCACACCATACAGTCGGTCAAGATTAGCCGTACAACCAATGGGGGACATCTTTCCCTTTTTTGTGACAAGTTATTTTTCATGGTCTACCCTTGGGTAAAATTAGACACAAGCCTAAGTTTAATCCCTGACTTATTCAAGGATCATTGAAAATTCCATGATTTTGGGTTCAAAGCCTTAGATGTGTCTCACTGTTCAGATGTGTCTGACTGTGATCCCATGGACTGCAACATGCCAGGCCATTCTATCCTCCACTAGCTTCCAAATTCTGTCTATTCAGATTCATGTTCATTGCCTCAGGGACACTATCTAACCACCTCATCCTCTGCCGTCCCCTTCTTGTTCCTTCATTTCCCCACAGCATCAGGGTCTTTTCTAAGGAGTCCTCCCTTCTCATGATGTGGCCAAAATATTTGAGCTTCATCATCTGTCCTTTCAGTGAACAGACAGGGTTAATTTCCTGGAGAATGAATAGGATTGATCTCCTTGAAGTCCAAGGGACTCTCAAGTGTCTTCACAAGCACCATAATTCAAAGGTGTCTATTCTTTGGCACCTTCCTTATGGTCCAGCTGTCGCAGCCATACATTACCACAAAAAACCATAGCTTTAGCTAGACTGATCTTTGTTGTCAAGGTAATGTCTCAACTGACTTTTAATTAAGGATGCAATCCTAAGCATATCCACTCAAAAGTAAATTCCATTGTCTTCTATGGGATTTACTCTCAGGAAAGTGTATTTAGGATTGCAGACAGGTAGCACAATCCAGAGCAACTAATCTGTCCACATAAGAGCCCTTGGGTTGCCCTATCTATCACTAGGGTGGAGCAACTGTAAGATGTTCCACCCTAGTTACTCTGGAAAAGGCTTAGGGCAGAGCAGGGCAACTTAGGGTGCCCTAAGAGAGGTGGACCTGCTCTGCCCTAACTGCTCTGCCCTAAGCAGTTCAGGAGAGGCATGTTGAGGGCATGTTTAGCATTGCCTAGGGCAGAGCAGTTACTCTGAATCCAGAGCCTGTTTCCAAGGCAGAAATGCCCTTCTCCAGTTCCTCAAAGATATACCACCTCAGGAGCAGGTATGGTAATGAGTAGACCCATAGGGGTCCATGATAAGGCCCGAGTAAGAATGGCAGTGTTGACCAAAAATCTGAGTTCTTGGCCAGCCTAGCTGCAACCCCTTCCTCTCAACCTCAGGATATGGAACAAACTACGGCTGCCCACAAACCTCAGGATACAGCAGGCCACTCCAAGAAGCCCCTTCTATTCACTGTAGAATGTACTGGCATCTCAACAGGGACTCCGTATATGGCAGGCACCCAGTGGCGTCACCAGACTGGTCCGGCTGGTGTGGGCTGCATTGGGTGATGCGTTCCCTATGGGGTGATGCACCGGAGGAGTTTGACTGTCCTTTGGCAGGCCCCGGGCGTCAGCGTGCCCATTCAGTCTTGCTCTAAGGCGGAGCAGCAGCTCAGAAACTGCCACTTGTCCTCGGAGCTGGCCTAAACGGCCAGCTGAGGTGCACTGGGCAGAAACACACTGAGCATGCCAAACAGCTTCAGAGGAGACTTCCGTAGAGCGGAGGAAGTCCGCATCTCTGCACAGCCATTTGGCCTCACTCAGGAGGCGGTGTGGCAGCCGAATGGCTTCAGAAAGAGTACTGCACAGGCACCAACTCTGATGCCTGCACAGTCTCCCCTGAAGCCGAAAGGCTTCAAAAAAGTACTGTGCCGGCGTTAGAGGGTGATGCACAGGGGTGACTTACAGACTTCCACACTGGGTGATGTGCAGAGTCGTGTCACCACTGTAAGCACCAAAGCTATTCCTTGTTCAGTGTGATCTGAGGGGTGTCTCCTCAGGAGCAAGTCCTCTCCATGTGTCAATTACTTAGCATGCTCTGGAGCAGTTAGGGCAGCCCAGGCTTCCTGACTCTCTGGATGCAGCATAACTTTCTGCTCTGGATACAGAATAGTTAGGAGAGAGCAGTTAGGGCAGAGCAGGCTGAACTTGCTCTGGATTGTGCCCTTAGTTGTCAATACATGAAATATTTTTAATATCTACGAGAATCTGAAATAAAACAGGTTGTTCTCATGTGAAAAGTGTAATGCCATTTAGACAATGCTGTCTAACTAGCTTTGATTGGGCACATGTACCTGAGATGGAAAGAGAAAGAGGCAGAATTACATTGTAGAAACTACGCTTGACTGTAGGTCATTTTTTTCCTATCTGCGGATCATAGAATCATAGAGTTGGAAAGGACCTAGTAGGTCATCTAGTCCAACCCCATGCCTGTAGCAGGAAATCCCCCTAGAGCATCCCTGACAGGTGCTCGTCGAGCCTCTGCTTGAAGATCCCCAGTGAGGGAGAGTCCACCACTTCCCTTGGCAATCTGTTCCACTGCCAAACCGCCCAAACCGTACGGAATTTTTTCTGGATATCCAACCGGAATCTCCTCTCTTGCGGTTTGTACCCATTGGTTCTAGTTCTGCTTTCAGAAGCAGCAAAGAACAAATGAGCCCCTTCCTCCCTATGACAGCCCTTCAGGTATCTGAAGAGGGCAATCATGTCTCCCCTCAGCCTTCTCTTCTCCAGGCTGAACATCCCAAGTTCCCCCAACCTTTCCTCGTAGGGCTTCCCTTCCATCCCACTTATCATTCTTGTCACTCTCATCTGGACTTGCTCCAGTTTGGCTGCATCTTTCTTAAAGTGAGGTGCCCAGTATCGAATTGCCCAGTATTAAATCCTCTAAACCAGCGGTGTTTCAACTTCAGGGCTCCAGGACCTTTAACTATGGTGTATTGGAGGAAATTTCAGCAGGTGCAGCTTTTTTAATTTACAGGGTCCAGAAGCCCTGAGGTTGAAAGTTTGGAGACCCCTGCTCTAAACCAATGAACTGTTTTCTTTTAACCATCTTTTTCTTGGAAGAAAATCAGAAAGGAACCTCTATGGCAGCAGACGTAATTATTTGCCCAAACAAGTCTTGTAAAGGTATGTTTGGAACCACAAAGATGTGTTCTTAACAGAGATAAATTAAATACAAATACATCAAAATTGGTTCCTTCCTGTGCTTAAAGGGCTTTTGAGCGATGCAGCTCCTCACCTTGACAGATTTGGTCAAAGACAAGAGACAAAAAAAAGCAGCCTATGACAACCCAGACTGTCAAGCCACAAAAAGGGGCAGAGAAGTGTGAGCGGAAACCATAAAACAGTCTTTTAAAACAATTCCTGGCATCCTGGGGTTCCCCCATGGTTACCCAGTGGCACAAAGACTTCCTTTTTTGTTGTTATTTTGTAGTTTCTTAAGGCACAGTAGCCAAAACCCTAAACAAGAGTTGCTTAATTTTGACTACCGCTACTCAAGCAGGCCAAGGTGTACAACTCAAACGTCCTCTCTTGTCCCAGATCTTCTTAAGTAACACACATCTAAAAGATAATGAATCAGGAAGGGTTCTTGTGTCAAACTGTGTACACCACATCAAACAGTTTTAAAGAAAGTTTTTCCACATCAGCACTTTATTCCTAATCTTAAATTCGGATGGGAAATGTTTCCAAACAAATATTGGAAAGACCATTTCTGTAGGGACAGAAAGAGAATTTCGTACAGTACAGTTCATACTGAACTCATATTTACACAATAGGCTTAATATGCTAAAGAGTAAGAAATTGTTGTTTTATCATTAAAAATTAGCAATTGGATAGGGGGAAATGGATCCAGCTTGGGGGCAGCTTACTGCAAGAGGGGATTCACCCTTTTTATAATGA
Source organism: Cryptoblepharus egeriae (assembly GCA_030015325.1). Lineage (NCBI taxonomy): Eukaryota > Metazoa > Chordata > Lepidosauria > Squamata > Scincidae > Cryptoblepharus > Cryptoblepharus egeriae. Next base: position 134,903,958 of record JAREYC010000001.1, read on the forward strand.
AAATCACCACTTCCCCTTCCAAGATGCTGTTTGTCCCTGAAGCTCCCATTTGCTACAAATAGCTTATCTGGGCAAGTATAGGGCAAAACTGTGCATTGCATTAATTGTGTAGTTTGGAGACAAGATTTTTTTTTTTTTTTGCGCCAGGAGGGAGGATGGCTTAGAAGACAACCAGAATGCATAAGGGAGGGTGATCAGAATCAGGACCATGGCATGGAGGAGTCAGGCTCTGTACCCTTTGCCCCACCACAGTCCTGATCCCAATTATTTTCCACTCCATTTAACAACTGCTACCTAAATATGGGAAAAGAAAAACTGGAGGACCAAATTCTACACTTTACATAGTACTATTTGATACAAACACTCTGCTTGCCTCAGACTTTTAACAAAAATTATGTATGTAGAGAATGTGGCCCTATTTAACCACAAATTCTTGTTGTTTGAGTAGCGTACCGTGTCCGAGACTTTAGACTTCTGGGGTCTATTTTTACATGACTTCTGCCCTTTCCTGCATGATACTCATGTGATTTTTGTTAACCGCTTTAAGAAAAAACTGCATCCTCAGCTGTGTAAAATAGAATAAGACTATCCCATAGACACTCTTCATATCCTACAAGAAAAAGAATGTATTCAAACATATCAGCCAGCTAGCTTATTGAAAAGGTATATTTTTTTAGCCAGGTCAATTGACAAAATAAATACTACTGTGGGAAGGGAAACACTTTATATTTTCCAACTATTTATGTGTGTTTCCCCAGTTTGATTTTGGTCGCTTCCACAAAAGGCTCCTCTCTCCAAAATGGAACAAATGATGTTTGTTCAGAGTTTAGGCAAACTGCACCCCATGTATAATAGTGGGCATTTCCTCTTTGGAAGATCACCAGTGAATTGGGACATTCAGACAAGCACCCAACATTAAAACCATTCCCTGAGGCTAAGCTCAGATTATCCAAAGCTATGCTCATTACATGTGCTTTGGTCAGCAGATATGCCAGGACAGACAATAGTGTCTTTTCTGAAAACAATAGCCAGTATTAAGTATGTCACCAGATATAATGGCTATGAGGGGGACAATTCTGCTTTCATATGAAAGCTTTCATAACAGAAGTCTATTCTCTCTCTCTCTCTCTTTGTGTGTGTGTGTGTGTGTGAGAGAGAGAGAGAGAGAGAGAGAGAGGTATGTGTGCATGCATGGTATTTTTTAAAGAAAGATCCACTAGCATGTAGCAGGAATAGCCCCGTAGTCTTTTGGGATGACGTGGCTCATGAAGGTACCATTTATCATGGACACCCAGTGCCCAAGAATGAAAATACTGGCTAATAGTAAAATTCCATGGCTAGACTTACTGAACAGCTAAAAACCTTTTCGCTCTGCTATTTTATAGAGCACTGGGGACTTCACAACAACAAGCCTTACCACTGCAGACTTTGTGTTTCATAATAATCAAAATAAATAGAAATAGAGACTCAAAACTTATCCTAAAGGCTGGTACAGTTTTCCCTCATTAGTCCACTTTAAAAATTTTCACCACTCTCACTCTGTCCAGAAAATAATAGGTTCATTCATGCACACAGACAAAAAGGGAGAGACCCCTGCTCTTTCCGAGTGGAGGGCAAAATTGGCTACACTTTGATAGTCGGAATCAACCAAAGCGATTCAAGGACTTGTCTAAAGAGGTAGGGAAAAGGTTAGCTGGTTACTGCATTATTTTCAGAGGCTTTCTTCATTTGGACATAATTTTTTTTGACAGTGGCCACAGGGCTTGCCTGCCACTTCGGTTACCCTACAATTTTTTAAAAAATGCATGTGTGCATGTGTATAAATTAGAGTGAACAGTCAGTTTTCCCCTTAATTTCATCAAATTACATGCACTGTGATTTTAGATAAGTCAGACCGTAACACTGTTTCCTTTCACTTGCAAGCAGTTATTAGACTACAGGTTTATTTTTATGTTGTTGTAAGGAATAATTAACTTTCTTTTCATATGTGAGCAGTCATAAAAAATGTATATTATTTTTAATGCTTATCTACTCCCATTTTCCTTTCTCCACAATCCAGAATGCATCCAGGTAGAAGAAAATTATATTTCAGAGTGATATGTGTAAACTACATCAAAAAGCAAATCCTGCTGTAACATCTTCAGAGGTAGGATACAGCCAAGATGGTGTAATCATTTTGGTGCTGGATTTAGATGCAGAAAATCAAGCTTTAAATTTCTGTTCAGCCAAGGTCTGATCTTAGATCAATCCATATCTTACATCCTAACCTACTTCATAAGGTTGTTGTGAGGGAAACAGCCTCACATGGTTGTTGACATTCAGGGAAAGAATCATGTATACCACACTAAGACTGAAATCCTACTCACACTTAGGATAGGGACTAACAGCCCAGTCCCAAGCAGCCCGATGTCCAGAGGAGCAGTGGTGCAAAATTGTCCACTGTTGCATCCTGATTGCACTGGGTAGCCACTGGGAAGGCAGTGCAGAGTTCAGTGATTCCAAGTTGGACTGGGAAGCCCAATGCAAGGTTCTAAGTTCTGTAATTAGTGTGCAGGACTCTATGCCACAAGGTGTGATGATGGTATCTGCCCTATACAGGGTGATCATATGACTGGAAATTTCCAGATTTGTCCTCTTTTTTATTCTCCTGTCCAGGAGTCCTCAAAAAGGGCTTCATTGTCCTCATTTTGGCTTCATTTTGGAACTTTGCGATGATGTGCAGTATCCCATCATGTCATATGTCGTTGGATTTGTATTGAAGAGCAGAATCCAATGCAAAATATTTTGAAATATTTCCTTTCTATCAAACGTTATGGCCAAAAAACTAAAACTGAAAATATGCATTGAGCTCTATGGGAAAGTGAAAGTGCCCAATATCGTGGCTTTACGCATGAGTAGGCAAACATGCCATTGTCTGCCAGAAAGGCCAAGCTGAGAGGAATCCAAGACCTTGTCCTCCTTTTGAGGTTTGGGCATCTATATTACTTTAAAAGGGGAGTGGGCAGATTTCTGGTAGAAAAATTCATTACAGGTGGCGCAAGCGGTTAAGACACTATGCCTGTTAACCAGCAGGCCAGGGTTCAAGACCCAGGTCGGCCCCACAAGACAGGGTGAGCTCCTGTCCTTAGCTCTGTGATGCCAGCTGGATCCAATCGTATTGGCTCTGCCCTTCCATTGGACTAATTCAGTGGCATGGAGAGGGGGGATTGCTGCTTGGGTAACAGCCTATCCTCCATAACAACCCAACCCAGGCTTTTGTGCTTCACATGCAGCGTATGCAACGCCGAGCACGATACCATAGTCTTTCAAGACTGACAGAGGCCTACTGATCTCATAACAAGCCATGATGTGCATGTGCAACGTCCTGGTTTTGGAAACAGGCTTCTACAGAATGCCAGGTGCAAGGGATGGGTAACAGGATCAGTGGCATAGCTAATGGTCATGTAGCCCACTGCCAAGCTAAAAACAATGCTCCGGAAATGATGTCACAACCAGAAGTGATGTCACAACTGGGCTTTAAGTAGGGGAAACCCACCTCCTTTCCCCCACCGCAGAAGATCACCACACTTGTTGCCTTCCTTCAGTATGTGGCATAGCTCAGGCATCTTATTGGCTACCTGGGATCAAAGAAGATTTTGTATCCTCCCTTCTGCAACAATAATCAAATTTAATTAAGTAAATAAATAAAAAACCTCTATTTCAAATTAGATTATAAAAATAGTATTCTGGAATAACAATTTGAAATGGGCTGTTGGATATAATAGGCTGAATACTAGAGTATAACTGTGGTGCCTGGAATAGCTCACCGGCTGAATTTTTACTTGCTGGACATATATTAGAAGCAAAAGAGCGACAGCAGAAAAAAGTCAACAGCTGTGATGATTTGTATTGAATATTCTTTTAAAAAGTGATTAAAATCAAGATGTTATTCTGATTACCTTTAAGAGGCTTAAGTTTTAGTGTTATCAGTTACAGTGCTTTAGGCAATATGATATCCTTTTCTCCTTATCAGAGATGCATGTTCATTGATTTTCTTCTTTCTAACTGTGGATTGAAATCAAGGCTTTCCTTTTTATTCTCAGCTTCATTTAAAAAAAAATTTTTCAACAAAAGCATAAGACTTTCTTCAGGCTCTGTGTTAAAACTATTTGAAGAAGAGATCAAAACCTCTCTGCTTGAAAAGCTTATACAACTCAATAGGACCTGATCGCGTTATATTATTGCATCCATTACCAGTTCAGGAAGGCGTTAAGTTTCAATTAACCTGAGGTTCAGGTATTACAGAATCTTGTCTTCTAATTACTTACATAATTACATGGTGCAGGAGTGCAGAATAAAAGCAGTTATCATGCTAGGTTGGTGTGATTAGAAAATAAAGGGCCAATTTTCAGGAGAAGGACAGCATCAGTGATCATGGACAAAAGTAGACAAATATTCAATATAAGTAAAGTGCAGAAAAGGAGAATTTAGTGATGGAGGGTGATCTGAATATTGGAAAGGTACCAGTTCTGTCTATGTAACCTGTTTATGGTGCCTCTTTTTTCTGCATAATTCATTGCTGTAGTCTTTCTCGCATCCTGTCCAGTGGCATAGCTAAAGGGGTGCAGGAGGTGGCAATTGGGAGAAGGGCAACACGTTGAGCTAGACACTAGTGGCCAAAATTTACAAATAATACAAAATTTACAAATAATACATCATGTTGGTATGGTAATTTAATGAAGAATGCATTGAAACAAACCTCATTAAAATATTTGTATTCTATCAAATGCTATGGCCAATTAACCATAAAATAAAAACAGATCTAAAATGCACAGTGCAAAAAGTGGTTTTCCTTAACTATAAACTGATCTATGAGATTGAACCAATATGGTGTTAATATCAGTTAGATTTAATTTCCATGTTTTAATTTCCATATTTAATTTCCATTTCCAGTTACCCCACTGAGTATATGGGCACTTTTTAAATGGTATTCCTCTTATATTTAGCCGAAGGAGAATAACTATCCTTTCCCCACATATCTTTATTTATTATAATACAATAAAAAGAAAAAAAAACACACAATATAATGAGAAGAAAAAACTTTGCAAATTACATTAAAATATACAGATAAAAAAAACCTCTGGTGATTTATGCGCATGGGAGGTTGATGCCACTGCAGGGTTGATGCACATGGGGGGGATGTTGTGCATGGGCAGTGATGCGCATGGATGTGTTTTGCACATGATGACCAGATGGAAAGGAGAGCAACAGCACAATCTTATATACATCTACTTCAAAGGAAATGCCATAGGTTATAATATTCCAGATAGGGCAGGTAATTAATCAAGAAGCCTTAAATTTTGCTTTAAGGCTTGGTTCCTCCAATCAGACTTGTTATCTATATATATAAAAGAGAAAAGTCACTGACTCACTGACTCACTGACTGACTCACTCATCACCGCCCTGCCAAAACCACTGGGCCTAGAAGTGTGAAATTTGGGGTGGGTATTCCTTCCAGGACGGAGGGGTGCACTAAGAACCGGTTTTTGGAAATTCCAACCAGAAGGGGGTGAAAAGGGGGCAACGTGTTTTTGTCCTATACTTAACATGGAAGACTGACCAACATCCAGCCAATTGGGTGCTTGGTGCCTGGTGCACTGGGGGGGGGGTGTTGTTCAGAGGAAGAGGTTGCACTGGCGAAGATGCTGAGTATGGGGGAAGTTGCACAGGGGGGGATGATGCGCAGGGGGGTGATACGCATGGGGAGATGATGCGCATGGGGGATGATGTACATGGGGGATGATGTGCATGGGGATAATGCGCATGGGCGGAAAGTTGCGCATGGGTAAAGTTGCGCATGGGGGAAATTGCGCATGGGGGAAATTGCGCATCCGGATAGTTGCGCATGGGGGAAGGATGCACATGGGGGGAAGTTGTGCATGGGGAATGGTGCGCACGGGGGAGAGTTGTGCACGGGGAAAGTTGTGCACGGGGAAAGTTGTGCATGGGGAGAAGTTGCACATGGTGGATGAAGCGCATGGGGAAAGTTGTGAATGGGGGGATGATGCACATGGGGAAGTTGTGCATGGGGGAAGTTGCGCATGGGAGAAGTTGCGCATGGGGGAAGTTGCGCATGGGGGAATGATGCGCATGGGGTGAAGTTGTGCATGGGGTGAAGTTGCGCATGGGGGATGATGCATATGGGGGATGATGCACATGGGGGATGATACGCATGGGGGATGGTGCGCATGGGGGGATGGCATAGGGGAAAATGTTGCACCCACAACGCGGGTACGCTTTTCGCTAGTGGTGATATAAAACTGTAGTCTGCTTTCAGCAAATTTGCAACAAATTCTATCATACACAAAGTGTTAAGAATGTGTGTTTGTCAGTCATGTACAGTATTAAACAGCACAGGTCCAACCTTCTTATATACTGATTTTTTTTACAGAAACTTGACTCAACTCAAAAATACAATTTTAAAAACTGCTTTTCTACTGCTGTAGATGGTGCAAGCAATCATTCTATTCTTTAGCTGAGCCAGTCAAAGGAAGGGGGTTCGCTGAGTTTCTAATTGCTAACTGCTTGTCTACAACAGTAAGAAAAGCTGTTTTTAAACAACTGTAAAGGGACACACTTTTTATTTTTTAAAACTGCTTTTATTTAACACATTTTTGGATATCAGCAGTGATACTCAAACCCCTGCAGATATTAAGACATAATCTTATTCCATTAGGAGCAATGAGGGAACAAGAAACCTAAAGTGGGTCTTTAAATATATTTTTCCACTGTTTTTTCATCCATGAATTTTATCTGTATGAGGTCCCCAGTGAAAAAAGAGGGACACCTGTATGTTTGAGCTGAGATAGGACAGATTCGCTGACTCCCTTGCTGTGTTGTAGCAATGACTCATCAGTAGGGCAACCACTGCTAATTTGCATGTCTCATACACATATAATCAGTTCAATCTGCATCAGATTTGCATGAATATAGAAGTCACTATGTGATGGTGGGTGGTGGCAGCATTTCTTCTGTGACAATGAGCCAAACGTGTCCAATTAGAAGGTTCGTTTTAATTAAAACAATTACTGGAAAGTTGGAAAGGAGGAGCTTCTTCTCACCAGCCTATCTCAAAGGCTCCTGAGTCAGCTCTTCAAAAGTGTGAACTGGAAAGGAATAATTTTGGTTGGACGGCCAACCTCATTTGGAGCTTTTCAAATATGTTTGCACCATATTTCCAAGGGATGATCCTACTTTTTTAAAAAAGTGTTAGGTTACCAGTACTTTAATGATCTGCATTAGAGTCATTCAGGATGTACTGAAATTATGCATCATCTAGGGAGCCTTTCCTTGTTTTAATTAATAATTGATTATAGTCACCTTAGAAAGTTTGGGGCTTTTAGCAGTCAGAAAGCACCACACACCTATCTACACTTTTGAATAATTCTGTGTTCCTATTAAGTCTCCCTCGTCTTCTCTCGCCTTCCACTGCAATGCTCTTCTCTCCAGATTCGAACATCTGCAAAAGCTAAGCTAATAGTAAAATTAAATTATTATCTCATCCCATAAGAGAACCATCTTTCTCTCTTTCCATTTTTTGGGGCGGGGGGTGGGGGTAAGTGCACAGAACAGTGCTGTCAGCAAAACAAACAAACAAAAAAACCCACTACTCACCTTTAGTAGGTTGTAGAGAGGAGGAGGAAGCGGACAATATTCTCCATATAAGGACAGGCTAGTGCAGAAGAAAGAGGGGATCACGTGTGAGCACAGCAGTGGGTTTGAATCTTTCTATATGCATTGACCAGTGGTGGGCTCCAGCAGGTTCGCACCTACTCTATAGAACTGGTTGTTAACGAGAGACAGGACATATAATGTTTAAAAATAGCCATTTAAAATTGGCTGCCAGATGGGCAGAGAACCGGTTGTTAATTTCTTTGAATCCCACTGCATTGAACACCTCTGAACTAGAATCAGGGTGTGCCATTTAATTGTTCAAACATATACATTCGAGGGACAGGTGTGCCTGTAAGACATTGATAATATTTTGGGTGCAAGATGGATACAACAGTTTGGATAATGCAAGTTTTTTAACACTTGGATTATTTGGGGAGAGAGATTTCTGATACCAGATGTGATGACCACACCGTAAAAGATTCCACCTGGGAAAGAAGAGTTCAGTGAACTGTCGATAGAACAACTACCTGCCTCACTGGGTTGCTGTGAGGATCATCTGTGGTGGTGCATGTACATGTTCGGTACAGTCGAATCTGTATTCTGAAAGTGCAACTAAATTTCACTGTATACTTTTGTACAATGACAATAAAGTATTATATTATTTTAAAGTATATTTTTACTTACTGGGGAGTGGGGGAAAACAACATGACAAAGCACTTGGAGGCACCTGTGACTTTCCTACAGTGTGTGCAGCAAAGAGCAGTTCTGAAAAGACCCCAAGTAATTTATCAGATCAGTGATGATATTGATCATTATGCTTCCTAAGAAGCTTTCAAAAGGCAAAGTGACAGGCAGAGCTGGGCATAAGAGAAAAAGAGGCAGGCTCTGTGTTAGCTGGGTGAGAGCCATAGCTGTGCTTCAGTCAAATCTGACCTAGTTTAAAGAAATCAGGTCATCTGTGAGCTCTTCATTACCCCCAGACTAAACACAGCAGCCAGCGTCTCTGTCTTTTCAGCATACCGCTAATTCTCATTACAACACTGTTATGTATCCTTAATATGTATTGACTTAGTCATCTGGCCACACCAAAGCTGGTAAATGGTACCAGGGAAGGAAATAAACATTATTACTGACTTAAAAAAATTGCAGGGTAAACAAAGCCATGCCTCCAGAATGTTCCTCCAGGGAATGGAGAAACAAAAGAAGGCACAACTGAATGTCAACATTGGCCATGACTGATGGTGTTTGCCTATTCAACACCGGCAAAATTTAAAATGCTACCAGTAGTTTCAAGAGCTTTTACAAAGACCGGAGCATATGCACATGCACACACAGGAGAACAAACAGAGCAAGAAGAAGAAACAGAAACAACAACAACCCTGGTACAAACCTGGTACAAAGCATTTCTGCATTCCATTTTCTAAGCAACCATGAAAAATGTGCATGATGCATTCAAACAAGTGTATGCCCTGCTGAAAGAATACACCCTAATTGGGCAGATATTACACACTGTATTTGAAAGGATCTGTGTCTTATGAGAACCAAGAAGATTAACCTAGTGTCCACTGGTGTAGGTAGGGAGGTATAGACTGCACCAAGTGAAGCACATGGGGTGGGGGGTGACACCGCTTCCAGCTACAATTTTTAAAATCTTGGTATTTTTGAATAATACCATCATGTTATATATCATTCTATGTGTTATTTCATGGGTAATTCAATGAAACAAGCATGTTTAAACATCTCTATTCAATCAAAAGTTATACCAAAAACCAGTGCGGTGGGGTGATGGCTCATCATCACATCAGAGTGAACATATGTCCCACTTTCCCAGGAGATGTCCTGAATTTTAGCCTTGTGTCCTGGGGAAAAACTTCACTGTCCCCCTTTTCCTTGTGAGCATGCAGCATGTAGCCTTGTAATTCATATTACAATATTCATATCATATCCACAAGGGTTCTGTCCCAGAAACTCTCCATGGATGTGTTCTGTGAATGCAGATTTTTGTGTTCAACAAAAGCAATTGAAAGTTAGGCAGGCCCTTAAAAATAGCCTGCTTGCTATGATAATCTGGCAGGCAGGCAGGCAATCAATTAATCCTGGAGCAAACCTCCATTCCTTTCCAGCTCTTAGAAAAGTTTCATTTCAGTTGGGAGACAGATCTCCCTTCCCGATGGATTGCAAAAGAATACAAAGTGATAATCACTTCCCAATGGCTTTGCATTCTGTCATATACTCCAGGGTGGCAAGGTCTGTATCTAGCTGAAATGAAGCTCTCCAAAAAAAGGAGGATCTCATTGATTGACTACCTGCAGCATTACCATGGTAAGCAGGCAATGTTTTAAAAAAACTAAAGGGATCTAATTTAATGGACCAGCTTCATTCAGGTTGAGATAAAACTGCAGGTGAAAATAATCCACCGATAATTAAGTTATATTGTACCTTTGTTTGGTTCAAGAATCTGAGATGAACAGCAGAGTCACAGTGTTTGGCAACATCTCGTCAGTCTGTGTTTCCTCTGAGCTACCCCGAAGAGATGAGCATGTAAAATTATGCTGAATTTCACAGTCCTGTGAATTCTGTAGTAGATAAAATTCATTCAACTTTAAAATTCATTCAACTTTTAAAGCAATCTGTTCTGAAGCAGATGCTAAGGGAATAGTTTTTTAACTACCGTCATAGGCGATGTGCAAAGAATGTGTAATTCATTTCTCCTGTGGTTCTACTGAACAATGTGGGGTTTTGGGGGGGAGGGGTATGTGGGAAGGGGTTGGAAGAAGCAACAGTCAGAATACAGATGCTGCCAGGCATCTTGGCAACACCAAGCTTCCCTCGACCTCTTCTGCCTTTTCCTACAGGGAAGAAAAGATGAAAACTGAACGCTCCTCTTGCTGGGTTGGTAGCTGTGTGAAACTTTCTTCTCTCTGGTAGCTGTCTTCTTTATACAGGGAAAAAGAAAAGGAAGGGCACAGAGCTCCCTGCCTGCTGGGGGAATATCAGGATGGAGCTCTTCTCCTTTCATCTCCTATCTTCTCGTATGGGCCATGCTGGTTACAGACTGTATTTCTTTTGTCTACGTTTTGATGCAGTCCAGTGGCTTCCAGTTCTGACTTGGAGACAACCTCTCATCTGTTATATCAGATTCTCCCAATTTGGACACAACTGCAAACTAGACATGACAAAGGGAATCAGAACAAAAGGAGGAAGCAGAAGGCACATGTGATCATGACACATAGCACTACTGGTCAAGCCACTATTTGGTTGTGACCACAGAGTTAGACCATAGTTGTGTTCTCTAAAAAGATCAACATTTGCACCCAAGAAAACACACAATTACTCATTTTTTTAAAATTTTCCAAGCAGTGTGTGAACGCACATTTGTTCTATGACGATGAAAGTCAGGGAAGGGGAAAAGTAATTAAGTGTCAGGGACTTCCTTGTCACATGTTTCATGTATGCTGTTGCAAGAGTCAGTAGGTGGAGAGATCCCAGCAGTGGTGGGCTTCAGGTGGTTCTCACAGGTTCTATAGAACCCTTTGCTAATGAGCACCTGGTTCTGAGAACTGTTACTAATGGGACATAGAACCTGTTGTTAATTTAGGTTTTTAGGACACAGAACCTGTTGTTAATTTATTTGAATCCCACCACTGGATCCCAGTCTTAGTGCTTGCAAGAAGATTCGGGGCAAGGCTCAAAAATTTGGGGATATATTCAGGACTGAACTTCAACAAAAAAACCGACTAGTTTAATATTGCAATTGTATGAATGTCTGCTCAAACGTATGTCCCACAGAGCATAAAGGGCTTATTCCCACATAAATGTATATACATTTCCAGCCCAAGATTATTTTTAAAGCTTATTATTATATTCCAGTATATAACAAGAAATACAGAGGCTACTTCTGAGAAATATTTGCATGTGCTTTAAAATATTGGTGAGGAAAACTTACTCCATCCTGCCTATGGCACTTCTGCTCAGCGAACTTATCTAAGGCTGCAATCCTAAAGGCACTTTCCTGGGAGTAAGATCCGTTGAACACAATGGGGCTTACTTTTGAGTAGACATGGTTAGGACTGTGCACTAAATTTCACAAGATAAATTGTTTTTAAAGAGCTTCACGTATTGGTTCATTGCTTACCATCTTGAGACGATATTTTTAAGAGAACAAAGCATATCAAATAGAGTCACATATGTATGTATTGAAATTTTAGATTACAAAAAGAACGAACAATGTAAAAGCAGTAAAGATTTTTTTAAAATGCACATGCGTATGTTATGCTGTTTGCCAGACATGAGATGCTATTCTGCAAACACAATGGGGAGGAAGGCACTCTGCCTGGTCTAAAGCTTTAGAAGTGCAGTTTTGACATTGTTTGGAATATGGCTAGAAAACGACATGGAACTCAGTTAAAATGTGATCTGCTGGATTCAATATATGAGGGCATCCTTTTTTCCACAGCCAAATACTGCAACATGAAACAATAGAAAAGCACCTTTGGGAACTGAAATTAATCACAAATATGACTAACGTTTTAAAATTCTCTTTGCTATAGGATACCCAGAAGTATGGTGCCTTTCATTTAAATCTGAACATATGAAGCGATCTGGCTCTATGTATGTGCCCATAATTGTCTAGTAGCACTTCTAGATTTTTTTAAAAGTACTTTTCCCAACTCTGAGATCCTTTGAACTACCAGAGACTGAATCTTGGATGCCACGCAAACAAAGCATGTATTTGTGGTATGCACAAGACGTGGTGACGGCTACTAGCTTGGGTTGCTTTAAAGGTGGATTGCATAAATTCAGGGAGGACAGGTCTATAGTTGCTACTTCTCAGGATAGCTGTGCATAATTATCCCCTGGTTCAGCACAGTCCTTCTCTGAATACCAGTAGCAGGGAGCAAATGGCAGGAGAAAAGCATGCCTTTCTCTCCTGCTTGTGTGCTTCCAGTTGCAGCTGGTCCCATAGAGAGTCCCATCTCTATGGGAAACAGGATGCTGGACTAGATGGGCATTTGGACTGATCCAGTAGTGCTTTGCTCATGCTCTTATATATGGAGTAAAATACAACACACAAAAATAATGACAAAGTCTCATGCACAAACACAATCTGTTGGATTTATCTACTTCCCTCTTACTAGGAGCCTGGTGCTGACACTCTTTTGACCTCTGCATGAACTACTAGATCAAAACCCAGTTAAAATAATTCATGCTATGTCTTCTTTTTTGCTTCAGGCAATGATAGGCCATTGACCGACATCTTAAAAGAATCAGTCTAAATAATACACATTTTTTTCAGTTCATATTTGGTAAAAATTGCAAAAATTGTGCATGTTGGCACTGGCACCAAAACTGAAATATTCAAAACTTTCCCCCTGCTTTCCTATCTTGCAGCCATGTGAACCTCATTTCTTTTCAGATAAGAAGTGGGATAAAAACTGTAAGAAAAGTACAAAACATAAGAAAAATATTAAGATTCAGGCTAACATTTCTATATACACTTTCCTAGGTCCACTGAATACAATAGAACTTACTAGTATTTCTGAGTAGATATCCATAGGATTGTACTCTAGGCTTATTCAGTCCCATTGAATGTGAACAGCAGAAAGCAATATTAATAGGATTCCAATGAAGATGGAGATTATCTAGTCCACCCACCAGGGGTGGGCTGACCCTCTCCCAACAACCGGTTCGCCGGAAGTGGGAGGGGCCAGGTCGGGTCTGGGGTGGGGCCGGGGTCAGGGGGCGGGGCGAGGGGCGGCCCCAACTCTGGCACACTGCGCGTGTGCCAAGGTTGGTGCACGCACAGTCGCGTCCTAAAGAGGAGTCACGTCCTGAAGAATTGCGCCTTGGCAGAGGCGGAGTCGCGTCCTCAACAGGATGCAACTGCGCTTGCGTCAATATTGACACAGGTGCAGTGGTGGGCTCCTCGGTGGCAAACCCGTTCGCTCGCATTTTGGCCCACTGCTAGCAACCTGATTGCTAGCGGTGGGCCAAAATTAACAACCAGTTCTATAGAACCAGTGCAAACCGGCCTGGGCCCAAGATTGCCACCCACCTTCAGCAACTTCTGTTACATTTTTTTGGATTTGCATGAGGGGAATCACTACTCATCTTAATCAGACAATATTGAGTTTTTTGAACCTGCTCTCAACATTATTAATTCAGCAGTTGCTGAGTGGAAATGCAACTAAGATATAACTTTATAAGTAAAGATTTAAAACGAAGCAAAAAACCCAATTTTTTCTCATTTGCTTGATGGCAAAGGAAGTAGATAAACTTGGGAGATATAGGATGTAATCCTAATCAATATTCTGGTACTGGCATAGCCAGTGGGGCATGTGATATATCTTACAGTTAAGGGCAATCATAGAGGCCTCCTCAAAGTAAAGCAATGTTTGTTCCCTTACCTTGGAGTTGCATTGCCCTTACATCAGTGCTGGAAAGTTTGTTAAGATTGCATCCTTCAAAACATATATCATGTTCAAATTTTTTGCTTAATCTGTGCATAAATTAGTGTGTCTTTTTGCAATTTCTTTTTTTAATTAAGAATCTCAGCAAAAATCTGATTGTGGCTGCAATCCTATACATACTTATCTGGGAGTTCCAGTGGAGAACTCAGTGAAGCTTACGGTACTTGTGAGTACACATGCATAAGATCTATCCGTCTATCAATCTATCCATCTATCTACACGTATATATACACAGGGTGATTGAAACGTAACTCCCTATTTTAAAATACTTATAAATTACAAATACAGGGAGTTAAGGTTTAAATCACATATATATTAGCCTTTCCATCTCAGACTAGGAACTCTGGAAGAAGAAAGCTACATATATTTTACACGCAGAGGGAGAGACTGTTCCACTTCATCTACCAGTGGTGCAATACATCATTCCAATTAAATCCCAGCCAATAAGCACAAGGAGGACGTGTTAAGTAAAATTCATGAGCTCTGAATGCATGTGAATGAGTCTGCCAATCAGAATCAATGCCACCCATTCATCTGTTATAACTCCATGGTGATGACAATGAGCTTGAAACCAGGCTTTGTTGTCATCAGCTGTGCCATAGTTGCTTGGATCAAATGTGGGGGACATTTAAATCTTCAGTAGAGAAGCAACACAGAGAACATCTTATTCATGACTCCCAACAAAACAGAGGTACCCTAATCAGTTTCAGAGTAAATAACGCTGGATAGGTTCCTTATGAGGAGCTCTATTGTTTTCCAGAGGTAAGATAACAACAGCAACATGTGGTCTTCCTTGCATGCATATATGAAAAATTCTAATGACCTGAGCACTGTGCTTTTTGCAATATTTGAGTCCTTTCTTAAAGGCTCTGGTGCAAAGCGTGCCTGTTCACTAACTCTGCCAGGGTGCTCCATTGGTATCATTGTTGCCGGAATCGTTTCACTGGGATGCTTGTCTTGGCCTCTTTTCAGAGCTGCTGTGGCAGATGGCAGAGTCTGACTCGCTTTTATGATGGCCATTTCATTTGTGATGCTTGACCTGCATCCCTTGCCTGGTGTAAGAGCGATATAGAGTGTGTCAGTTGCTCAAACTATCATTCACGAACTCCCTGTGTCTCTGAAAGTCACTGTTGTTCTCCTGGTAAAATATATTAAGGTGCAATTGTGGGGACCTGAAGAACCAAAGTTAGTGAATAATGAGAGATCTGTTTGCGCAGATCTTTGGGTTCTTAATAAATGTTACTACTTTTGCATTTAGTACAGTAGCATTTGGGTCAGCAGAAATAATGCATAATACTAAATATTTATTTAAAAAATAATCACACAGACATTTAGACAACCCAAATTCCACTGACTTCAATAGGCTTAAGCAACCTAAATATTCAGGTTCATAGTTAAGAACAAAAACATTAATTTTTTCCCAATAGCTGGCATTTAGGGCATCCCACAAATATCTAAATCCAGTTCAATATGTTTTATTAATACAAATAGATACAGCGGTGCCTTGTAAGATGAACATCATTCGTTCTGGAAGCATTTTTGTCTTACAAAGGGCACAATCCAGATCAGCTATGGGGAGTCCTTGCTCCAGTGTAAGAACAATTTGCTCTGGATTGCAATATAAATTTCCCATAGGTTTTCATTAGGTGGTACAGTAACTACAGATACACATAATGTCTCTTACGTGCTCCCGTAGTTGCTCTGGATTGTAGGGGAAGTGTTCTTTAAACAAAGTGGATTTTCCTATAGGAAATAATGGAAACTCAGATGCTTGGTTCCACAACCCAAAAATATGCATATAAAAATATTAACTGTATGTACAAATGATGACAAAACACTGTAATTAAATTCAAAACACTGTAATATAATACAGAACACAATTACTGTAATATTAATAAAAACACTGTAATATACTGTACAGTAAAACAGAAAAAAATCCATTATGGTCAAGGATGACAAAGGCTGCAATCCTAAAGACACTTTCCTGGGAGTAAGACCCATTGAACACAGTAAGGCTTACTTTTGAGCAGACATGGTTAGGATTGTTTAGTGTTAGGATTGTTAGGATTGCTTAGTGTTCTAAGTTTCATTAAAAGAGTCACTGGTGTCTTTTGAGCAGCTTGAACAAGGAACCTTCTAATGACACTCGCAGTGCTACAGCCTTATTTGGGTGGTGCTTTCCACACAATTTTGCACAATTTTCCAATGTTTACAAATGTCCTTAATCTAATTTGATGTGAGGGATTCCTCCTCCTTATTCCTCCTCCTTATTCTCCTTCTCCTCTGCAGATGAGAGAGATCTCCTCCATAACCTTTGGCTGTTGCTCATGATGAAGATCCATCAATTCATTCATTTTACAGTGAATTTTCTTGTAAAACTGTTTGCCAAACTTCACCAAAACTGTTTGCTTTACAAAGCACTGTTTGTCTTACAAAGCAGAATTCCTTAGAAATTTTAGTTTGTCTTAAAAAGCGTTCTTCTTACACGTTATCCGTCTTACAAGGCACCACTCTACTTAGGTACACCTTTATAGACTGAGGAATGTGTATATTTGAAAAAGTATACTTTTCACAATTCATAGAAAATATACATGACATTTTTCTAGTGCTTTGTCATTGTAAATTATCTGTTATGAAAAAATCTTTTTTTTCTATGATGAAGAGAAAAATGGGCCCATTTCTTTTTCATTTTCTTTTATTGAGGAACATATTATTTCTGATGGATTTATTTAGCAAAATTTTGTTCCAACTCTGTTATTCCAGTTCTATTATAGACTGTGGGCCCTTCAGAGCAGAGGTTTTAGCCTCTTGTCTCTTAATTTACATTTTAATTGATTTTCGAATGATGAATGTAAGTGTAGGAGGTAGGAAATGACATGAACAAAAATCTCCCTTCTCAATTAAAAAGAAAAAAGTAAAATAAACACCAAGGAAACTGAAAAGGGGCAGGAAAGAAAATTACAAGAATGTAACAGTTATTAGCAAATGAATGACACCTCAAAAGGAGAACTTGATTTATCTGTGCTTGTCTGCTGCACACATAAGCCTTTTGCATACACTACATATGCAAAAGGCTCTTCCACTGGCTCTTCCACTGGTACTAATTCTCCCCTTCAGAATAACTTCTACAGAGTCTGTGCACATACAACACTACACATGTTGAATGTGTGCTAACATCATGCTGTCCACATGTACAGAGAGTGCAGCTGGCCCAATCTCACCCAACTCTATATGCACATTCAATGGTACATATAGGGATTAAGTGGGGAAGAGCCAAACATGTGTGAATTTAATTGAAAAGCATTGTGTTTCAGATATTCTGTTCATGTTGTATCTATAAAGGCAATTGTATTTATAATCATGATGTAGTTACTATGTGTGTGTGAGCCACAGGCCAGCATGAGGTGCCTCAGGTGCACCACAATTTCTTCCACCTCCACCACTGCCACAAGCCCCCTGGCTGCCAATCAACTCCCCACCACCTTCTGCACTATCTGTCCATCGGGTTTGCAGAGCTGCTACTATATAGTGAGGTATTCCTTGCGCTATGTTGACCAGTTTCCTTGTTGGGTTTTGTTATATCTGCACCCATGAAATCTTGGTTTCTTCTAACCAGTTTAACAAGCCAGAATTTGAAACTGGGATTCAGTTCCTTATTTCTACTTAATGGCAGAAGTTGTACTTAAGATGTGGCATTTTGCCATGCTGATGTGCCACATTT
This sequence comes from Cryptoblepharus egeriae, assembly GCA_030015325.1. Taxonomy (NCBI): domain Eukaryota; kingdom Metazoa; phylum Chordata; class Lepidosauria; order Squamata; family Scincidae; genus Cryptoblepharus; species Cryptoblepharus egeriae. The sequence goes on from JAREYC010000001.1 coordinate 134,921,802, forward strand.
TGATGTGGCATTTTGCCATGCTCTCCCCAGAAATCACCCGGCTTCTGGGGTACCCGAGAGCTAGCATAGCACACTGACTATCTACCAATCCTATTCCCCATCTGCACATGTGGGAACTTATGTGTCCCTAACAGAGTTGGTTATTGGCAGCAAACTCACCACCAATATCCTATGTACCATGCCCAGCATTACACGCTTCTTGGTTCCACTCTGATGTGTGCCAGCCAAAGAAGTGTTACAGGTCTGAGTAAACCCAGAGGGGGAAACAAGGCTTGCTTGGAGGTAAGGAAACAATAGTTCCCTTACTTTGTGGTGGCCTCATGATCACACCCCAACACACACAAATACTCACTGTAGGATGCTATGAGTAGCTCCAGGTGCATCAGCATCAGTGCAAGTGGTAGTGGGTAGAGCTGGGGTATAAGAGCTGCAAATCAGGACTTGCCCAAGTAACTTGAATGTTACCTCTGTTACTCTAATACACAGTTAAGATGCCGCATGAAAGTGATATTTAACCTTAGGGTTGTTATAAAGACAACCTCAAGATAATAGTATACGTGAACTGTTTTGCACACCCAGAAGGTGCAGCATCAGTACTAGAGTGTTATTACTTGGTGTTCTGTGACAATTGCTTTCAGCTTCATTCTCTTCTACTGCAGAGTACATGGAAAGCAAATGTACAGGAAGTAAACTGATGTTTGATTATATATAGGATGTGGATTAGTTGTATATGAGGAGGTGGATTAGTTGTATCTTATTACATGCACTGGACCATAAGATGCACCTAGATTTAAGGAGGAAAACACAGAAAAAAAATGTTTTCCTCCTTTATACCTACATGCATCCCTGGCCAGTGCACCAGGGCTGAGGGAAGGCACACTCTGGCTGTGCGTGGCTTGGGAAGCTCGCGTGAGAGCCTCCCAAATTTTGCACAGCCATAGCCCCGCCTCCCTGAGCCTGCCCAGCCTGAGGGCGAGCTCGGAGGTGGCGCTCTGGCCATGCAAGGCTCTCACAAGCCGCGTACGACCAGAATGTTGCCTCCCTCAGCCTGGGCGGGCTGAGGGAGGTGACACTCTGGCTGTGCATGGCTTGGGGAGCTCGTGCAAGAGCCTCCCAAGCTTTGCGTGCCCATAGCGCTGCCCCCTGCAGCCTGCCCAAGACTCTGAGAGTCTTGGGTGGGATGGAGCAGGTGGCGTCATAGCTCCCGCGGACACGGGCAAGGGAAGCCAAAGCTTTGGCTTATGAGATGCACTGCGGATTTTACCCACCCTCCATGGGGGTAAAAAAGTGTGTCGTATAAGCCGGAAAATACGGTACCTGCTTAGAAATCAGAAATTTCTATAGACAACTGTTACAGCTGTGTGCTTCAGGTGGAGGTCATCATCACAGGATGAGCCATATACAGCAAGTTGTTTCCTCACGCAAACTGGATAATCCTCCACAGCAGCAGCCTCCACATCTCCACATTTCACCCTCAGATGATTTGGCAAAATCCATGTGGCAATTCACGGCATACAAAGAGCTCACCATGTAGCTCTCTAACAACTTACTATGGGACATTTATTTGACTCCATGGAATGGCTACATACTGTTAACTTTTGTAAACATTTCCTGAAATGATAGCACAGCAAAACACTTCTGATTTCTCAAGAGGCTCTTTACTCCCAGGACAAAGAAAATTTCTGAAAGATTACAATTTCCTAGGAAGGTGTGCACCACCTGAACAGTACTGTGTAGAAAGTGAAATAAAGCTTATCCTTGGGAAGTTATGCATTCTCTGTTTCACTTGAATGACTGCTTGAAGAGCACCTCTTAAAATTATTCACTCTTGAACTTGGAAAAGGAGATATTATACTTTGAATGAAACAAACTGCATGGAAATAACTGTATTCTATCAAACTTTATGGCCAAATAACCAGAAAATGAAACACCACCAACCTATGGAATAAAAAGTGGATTTTCTTAACTGATCCATGAGACTGATTGCTATGAGTGCCAAAAGGATATAATTATGATACAGCATGTTGCCAAAAGGGGTTAATATGAGTCAGCTCCCTTCTCCATATCTACAAATATAAAATTGAAACATCACAGACAGACTGACTGACCAACTGACTCACTGAGGGCACAATCCAGAGTGAGGGCAGTGAGGAGTGCCCTAGCTGGGCTGCCCCAACTATTCTGAATCGAGAGCAGAGAGTTATGCTGCATCCAGAGAGTCAGGAAGCCTGGGCTGCCCTCACTGCTCCAGAGCATGCTCAGTAGGCACCAAGTCAGTGACATCTTGGGAGGGCTTGCTCACGAGGAGACCACCTCCTCAGATTATACTGGAAGCCCAGAAGTTCCTGACTACCAGTAACAGCTGCAGCATGAGAATGCAATACAGCTGTACTTCTAGTGGGGAGTGGACGCTTGGAGTGGCCAGCTGTATCCCCAGGTTAGTGGACTGCCATAGTTGTTCCATATCCTGAGGTTGCGGCTCAGATTTTTTTTGTCAACACTGCCATTTTTACTCTGCCTCATCATGACTATACTTGCTCCTGAGGTGGTATAACTCTGAGGACCTGGAAGAGGGCATTTCTGCCTTGGAAACAGGCTCTGGATACAGAGTAACTGCTCTGCCTTGGGCAATGCTAAACATGCCCTCAACATGTCTCTCCTGAACTGCTTAGGCTGCCCCAGTTAGAGCAGCCCAGGTCCATCTGTCTATGTTGCCTTAGCCTTCTCTAGCATAACTGGGCTGCCCCATCTTGAACTTGGGCCACCCTAGTGATAGATAGGGCATCCCAAGTGCACTGCTGGATTGCAGCATGACTCATCAACACCCAGCCCAAACCCCTGCACCTAGAAGCATCTATCTAACCACCTCATCCTCTGCCATCTCCTTCTTTTGCCTTCAATTTTTCCAGTATCAAGTTTTTTTCTAAAGAAATGGCCAAAGTAATTTTTTTTCATGAAATGGCCAAAGTAATCGAATTTCAGTTTCAGTACCTGTCCTTCCAATAAACAGTCAGGGTTCAAATTCAGATAGCTTTATTGGCATTTCAAACAATACAATCTCAGTCAAATACAAATATTCCAAAACCAAGGCTCATTAAAAAGTTATAGTGTTAATCAAAAGTATTCAGACTGGCCAACAAACTCTCCACTTCTCTGCAGAATCAAATGAAGTTCTCTTGAAACCAGATTTGTATGGTCATGTCCTTCTCTGATAAAAGGTACTGTAACACATCGCAAATACTTCTGACCTGCAGGCAGAGGGAAGATTTGGATTAAGCAACGGTTTGTGTAAATTGTTGTACCATTTACATCTAGCCCTACAATCCAGAGTAACCACGGGAGCACGTAAGAGACATTACGTGTACCCGTAGTTACTGCACCACCTAATGAAAACCTATGGGAATTCATATTGCAATCCAGAGCAAATTGTTCTTACGTCGGAGCAAGGACTCCCCGTAGTTACTCTGGATTGCACCCTTAGTAACATATGGGAAATCTCAGGATTGATTTCCTGTAGGATTGACTGGTATAGTTTTGTCTGATTTTACCCAGGGCCAGATTCAGATAAAAAAAACATGTGTAACAATTACTGGTAAGCTATTTTTCAGGATGTGGCCTTGGGTAAAATCAGACAAAACTATTAAAACACCCCCAAAGTTTAAATTCCCTCCCAACTTATCTGACAGTCATTTTGGCTGAGGGAAGATGATTTGAGGGAAGATGATCTGAGGGAAGATTATTTGCATTTGAATACCTGCTGTTGATGAGTATATCAACAGTCTGTCTAGGAGGGAGAAGATATTTATATTATAGAATCTCAAGATCTGGACAGAGTAGGACAAACATGAGTGATGGTTCTTCATAGCTGGTGCTGCCTTAGATCTATTTTTAATCTTCTCCTTCAGTGTGGTTCAGCTCCATTAAAACCAACAGGATGATTCGGTCAGATTTCAGTAGAGTCTTCTCTACATATAAAAATGATATATGTATCACTTCCAAACAGTATTCATGCTATGTTTTATGCCAGTAATCAATGTTATGATTTTAAAATTTTGTTCTAATTTGGAAGCCACATAGGAAAACATGTCTAAGATGGAGAGAGTAGAAATATACACCTCGAATTAAAACTGGATAAAAAAAACCAACAGGTGTTCTTACAGAACTACAGAAGGTACTAAAAAAATCATTAAAAGAATCATAGGGCACAGTCCAGAGTAACTACGGGGAGCCCTTGCTCTGGTGTAAGAATAATTTGTTCTGGATTGCAATATGAATTTCCCATAGGTTTTCACTAGGTGGTGCAGTAACTACGGGTACACATAATGTCTCTTATGTGCTCTTGTAGTTACTCTGGATTGTAGGGCTAATCATAAAACCCTACCAAACACTAGTCAAGAAGCAAGAGAGAAGGAAAGACGCATCAGGGACGTTAGAAGATAATGATACAGTGCTATCCTATACAAGTCTACTCAGATGTACAGTATTACACCTAATGGGGCTTATTCCCATGAAAGTATTACTAGGATTGCAGCCACAGTCTCTTTTCAAACAAAATTTCTGGAATTTTTTTTTACTTATTACCTGTTGCCAAGAATGAAAGCTAAGTGCCAAGAGAATATCTCTATTACAGAAAAAGGCCTATCTTCCTACCCAATTAAATTTTGCAGGTAGGGATAACAGGAAAAGGCCTTTGGGTGATGATTGGAATTAATGGGCAAATTTGAAGGAGACAATTAAGTAATTGATTCAAATTGCATTTGTACCACTGACCTCACTTATGTCAAGAATGACAGCGCCAACCTGACTCATAAACAAATATAAGGAAATTAAGTAGAACTGATGACACTTTATCTTTGGTGGATGACATAGGGTTCAGGTTCAGAGGACATCCAGTGGCATTTAGAAAGCAGACAATTCCCAGGCATTTACATTAGCTTGCTTCTGACCTCCAGTTAAATCTTAAGAATGGATAAAACTATGAGCCATGGGCTAAAATAAATTATCTCACAGCTTTCCTTTTCAGCTGCTGGTGATAATAGCTGAGAAACCTGCACACATTTTCCAGAAAAAGTGTTCAAGAACAGCTGGCAAGATGAAGGATTAACTGAAGGATCGGGGGGGGGGGGGGGCGTGTGTGAAAGTGCAGAAGCAGCATTATAGGAGTGTAGATGTCCATAGAATGTTCCAAATTAATGATATGTGCAAGGCGCTCATCTATGACAAACCTGACTGTAGCACTTACTGTACTAATAATTTCAGAGATGTTGTGGTATCTTTTAAAATATACATTTTATTTTAATAAATATATTTTATATTAATAATATATATGAAAAAATAATAAATGTATATAAAATACATTTATTAAAAATATAAATGTATATGTATGTTTTAAAAGATACCACCAAATTATTAGTCCAATATTTATTTATCGACATCTATTTATCTACATCTATTTATATATTGTATATTAAAAAGTGAAGACAAAGAATGTCATCTACAAAAGATCACTCTTAAAGATTCAAAGTTAACTTGGAATTACAGTATAGCAAAGCCAAAAACCAGTCTGTACTCACAAAATAGATTTGGCTTCAAATTAGTTCACAAACATATGCATGACTATTTTTTTCTGTTTCTGATTCAAAAATGCCTACAGAAAAGTTGCTTTACATGTTGCACTAAAACTGGGTGTGAGAAAAATGAAATTACATCCAAAGATGCTCTTCTGTAGAACAGCTTCACAAGTTGTTTCATGAAAACTGCCTTGGCACCTGTTACAACACTGTGTGGGTTGTGGTATCCAGGCACCCGAGGCCTATTTGTTTTTGACACTCTCTTGTGACAAAATTATTATCAGTAATAATCATAACATGAAAAGAATAATAATGATTAGAGATGAAGCATGGTGAAGATTTTTTAATTGAACTGTTTGTGTAAGTATAGTGGTACCTCACATAACAAGTGCCCTGCTTAACAAGTGATCCACATAACAAGCAAAAATTTCTCTAGGATTCCGCCTCACATAACAAGTGTTGCTTCACTTAAAAAGCACACTCGTTGGCAGTTGGGGCAGACGAGCTGGCCAGCAGTCCTTTTAAAAAGCGTTAGGGCTGCCTAGTGCACCTGCCCATAGTGAAAGCAACACTTCCAGGGTGTTCCTCCTGTGGCAGAGGGAGAGAAGAGCAGTGGAGAAGAGGGAAGCAGCTCAGGGCTATCCGGAAAGGAGCAGGGGAGAGAGGCTCAGGATGAAGAGGAGGAGAAAGTGGGGAGACCAAGTGTCTTGGATTGCTGCCTCCTAACCATGTCTACACCCAGAAGTAAGCCCCATTGTGTTCAGTGGGTCTTACTCCCAGGAAAGTGTCTTGGATTGCAGCCTAACCCTACAATCCAGAGTAACTATGAGAGCACGTAAGAGACATTTACATCGACGTAGGTACAGCACCACCAATGAAAACCTATGGGAAATTCATATTGCAATCCAGAGTAAATTGTTCTTACGTTGGAGCAAGGACTCCCCATAGTTACTCTGGATTGCACCCCAAGTAGACTTCATAGGATCATGCACATTGAATGCATGTTCTGAATTCAATTCCAGTGTTTTGTCATCATTTTTACATACAATTAATATTTTTATATGAATATTTTTTTGGGTTGTGGAACCAATTGTCTGAGTTTCCATTATTTCCTATGGGAAAATCCACTTCACATAAAGAACATTTCACATAACAAGCATGCTTCCAGAGTGAATTAAACTTGTTATGTGAGCCACCAATGTTTGTCTATTTATATTTGTATTTTATATATAACTTTCTGACTTTCTATATATAATCAGACAAATAAGCATGCTATTCTTGCCAATGGCTTTAAGAAAGACCATCCAAGAACTTTCCATAAATTTATCAAAAGCATATGTGTTAAATCTGTTGTGTCCTATACAGCATATGGGCATCCAGCTCGAAGGTGATCATCTCTGAGAGTCCTGGATTTTGGGTCTAAGGCTGAAATCCTGGTGGCACTCAGGTCGTGTCTCCCAGTATGTGTCTTGAGTTAGGCTCTCTTGATTCTTAGCCCCTGACTTCTCATGTCTGTTGCCAAATCACTGCACAGAAGTCAAGGCCATGACATGTTTATGATGTGTTTAATGTTTATGACTTGCCCACTGACAGCCATGTTAAGATTTGCTTAGTGATGTCTTCCTTATCTCTGAAGAAAAGATACCCGCAAGAATCATTCAACTCCACCAACAGTTCATTACCAGGAGCCCACTTGAATTCAACGGGATGCTGCACTTGTAACTTGGAACAGTATAATGCTTTAGGCAATTCTACGCATTTGCTCACACAAATTGCACTGCCTAGCACAGCTCTCAGCCATGATATAAATCAGTCTACCAGCGCTCAAATTTAATCAGATCAAATCTCTTCTGTTTCTTCTCCCATGCAAGCCGTGGAATACTCCCTTTCGCAAACGCCTCTCCAAAATGCCACAAAAATAGATGCTGGATGCACCACATCCTGACAACTCTGGACAGCTACAACCTCCAATAGCCCGTCAATAGGAGCGAAGTTTTCACGTTAATAATATTTTATTTATTTATTAGAGAATATTAATTTTTGTAAAAGAAAAGAAAACACGAAGCAAGATGCTTGTCCTTGAACTGCAGTTTGGTTGCCATTGCAAATATTATTTTGTTTATTGTGAACTCATGCAACAATTCGTACAAACAAAGCAGCACAAATGAAGCAAGCATAGCCTAACACCCACTTCAGAGACCTGCCACATCACTTAAGAGAGATGGCATCTCTTTTTGTTTTAAGATGTGCAATGCCAGGCTGGAAAAAAAATCCTAAGCCTTGTCATCACCACATTAACATTCACTTCAGCGTTTCCCAGCCCTTTAGCTGTGCCTCAAGGTCATCTGCAATATTAACAGCAACACTGCTAAGCTCCAAGCCCCTGCAGCACAGAATCACTTCATCAGTGGATGATCCTACTAAACAATGGTGAGGGGCACACGGAAAGTCCCAGGTTCAATCCCTGACATTTCCAGTTCAAGGATCTTTAGCAGAAGACCTGTGCCTAAAATCGTGAAGAAGCCCTGCCAATCAGAATAGACAGGCTTGGGCTAGAAGGACTGGTGATCTCACTTATAATAAGGCAGCTTCATCTGCTCACAACAGGATAGGCTTTCTTATTTGTAAAGATTTAATAAAGTGTCCTAATTATTCTTTTTTTAAAAAAACCCCATCAATTATATCTAATTTCCGGTCTGATCTTTGTAACAATTTAGAGCTCAATCCTATGGGATCTCTCATTGCTATTTCACCCACAGAGGAGGAGCACTGGATCAGCAGCAGCTGGTAATGAGAGTCTCAACCCCATGTAGAGGATTGTCTAGTGCTCCTGCAGTGCTCGCCACTGGCAAATATTTTCAAGGCACCGGAGACAGTAGAGGAAGCAAGAAAGATCTGTTGGGTGCAGCGTACGTTTGTGTTTTGCTGATTTGACTCCTACCTCATTGAGGTTTAATAAGGGCTGCAGTGGCTCAGTGGTTAAAGAGGCTGTGCTTATCACCTGGAAGGTTGGCGGATTGGTAGTTCAAGACTCAAGTATCGCATGACCAAGAGGGCTCCTATCACTTGCTCAGCTCCCACCATCTTAGCAGTTCAAAAGTATTCAAATGCAAATACAAATATCTCCCACTCTCCGACGTTTGCTGTCTGATGATCCACTCTTTCAACACTTTTCAATTATGCTATACCCAGAAGTCATTCATTCCTTGCATGTTCCACTCTTTCAACCTCTCTGCTGTTTCAAAGGCTGAAATTGCCCTCTTCCGTATTGATTTGCCTGTGACATGGTGATTCAGACTGTTTTGGTATGTGTGTGAGAGAGATACAGCACACCTGGTCACTTTAGCTCCGGGCCTATTCCCATCCAAAGCCATTAATAAGAGTCCATTTGCAGAAATCTTTGTGTGACAATAGGAATTTGAAAGATAAAGTCATTTGCAATTTGCTAGCTAAAAAGCATCAGAAGCTATATTTGTAAACTAAAAAAAGAACAGGTTCAACTTATCAACCTATTCCTGCTTTCCACCACAGCTCTGGTCATTAACCTGTCAGATAAGTGAGGTATGCCTGTCGATAAATAGGTATAACTTGGGGGGGGGGAGCTAACAGTGATCCATGCACTTTTGGCATTTCGCATGCGAGCCACATGATAAGACACACCTTTGGACAATGCTGGTTCTTCTTGCAACAGCCTTGTAATGATAAGTACTGCCCTTAAAGTCGGTCACGACTAAGATGGCAGCCTGCAAGAGACACCATTATCAGACGCTGATCAATGGGAGAATTTGGTTCAAACATTGGGACAGCCTGAAAAATGGGAAGGGGATCTCAAGAGCAATGGACTGAAACTTTAGGGTGGAATAAGTGAAAAGAAACTTGGTGTGATGCTTCAGAATCAGCTGAAATAGGGCAGTTATGTTTATATACTCAGTGTGGAAGCAGGATATAAAAATTATATAGTCCAGGGGGGAAAAACAGATATATAAAGCATGGGAAAAAGGACAAAAAGAAATTCACTCCATACCCTTATGAAAGAAAGACCAGGAGAGTGGGAGGACTGCTGGTCTTTTGTTTCTTGAAAATCATGTATTCATTTCTATATCAGCACAGCAGATCAGAAGAGCAATTTCCTTTGTGGGACTAATTCAGTGTGTTCTCAAACAATGAACCCTGTAATACCATGTCATTAATGAAATTGATCAATTTCAATTTGTTCTGCACGGGCAGAAAAAAGGAGAAATCAAACAATACACGTTTTGTACAGATTAGGCTTGTCAAACTAGAACGTGCCCTACAACATATATAAAAAATAGAAGGTGGGTTAGCGTCCTTTCCAAAGAAGTAAAATACCATTTTAATTAAAATAGCAGGCATCTAGTAGGAAAAAATCACATATTTATTTTTTAATAAATAATTTTAATAAATATTTTTTATTTTTTAATAATAGATCTTGTGATATATGTGCAATAAAATCAGTATAGAAGGGCTGTATGTTTACCTAACACAGGTATCCCTCACTTTCTGACAGTTAATTTTCTGACAACCCACTCTTTCAACACCTTTCAATTATACTCAGAACTCATTCAATACATGTTCCACTCTTTCAACCTCTCTCTCTCTTCTGATCTGAAGGCCAAAATTTCCCTTCTAATGGGAAATTTCCCTTCTAATGGGTCTAATCCCATTCCCAAAGGAGTAAATGAGAATCCATTTGCAGAAATCTTTGTGTGGCAGCAGAAATTTGCAAGATAAAAGAGGCATTTGCAATTTGCCAGCTAAAAAAACACTGAAAGTAACATTTATAAACTGATTGGGTTCCACTTTTCAACAGTTTTCACTTTTGGATGGTGCTACAGTCTCAGACCTGTCCAATAAGTTGGGGATGCCTTTCTCGTGCAAAAAATAATAGCGATGAGATGCAGTAGTGATTACTAGTTTAGATGGGTTTCATAAGGAATTAGACCAAAGTTGCAGAGGAGAAATTTATCATAGGTCATTAGTGAGGATGGCTATGTAGAACTTGCATGTTTACATGCAGTACAGCTCTGAATAGGTGTCAGCAACAGCAACAGCAGCAAGAGCTATTTCCTTCCAAGAGGGATCTAGTTGGAAACAGACTGGTTGCCATCAGGCATTTAAGGATTTCCAGGACTTTTTATGACTGCTGATGTAAAAAGTGCCACCTGTAAAGTACCATAACAGACATGTAAATGAAAGCAACTTATTCACAAAAACTTATGCACTAAGGCTGCAATCATAAAGACACTTTCCTGGGAGTAAGACCTGTTGAATACAACGGGACTTATTTTTGGGTAGACATGGTTAGGATTGTGCTCAAAGTAAAGTATAATTAAGCCTGAATAAAGACGTGCCTCATATGCATTTCCCCACTAATCTTCGGAACTGACCACAACCAGAGAATGAATTGTAAATGTTTAGAATGTATTTATTGATTTAATAGAGCTGTGATCTGCTTCTTAAAATAAAATTTTCACAAAGTGGTCAAAAACTTGACACAAGAAGTGCTGTCATTTTAAAAGGAAAAGTCATTCCAAACAGGAATGGATTAAATATTCTAGTCTTAAAGAAAAAACAAAAGTCATTGTTGAAGGGTACATGTACATGTATGCCATGCAACAGGAACGGATTCAATCTCACCATTATGCTCATGGGATTCCAGAAGCAGAAGTACTAGCAGAAAGACTTGATCTAAGATCTCTGAGACCTGCTGCCATTAAAGTAGACAACACTGGGCTAGATGCATCTGTGTCATTAGGTGGTACAAAGGTTTGTAGAACATTTTAAACAACATTTTGGAAGACAAATGTACGATCCATCTTGTTTTTATTTACTACCTCTTACTGTCCCATCTTTATTCCAAGGAGCTAAGCTTGTATGGTTTCTTCACTACTAGCAAAGCAACACTATAAAGATACTATGAAGCAGGAGGTCTGGTCTAGAGGGTAGAGCCTTCATTTGCCTGTCAATAAGAGCTGAAGGTTGCAGGATTGAGATAACCAGAAGTCAGATCCAAAGCAAAACTTTGAAAAAGCGGCTGCTAAAGTTGAGATTTTCCATCTACTTTTTAGTGGGAGTGAAGAAGCTATCTCAGCAGCCCTTCGTGTGAGAGCTGAAGGAGAAGTTTGTCAGTCAGCATGTCAGACATTGGAGGCCAGTAGTGAAAAACCAGTCTGTGAATGTAACATCTTGAATGTAGCCAGTTCTTGAAAGATAGAACCACTCTGTTTGTAAAAAAATCCCTTCGGGGGTTTAGATCCACCTGCCTACGTAAACCGCTTTGAATAAAGTCTGAGGAGCAATCCAAAAGACAAGAAAAGTGGTATAGAAATGCCAGTGTTGTTGTTGTTGTTGCTATTTTATTGAAAATCAAACATAAATAACAATTTCATGCTGGTTTCATTCACATCACCAGTTGGACCCTTCCCAAGAGTCTAGGACTATGTGATGTAGTGGCGTATAATTCGTGCTGATCCCAGAAGAGTGGCTTTCTGCAGTTGGCAGAGTGGTATTTTGTCAATGCCAATAGTTTTCAGGTGCCTGCCAAGGTCTTTGGGCACTGCATCCAGTGTGCCAATTACCACTGGAACCACCTGCACTGGCTTACACCAGATACGCTGTAATTCGATTCTTAGATCTCGGTAGCGGGAGATCTTTTCCAGTTGTTTCTCCTCAATTCTGCTGTCACCTGGTATGGCAATGTCAACCACCCACACCTTACTGCTTTCTATGATGGTGATATCTGGAGTATTGTGCTCCAATTATTATTATTATTATTATTATTATTATTATTATTATTATTATTATTATTATTATTATTATTATTACTACTACTACTACTACTACTATATGATGACCAGGTCTGTTGGTCAGGTTGAATCCACATTGATGATTGATCCTCATGTTATTTTCTTTCCTGTTATTCCATGTTGCTATTAATGGTAGCATATAGCATGGTGTATACCATGTTTGTTATTCCTGTTGCTGTTAATTTATTAAAGAAGAAGGGTTAAATTAGCGTTAAGGGTTAAATTTCTCCACATCATTTATTGGTGGGTGTTCATGTGACAGAAGGAACACCCTCCCCGAATTTCACGCTTCGAGGTCTGGGGGTTGGAGCAGAACATCCCTCAGTCACCGATTCCTCAATGCAAAGTATAGGGATTAAAACGCATTGCGCCCCTTTTCACCTCCTTTCAGTTGGAATTTCCAAAAACCTGTTCTTAGTGCACCCCTCCATCACAGAAGGAACACCCACCCCAAATTTCACACTTCTAGGCCCAGTGGTTTTGGCAGAGCATTGATGAGTCAGTGAGTGAGTGAGTGAGTCAGTCAGTCAGTCAGTTAGTGACTTCTCTCTTTTATATATATAGATTTCTGAGGCATCTGTTGGTTCATTGTGAGATACAGGAAGCTGGACATAGGGGCCTGATCCAGCAGGGCTTCTTATGTAAACTAGCTTGAAGACAGGTAAATAGAGTGAGCACGCATGGTTCCCATTTATCTTGTCAGAAATCACCTTAAAGAAACGCATGATTTTATGACATTCATTTTTAACAGTGCAGTAGGTAATCCTGATTTTGGAACCTCAATGATTATACATAATCTTTGAAGATTATAATCTATGAACCTTTAAATATGTAGTTTGGTATTAACACTATCATGAAACACTTGACATTTTTAGTACATTGAAGTTTTCAAATATGGTTCATATTATTATTCAAAAAATATAAAAATATTGAAAAATGTATTTTACTGTATAACAACAAAATTCAGAAATATATCTTTTTTAAAAAAAATGTACATGGCTTGGCTCACCATTTTTTCAACAAGAAAACTACAACATTAGAATTTCACTTCAAACTGATACCTACAAACTGAATTAAAATGCTTCCAAACATTACATCCTACTCAAAAATAAAACCATTTTCCCTTACTACTGTCAAGTTCTCGCATAGTAACTGAATCATCTGAAAAATGCAAACTCATGAATAAAACAACTAATATCTTTCAAAAACACTGTTTGTAATGAATAATTTATCGCCTGTCAGTATAATCTTGGCTCCCTCCCCTCCATTATCAGTTCTGGTTTATATTTTAATTACCTGTTCCACATTTCACAGATTGATATTATCCCTCACTGGGATACTGGTCACTTGCAAAACAGAAACTGGAACAGCATTTGTGTAACTTTTTCTCATACACAGAGAACCCCAATCTTGGGATTACTGTTTTTGAGCACCTGTATTGTGAGTAATTTAAAGATAACATTTTTTAAAAGGACATTTCTTTCAGCTACCAAAATTACTTTCATAATCACTTGTGGCAATTAAGAATGACTGTACTACAAACTGCTTGACTGTGCACAGCATGATTGTATGCTTAAGCAGCTGATTAAAAAAATATCCACACTATTACAGACAGTGGCGTAGTTAATTATCATGTAGCCCAGCGCAAAGCTCAAAATGTTGCCCCAGAAGTGATATCACAACTGGAACTGATGTCATCCCGGGGTTTTTAAAGAATTTTTTTTTATTTTCCCCTGCAAAAAAAAATCAAATTTAATTAAGTAAAAATATGAAAATTTCACCCCTTCTTGGTTAGGGAAACTTTGCTGGGACAAAGAGGAATTGTTATTTTTTCCCAGCTTAAAATAAGAGGAGTACCACTTAGAAGTGCCTGTATATCCAGTTAGCATGGGGTATCTGTATTGTTATATATGTATATGGAAATGAGAGCTGATTCATATTAATGCCTTATTTGTTCCATACAGTATTAGAATTGCATCTCATTGGCTTTCAGAGCAAACAGTACAATGGGAAAATAAAGAAAATCCACTTTTTGTTCATTGGCTTTCATGTTTTCATTTTCTGGTTAATTGGGCATACCTTTTGATAGAATATAGATATTCCAAAGCAGTTTTCATTGCATTCTGTATTACATTACCTTTCCAAAAAATATATCACATAATGGTATTAACATTCATATATAGCCTCTTTTCACAATTTTAGCCACTAGTGTCAAGCTCAGCTTGTAACCCCCCTAAAGCTTGTAGCCTGGTGCAACTGCATCCCATGCACTTTTTAGTTATGCCACTGATTGTAGATATATCCATTCTCTTTCAGGGTAATGATTATATTTAAGTGACCTCAGAATAGCAGACTTTCAGATTCATAAGAAAGGGAAAAGAGTAGCCATAGGCTTTTGTTACTCCAGTGTTTGTTTCCATTCTGTCCATTGATAAATTAGTTTTACAGTATTGGCATCCTTCGGTCTTGAAAGTCTATGGTATCGTGCTCGATGCTGTATGCAAAGCACAAAGGCCTAGGTAGATGAATATGGAGGATAGGCTATTACCCAAGCAGCAAATCCTCCCTTTCCACACCACTGAAATAGTCCAATGGAAGGGCAGAGCTGATACAATTGGTTCCAGCTGCGTCGCAGAGCTGAGCTAAGGATAGGAGCTCACCCTGCTTTGTGGGGACCTGGGTCTCAAACCCTGGCTTCTGGTTAACAGACACAGTGTCTTAACCACTTGCGTCACCCACAGCCCTTAAAACTAGTTTTAACCTCCAAATAACAAAACTTCATATCTCTGTGCACACTCCCAGTCTGGACATTGTAGTCTTTAAAACACTAAGGATACTAAAAGATTTCTTAAAGGGCTTTTTTTAAAAAAAGGAACATCTCTAGGATTTGAACCTAGCAAGGCTTTTCTTAAACGACTTCATTTCAGAGGGGTCATGAAAAGCTGTGCATTGCCATCTTGGAATCTGGATTGGGTGCCACCATTTTGGAATGGAATATTCAGGCTGTTTTCCTGGCAATAAGTCTCACTGAACATAATTGGACTTACTTCCGAGTAGGCATGGAGGAGCAACCGCATCACAGAGTTCAGGCCGAGGCATCACTTTCTGGAGGTCCTGGACAGAATTGCCTTTCTCAGAAGGGGGTCCCAGGCAGAAATGTTTGATAACCACTGGCATAGGAAGTATTCTGCTGACTGAAGCTTTTCCCATAGTGTAGGATTGTGACTTGGAAGGAGGAGCTGAGGGCAAAGAAGCAGTGAGGCTTCTCATTTGGGTGGAATTCTGAATTATTTTTTTTTTCCATTTGAACTAACCATTCAACTCCTTAGTTGCAAACATCTAGTTAGATTCAGATATGCTTAGCTTTGGCTGGATTACAACCACACTTTCTTAATAAGGGTCTTAAGGTTATTAATTTTAATGGGACCTCATTACTCTCATGATAGTTGTCACTCCACATTAAAATACTTTGGGAAAGTCTTAAGTCTTCAAGGCCCCTTTCAAGCAGCTAAAGCGTTTACATCATATTTTTTTTGCCTCAGTGATTCTACCTTGCCAACGATATGGTAATAAAAATTGGTATATAAATGGCATTTAATGCCATCTGCCTCACTTGCAGCTTAAGCAGAGTCCTCTTTTTCCCAGATCAGTAGTTGAAGAGTTGAAGCAATAACAGGTAAGATCAAAGAGCCCGAATAACCTCTACCGTCAGAATGACAAAATGCTTTCAGTCTGGAATAGGATGTAGTCATTAGACTGAGGAAATGAACGATTTTGCTGAATGGACACAATGGGGACTGATTTGGAGCGAAACAATGCGCCTTCACCTATTGTGAGATCAGGAGGATTTGCAAGGTACACTGGAACATTGCTGCTTCGTTTTGAAGTTAATATGGGATGAATAAAACAATGGAAGAAATGACCCAAGCAAGGCAACTGCAGAGCAGCACACATTGACGGGGTCAGTGTGTGTTGACCTCTGGGGTTAAACAGATCAAAGTGGTTGCTGATTAGCAGAGTTGCTTTTTAAAAAAATTACCGTAAAATTGGCATCTCCACAGTTATTTTGTGAAGTGCATTTGCAGGTAGCAGTTGCCCATGTGTAACAGGCAACATCATTAATTGCAAGTATTTTGGAATTTTTTTGATTACCTAAAGTTAGAAATGTGTACCCTTTAAGAAACATTTTTTTAAAATCAACACTGCACAATGAAATTTCAAGACAAAACCATCTTTCATTTTGTTAAAAATTGATTGATAATTACAGGTTAGGGTACAATCCTACCCAACTTTCCAGCTTTGGCACAGCTGTAATGCAGCCCTGAGGTAAGAGGAATACATGTTCCCATACATTTTACTGCAGATCCGTGATTTTCAACCTTTTTCTTCTCCCAGCATACTAAAAAAGGCACTGAAATTGTCAAGGCACACCATCAATTGCTTTTACCATTAACAAGGCACACCAGAGTGTTCAAATCCCCCAATTTTCCTATTAATGAATGTCAATCCCCAAATTCTCCTGGCACACATGAGAACTATCCGTGGCACACCAGTGTGCCATGGCACACTGGTTGAAAATCACTGCTGTAGGTGAACATCTTCGAGCCAAATAGATGATGAGTTCCATGAGAACTAATAGAAGAGGTCCCTGGAATCAGTGCACTTGCATTCAGACAGGTTATAAGATGCTCCAACTATGCTCTTGCAGGTTTTAACCCAGCAAAAACCACCATGCATAAAATGCTGCTTTGCAGCACCGCCTATGGCAGATGCAGGTATCACTCCAAAAGTGGGTATTCACATGGATTGACTTCCTTGGAAGAGGATGACATATAATAATTTCAAAGTTTGGTTAGTATGAGAAAATAACATTTCTTGAAGTATGCAATGTCTCTGAGCCCAGTCCTGAGCTTGTTAGCACCAACAGTATGAGCCTATAGCTAGAATGGAGTGTCACAATCATGCAGTAAGGCAGTGGTTCTCAGTGCCATGGTAGGGACCCTCTTTGGACAGTCATAACTTTTTCAGGGGGGTCATGAAAGGTGGGTGCCACCATCACTAGGTCTGTCACTGGGTACCACCATCTTGGAATGGGGCACTCAATCTGCAATGAGGCTGGGAGTAAGTCTCATTGAACACAATGGGACTGACTTCTAAGAAGACATGGAGGACCTCTGACATCACAGTGATGTAATTTCTTATTTGATATCACTTTCTTCCATGACATTACTTCTGGCGAGTCCCAGACAGATTGTCATTCTCAGAAGGGGATCCTCTGCTGAAATGCTTGAGAACCACTGTCATAAGGCATGTCATTATCTAGCCCAGCACTAGATAATTGATCATTACTGCTGAGGTAATATTCATTCTCCACTCGTCACTCATTTTAAAATGAGAGATCCAAACACAGATCTGCTGAATGAGGTGAAGTTAGTCTCACATGCATAGAAAAAGGTATAGAAGTTCTTTAGTAACCTTTATTTTAAGGGAGTTTTCTCAAACTGTTGGTTAGGGCTTACTAGGTTGGGCCATGAGCCAAATTCAGGTGGGACCCCATTCATTTTAATATTTTTAAAAATTTGTTTTATAAATTAGGTGAAAACATTTAGAATCTAGATTTATAATTATTTATATTAATTATTCTAAATGCTTTTTACAAACAGTTTGTAGTGTTTCGTAACCTTTGAAACTGGATTGTACTTGAAA
The DNA here is from genome assembly GCA_030015325.1 of Cryptoblepharus egeriae. NCBI lineage: Eukaryota > Metazoa > Chordata > Lepidosauria > Squamata > Scincidae > Cryptoblepharus > Cryptoblepharus egeriae. Next base: position 134,939,905 of record JAREYC010000001.1, read on the forward strand.
AACTTTTTACTTTGACATAATGTATTCTGTGGTGCCCAGGAACTCATGGTAGAAAAATTCTTAGAGATCCTAAGATTACTTGGTAAGTTTCTAGAAAGCCACATTTATTTTTTAAAAAATACCTCAGACTGGCCCAATTTCAGACCTTGTAGACCAAGAAGGCATTCAAAGTAAATGCCTAACTCCTGAAGGGATCATTTATATGGAAATTTTTCAGTTAGGACTATTCAAGAGTCTGGATTCTATCCATGGCTAACCTTTTTCTGCTTTTGCCTTACCCAGAAGGCTTGTAAAATGTTGTGTGATTATGTAAGACCTAACCTTGGAAAGAAAATACAGTAACAACAAGTTACAACCTACAATCCTCTGCTTAGTTACAAATGGGCAAGAAAGCAGGGCTGAAATAAAAGACATTTATGCATGTCTAACCCAATGCAAGATTTCAGCTATAAAAATTTATGAAAATATGTATTCATGATTGAAATATGTTCTCTGCACATTAGGTGATCCACAGAGCAATTGTGGTTAAGCCTGGCATATTGCTGGTTTTTTAAAATAACTGGAGCTGTAAGCCAGATCCACTAAAATCCATGAGATCTTTGCCACTGGCATCAATGGGATACAGACCACACCAATCAAATACACAGTATGTACAAGGTGACAAATGTTATGGTTCACCGCAAAACTGGCACCCAAAATGGCAAGCCATAAATCAGGCAGTAGACTTGACTAGGTCAGCAACTGGATGAACTACTGTGTGACTGGAATAAAAAACAGTCTTCTTTTTTTAGCTCAGCTTTCAGCTTGGAATACTTTTCAAAGCAAATTTCCAAAATGAAATGTTATTATATGACTATTATATTAATACATTATCTTCACCATCAAACCACCAACTGAGATCTCTTTCATCTTTTAGATTTATTTTCTAAATCATTTTCACCACTAGAGAATGGTGAGCATGATGTCCAGTAGAGATGAATACACTGCTGATTCAGAGTGGGTTCCTAGTTTGATTCCAGTGGTTTCAATAGTAAAAATCATCTGTTCCAATCCTTAGAATGAACTTGTATAAAATGTATATAATTAATAATACTGTACCATTTGTATAGTCATTTCTGACTGCTCAAAATACTGTGCATATACTGTAAGTACTTGAATCTAATGCTCACCTTTTTCAGCCAAATTCAGTCTCCAAAATCAGAGTGTGCATTATATTCTATGGTTAATTAGATTTGAGTAAATACAGTATTTTGATTATAAGTATAGGGTGCACATTAGATTTGGTGGCGCATTAGATTTGAGTAAATACAGTATTATCTTGATGTAGCTCTCTAAGGCTGCACTCCTTAGGCCAGCATAAGTGCTGACACAAGTCCCATGCTAGCCTGAGGTTATTGCAAAAGTGACATAAGGACTTTCTATGCCTCTCCAGGGGTGGGGTTAGGCTAGTGCACAGACATGCGCCAGCCTCCTCTCACCATTACATGAATGGGGAGTAGGTGATACAGTTGGTTAGGATTGTTGTTTAAGTTGGTTAGGATTGTGCCCACAACAACACTGTAGTTTACTGTTTCCATATTGTAAGGTCATCTATAGGGCTGTGGGTGGCGCAAGTGGTGAAGACACTGTGCCTGTTAACCAGTACGCCAGGGTTCGAGACCTGGGTCCACACAAGACTGGGTGAACTCCTGTCCTTAGCCCAGCTCTGCAACACAGCTGCAACCAATCGTATTGGCTCTACCGTTCCATTGTACTATTTCAGGGGCATGGAGAGGGGGGAATTTGCTGCTTGGGTAACAGCCTATCCTCCATATTAATCTACCTAGGCCTTCATGCTTCGCATACAGCGTTGAGCACGATACCATAGTCTTTTGAGACTGATGGATGCCAATGTAGTGCTAAGGTCATCTGGTGAACTCATGTTGGAGGTCAGAGTTTAACTGGAATACTGTCACTTGTCACTTAGCTGTGACATCATTACTGATAAATAACAAAATTATTCTTCCCATATTCAACTCATTTGCAAACTGAAAAAGGAAGGCTATCTACCCCCATCTGTATGTGATGAGGGTATCTAGTATCTATCACACTAGATAGGGCCACCTCAGCACTAGATGGCTCATCCTGCCTTTAACACATATCTGTTACAAATGTGTTGCCTCCCTCTTGGCTCCCCAGTACAAAGCAACTTCCTATCAATTACATGGAAAAGGGACAACCAATGTGAATCTGAGTAGAGGGATTTCTGATGGGATTTGAATGTTAAAGAGAAAATCCATAAAATTCCAAATCTTCCCCCCTTACATTGAAAGTCCTTCTTCTAAGGGGCTTAACATGATGCTGTCCATGCAATGACACTACTCTAGGAGACATCCCCTTGTCACTCAGTAAAGAAATTGTCTGTCCTTGCCACAGAGACCCAGAGGAATAAGACGCAAGACATTATCTGAGGACCATTTACAATGCTTTCACTGTCATTAGCTGGCCATAAAAACTATTTTCTCTTTTGCTGCTTGCTTGTAAAATGAGCGTGGACGGGGAGAGGGGGAGAACAAACCAAAAAGGTATCAGTGGGATGGCTATTGATCTGGTGTTTACATAGCCATCTTACGATTCACCTGACAGAACGCTGCAGCTTTAGCAAACTCTTGGTTCGTTTCAAGGCAGTAATACTTATCTTTATAGCTTAAGACACAAGGTGGTTCTACCCCATCCATTTTCTCTCTCTCCATGAACCCTTTGAAATGTGCTTGCTCTTGTTGCCCACTAGAAGAAGAGGGTGAATGCCACATATCTAATTGTGTATCTCCACAGAAACTTTCTTCTAATTCCTGGTTACTAACCCACATTCTTTAAGTCCTCTGGCCCCTTTCCCAACACTCCTTCTCTGTCTCACAAAGAAAAGAATTTGCTTTCTTTTCCTCCACTCCCTCACCCCCCCCCCAAACCAAGGTCTTTTCTGATTTCAAAGCAAAGCTACTTGAATGACTATTCAGTATGTGCCGAATGAGGCCTCTCCACAACACTATGCTATAGTAAAAGCCGTGTGTGCTTATAAAGGCCGCTTGAATGCCGCCCTGCCCTTGGTAGCCCAGGCAGCGTACACAGTCCCCTGACCTAGCCATCTGTATGCAAATCTCTGCAGACTAAGTAAACTTTCATAAAAAAAGTTCTTGCCTCTCTTTCTGTGTGTTTAGCAATTATTACTGCACATTGGTCCTTTGTATTTTATTATTATGCTTTGTGTACAGAGGAGACTCCCTGGCACCTGCACTGGTAGGTGGCAGATGGCAGTTCTTGGCAGCAATGTGGAGGTTTCCTCAGTGTAGCCTGCCTAAACCACAAACTGGCATCTTTTATTTCTTTATGTGGCCACTGAGGAGAAAGGATTAGTAGTAGATTACTAGGAGCCTATCAGGGCATTTGAGAGAGAGAGACCTGAAGAATGTTTTACAAAAAGAAGGACTGGATCAGGAGGATCAGGAAAGCATCTTAAAAGTAAACTGAGTCTACATTCAGTTACACAAAAGGAACTGCTTTTGTGGCTTGCAACAAAATCTTAAGTCATGTTCGTAATAGTATAGTAGGTACTGACCACCGATGTCATCCGTCCATATTCAAAACATGAAATATTAGTAATACATAATTGAATATCGCTTTTAACATCTTGGACCATCTCAAAGCCTTTGTCCAATGATTATGTCTTCCATTATCTCCCTGCTTTTAGTCACTATAGCAACTTGGGCCTCCAGCTAAGACACTGAAAATTTGTCCATTTCCTGAGGGAATAAAATACTTCCTTGCGCCTTTGTTTTCATTTCAGTAAGGGGGTCCCTAGCCTTCTACCTAACCTAAGTTGTGGTTTCTGTCCCCACATGACACAGACTGTCCCATAAACAAATCCTTTCATGTGACTCCATCCTTTCAAGGGCTCCATTAGGGCTGCAATCCTAAACATTGTTCTGGTCAGTGGTTTCTCTGAAGGATCCTCTTGGTCCCCTGGCTGGTTTCTGTCATGGCTCACAGTTTGGGAACAACTGCTATAATGATTCATGGGTCTAAAGCAGTGATTTTCAACCTTTTTCATTTCACGGCACACTTAGCAGGCCTCCATCAGTCTTGGAAGACTATGGTATCGTGCTCGGCGCTGCATACGCTGCATGCAAAGCACGAAAGCCTGGGTTGGATTATTATGGAGGATAGGCTGTTACCCAAGCAGCAAATCCCTCCTCTCCATGCCACTGAATTAGTCCAATGGAAAGGCAGAGCCGATACGATTGGATCCAGCTGGCATTGCAGAGCTGGGCTAAGGACAGGAGCTCTCCCTGTCTTGTGGGGCCGACCCGGATCTCGAACCCTGGCCTGCTGGTTACAGCGTCTTAACCGCTTGCGCCACCCACAAACCACACGTAACACACTTAACAAGGCACTGAAATTGTCATGGCACACCATCGCTTGTTTTTACCATTGACAAGGCACACCAGACTGTTCAAATCCCCAATTTTCCTATTAATGAATGTCAATCTCCAAATTCCCCCAGCACACCTGAGGACTATCCATGGCACACCAGATGAAAATGGCACACCACACCATGGCACACCATGGCACACTGGTTGAAAATCACTGTCTAGAGACTCTGTCTAGAGCCTGAGGGGCACTTCCCTGAGGGGCACTTGCTACTCAGAAGTAATTCCTATTGTATTCAATGGGCCCTACTCCCAGGAAAGTGTGTTTGGATTGTAGCCTTTGGGTCGGAAATGTTTTGATTGCTGTCTTTATGGAAGAATGTTTTTGCATTGTAGTCTGCAAGCAGAAAACTTGTCAACTACATTTGTGTATGTTTTTTAAAAGTCATTTAAACATACCACTTCAAAAACCACTCAGGTTCTTTAGAAATAGAGCCCTTAGGACATGACAGATTATCAGGAACTTGTGACCTGCATTAGAATATGCTGACATACATCCACTATGGATCCAAGCATATGTTTAGCCATCTCAGAACTGCCTCAGGTGTAGTATACATCGAGGAACATATGGTAGAGACACTGGAATTGAGCTATATGAAACATCACTCAGTTTAAATATTAATTTTTTCCTTCCAAGGATCCTGTAACAATAGTTGTTCGCATCTGTCACAAAATATTTGAAGGGCTTATATTTCTATATCTACTATTAGTGATTATTATTATATCTATATCTACTATATTAGTGATATAGTAGATAGTGATCTACTAAATTAGTGATTATTATATCTATATCTATTATTAGTGTCTACTTTATTTCATGTGACAAGAAAAATAGCTTTGCAGTGCTATCTATATGCTTTATGAAATGAATATGTATTAAGACATTAAAGATTTAATAAATAATAATTAATAGGTAATCATATGGAAGGTTCAGAAATAGTTGTAACATAGCAATGTTATGATTTCATTAAGATTATGCACATTTTGGACACTTTCATAGTTCAAGAAAATGTTGGCAAATTGAACCTGTTACAAGTTCAATGGGTACATCAGGAATTCAATAAGTGTATTTGCAGTGCAATTTGTAATACCTGAAACAGCAGCATTCCATTTTATACACAAAGCAGGTTCAAATCACCCATTGATAAGGCGTGCACACAATGTAAACAAGATTGTTGCTACTTTAGATATGACAAAATATACCGTGGCACATTCAGTGTACATTTGAAGTACCAACTACATATGTAAAATGAAAACAGGCTTTGAAGGAGAATTGCAATGACCCTTTAGAGGAAATTATTTGACCGTTGTTAAATATCTGAAATGATGGGCCACCCCAGTTACACCAGAAAGGCTTGTGTCAGCATCAATCAACATAGGCTGGCTCAAGACAGATAGACCTGCCTAGGTAGTTCATTGCCAGCCTAGGCAGTTCAGGAGAGGCATATTGAGGCCATGTTCAGCATGGCCATGAACAGTGCAATCAGGCTTTATCCAGAGCCTGTTTCCAGGACAGAAATGTCCCCTCACAGCACCTCAGAGTTAGAACATCTCAGAAGCAGGAATAAATCTGAGTAGACCTATAGGGGTCCATGGTAAGCCAGAGTAAAGTTGGAAGTGATGGCAAAAAAATCTGAGTCTTAAGCCAATCCCTGTTTCTCAACATCAGGATACAGCACAACTGCATCAGCCCACCTCAATACAGCACACCAGCCCAATAAGCATGCTGAACTTGTGCTGCTGCCTTCTATCCCTGCGGATTTGGCTTAACTGTGAGCTCAGGATATGGCCTACTTAGGCCAGCTTAGCTGTGTCATTTTTCTGGCCTAAAGTCAGGATTGCACTTTCAGAGAACCATAGCTTCCAAGTCACAAGAAGTTATAGTTGCTCTTTATTCTGCATTGGTTAGACCTCACCTGGAGTAGTGTGTTCAGTTCTGGGCACCTCATTTAAGAAAGATGCAGGCAAACTGGAGCAAGTCCAGAGGAGAGCGACAAGAATGATCAGTGAGCTGGAAGACAAGCCCAACAAAGAAAGGTTGAGGGAACCTGGTCTGTTCGGCATGGAGAAGAGAAGGCTGAGAGGGAATATGATCGCATTCTTCAAATACCTGGAGGGTTGTCATGGAAGAAGGAATGCATTTGTTCCCAACTGAAAGCAGAGCTAGAGCCAATGGTACAAACTAGAAGAAAGGAGATTCCAATAGGATATCAGGAAAAAATTCCTGATGATGAGGGCAGTTCAGAAGTGATGCCAAGGGAGGAGGTAGACTCTCCTTCACTGGAAACGTTCAAGCAAAGGCTTGACAACCACCTGTTGGAGATGCTCTAGGAGGATTTCCTGCTATAGGCACGGTTTGGACTAGTTAACCTACCAGGTCCTTTCCAACTCTAAGATTCTATGATTCTATTACTTCCCTTCTTGTCTTGCTATCCCTGAAAGGCATTTCAATACAACTATTGTACAGTACTTGTAAGGCAAATGCCTTTTTCTCCCATCCTTAAATTCTTTTTCAAGTACTCTACTGCCAAATGTCCTAGCAAGTACCCCTATGGGTAGATATACCTCAGGTTGGGAACCACTGAACCACTGGACTAAATGATTATTATATTATACATAGTCTAAGAGTAAGGCATATTATATTATATTATATATATAATATCTATTATACTGATATAATATATATTATACTATATTATACATAGTCTAAGAATAAGGCAATTAAAGATGCCCTAAAAGTCTAATGTTGCAACCCTAAGCTCCAGTTAGACCAGCCTAAGCCCCAGCATAAGTCCAGTGCTGACCTGGGGATGTCACAAAAGTGCCATAAGACCCTTCTGCACTACTCCTGAGGGAGGGTTAAGCCAGTGCACAGTCATGCACTTGCCCCCTACATGACCACAGGAACAGGAAGACTGATGAGCAGTGTGATGTGTCTGCAAAGAAGGCAAATGCCATTAAGAGGACTGTAGCTTCCAAGTCGTGAGAAGTTCTAGTTCCTCTTTATTCAGCATTGGTCAGACCTCACCTTGAGTACTGTGTTCAGTTCTGGGCACCTCACATTAAGAAAAATGCAGGCAAACTGGGGTAAGTCCAGAGGAGAGCAACAAGAATGATCAGTGGGATGGAAGGGAAGCCCTACGAGGAAAGGTTGGGGGAACTTGGGATGTTTAGCCTGGAGAAGAAGTGACTGAGGGGAGAGTGATTGCCCTCTTCAGATACCTGAAGGGCTGTCATAGGGAGGAAGGGGCTCATTTGTTCATAGCTGCTACTGAAAGCAGGACTAGAACCAATGGGTACAAACTGCAAGAGAAGAGATTCCGGATGGATATCTGGAAAAAATTCCTGACTGTGAGGGCGGTTCGGCAGTGGAACAGATTGCCAAGGGAGGTGGTGGACTCTCCCTCACTGGGGATCTTCAAGCAGAGGCTCGACGAGCACCTGTCGGGGATGCTCTAGGGGGATTTCCTGCTGCAGGCAGGGGGTTGGACTAGATGACCTACTAGGTCCCTTCCAACTCTATGATTCTATGAGTTGTGCCAGCCTAGGTTGGGATTGCACCCTAAGAATTTCCTTATCTGAAGAGTTTCAAGAAACAGTTGGCATTTTTCTTTCAAGGTTGTGTACACTACTTTTGGCCAAGCAGTTGGATGGGATGATCCATTACAGTTGATATGCATGTTCCAAAACACACTAACACTATTCAGGAACATTTGTGAAAAGAACAACGTTCAACACATCTCTGCCATATGGTCAAAATTAGTATTTGCTTTGCTAGCAGCTTGAAAGCATCTCAAATATTTTATAAAATTTTTAAATGGATATGAATAAAATCTGTCTCAGGCTGGTTCGGACCACTGGCCTTGACCCAAGCAGCCATATATAGCCACTCAGATTTGCACCCACAAAATTGCAGGCACAGATCCAAGTAGCCCCATAGAACAGGATGGTGCATGACATGAGAAAAAGGAAATAAAATCTCCTTACTTTGGGTTGTACCCAGCCTGTACCGTTTTTGACCTGAATTCAGCACATTCTGTCTGCCTATTCCAATACAATTCTTCCTTTTTTTTTTTTGCTCCTTCCTCCAAATTCAAACTGATATGTTAATATTTTTTGCCTTGGGACAGGCTAAATGCAACAGGAGGAGAGATTAGCAAGCTGCAGCTACAGCATCCTCAGGGATTGTTTCATTATATATATATATATATATATATATATATATATATATATATATATATATATATATATATATATATATATATATATATATATATATAGTTTCCAAGCAAAGATCTTGGTTAAATGAGATTTGTTCTTCTCCAACAGTGTGCCCACAGTGACATTGTACCACCTGTTAGCCTGCATGAAGAACTGCTTTCAAAACACACAATAAGCAGATTGTTACAGTTGTGCACAGACAACTGTATTAGTGTTCTTCACTCCATACATCCTTACAAACAGAGCTGCAGTAGGCTATTCACCAGAGAGCTGAATGCTGTCTCAGAAGTCTCTCTTACACGCAACTGTTACAAACCACTGTTCACCTTTTAGTCTCAGTTGTGATTGCTGATGCTCAGAATCAAAGCAAAAATATTCTTTCTGATGTCTTTGTGGAGATATTGACATTAAAAACAAAAAAAGTTCTGCAGGTTGACTTTGGGGATTTATTTTCCTCCATCGACTTGTTTTGTTTACTACCATTCTAACATATTATCATCATCACAATCATATACTGTTTTTCAATGAAAAAGTTCACAAAGTGGTTTGCAAAGAAAATCAAATAACTAATGGCTCCTTGTCAACTATAGGGCTGACAATCTAAAAAGATGCAAAAGAACTCAAGTAGCCACTAGAAAAGACACTAATGGGGTGAGGAGGGCCAGTTATTCTAAACCTTACTGGCATGCACCAATGCTTTCTGCAGACTGCTGTACCTATCATTTTATGTTATGCTAAATTCTTGTAACCAGGCCCAGGTTCAAATCCTTACTCTTCTGCAAAATAGGATTGTGCAGCACTATCCTATGCATGTCTATTCAGTTCACATCCCATTGTGATCAGGAGAGATTACTCCAAAGTGTGCATAGAATTGCAGCCTTTCTGGCTCTGTGCCAACCACAATCTGGTTCTTACTGGCTCTGTGCCAGTGACTAACATATGTTGCAAGGTTATTGGAAATGTGTGTTGTGGGTCAAGCATGCTGCCTTCAATTCCTTGGATGAAGGGTTGGACACAAACGTAATAAATAAAATTGATAACTAACCTCTACACATTTCAACTGCATGCTATGTACAATGCAGGGTTGCAGTGGCTCTGTGGTTAAAGGCGCTATGCCTGTCATCTGAAGACTGACAGGTCAGTGGTTCGAGGCCCGAATACTGCAAGATGGAACGAGCTCCCGTCCTTTGCTCAGCTCCTCTCAACGTAGCAGTTCGAAAGCATTTAAATTCAAGTAGATAAGTGGGTACTGTACCACTATTGTGGGAAGATAACAGTGTTCCAAGCACATGCGGACCACATGATCATGGAGATGTTTTTGGACAATGCTGGTTCTATAGCTTAAGAAGCAGAGAAGAGCACCACTCCCTAGAGCCTGTTACGACTAATAGGGCAACTTTCAGAGGGCATTTTTACCTTTATGTACATGAGGCATACTATATTCTGTATCACAGCAATCTCTGCCCCACCAATCTAGTAGGCTGGCTTGGGAGAAGCCATGCCTGGCTTGCTTTGCTTGGAAAATTCCCTGAATGACCGTACATTGCTTGAACAGCGTATCTGAACTACTGAATAACAGCTGCATTGTGGGAAATTCCTGACCTGGAATAAATGAAGTTGTTAGCAACACCAAGAAGGGTAACCAATTCTGGCTCAATACCACTCTAGTTCTGCCACACTTAATTCCAAATCTTCTGCCTAGAAGAGTGATGACAACTATAACATCAATATCATAAGGCAGGAGGATGATCAAAGAGGAGCAGATGATAGTATATAGCCAGGAAAAGCAAGGAGAGATGGCAGGAATGATCACTGGGAAAGAAAAATATTGCAGGAATGATGGAGGAAAAGAAGATCTACAGGAAAGCAAGGGTGAAGAATCCAAGTGCAGTGTTGTTGGAGGGTCAGAAGAAGACAGAGGAAGTTGTGCATGCTTAAATGCTGGTTTCCCATTATATCTGAACCCAGCCCAATTTTCCTACTACTTCTCAGAGTAGTAGTAGTTTAGTGCATACAAAAGACAGCAACTTTTACAAACAAAGCTAACCCTGTGATCTGATGACTAAGAGGAAAAGGAGCGAAAGAAACTCTGTTATCTCTGCCAATGTGAAAAGACCAGCTGTGTCTTATACAAAGTGCCTTGATAAACAGGTTGTGTCAGGGCCAGGGTCATGTGGCTTGGCCAACCCATAAGTCTTCTAAAAAGGTAAAGGTGTCCCCCACTCCCCACTGGTGACCCTGTTAGTCATAACCAACTCTAAGGGTGGTGCTCATCCCCGTTACAAGGCCAAAGAGCATCTCTGAGGTCATGTGGCCGGTATGACATAAATGCCAAAGGTGCAAGGAACGCTGTTACCTTCCCATTGAAGTGGTAGCTATTTATCCACAGTACTTGCAATTACATGTTTTTGAACTATGAGGTTGGCAGGAGCTGGGCAAGTAACAGGAGCTCACTCTGTCATGCAGCTCTCAGGGCTCAAACCATTGAACGACCAACCTTCAGTTTGACAAATACAGTGTTTTTAACCACTGAACACTGCAGCACCAATCACTCTATATCAGAGTTCAAGAAGTAGGGAAAACGTATGTCTGGGAGAGCCAACAGCAATGTGGCTTCTGTGTTGATTGTAAGGATTCCCTACCTTCTGACTCTATTTATGCAAGTATGTGAACAAACATTCTTAGACTGAGGCTACAATCCAGAGTAACTATGGGATCTTTTACACTGATGTAGTTACGATGCTACCTATGGGAAATGCATAGAGCAATCCAGAGTAAGTGTCTCTTATGTCTTCCCATAGTTACTCTGGATTGTAGGGTTAAGTCCAGACACTTACCCAGGCTGAGCTTTGACATTTAAGACAGGCTTAACTTGGTTTAAGATTAAGACTTTTCCCAAGAATTGGCATTTCAGTTTTTTTATTTAGTTTTTAGAGAGAATCCAGATGACATTTGTACATGGGTATTCTGTACCCATGTTCGGCATAGTGTTCTCCTATCTTATATTAGCACTTGAATTCCTCCAAGCTAAGCATCATATTATTTCACTTTAATGTCAGTGGTCACAATCCAACTAGTTTACCTAGGCTTCTCTTAACTCTGCACTAAAATGATCTCAGTATCCTCTGATTACAAAATAAAGTTATTAGTTGGTCATATTATACTACACTCAGAACACCATAAACCATTTTTTGGGCTTTGTAATTCAAATATACAGCATTCTAAATGATTCTTTGAAGGCTTTTCTTTTTTAATGCTTTTGCTTCAAGGTTAGTGAAGCTACTTTTTTCTTTTCGAAAAAAAGTTCAGAAGTCATTGTTCTGCACTTTTTCTGAGAATACAATTCAAATGACTTTCACTTCTGCCGTTATGTCAGCTTCATTTTTGAACAATAACATTTGAAATTCATAATGAAAGCTTTGCATTTCATATTCAAAATATTGTATTATCTAACACAGATAATGTTAGAAATGGATTTATTAGCATTTTAATTGATTAAGCGGAGAGTCCTTCTCATCCACGGATCCATTTAAAAATCAAATTATGTTTTTAAAATTCAGGTTCAAATCAAGGTAAATGATTTAAATCAAGATTGAAGTGGAGGGAGAGCCCAGTTTTCTGATTTATAACAGTTAATTTAAATCAAATTTTCCATTTCGTTATTTATACATGTGTAGAACAAGCATACATCTTGGTTCCTAGAAAAGTTTAACATATTGGTTTCCACACTCAGAGCTTAGAACCTGTAATTTGCTCTTGGTTCTAAGCTCTGTGTGTGTGACCTTTGGTCATAAAGTCTACATTTTAATAATTGTGAATTGCTTTCACAATTGAAGGGGTGAAACTAGGACATTATTCAATTTCTTTGTTTGCCCACATGCAAAGATATTAAGATACTAAGGATGCAATCTAGTGTTAGGGCAGTGAGAATGGTCCAGCTGGGCTGCCCCAAGTAGACTGTACCCAGAGCAGAAGGTTAGACTGAATTGAGAAAGTCAGGAAGCCTGGACTGACACAGCTGCTTCACAGTATGCTCAGGCACCAAGTCAGTGACATGGACCGGGGTGTGGGGGGGGGGGAGAGAGACGACTTGCTCCCAAGGAGACCCGCCTCAGATCACACTGAACAAGGAACAGCTGTGGTGCCTGCCTTATAAGGAAGCCCAGAAGTTCCTGACAACCAGTAACAGCTGCAGTATGAAACTGCAGTACAAAAATACCTGCAGTGGAGGTGTATGCAAGGGGATTGTTGGAATGGCCGGCTGTATTGTTGGAATGGCCGGATTGTTGGAATGGCCGGTTAGTGGGCTGTCATAGTTGTGCCATATCCTAAAGCTGAGAGGCAGGGGTTGCAGTTAGTCTGGCCAAGGAGTCAAAATTTTTGCCAACACTTCCATTTTCACTCTGGCTTATCATGGACCTATTCATAGGGGTCCATTTATTCCTGCTCCTGAGGTGGTATAACTCTGAGGAGCTGGAAGAGGGCGTTTCTGCTCTGGAAACAGGCTCTGGATACAGCCTAAATGCACTGTTCTAGGCCATGCTGAAGGTGCCCTCAACTTGTCTCTCCTGAACTGCCTGGGCTGGCATAGCTGTGCCACACCAGGTCCATCTGTCTTGGGCCAGCCTACGTTGACTTACGCTGACAGCATACTTTCCTGAGAGTAGCCCCCCCCCCTTTCACCACTGTAGGACATCGTCCTAAGTAAACATGTGTGTCTTTGGATTGCTGGTAAGCACTAGTATCGCAAAAGGTAAGGCAAAACAACCGTACCACAGGAACTGCAACATGCCTTGAAAGTGGCCCTACCCATCAGAATGGCACCATCAGAGCCATTCCATACAATGACAGTAATTACAAAGGCAATTAGCTGAACTGAACAGTGTCTCCTGCACATTGCCATTGCTGCCAAGACTGGCTATGGTGTTGAGTGAGAAGGGCTCAGGATGACCATAAGAGGATGAGGCCCCCGCAAATGTAGGGCATCCAAGAAAAATGTGGGACACAACAAAATAAAAGCTAAAATACTCATATATATTGCTTTCATGTGTTTAATTTAAACACTATATTATTATTAAATTTAGTCTGTCACATATAATGTATTAATTACAAGAAAGCTACATGCTGCCCACTTACAAGGAAAAACTGAATGTTGAAGTTTTTTTCCAGGACACACGGCTAAAATCCAGGACATGTTCTAGAAAAACGTTACATATGGTCACCCTGGAGCGGCTGCTTACATGGCACCATTTCCTGCCCACCCTCATAGGTGTCCCTGGAAGGAGGTAAAATAGTAATTTTCTTCAGGCACTGGGATTTCTGTGTAAGCAGCTCCCTCCTCTTCCATTTTTGAGCCTTTTGAGAAGATAACAGCAAAGTTCTGGAGGACACCTCCACTTTGCTTTCATAGCCACAAATAGCTTGGAAGTGGGGTGGGTGAGCTTCTTTACGGGTATACCAGTGTTGGAAATAACATACTGTTTTGCCCACTCTCTCCAGGAACACCTTTTCCACCCTAACATGTTTAACACTTATTTCAGTGTCTTCAGGGTTGCAGAACTAGGAAGATACAAAGAAGAACCAGGGAATAAATCCCTCAGCCTGATTGATTGACACAGAACATGTGGGCACCAAGCACACAGCTGAAGGCTTTTATGTAGATAATCTTCTTATTTTGTATTTTGTACTATGTATTTTCTCTCTTTTTATGCTGTAAGCTAGATATGTGGGCTGTGGGTGTTAAGATGCTGTGCTTGTTAATCAACAGGCCAGGGTTCAAGACCTGGGTCGGCCCCACAAGACAGAGTGAGCTCCTGTCCTTAGCCCAGCTCTGCAACACCAGCTGGATCCAATCGTGTTGGCTCTGCCTTTCCATTGGACTAATTCAGTGGCGTGGAGAGGGGGGATTTGCTGCTTGGGTAACAGCCTATCCTCCATAACAATCCAACCCAGGCTTTCGTGCTTTGCATGCAGCATATGCAGCGCCAAGCATGATACCATAGTCTTTCAAGACTGACGGAGGCCTGCTTTTTTTTTTTACTCCATATGTACCTGTGGTGGGCATCTGGGTTCTCACACATTCTACAGAACTCTTTGCTAATGAGTGCCTTGTTCTGAGAACTGGTTGCTAATGGGACACAGAACCTGTTGTTAATTTATTTGAATCCTACCATTGACATGTACCATTAAATGAACGGAATGATGTAAAAATCGAGTTAATTCCACAATATTGCTGGGAAAGGGGTCTCCTATGCTAGGGTTGTATTTGCATGATAGCCTTTGCATAAGAAGCGAACCACTAGGACCCACCACCCCCCAAATATTTGTGGTATGGGGGGTTGGGGAGCGAAGGGCCGTTCAATGCATGCTCAATGCGCCCATGCTCGATTTCCAGCTCATTGTTCGGTTTGCAGTTTCCATGGGAACTGGAGCAGCTGCTAGATTCTCGGCTTGGGCTTGTGTTTCCAGGGTAGCTCTGGCTGCCTGTGTGTCCAGTCCATGCGCCCTGCCAGCCATTCACCCTCCCGCTGCGGACAGTGTCCTGCCAGACTGTGCAGGATAATGTTTACTAACATCAGCCACATGGCTCCCGTTTCACCACAGCTCAGCCCAAAATATGTCACTCACAGTCAATTGTCAGGCGCTAGGCCAACCTGCCTGCAACACGCTGAAAAATCTGTCACCGGGGACGGACACCACTGATTTTTGATCAACAATCTTCTTTCATAAGAAAAGCACATTTTCAGCCTCCACAGTGGCCCTGCTGCATAACGCTACATTATGACTTACGATGAATAAAGAAGTAACGCGGGTAGCTGTAGGAGCCACTGTGTACGGCACACACAGTGCTTTGGTGAGCATCGGCGATGCTCATTGTCTACGCACCACATGCACTTCCATTTCCTTTCTAGTACAAATGTAGCATTTTGATTCTATTGATAATGCTGACACGGCATTATGGCAATGCAAAGAAAACGAGAGGGTATGTGCCTTTGGAAAACAACCACACACACACACACACACACACACACACACAAACCATGAATGTAGTAGTTTTCAAATGCTCGGCTTTTATAGACACACACAAAGAAAATTGTAACAAATAGCAAGTCACTCAGGGAAACCCTTTATGTCGCACCACTCTGACCTTGCAGCATGGAACACTACTTAGAACTGGAGTTCAATGGGCATCGGAAATAAGAGGCAATTTTGGATGATAGCAGAGATTTGTTAAACCCTAATGCTGTACACAGAGCTTCCTCAGAAGCACAAAGGGAACAAAATCCATAAATTAATAGGGTGCAGTCCTAATCTAGGCTGGCACAAGTCATTGGTCTTCTTGTTCCTGTGGTGATGTACAGAAGCAAGCGCATTTCTGCACACAAGTGGCTTACAGTACTTTTGTGACACCCTCAGGTCAGCACAGGGCTTATGCCGGGTCTTAGGCCAGCCTAACTGAAGCTGTCCTTTTCACACTTGGGTATGACACTCTATGGATGGGGCCAAGGAGGCATCTTCAAAGTAAGGCAATGTTTGTTCATTTACCTTGGAATTGCATTGCCCTTATGCTAGTGCTGGAAAGTTGGTTAGGATTGCACCTCTTCCTCTCTCCACAAAGGTGCTCTAGAAATGGAGACATCCATCCACTCTTAGAGCATCCTAGTGCATCAGGGATCAGGGAGAAGCAGCTGTTCTTGGGGAACTTTCTAAGTCTAAGGGAGGGTTTAATGGACTGACAGGATGGGTGGGAGGAATGGATGTCCAGGATTAACAAACGTTTAGGATTAAGATACATCCCTTTCCACCACGAGTCCATTAAATTGAGGCCTCACTCTAAAACAACTTTAAAACAGTCTGGCAGTGCAGTTCTAAGCATGTCTACTCAGAAGTAAGTCCCATTGTGTTCCCATTGTGTTCCCATTGTGTTTCCATTGTGTTCAATAGGACTTACTCCCAGGAAAGTGTGGTTAGGAATGCAGCTGCAATCCAAACCTGTAATTAGGCTGGCATAAGCCCTGGTACAGGGTGACTAGATGCCAAAACCATAAAAGGAAGACAAGGGATTCCTCTCAGCCTGTCCTTTCTGGCAGACAATGGCACATTTGCCTACTCGTGAGTAAAGCTGTGATATTGGGCACTTTCACTTTCCCATAGACCTTAAAGCATATTTTTTTAGTTTTTTGGCCTTATCTTTTTATATGAAGGAGATATTTCAAAACTGATGTTTGCATTGGATTCTGCTCTTCGGTATGAATCCAATGACATATGACATGATGGGGGTACTGCACACCATTGCAAAGTTCCAAAATGAAGCAAAAACAGACGACAACAAAGCCCTTTTGGAGGATACCCAAACAGAAGTCTAAAAAAGAGAACAAATCTGGAAAAATCCGGTCATATGATCACCCTGCCCTGGCATAAGTCCTGTGCTGTCAGAAAAGTGATGTCAGAAAACTGCTATACGATAAGAGACTTCTGCACCACTCCTGGGGGAGGGTAGTGCAGTGCATAGGCAAATGCTGACCTCCCCACACCAGCACAGGAAGATATGCCAGGTGAATTAGGCTGTCCTAAATTGATTAGGATTGCATCCTTCAGCTGCAATTTCCTGGGAGTAAGGCTTACCTCTGAGTAGATATGGTTGCATGGTAGACATGTAAAACCTGTCACAAATAGGATCTCAAGTTATAGTTCAGATCCTTACTGGGTGAAAATGAGAAGATCAGAAGATGCAGGGTCTAGCCTACTATACTGACGCCGATACCTCTAGTTTCTACAACAATATTGAGCAAATGACTTTCCTCTCATGTAGCTTTGACAGCATTCCCTCTGACAATTAACTGAATAAAGTGTTAGGACTAATACTGAAGATACACCCAGACAGTCTTTGGTTTGGCTTTTAGCACAAAATCCTATTCACCCTGTATGACCTTTCCCTATCCTTGCCAATTAAGCCTCACACATCCTAGGTGAACAACACTGAATACAGGGAAGTCAGCTCAGCTATAAAAACAGCTATAAAGGGAATGTTTTGTTTTTTAAATTTTACTCAGGTCTTCGGTGGCAGGGCTTAATAGTTTGATCCTTCTTAAGGAAATGTGAATACAGCACACTACAGCCTGCACCAGAAAAGCAGTTATTCCATGGGAAATCATAGCCATGGGAAATCACAGTTTTATGGGATTTTAACCATGCACTCACTCAAGTCAGGGTGCTTATTGGTTAAAAAAAGTCTTCTAGGCTTGGGAGTAGAGTTTGCCTTTTTGAAATCAGTAAACGTCCTGATCCAGAAAGTGATATGGCAGGGAATGTAGCACAACAGGATATTTTAGGACACAATTTTTTTAAATTTTCCAGTGCAACTGCAATGCAGCCCTAAGGAAAAGGACCAAATGTTGCCTTATCTTGAAAAAGCCATTATATGGCTGCTCCATTATATGGCTGCATCAACACTGGAAAGTTAGATAGGATTGAAACCTTAATTTTACCATAACATCCCCCCACTTACAAAACTCAACAGATGGAAAAATCATTTTATTTTTTTCAGGAGAATTGGGAACTCCTGAACTCTGTTTTTCAAAACTTTGGACCATTTTCTTTGTGATCAAATTTGGGATTTAAGGATATGCAAGTTCCATAAACAGGCAAATATCTGATTATATATTTATAAAGTTATTTTTGTACCCAGAACCTCACAAATTCTTAAATGCACCATAGCCTGAGTTATCTGACAATTGCCATGTGAATAAAAGTAAAGAACACTTCCGGCATGTGTGTGTACATGTGTGGAAGCTGAATAATTTTCAGCAACAAAAGGTGGCTCATTATCGAATGTTGACTTATGTTCACTGAAAAGTAAATGTTAACTTTTGAAGTGGTCTTTCTCATGACACAGCTCAACTTCACATTGCAAGTCCCTATCAAATTAGGCCGATACCCTTATCATTTGCTTTGGGACAGAGAAAGCAGCTGGGTAGGAATGGGAGGGTGAAATGTGGGGGGGGGGGAATGATGGAGAGAAAAGGGTTAACCCCTGCTGGGCACCAGTTTTCTGATGGCTCCTTTTCACCCCATCTATTCCTGCTGCATTTTGCAAAAGAAACAGATAACAAACTCTCCTTAATCACTGGCATTCCAGGAAGGGCAACAAAACATTGTTTTTCAACAATAGCAATATAAAGGGAAATGCATCCTTCTGATACTGGCTGAAGTGAAAATGAGTGAGGAGCTCAACAGATGTTCCTCCTAGGCACTTTATTTAAGGTATAGTAGTGCCTTTGGTGATGCTACAAAAGAGCCCATTAGGAGGATAGATATGAAAAAGAGAGGTGCATGCCTCATTGGAATATTTTGGGTTTGGTTCTGCTCTGTTCCTTAGATCTTTTCTGATGCCAATTAAAGAACTAAGTTACATTGGGTTAACATAAGAATAGGGGCAATGTGACAGTACTTGAAGAGCTGCCATTTACAGGAAGTTCATAAAACTTTAGTTACAGGAAATTTAAACCAATCTCAGACAAATCACCAGACAATTCACTGAAGGTAATAACAACATCCTGTCTCTACATGTACATTTAACAGGCCTTTCTCATCTTCACTTTTTTAAAAAAAATTTCTCAGAGGGTATGAAAAACTAGCAATAAGAAATGTGTATCTGTGGGGGAGGAACTCCCAGAAACATTTCCTTGCATGCATAAGCTCTTCTTCCTAATTGCACCCTGATCTCTTGCAAGCCTCAAAACATGAATGGGAGTGTTATGTGTGGTAAGGCTGCAGGGCTGAATATGTAGAAATATGTCTGGGTTTCACATTCCATTGATGGAATTAGATATGCTACTGTTAATCACAACATTTTAAGATGGAAAAGAAAGTTTCATCATAGACTGAAAAATAAAACAAAATGAAGCACGTTGAGTTTCATTTGTATGAAGATTTTTTCTCCTGTCCAAAAATGTGTGTAAGAGAACTAAAGTATTGCAGAGGCGAATAGAATGTTTTTTTTAAAAAGGATACAAAAAAGTCATACTATCTTCTGTTTTGTAGCCCGGCCTGGATTGACACTTGCCCTAAGGCGCAATCCAGAGTAACTACAGGAGTCCCTGCTCTGGTGTAAGAACAATTTACTCTGGATTGCAATGTGAATTTCCCATAGGTTTTCACTAGGTGATGCTGTAACTATGGGTGCATGTAATGTCTCTTATGTGCTCCAGTAGTTACTCTGGATTGTAGGGCTAGTCTTCTTAATTAATTCCCAATAGGCTCCTCTTTTGCTGGTATAAGACCAAGGAAAGGCAGGGGCATTTCAGGCAGTGAAAAGGGGGAATAGCATCCCAGCACACACTGCTGCTGCCAGGATCCATCCCAATAAAACAGCATAATGGAAGGGTGGAATAATTTGGACAAAATGACAGTATGCCTAGGTCACCCCAAAACTAATGTCAAGGCTTTAAATGAAATCAAATAGGAAGTGACATCACTGATGTCAGAGCTCCTCCACATCTATTTGTAAGTATGTCCCATTGTGTTCAAGGAGGCTTACTCCCAGGAATGTATGGATTGCAGCTGGAGTGCCCCATTCCTATGCCAGATTCCAAAATGGAGACACCCAGCTTTTCACGACCCCCCCTGAAATGAAGTTTCAACCCTCCAAGGAGGTTCTGACACCCACTTTGAGAACAATTGGCATTGTAGTTTGGCCTTGAAGCTTCCTGGGTGACTTTCGGCCAGTCAAACACTCTCAGGCTCATCTACCTCATAGGGTTGTTGTGAGGACAGCAGGAAGGGAGGAACTAAAGCTTTGTAAGCTATGTAAGCATTTGTGTTGGTGTGGGAAAGGCAGGTTATAAGTCCCATAAATATGCATTGTACTGTATGAAAGTATGTGATGCAAATCACATAACTGGATGAGCAGCATGTGTTCCTAGCACAGGTCAGTGGTATCTTGGTTTACAAGCATAATTCCATTCTGGAATCCAAAATGGTCGCATAACAAAGCACGTTTGAAAAAATAAGAAATATTCCCATAAGAAATAATGGAAATTCAGATTCTTCATTTCGCACCCGTTCAGCACACACTGAAGGTTGGCAGAATAAATTGCCCGAGGCAGGCAGGCAGCCCTGGGCTGAAGGTCCCTGTCTGCCTCAGTGCTTGTGTTGTGCTCATTTTGCAAGATATCACTCATAAACTTGCAATCCAAGTTACTTGTTAACCAAGGTATCTCTGTATTAGAAGTCTAAGTACAGATGCAAGCCTAAGTGCAGGAAGAAGGTACCAGGCAAAATACTACAATGTACACTCATATCATGATCCAGCATTATAATGAAAACCCTGTCGCCTGATACACATGTATGGGAAATTGACTTTAATGGTGCATACTTCCATGGAAAGGACTGATGTTTAAGAAAACTAACATGTATGTCAATTTAAAAAATTTCATTACACTTTAATACCTGTGAAGGTGTTTTCATACAAAACACCGGCATTTAGGTGTGGACCATTGTTGGGGCCATTGTCATTTGGTTGCCAAAAAAAAGGATCGTTGTAACTTGGTTGGCAAAAAAAAGACATCGAGAAAGAAAATGTAACCCACTTATAAATCTATATATATAAAACTGAAAAGTCACTGACTGACTGACTGATCAATGGCCAGCCAAAACCGCTGGGCCTAGAAGTGCATCAACCCCTCATGTGCATCAAATTACCATGTTGGGATCATCTACCATTTCTTTGCTTGCTGCAGTAAAGAGATACTATGCAACATTTCTTCCTTCCCCCTTCCCTCTCACTATCACTACAATAAGGTGGGGGATTACAAAAGCACTGGCATTACTTGATGCACCTTCTTTAGATGTCCATAAAATCAGGGGAATTGCAAAACTATCACTTCTGTCCTTTCTCAGCCCTAGCTCTGAGGGTCTAATTAGTCCATGATGCCCATTCATTCTTTTGGCAGCTGGTTGAGAAAATGTGTGTACCTTTTTGAACAGTTTATAAAATATTTCTCTTGTTTTAATCCAAAAATTCCCTTGTACCCCATGGATAAGCCAAAAAAAACGCTGCTCTAAGGTGTGGCTTGCCATCACATTCTGTAGTCTTGAAGCATTAATATTATAAACCAAATCTTCTCAGAATTAGTAGTGTGTGTGGAGCATGAATAGGGAAGGTTCCCTAGTTATGTAGCCCAACGATGCCCATGATTTCCAGGCATTTGTGAAATTTTTAAAGGATATAAATAAACAAGTTGTTAACAGTATCAGCAGTCTCTGATAGCAGCCTGCCAACCAATGGTGTGTAATACTTTGAAATACTCCTGCTATGTAACTTGCATTGATGTTGGATCCAAGAGAAATGTTAACCCTGTATCTATTTGAAGCCATGGATCATATTTAAAGCATTGACTCATTTGGAGAAAGTTCATTCACTGAAGCAATCTAGGCATTGCTCAGTTTTCATTGAAATTAGGCATGGAATGGTATTTTCCGTGTTTTCACTGAGAAAAAAATCTTTACAAATAACAGCTCTTTGGGGAGAAAGGTTTTTCTTTATAATGAACAAATAGGAAAATGGCATTCTTTTTATTTATTAACTAGCAAAAACATGCCCGCATTGCAGGAATAAAATTCCACTGTACGCCATCCCGCCACTGCGCATCATCTCCCATGCACATCATCTCCCATGCGCAACACCCCCCATGCACATCAACCCCCCTGTGCAGCATCCTCTGCAGTGCAGTCCCTCACTGTGGACAACATAAGCACCAGGCACTGAGCAACAAACTGGCTGGATGTTGGTCAATCTCCCATGTTAAGTATAGGACAAAAACACGTTGCACCCTTTTTCAGTTGTTTTCTCCACATCGATTCTTGGTGGGTGTTGATGTCACAGAAGGAACACACTCCCCAAATTTCATGCTTCTGGGTCCAGGGGTTGGGGCAAAGCATCCCTCAGTCAGGGATTCTTCAATGCTAAGTATAGGGAGGAAAATGCGTTGTGCCCCATTTCACCCCTTTCCAGTTGGAATTTCCGAAAACCGGTTCTTAGTGACTCCCTCTGTCACGGAAGGAACACTCACCCCAAATTTAAGCTTACAAGAGACACTTTAGTTCTTCTTAAAAAGCCCCATTCAAGAATGAATGACTACTTTAGAGACCATACGTTTATAGTTTGCTCTAGTGTCACTACCCTTACACACACACACACACAAAATAGTAACCGCAGTTTGGAAAAAGTGTGTGCAAAATATGTCCCATTATTAATAACATATTTACTATCAGCTGAATTTCCTACTGTGTCAAGTTGAGCAATTTATTATTTTGTTCTGTTTCTTTATACTTTTAAATTACTACCTGTGGACTCAAGTGTTCCAAATCATATACTGAATATGAAGTAGCACTGATAATACCATTCATAACAGAAATTAAACTCTAAATGAATGTGAAAATGATTGTTCACTTCTTAGAAAACACATCTCTCATTATGTTATAGAAATTCAGTATCATAGGATGTTGTGATGCCTACTAACCTGGACTACTTTATCCACTGGATCCCTTCCAACGCTAACTTACCAGTCTACATTACACAGAGCCAGGTAGTAGAAGAGTCATTTTTTAATTCTTCCCTTGCCAAAAAAACCCCGTCCTGCATGTAGTAAACATGTAGTAAATAAAGTAGGTCTATACAAAACATCTGTTCCAGTACGTTCATGTATTTTATGAAGTGAGAGTTTTAGTTTATTTTTAGTATTAAGTTATTATTAATTTATTAAATTATTATTAATAATAAGCAGAAAATAGACCTTCAAACATTTATCTCCCTAGATTTACACATGCTTGCTAACTGCAGGAGCTGAGCCCTTTACAGGATATTTAGCAGCTATAGTAACTGATTTTTGATTTTCTTCAGGGCCTGATGTAGTTACTTGATTTTTCCATCACGTTTTGAGGATCCACCAAAGATTAGATTGTGAACCAAAGTTTGGGATCATTGCTCTAATCTAAAATATGACATTACACCTGCAGTTTGAAATTAAACAATCTAAAATTTTGTCTCTTACTCTAATGTGTAGTTTGAACAAAATTCATTCTTTCTTTCTTTCTTTCTTTCTTTCTTTCTTTCTTTCTTTCTTTCTTTCTTTCTTTCTTTCTTTCTCAAATCCTTGAACAGGTCTATCAATGGCTGTTAATCAAGTTGTGAAGTGGAATTTGTGAATTCCAAGTGCAAAGAAAAGCCTCCATGCCCTGCAAATGATCATAGGGATATTTGGCTGGTGACAACTAGAAACTCAATGCTTGTCCCATAGGGTAGTTATTATACTTTAATGTTATAATAAAAGTCAACACAGATGTGGCCAGGAAAGAACTGATCATGTCACGCATTTGGGGATCCCTGGCAGGCTTCTGCTTTTTTCAGATATCTCCTCGGATAGAGCAGGAGTTTGTCCAGGATGCTCAAGAATGTCCTGCAGAAAGCTATTAGTAAACTCTGGGATCTATAAACAGCTGTATATCTGGGAGCAGAATACAGCGATGCCTCACGTAAAGTATGTTTCACGTAACAAGCAAAAATTTATGTAGGATTCTGCTTCACGTAACAAACTGTGCTTCATGTAACAAACAAACTTGTTGGCAGTTGGGGCAGATGCACTGACCGGCAGCCCTTTGAAAAAGCATCAGGGCTGCCTAGCGTGCCTGCCCATAGCGAAAGCAACACTTGCGCACTGTTCCTTCTGTGGCCGGGCGTCCACTGGGCAGAGGGAGAGAAGAGCAGTGGAGAAGAGGGAAGTAGCTCAGGGCCAGCCAGAAGGGAGCAGGGGAGAGAGAGGCTCAGGGTGAAGAGAAGGAGAAAGTTGGGAGACACTTGGAAAGTGTCCTCCTAACCAGGTCTACCCAGAAGTAAGCCCCATTGTGTTAAATGGGGCTTACACCAGGAAAGTGTCTTTAGGATTGCAGCCTAAGTAGACTTCATAGGGTCATGCACATTGAATGCATGTTTTGAATTCAATTCCAGAGTTTGTCATCATTTTTACATCTAGTTAATATTTTAATATGTATATTTTTGGGGTTGTGGAACCAATCATATGAGTTTCCATTATTTCCTATGGGAAAATCCGCTTCACATAAAGAATGTTTCATGTAACAAACATGCCTCCGGAACGAATTAAATTTGTTACATGAGGCACCACTGTACTAAGACTGTGATGCACTGGCACAAGTCCATTGTGCAAGCCTGGGACAGTTGCAAATGTGCTGTAAAGCATGTTTGCGCCTCTTGAGTCAGTTTCAGCTGAGCCAGCACAAGGATGTGCACCAGCCCACAGAGGTTGTATGTAGCCTCCACATCTGCACCAGCTCTTTAGGTGGCACAGATCCAGGTAGAACCGTTGACGTTCCTATGGTTCTCCATGGAGTAAGAGGAAATAATTCTTCTTGCCCCAGACTGAGCCACCTTAAGCCCGAAACTCATGGGGCAGGCCAGCCAGCCTTACTATTCCAACACAAGTTAGAATTGCTCTGTGGATACAGCTGGGATATAAGAAAAAAGGTACAAGAACAGCCCATCTGCAAAGAGAACACTTGGAATGTTAGCTACAGTTATTACTGTTGGCACTCCAAGATTTCACTGCTCAGATAGACTGCTCCTGCTGTTTGCTGCTTTGTGATGTAAAAAAAAACCAACCAAAAGTGGCTGACCACAGTCTTTTAACTGATCTTTTTTTCATTTTTATCCTTTCCCACTAAGAGGAATCAATAGCCACATGTACTTTAGAGTGGAGTCCACGTTTTCAGGGGAATGTTCCATTAAATGGGTCTTATGGCTCAGGAAGTTTGCATAAAAAAGAATGCAAGCTTAGTGAGTTAGGCAAATAGTGAAGCTACAGGCATGCTATTGTGCCTGCCTGCCCAGAGATTTGATATCCAGCTTTTCACCTACAGTACTTGCTTTTGACATGTTAATTATTCAGAATTGCAGAAACCATTACATACATCATTATCTAAATAATCCTAAATATTACATGACATGTAGAGTCCAGTTAGCTTTCCTGGTTTAGGAATCTGCAGGGGCAGAGAAAAGGAGGCAAGGTTTATAATGTTCTGTAAAAAATCAAACAGAAGCAAAGGTCTACCAGAATCCATAATGGTTTTTCTGTTCAGGTCCATTCAACCCCTGGGGAAAAGTTCCATAATCAAAACAAATTCTTCTAGAGATTCTGGTATACTAAAACTTACAAACTAGGGAATGAACTCCCAATAAAATTTATGTATAGATGAAGCTGGCACCTCTATACTTTGACAATAGTTACACTGCTGTGCCACACTACTTGCTTCTAGTTCCCTTGATTAAATACAAAATCCTTCTGAGAAGCAGACAACCAATATCTTTATTAGAGCTATATACACAGCTGCAGGTAAGGTCATATTCCCATTCAACAGTAGGTCCACCATGAAGTTGATTTTGAGCCAGTTATCTTCCAGGCTAAAGCCAGCTTCCAGTTTGCCTCCACTGTTACAAGCAATGCTATTATGAGCTGTATAAGAACCTAAACAGATCATAATGTGTAAAGGTAATAAAGATCATAATTTGTAAAATTCCAAATAAGTTGCTGAGAAACTTGCAGTGTGGGGGTGGCAGGTGAGGCAAAGGTACCTCATCATTGTCCATGGAAAACTGCCACAAATGCTTTGTCCACTTAACCAGGGAGTCTCTCCTTACACCCAAGAAAGTGGAAAGGAGAGCTTACTCAAGTATAAGGAGGGGTGGCTGTTGCCCTTTTCTGTGGAAAACAATGGGGTGGATGTGCCTTGTTTGATGACAGCACATCACAGGACTGTGTCAGTGAGTAGTGTGCAGGTATACGTACTTAACTTGCACCTAGCTTTTCCTTTCCTGGTGGTGAGGGCTACAGATTGCAAGTTGACACACTTGCTTGATCTCTTCTTTTCAAGAATCCTCTCAAATATCCATTTCTGAAATTAAACAGCTTGGAACAGGCTCACCAAACCACGCACACCCCATGTCTTTCATGTCTTGCAGCCAGTCAGATACCAAGAACCCTTCTGTTTTTTGCAGTCCATACTGGGAATGGTGTCATTCTCATCTGTGCAGGCCAGACTCCTGCAATGCCATTTGCTTGACTAGCAAGTTCAGGCCGGAAGCTGTTTTGTTATCAAAACTTTGGGCAATGCTCTCTTTAAATTGACTAGATGGGGTTGATTTGTGTCTGGTTGCTGCTCTTATGTCTCTGCAAAAATATGCAGTGGGAAAACAACACAAGCACCTTTCATATTTGATGGGCAGTCATGTGTACAAATCACTGTTTTAATTATATTCCAATTACTAATCTGACCCTATTAAAATGTACCAGGGTGGCACAGCTGTGTAGAGGGATTAATTCATGCCTGTACTTCTAATATAAATATTTGCCCTGTATCATGGCCCTGGCATATATAATAGTTGATCTCCTTATTATTTTGTTGTTTCTATTCTTTGGGAATCTTTCATGGCTTTTGCAGGCACATTTTCTGTTATCTAAAACAAGACATTAAATTTCAACAGTTCTGATCTCAAGAATCACATAACACCAAGCAAAAAAACAAAACAAAACAGCAGCAAGGGCAAAATTGTTTTTGATTCTGCCACTTCATCACACTGACACAGGCAAGAGAGTCAAAGGGGGATGGAAAATATCTTCATTCAGGATCAGAGACAGTCTTATTAGACCCTGTAAAGCCCACTTAGAAAGCAGACGCTTCCTGTTACAGAGGGTTTACAGAGAAGGTGTTAAACAGGATATAACCAGAAGAGGATGAATAGCAGGAGGAGGAGGACTGCAGGGACAATAAAACAATCAAATGGCAGTATAAGAGCAGAAGGCTCAGCAGGTAATTTGCCTAATCAGTGCAAAATACAAATGATGTATATGGTCCTATGGGAGAAGAAAGCTTTGCCAACAAACCACCTAGAAATGGTGGGAAGAGAAAAACTTAATGGGGTGTCACTCAAAGTCCAGTTAGTCTGATCTACAAAACAGTAATATTGTATACCACACAGTGCTTCAACTCAACCAAATCTGAATTTCAGAGACCCGGCAAATTTAACAGATCACGGACTGGATTTTGTGGTTCAGCATTAAGCTGGATAAAAATAACCAAGGATGAGATGCATTTCTTTTTCATTTGGATCAGATCTGTGGGTACAGTTTAGGCAGAAACCTTTCCAAAACAATTCAAGACATGCGGGGCAAGTTCTAGTCCCATCTCAAAATAGCATGTTAAGGAGATACCTACTGCAGGGGTTTGGGAAGTAAGTGGACTGAGGGGGCAAGGTTGCCTCTTGGCTTGCTGAGAGCATGTCCATGGAGGCCAGGGACATGGACATGTTACTTTTAGGATTGCTTTACTGATAGTGAATCACGTCAGGCGAATGTTTGTTATGGCTAGGATGTGAAAAAAGAACGAGAGCATCCATTGGATTTTATTTCTGCTTGGAATCTAGATAAGAAGCAGCTTTTTAAATACAATAGCCATACTAGCTAAGGAATTCAAGTTTGAATTCATCAGCAAAGAGCTACTTGGGAAGAATAAAGGATCCTGTAATCTCTGCCACACAATCTTATAGCGATATTTTATAATTTTTGCTTCAATTGTGCAGCAAAGCCAAGCATTTGGTGAAGAAGCAGTAGTTGGAGAAAACTGAGAAACAGCCGAAGAGCATTCACGCTACCATAATGTAAGTCCTACTGAACAACTGAAGACCAGCATGCTTTTACCTGCAAGCTATCTATTTGCATATGGAGAAGGCAATCTGGGCAGTTTTTACATTAAAAAGCAGTATGTTCACCTGTTACTTAAATCTTAGTGTCTGTGCACTCTCTCTGTGCTATCTATAACTTTTAATTTCTTCTTTTTGAATCTTTTTTTTCAGAAAACACCTGCTGAACTCTAAACAGACAGCTCCACTAACCCAAGGATACCAACTGACACTTTCCAGGAGGGAGGTAGAGATGGAAACCATGCAAAGCCTTATTCTATAGACTTTGGCCCACACAGATGCTACAACAGAGCCAACATTTTGCCTTAGAAGCACACCTGAGCAACCAACCACCTGTCATGGTGGGACAACATGAGTTTCCCAGTGCCTATCACTAAGTGGATGACCCATTAGTATCCACTGGTCAGTACAAGGGAGTTGATAAGAGGAGCAGAGCTGGGGGCACGGATAAATATGGCACTCTCTACAACTTGTACTCTCTACAACTTGTCCTGTAAGGCTTCCCCTCAGCGTCAGCCATTTGGGGCAGTGACAGCAAAGTACTATCACTGCCCTGAATAGCTCCAGCACCAAGGGAAGGGGAAGGGCAATGCCAGGAGGGAGGGAGGGGTGCTTACTCAGTGCATTGCATGAGTGTGCTGTACTTACCATTCTGCCTCCATGTCCCTATTCTGGCAGTGCCATTTACGGCATAAGACATCAAGAGACCAGACCCAAGAGGCAGGTCAGGGGAGACTCAGCTCAGAAAATTGTGGAGTCAGGCCCTGCATAGTGCAGTAAAGGTTGGGGTCACTGGAAGCAGTTGATGGAAGCCACCCAAACTACAAGAGAGATCTAGGAGACCCCATGTAACAAGCTATACTGCTCAATCCACCACGGTAAAGGGCCTTGTACTGCTGGAAAGCTATTTCTGGCAGCACAAGGCTTCAGGAGGATCAAAGCCACGGAAAACTGTTTCTGACTCTGTTTAGCATCACCATGTTTAATTGACTGGCACCAAAAAAGAATTAAAGAAACAGGGACTGTAGGCTTTATACAAGAGGTGGAATACAGTGTTGTGGTGAACTATGACCTCAGCAGAACTTTAATCACATGTATAGACTAGACCCAGGTTTGGTGGATCTTCTGTATAACAAAGGAAGTTTAGATCTTTGTTATACAGAAGATCTAGTAAAACTGAACTAAGGACCTCTGGACCACAAATCACAGGTTGTGAAGAGTTCAGAACCAGTATCCAGTGGCAATATTCAGAAAAAAGGACAACATTTAGAACCATGTCTGGGGTGGATGATACATCCAGGATGAGATGGGGTGTCCTGCACCCCATCCTCTGCTTCTATAAGGGGGAGGGACAAGACCAAATATTCATATTCAATCTAGATAGCATTATGGGAAGGAAACTTTTAGAAGATCTCCCTTCACAAGATGAGAGGTTTTAAAGCATTTCTGGTAGGAGTAGGACATGCTACAAATCTTAAGGTAGGCAGGCTGGCTTAGTTATATCATTCAAACTGAAGCCATTTTTTAATGAGATTGGATATGGTGACAAATGGTTTTGTGTTATGTACATGAAACACTAGATGAGTCTGGATACAAGAACTACACAGGTCATACTGTAGTTCAAACACTTTGGTCCTTCTGTTTTCTATTCTCCCAGTGGTCAACACAAACTTCTTTTGAAAGAAAGTTTGTGCAGTTGCAAAAGCAGCTTGTGCCACTGTGAAGAAGGGGAGGGGTGTCACTTGCTTGGTATTCGAAGCAAGACATCATATCCCCCTGGGCTTACCTAAGCCTCAACTAGCTGTCCTCATTGCAGCCACTAACCTTACTTACTTTGGAAAAAGCCCCATTGACCATATACAGGCATAGGACTGCACTCTTACCCTACAATCCAGAGTAACTACAGGAAGATGTAAGAGGTACTTACTCTGGATTGCTCTATGCACTTCCCATAGGTGGCACCATAACTACATTGGTGTAAAAGGTCCCGTAGTTACACTGGTTTTTAGCCTTAGTGACATTTGCAAGTCAGCATTTTTAGAACTAGAGTTTGTCTATAAGCCCATACTCCTCGTCTCATCCAAAACCTAACAGAAGTTAGAAAGATACATAACTTGAAATGTGTCTTGTGTGCATTATTTTCTCCCAGTGAAATGAAAGAAAATAATACAGTATAGGGAAATGTGTACTATTAATAAAAAGTAGTACATCATTTAATTGCTATTTATTTTCATAAACATGAGGTATTTCAAAGTGCTATAAAGATGCAGCACTAAATGTACATCATTGGAAGAAATTAAACACAGAACTTTGCAATTACTCAGTTCTATGCAACAAACATTAACAAATACATTAACTGGAAGAAACAGGCTAGGAAAAAGGCATATATAGTAAATTTCTTTACAAAAGTTTTCTTAGTTCAAAAAAGTGATAAAGTAATATCTACTCAAAACTTTCCACAACCATTTTCATACGAAAATATAAGTATCAAATTTAGTTATGTATCAGCATCATACTAAAGTATACAGGCAGTGTAAGAATTAGTACAGTACATAACAGAGATTAACAATATATTTGTATACAAAACATGCTCCTCAAACATTGAGGTATTACAGTACTTAGGTATGAACTTCCAGTCTAATATTGGTACAAAAGTCACCTCTCATAACCCAAGACATGTACAAAAGGCAAATGTGTATATGGTATTTACAGAGGTGGGTGTCGCTTTTCTTGCTGGAATACAAAATGGTTTTTGCCCATCACACCTGGCAGAACGTAAGCACCATTAAAAAGGAATGAATGTTTCCAAACTCAACAAAATGTCATAAGCAGGTCCAAACGCTCACAACATTGAAAGAACATGTACAGTTCTAAGAGGAAATACAAAGGCATTCCTTCTTGGTTTTGGCAGTCTGTTCAGATGGATGTTCAAGGACATCCATCTGCTCTCCATCCAGAGAAAAGAATTTTGTCAACTACTTCAGAGACTGGATTGAAAGGAAAACCAACATTCTTAACGTCAAAAAACACAACTCTCTTTAAGGAATCAAAAATGTGCAAAGTGGCAGTGGCTGTCCATAGACAATTTTTAAAAAGGAAAAAAGGGAAAAGAAGAAAGAATAGCATGTTTTTAAAAAATTAGCAAGTCTGCATCAGTTCTAATTTTTTTATCAACTGCTGTTGTCTGACTTCCAACTTTTCCTTTTCTAGCAATAATTTGTCCTCCTCCGCTTGTAGGGAATGAACGTACTCAGTGGCCTTTTTCAAGATGACAACTTTTGCGGCTTTCTCATTTTTAACCAGTTCTGGCACATGGTCCCTTAACGTGAGGAAACTTGACCTGAGGTCATTGCGTCGCTGGCGTTCCAGGATGTTGTGGTTACGTCGACGCTCGCTGTCTTCCGAGTCAGAGTTTCGAGGACTGGAGCTCTTCAACTTTGGCTGGGTCACGGGTTTTACTGGACGGGGCGCTTCATTTTTTTGCTTTTTCTGTGGGGGTGCATCTTCACTTTCCATATATGGAGAAGGTGCAGCATAGTTATGTTGCTGATGGATAGGGGCACAGCGCTTCAGTATCACTTCATTTGGCTGAGTTCTCACAGAGGCAAAGGTGGTGGCATTTTTGGGGCGCACTGTAATAGTTAGGGTAGTAACAGACTTGTTGGCTGAGGAACGCCTCTTTTCCACTGTCACCACATCAATTTCTTCATCATCATCCTCTTCTTCATCTTCATCTTTGAAAACATAGCAAGAGAAAAAAAACACCAAGACGTTATTCCCTCAGGAAAATCTACCAGAAGGTTCTCAAGCATTTAGCATTAATTAGCATATATGAGTGCTAAATAAAAGCAATTCCCAGGGCAAATGGCAATGTATAAATATTTAAGCACCAAAAATATGCAGCGCAGGCAGGAAGACAGCATTTAAAAGGTAAAAGAAATACAAGTTTATATATCAAAGCCTTAGAGACTAAAAAGCAGGCTTTTTAATAAGACTGCCTGTATCTCCTAGTAGATTTAGATCTATGCATAGATTTCACTCTATGCAGTAAGAGGGAAAAAATGAAATAAAATAATAAATACAGAAGGGCAAAAAGGACATTGGAAAGAAATACTAGAATTTGCTATTTAAATACTAGAATTTGCCAATTTAAGATTCTGTGCTCTTAAATTCCATGCATAATACACACAGGCACACAATATAAAGCACACACACACACAGACACACTTTACAACACATCTTGCTTGACTGAAAAGGGGCTGGAAAACCAAACAATTGCTGGATTTGTTCTAATGGAAAATGGAAAGCTGTTCCAGTCAGTAGGTCCCTTTAAGCCCACGTTTTGGTTTCCTGCCAAGAAGACAGCTGTTGGGAGGAAGTGCTCCCTCACTCCAAGCTGTCAGGCTGCAGACATGAAGGGGCAGCAAGTCTTTGAAAACAGGAGGCTGACCGTCAAGTTGATGATGATGGTCATACGGATCCACTCATTTACATCCAGAAGACAATCTGTGTTTATGATCATACCGGATAAAACCCATTGATGTTTCATGAAAAATAAAGGAAACATTTGGTGTTTTGCTCTGCTTAAATCAGAGGCGCTATTTGTCCGCTGGCCACTGCATGGTTGAATGCTTCACTATTGCAGCTTTGTGCAAAATGCAACATCAACCAAGGCTACCCCCACCCTATCTAACATCAATGCTCCCCCACCCAACAGAAATCAATCTGATTTCTGCATGATGAACAGCTCCTTTAAGGAAAGCAGAAACAAAAAAAGTAATAAACAGCATTATAATATTTCGCATAAAGGAATAAAAAAGGGGATAGAGAAATCTCATCCTTTATCCAGCTTCAGCACTGAAATCTTTTAACACATGAAGATCTGGATAACTATCTGGAAAAGAGCTCCCAAAGGAAACTTTTTTGAAACCATCCTGACCTAAGAGTGGCAAACACACTGCCACCTACTGATCAACGTTTGCAGTATTTCAAACAGGGAGAGAAAAAGCTTGGGGTATCAATTTGGACCACCAGAGAATGTGCTAGTTTATTTTTAGGAAACATTGGACAGGATTTACATTTTGGTCCTTACAAATAAGATCACTTGTACAATGAATTCTGTAGGTTCTCAGTAGCTCCTACTCAATGTTGTAGGAACACCTTATAGGTTCACCTTAGCTCAGCCCCTCAATACCAAAGGTTTACACAAATAGGACAATATCCTATACTGCAAGGATCAAGCAACTTCTCTTTTCACCACTGCTTACCCTCGATCAACACTGCCTCATTATTTATAATACCTAAACTGTCTCTGCAGCAAGAAGTTCTCAAAGGTTCTGGCCATCAAATTTCTCTGAGACCCCAAATACAAGATCAAAGAATATGGATGTACATTCATTGGTCACAAGATTATATGGGTGCTTATGCATGATTACCTATGAGTGAAAAAATAAAGACCTTGTTTAAATTGTTTGCCCCGAAATATAGAGCTTGGAAAAATAAAACCATATAATCAACCCACAGTCATTGTCACTAACCAAGGCCACAAGGCAGTCTGGTTCAAATGAAAGAATGAAAGTGATTTTGTGCCAGGTCTGTGTTATTGATGATCTACATTTCTGCCTTTTTAGAAACATACAACCTCCTGCTCCAAGCTGAGCTTACAGAGTGCTGTAAGCTGCGGGGAGAGAGGGAGGGCACATCATGATGCATGCACATAACAAAGGGTGTCGTCATTTACCAGAATCACTGAGCATATCATCTCCGGAACTGCTGGTGGCCCGGCTGTCACTGGTGGCACTTGGGAGGCGGCCACTGCTGCTGCGCTGCTGAGTGGGAGTGGCTGTCCCTTGTGCGACTGTGATCCCAATGTTGCTCCTGCTAATATTCCCCCTGATCCCAGCCACACCCCCGGCAGTGGAGGCTGGAGCTGAAACCACTGGCTCCCTCTTGGTAATGGGAAAAGGGAAAACCACTGCTGGATCCACACACTCCGAAACAGAGTTGTTGAGTTCTGCTGAGCTGCTGCTATTGTTCCCAGAACTGGGGCTGGGGGTGGCAGCAGCAGCAGTGACTGTGGCAGATCCAGCTGTGGAAGGAGCCACAGATGCTCCTCCTTTGCTCTGCAGCTTCTCACTCACTGCTCTCTCCAGCTTCTCCCGGGCAGAGAAGCCACTCCACATGCAGTCCTGGATGATGATGGAGTTGAGGTTGTTGCTTTCTCCCAAACCTGTCTCGAAGGAGTCTCCTCCATCTGCACTGCCCCACAGGTCACCTTCTGGGGGCAGCAGCAACAATTCAGAAGCCCAATCCAGAGGGTCGCTGGTTCGGTACCCCCCCAGAGCCACTCCTCCCCATGACATTGGGGCACCTCCTGGGGGGTTCTCCTGTAGACCGATTGGGCTTGGAGACAGAGGAGGCGTAGGCAGTAGCTCAAACTTTTTCCAGATGTCCTCCCCTGGGGGGGCAGAATCTGGACCACACAAATAAAAATCATCTTCATCAGGGTAGAAGCAAGGCTGCAAAGAGTCAAACTCAAGATCTGGGTTTTTGCTGACCATCCCTGGCATCTCTGTGGTGTTCTTCAATAGAAGGAATCCTTAATTTTGAATATTACAATTTCAAAGGAAATGTTGCGTTTGTTCTCCACTTGGTGGGAAGGGCTGTGCACCCCTTTCCCAGCAGGACCTGAAAATAAACGGGGGAAAAAAATCAGTTTTAAAACATGTATATTTATAATATGATGCAATATTATCACATATATTTTAAAAGCAACACACACCGCCAATATTTCACTAGGGGAATGTCACAAAATGGTAAGCAAAGAAGAGATAGAAATCAGTGCATGCATATGCAGTCATCAACATCCTGGTTTTGCCACCTTCTGCAGGGCAAAATAATCCAAATAGGACTCTGTGTGTGTCTATGAATGTACAGGGCTTGTATTCAGTTCTGCAAGCTGCTGTCTCTCAAGGCTTTAGGCACACCCTCTTCCATCTCAGGGGAAAAAATAGATCTATGTATATTTATTTGCAGATGCGGAGATGGAACTTCATCCAGTACTAAGCCCAGCAAGAAAGCCCTGTGGATCTTCCAGCAGTGTCCTGTAAGAGGAAGTTTCTGCCTTCTTTTGTCATCTGCAAGGCTAGGCAAGGAGGGAAAGGGGATGTAAAAGAGGGGAGGGTGGCTCACAGCACAGCTCCTTTGCAAATTGCCATTCCATTCACTCCCAAGCCCCTTTTTCCAGAAACCCACACGCAGTGATGATAGTGGGAAGGGGTGGGAGGGGGCAAGACAAGGAAATCTCTCCAAGCCCAGGCATTATGCAATTGAATGAAATCCACACATAGGCACAGAAGACTCACCACCACCAACCCCCTAGAAAACCTTTGATGAAGGCAAAGCAACTTTCCTAGATCCTGACCCACACAGAGGAGAAAGAGGAGGTGACTGCAAATGGAGGAGGAGGGTGTCCTCTTGTTGTCACTGGTGCTCAGGCGCCAGTCCCAGCCACTTTCCTGGGAGTAAGCCCCACTGACTATAATTGGACTTACTCCAAGAGAAGGCACACACAGGAATGAGCTCTAAGGCTGCAATCGTGGGAGTAAGCCCCATTCACTATCACAGGACTTACTCCTGAGTAGACACACATAGGATTGAGCTCTAAGGCTGCAATCCTGGAATAAACCCCATCCACTATCACAAGACTTACTCCTGAGTAGACACACATAGGACTGAGCTGTAAGACTGCAATCTTAGCCACACTTTCCAAGGAATAAGCCCCACTGACTATAAAGCTTAGGCTGCAATCCTAAATACACTTTCCTGGGAGTAAGATCTATTGAACACAATGGGGCTTACTTTTGAGTAGGAATGGTTGGAATTGTGCTCTTACTCTTGCAGTGGAGGACACATAGGAAGGAGCTCCAAGTCTGCAATCCTAGCCACTTTCCTGGAAGTAAGCCCTATTGAATAAAATAGGGCTTACTTCTGAGTAGATCTGCACAGGATTGGGCTGTATGGCTGCCATCCTAGTCACTTTCTTGGGAGTAAGCGCTCCTTACTATAACTGGTTGTCACTGGTGCTCAGGCGCCAATCCCAGCCACTTTCCTGAGAGTAGACATACATAGGATTGGGCTCTAAATGTACATTACAAGTTTCAATCACGTCTTCATTCATTTTCCAGGTTAACCCTCCCCAGATCCTCTCTTTTTAAAGGAGTGGAGTGGGGGCATTTGAACCCCCTACCGCAATGCCACCCGATCCCACGGCAGGATCGCACTAGTAGTACAGGGTGTGTAAAATACTCATCTCCCAACTGCAGAACGCACGTCATAGGAAAACAAAAGTAAAATAAATGAGGAAGGGGAAGAGAGAGGGGCAGGTTTCAGCATTTACCGAAATGGAGACACCCCCTTTTCCCCAGATCAATCACAATAAGCGCTCAGAATGAAATAGCTTTCCCGATCAACACACACACAAAACACACACAGAGGTTACAACAAACCCATCCCAGCTGCCTGCCCCGCCCCCTGCTCGCTTCCACTATTGTACAACATTTTTACCCCCATCGTCCAAATCTGATTTAATTCCTGATCACCACCAACACCCCCCCCCCAAAAGAGACAACAACACCAACAAACACAAAACCCTCACTCACACCCACAAAAAACATCCCACCAAAATAAAGCATCTTTGCACATGCCTCCTCCTGGTGCAAGCAGTTTTCTGCAGGATGGGCTGCTGATCAATGAATGAATGAATGAATTGGAATCTTCAGAACGCCAACGTTCTACGCCAATTGTTCTATTCTGTGCCAACGTTCTATACACAGATCTATTTTTTTCTCCTCCTGCTTCTCTTTTTTTCTCTCTCAAATGGAATAGAACTATTTGATCTCCCCCTTCCCAGCCCTATTGCATCCCCAGGCACTTCTGCCTGGTCTTCTTACCTCCTGGCTGAACGGTGGTTGTTGCAAGAAAAAAAAAAAGCTGGGGGTGTCTTGGGGGTGTGGAAATAAAAATGCAAGCAGATGAGATCCTTGTCTCTCTAGCTGCACTTGAAAGAAAGCTTGCAGCCCGATCGGGCCCCCCCCAAGCCTGCCTGCAGCTCCCACATGCACCCTCTGCTTGCAGACAGATGACTGTCACTGAGTGGGCTTTGAAGCTCTTGTATATTATTAACTTACCAAGAGGAAAAAAAAAGTCCTGACACACCCGGGGAGGGAAAGGAAAAGTGGGGGAGGAAGCTAGCAGGAGAAAGAGGCTTAACCCCACCCCCTTGATTTCCATAAAAGCAGGGGAGGTGCCAGGCATTTGGCGCCAAAATCCCTTTTGCTGCCTCTTTATTCTTTACTTGCAAAAGCAATGCTCCCTCTGGGTCTGCTGCATCGCTTTGCAAAACATCAATGAATGGGAGTTTTTTTTTAGTTTTTTTGGTAACATTCTCATATTTTGCGGTTGTTGCTCTGACGTTTTGCATTGTTGAGGGCCAGGATCCTGGATTCGTGTTGACACTGGAGTAATCCCACTCATCCCAATGAACCTTCCTCCTCCCAGTGAGCTGCAATCCCAAAGCGGGTTACTTCTGAGTAGACATGCATAGGTTTGGGCTCTGGCATCAGAAGCACCCACTTTTCCTAATAGCATCCCCTTCTTGTGTAATCCTAAGCGTGTCTACTCAGAAGTAAGTCCCATTGTATTCAATGGGACTTACTCCCAGGAAGATGTGGTTAGGATTTCAGCCTAATTCACCTTTGCAAGTGCAGATTGTGCAGCTGATCGTTGAAAAAGAAGCGGGGGGGGGGAAGAGGGTGTTCTTTGGAAGTACACAGGAAAAAAGAGGATGTAATTATCTAAGGCTTTGTCTAAGTATGTCTTTTGTTGCAAAGTAGTAATTGTCCCAGGGATCGTGTGTGCAAAATGTAGCACCTTTTGTCCTCATTCAGAAGTGGATCTTCCAGCGCCTGCAGATGGGGAGATAAATAAATAAAGCCCGCTGTCCAGTCGTGTGCATCCTGCTCTGTGTTGCCTTCACACACACACACACACCCCCCCCACACACACACAAACACACAGTCCTTGCATTCCCTTCCCTCCCCTCCTCCTGACACTGTAGCTAAATCATGCATAAGGCTTGCACAGGCTGCAAGCTCTGGCTCTGCAAAAAGCGACACCTGGCGGTGGCAGGAAAAAAAACCAAGGGTTCTCAGTGTTGAGCATGGACATGTTTTTCTTTTTCCATGACATGTCCTCTTTTTTAGCCTTGTGTCCTGGAAAAGAAAAATTTTCCTTGCAGGCAGCATGTAGACTTCTTGGAATTCATAATTACATGTAATACATTATTTATAATGGCTTTAAATTGAATAATAAGCAATATAATTAGCCACACAAAAGATATGGTTATCTTTTACAAAAGGTATCATTTCTTATACAAAAGATTATATATCTATAGATATCTATAGGAAGGTATAGTTATAGAGATAGATTAAGAGCACAATCCTAACCACGTCTACTTTCAAGTAAGCCCATTATGTTCAATGGGTCTTACTCAGCGGTGGGCTCCAGCAGGTTTGCACCTCCTCTATAGAACCGGTTGTTAACGAGAGATAAGACATATAAAGTTTAAAAATAGCCATTTAAAAGTGGCTGCTAGATGGGCAAAGAACTGGTTGTTAATTTCTTTGAATCCCATCATTGATCTTACTCCCAGTAAGACCTAGGTGTATTTAGGACCTATTGAACACAATGGGCTTACTTTATAGTAGACATGATTAGGATTATGGTCATAGCTAGCTAGCTAGATGAGTGCTTTTTGTTTTTATTTTGCCATGTCCTTCTTGTTTTTGGGAAAGGGCTTGTGCTCTTTTTGGTTATGACATATGGTCACCCTGCCATGGCTTAACCCAGGTAGGCAGGCATATACATGTAAAACATTGTTATACACAAATTTTTTATACATGGATTTGACACAACACAAATGGCCACTGTAAATCACAGTTTAAAAAACTGCTTTTCTACTGTTGTAGAGAGACAAGTCATGCAAGCAGTCATTCCATTTTTCAGACCCTGAATCAAACCCCAGGAGATATTGAGTCACTACATTTTCAATTAGGCACAAGAAACCTGGAAGTGGATCTTTAGACCTATTTTTCCATGATTTTCTTTATACTCTGATTTTTTTATTGACTGAAGGTTCCGAAATGTCTCCTTGGAAAGTTCAACTCTTAATTCAAAACACCTTAGGGTTTATCATCACTTAAGCCTCCTGATGCAAGCATAGGTTTCTGCAGGATTGGCTTTGAATGAATGAATGGATGAATGGATGGAATCCTCAGAATGCCAACATTCTAAGCCATTCTAAGCTATACTAACCTAGGCTGTCACTGTGCCAGGCAGGCATATGGTCACCCTGTCCCCTTTGAATGTTCATCTCTTAATTCAAAACATCCCATTTTTACATGTATTGGGGAATTTTTTTAAAAAAAATAAAAGCCTGGCCTTGCTGGTGCGAGACTGAACAGGTGCTTTGGTCTGTATGTGGCTTTGTGAAAAGTCACACACATTGTGGGAACATGATGTGTGTAGGCTGCTGATGGCAATGGCTTCTGTACATTTGCCTTTTTCACCAGGTTGAGTTATTGTTTTTCAAAGAGCATGTGTTAGATTCAATGCATTTTGTAATCCAACGTGGCTTCCTTCTCCTCTACCACCTCTGGTCTCTTCCCCGTACATGAAACCAGGTCAGTACTATTACCTTGTACTGTATGCGCATGGAGTTTATTTCATTTGCCAACCACCTGCAGCTTTGAACATGTTTCTTCCACCCACACACCGAGTTTTCTTTGTGAATCAGAAGGGAATTTGTTTTTGTCTCCTGGTCACATGTTGAATTGATTTTGTGTTGTTCCCCCTTTGTTGAACACACAAGGCTTTCCTTAATCATAAGGCTCTCTAGGCACCATTGTCAAAACCATTATGTAATTGGAGTAACTCATTCCCTGCGTTCCACCTTCCACCGCAGCACAAACCATCTGCATTCTGATCAGAAAGAATTTGAGTTTGAATATTTGTTTGCCTGAAGAATACCCAGTAAAACTCCTTAGGAAAAGGATTCCTTAATATGAAGGTTCTGGTATTATTCCTTTCTTTGGAAACTTCAGTGCAGTAAATGGCTAGGTTATGTGCGCAGAAACACAGATAGGTTAAGACCATGGCATATCTAGGTATCTCGGGCAAGCACCGATATTGCATCTCTGTCCTAAATGTGAAGGAGGATCATGATGGAAGGGGGGAGCCAGCTCTGTTCATCCCCACCAAGTGAATTTGTTCAGCAGGCATCCCAAATGTAAATGTCCAAAAGTCTCACTCACCTGAGGATGAGCTTGGCCAGCACATCCTCATTGTCCCTGGGGGCCCACATCGACAGAGAGAGGCCAACACAATTTCTTGCATCAGTTCAAGGATGCTACTGCAATTTCTTGCATTGATTGATCATTTGCGTGGCATGCATGTGTCTTCCAGTACCTGTGACACCGGTGCAAGGGTGCCTTAAAGTAGTGATCGGTGTTATTTTGCATGTAGGGTCACAGTGCATGTGCTTGCACAATTGCTGTCAGAGAGGGCTGTCACCTGATATCAGGATCTGAATGAGATTTGTCCTCTCTACTACATTGTCTTCAAGTTGTAGACACTGCCTGAGGAGGGACTGTAGCTCAGTGGTAGACCTCTGGAGAATCCTTGATATCCTTGGTATCTCCACTAAAGGTTGGAAAGGCCTGTTACTTGGGTATTTGCATCCTGAATGATTGTAGCTCATCAATTGGGTCCCAGTCTTGGTTGTCCTTGGACATTCATATCTGGTTTTTTATCTTTGTTATTTGTTTTGCATTCTTGTTATCCTTGTTTTGCATCCTGCTATAGTTAGGCAAATAGGGATGCAAATGTCCAATGCTGGGATGGTTGTCCAGGATGTAGTGTTTTTGTCAGTGAAAAGACCCCTATCTGAAACCCTGGAGAAACACTGCTAGTTAGTACACTGTAGATGATACTGTTCTAATTGGATCAGTAGTCTGACTCCATATAAGGCTGTTTATATGGCATCCATTGACTTAAACATGTGTGCCTCATTATCCATTTAGGGTTCACTTCCAGAACTTTCCGTGGATAAAAAAAAATATGTGGATAAAAAGTGGAAAAATATATTAAGATACCAGGTTTCTTGTTCCTCCATTGGCTCCTAATGGAAAAAAGGTCATGCCTCAATGGCTGGAGGGGTTTCATACTCCCTGCTGATACCAAAAATGTGTTGAATAAAAGTAGTTAAAAAAATTAAAAACGGTGTCCCTTTACAATGGTTTAAAAACAGCTTTTCTTACTGTTGTAGTGAGGCAGCAATTAGAAATACAAAGGACCCCCTGTTTTTGCCTGGCTCAGCTGAAGAATGGAATGATTACTTGTATGATGCTGTTTTCCAAACAGCAGTGGAAAAGTTGTTTGAAATTATATTAAAAAATCTCTGTGTTAAAAAGTCAGGGTATATCAAGGTTGGACCTGTACAAAAGAAAGTTAAGAGGTGCAACTCACATCTAATTAAATCACATTTATGCTTATCGCCATAAATGCCCATTAAAATGAAAACTACATTATACAGATTTTTCACCAAAAGGAGAGGTATTTGGGACTAGTGGAAACCTGCTCCACTAGATCCTATCCTTCGTGTCAAGCTGCAAAGCCCAATACAGAAGTTCTCCCGTCTCTGCTGGCAAAAGGCTCGAATGGCCCCATTGTGGGGCTTCTGCCCTTACTTGGGGGAAGGGGATGAGTCTTCTTCCCATAAGAAGGGGATGAGACTCCTTCCCATAAGAAGTCCTCTGGCAGCCTCTGCTGGGACTAATACAAAGGTACAAAGGAAATCTGAAAATCTGCTGAACCTAACAGCCCTACTGAGGATAGAATTGGGCTGTAAGAAAATATGCAAACCACTTTTTTACTTACTTCTGAGTGAGCTATGGTTGCCTCCCCCCCATACAGGGTGACCATATCCCATAACAAAAAAGAGGACAGGGCCCTCCCTAAAAGTAGGACACACAAGAAAAATGTAGGACATAGCAAAATAAAAGCTAAAACACACCTATATCTTGCTTTCATGTGCTTAAGTTTATTATGCATTATTTCTGCTGACCCAAAAGCTACTGTACCAAATGCAACAGTACTAAATGTACTAAACACCATATTATTTATTAAATTTAAAATTATTACATATAATTTCTCACATATAGTGAACTATCACATATAAATACTGTAGATAGAGATATAGGCTGAAATCCTAAACACATTTTCCTAGGAGAAAGATCCAGTCAACACAATGGGGCTTACTTCCAAGTAGACATGGTTAGGATTGTGTTCATAATTTATTAATTACAAGAATAATATTCTTGTATATATTCTGCCTGCTTATAAGAAAAAGGACATGGAAGTTTTTTTCCCAGGACACATGGCTAAAATCCAAGACGTGTCCTGGAAAAAGGGGGCAGGTGGTCACCATGTGCCCAACAGCATGCTGTGTGTACACCTTTGGCCCAGCTGCATGCTATAACATGGTGGAGGATAGGACTGGGATATAAAATAATCTATAGAAATCAATGCAGTATTTTAAAAAGAACACAAAATTACATTCATCAATACAGTATATTAAAAACCCTTATGACATTTCTAATTAGCTTACTTGATGGAAACAAAAATTTTAAACATTCATGTTTATGATTCTAATCCTCAGTATCTGTTATGACTATTTGAAAATGTAACTCCTAAAGTTTTAATAACAGAAAAATTTTATTACATTGCTCCCCTATTTTTTTCCTCGAAATTAAACCTGTCTGCATCTTTTGTTTATTTTCATAGTTAAATGATTACCAATAATAAAACCAACTGCCACTTGGCAGCATCTCAGAAGATACACTGGACATCACCATGGTTGGGAAAAAGTAGGTCTGAATTATTGACATTGCAATACCCAGAGATTGTCAGCTCCAAGAGAAAGAACATGATAAGAATTTACTTATAAATCAAAGAATCTGGGAAAAGAAGGCCACTGTGATTCCAATAATAATAATAGGCACACTTGGAGAAATTCCATCAAGCCTCCAGGATCTAAACTAAATGTTCCTTCAGAAGATAACAACTGCCCAGTTACAAAAAAGCAGCCCTCCTGAGAACTTCACACATATTGAGTGATTCCTACCTCCTTCAATGGGAACAATACAGTTCTGCCAATTCCAGTCAAACCCCTAGAAACTGTGATATACAACATAATAACAATGGATGGGCCACTTACAAATGTTTAGACTGACTTACAGATAAAAGTTTCAGAAGATGTTATTGTCAAAGTAGACACTCTTTCCACTTTACCTTGTTTTTATTCCTTTCCTGGAATAAATGTGTGTTTAAATTTCTTAAATGTTTAAGCAGGGTCATCTCCCTCCCAGTAGATGTTGAATTTGTGCAAGTGCAGAAATTGTGCAACTTTT
Source organism: Cryptoblepharus egeriae (assembly GCA_030015325.1). Lineage (NCBI taxonomy): Eukaryota > Metazoa > Chordata > Lepidosauria > Squamata > Scincidae > Cryptoblepharus > Cryptoblepharus egeriae. The sequence continues at coordinate 134,983,887 of JAREYC010000001.1, forward strand.
ACATGCACATGTATGCATACCCAATAAATTTGATGCAGCATAACTCAAAGAAATGGGAGACAATCTTTTAGATGGGAAAATAAAAAGAAATGACATGATGAAAGCTGCAATCCTAAACAAGCTTTCCTGGGAGTAAGACCCACTGAACACAATTGGGCTTACCTTTGAGGAGACATGGTTAGGATTGTGCTCAAATACAATGTAAAATTAGCAAAGCAAATTAAGTGTATGGATGGAATATTGCAAATTAACCACAATAAAGGATCTTAATGTGTAACAGTTCTGTCCTAGATCAAGGACAGAAAAAATTTGCATTGTTCAATGGGAGGGAGAAACAAGATTTCACACAAGAAAATGTGGAAGTGGAGTGCTGCTACTCAGGAACAAAGAGTAACAGATCTCAGGATGCAGTGAGGTTAATTTCTTCCTTGTATGATTTTCTTTAGCTCTTTGTGTGAAAGATGTAAGGATTGAGCCAGTGGTTCCCAAACTGGTGGACTCACCAACCAGGAAAGCACTGACCTATGACGGTTTAAAGAAGGATGTTCTCAAACTTCTTAGGAGTAAAACTCCCAACTCCCATGTCTTGACAGGAAAGAAGGAAGGCAACACTGCAATATTCAGGATCATGCTGCATTTTTAAAACTTAAGTCACCTGCTGTGTCCAAGGCATATGGGGAGCAAAAATAGTGATCACCTTCCAGAGTGAAAGAGAAAATTTCTGGCGTAGTACTTGAGTACTACAGAGTGAAAGACCCATTTCTGGTGTAGTACTTGCAACGTGGAGTAATTGCAACCTGGAAATAGTAGATTACTATTTTCATTTTCTACACTGGGACTCCTGGGAGAGGGATGTGTGGTGATCTCTGCAGGGCTCCACAAGTTTCTATAAATCTATAAAAAAGAAAAAAAGGCAATCTAGTTTTGTCACAAAAACCAGAATTGCCCATTTCCCCCCGATTTTTCAGACTTACAGAGATCTGGGGAGCCCTGATTGTAGCAATGCAATCTATAGGATCATGTTGCTGCTAAGACAGAAGGGTTTTCACTTACCTAAAGACAATACTGAAGTGCTTGGTGGAAATGTGGAGGGCTTCCCAGACCCCCTGGACCTCCATGGACTCCAGCACCAGGTGGAGATAAGTTAAATTCCCTCAGTTCTGGGGTTCATCTTGATGCAATCCCCCACCACTGGGAAATATGTAGGTGATTCTCTCCTCCTGACTTTTGAGAACCACTGATCTGGACACATTTTATAAGAAAGCTAACAAATGCATTGCTGTCAGTGATTTCAGTGATTTACTTAAGGTTATCCCATGACTTTCAATACGGTTTTGCTGTTTTCATCTTTGCTGTTTGCTGCCCCAATCAGTTCAAACGCTGCCGAAAGTTTCTGAAAAGACCATTCACCCTTCATGACCCCTTTTAAAGGACCACAATTTCACAGGATTTACCAGATAATATAACGAGGAAGAAAAAAAACACAACAAAAACCACAGTCGCAAACCCAGAATTATAACCAGACATATAAACCTGTCTTCATTCGCCCCCATCTCAAATATCTCCAAATGGTATCAATAGAAAACGACGTTCTCTTAGCGAGTGGGTTTGAAGCGTGAATCCTTTAGCTTTCATTTGGAATCTGCTTTATGTTTAAGGGGGAAGACTTTCATTTCCTGCATCTGATACTCATTTTTAAGCACAGGAGGATTAACCCTGAAAGGATTTGTAGCTCTGGACCTTTATGATGGTAGTCAGTAGCATAGCGGAGAGGGCATTTGTCACAGTTTTGAGAAACCGAGGTTTAGATAACAACCACCAAAAAACATGGAAATTCAGGGCACATTAGATGATATCCGGTGATTGATATCAAATCAATCAAACTCCGTATGTTTGATTTTATCATGTAGCCTCATGCGGCCCTGATCTGGATTGGAATGGAAGCATGGAGACTTTAATCCTTTGCTCCCTCATGGTCTCAGTCCAGATTCTACCCTTCCACACCACAACTGTAGCACAATGGGATATAAAACTCTCATTGATCCCACTAGGACTTATTCTTCCCTTGTCGTGGTAGGCAACATGTAGCCTCTGTAGTGGTAGCCTCTGTAGTGATCTGGATTGGGACAGTGGAAGAAAAAGATTAAAGTCCCCCATCCTCACACCACTGTCCCAGTCAAAATTGGGCTCCATCCATCTGTAATTGATATTCCACATACAGCCCCAACTGCATGATAGTGTACTGTTTTGTGCGCCCTGAGTTTTTAATGGTAGATGTGAAATTATAAAGACCTGGCCCAGGTGGGGGGTACAACACACTCCACTTTGCAACTAGAACCTTTTCCCTTGCTAGTCGTCATTTTTTATTTGAAGGCTTTTTTCCCCTCGTACATGGGGAACATTTAAAAATGCCCTTTCCCCACTTGCAACCTGAAGCATGCAATGTATTTTACCTCTTCATTCTACTGCATATATAGATCAGGTTCCTCTGGGTTATCTTTGGTTGACTGAGCTTCAATCTGTCCCACAATACAGCTCTCTTGCCTCCTTTTCAGTGTGTGGTCAGCCATGAAACATGAAACGAAACAAGAAAGATGAAACTGTCTCTGAGCATATGCAAAGGTCCTTGCCCTTACTGTTGAATTAACATCAGCTGAACCTCATCTTCCCATTAGGCATGTCAGTAAGTATGAGTACTGGACACTGTTCAACCCAGCATTTTTCTTTTTAGAAATTAAAAATTGCTGCTCTATAGGTTCTCGTATTAAGAGCACAATCCTAACCACATCTACTTAAAAGTAAGCCCCATTGTGTTCAATGGGTCTTATTCCTAGAAAAGTGTCCCTAGGTTTGCAGCCTAAGACTATGATCCTACCCATGTTTTCTAGGAAGCCAGTTCAACTGATACAAATAGGATCTTACTTCCAAGTAAACGTGCTTTTGGGTCAGTGTGTAAGGTCTGCCAAAAAGGGGAAAGAAATCCTATGGAACATCAGATGTTGATCCCTTGAAACCAATCAAGGTTTTCTCACTCACGCTGATCTTGGTTCAACGTTCAGTCTGAATCCTATAAGTAACCATGGGCCAGAACTTGAAAGTTATTCCTCTGTTTGTTCTCGTTTTACATGTGGCAGATAGAGCTGGGCTGATAAGCTCTGGAACATTCTTCAAAGGTTTGCCATAAAAACTGTTAACAGCAAAGGAAACAGCTTCACACTTATTGCAGCAATGAAAGTACCTTTAGACCCTTTAAAGTCCTTTATGGACTATTGATGGTTTTATTATGGCCAGCCCAGCTTCAGTAAATCAGCGTAAAACATTTGTTTATTTCTGTGTCACATAAATAATTGGGCTATCTCTGGCTGTTACTGTAGATGTTGCAAGGAGCAGTTGTAGAAGTCTGATGGCTTCTTTCTTTTACACACACAGAGAGCTAAACATCCACAGTCACCTTTAGAAAACACAATTGTTTTATAGAACAAGAAAGAAATTCACTTTTGTCTCTTTTAAAGCTCCTAACTGCTTTTACCACATCATTGGAAGCTCACATATATAAGAAAAGGAACGCCAGCAGGAGCTTGTAAAGTTGGTTTGATCCTAAGGAATGCTGAATTTTTAACCACACAAACCAAGGGACTGAAGCAAGGAAGTTGATGGTTAGGGTGCATATTATTCTGTCATTATAGACTGTATACCAGAGCAGTGGTCAACTGGTGGCCTCTGAGGCAGACCTGGTTTTGGAGGTATTTGGCTCAGTGGCTCTATCAGATCTTTATCAAAGTATCACATTGGAGAGTGATAGCTGTGTTTGTTGCAGCAAAAAACAACAACACAAGAATCTTGTAGCAACATCAAACAGATTTATTACAAAGTAAACTGATGGACAGGAGCCCACTTCATTAAGTGCCAAGTATGGTAAATTCAACCAAAATTTGGCCACAATTTTCCGCAAACAGCAAAAAGATTTAAAGTAGCAACAATTTGAACAATTTCATGGGACGCAATCCTAACCAATTGATACCAGCACATCTGAACCATCTCCAAATTCTTATGGTGGTGTGTGGAGGCCTGTGTATGTCTATGCATTGGCCCAACCCCACCCCCCGGGAGTAACATGGCCCTTTTTGACACCCCTAGGCCAGCACAGGACTTGTGCTAGCCTAACTGGGGGATAAGATTGCACTGTCAAGTCTCATTTTCTCTTACAATATCTATTTTCATTTTGTGTAAAACATATAAATGTACATATCAGTGTATGCGGGAGAAGGTGAGACAGAACTATCTCACTGGAGCTCTTTAAAAAGTGTCATTATCACCACTGCTATGGCCATGATCACCAGTGCCAGGGAAGCACCTTTTTTACACCCCTTGGTGGTCTAGGTTGACCGCTGAGTGGTGGAAAGTGGCAGAGAGTTGAGGTGGAATGAGGGGAGGCATTTTGGGGAGGGAGAGGGCAGAGAGAAGGCACTGGGAGCAGTGCTGAGGGAGAGAGGTGGGACCAGAGGAGTTCTGCTTGTCTAGATCCAGAGCCTTCTTGGAGAGATTTCCACCTTGCACAAAAGTTCTTTAGTCTGCACCAGCTTGGTGTAGAAAAGAGTAGCCCCAAAGTAGGGCTGCTCATAGGAGAAGGGGACAACTGTCCTCAACGTTCCTCCAACAAGGCACAAGCTGTAGCCTACTCATCCATAGGATATCACGACAGTCAGTCAGGAGCTGCGGTCGTCCTGGAGCTGTAGGATGCTGTGGGGATTCGGTTTTTTTATTTTTATCTCACTTTACCACCACCCCCACAACAGCACTCAAGGAGAATCATGATTAGAAATAAGTTATATTGTGCACAAGCAAAATGTACCCGCGTTGTGGGAGTAAAAAATTCCCTGTATGCCATTCCCCCATTGCGTAACACCCTCCAATTGCGCAACACCCTCCCATGTGCAACACTCCCCCATGCGCAACATTCCCCCCATGTGCAACACTCCCCCCATGTGAAACACTCTCCCCCATGTGCAGCACCCTCCCATGCATAGCACCCCACCTATGGGAGCACCCTTCCCATACACACCAGGCACTGGGCACTAAATTGACTGGATGTTGATCACTCAGTCTTCAACATAAAGTATAGGACAAAAACACGTTGCAACCCTTTTCAGCCTCTTAAGGGTTAAATTTCTCAACAGTTCTTGGTGGGTGTTCATGTCACAGAAGGAACACCCTCCCCGAATTTCATGCTTCTAGGTCCAGGGGTTGGGGCAGAATGTTGTTGAGTCAGTGATTCTTCAGTGAATAGGGAGGAAAACGCATTGCGCCCCTTTCCTCCCCCTTTCCAGTTGGAATTTCTGAAAACTGGTTCTTAATGGGTGCCTCCTTCATGGAAGGAATGCCCTCCCCAAATTTCATGCTTCTAGGCCCAGCGGTTTTGGCTGGGCATTGATGAGTCAGTGAGTCAGTCAGTGAATCAGTGAGACCGTCAGTGACTTTTCCATTTTATATACAGTATATAGATTGAAAACTACATAAAATGAACCACATTAAAAGCCAACCAGTGACAAACAACGTGAATACTATTGTTTCACTATTATTTGAAATGTGAATAAAGCCCAGGCCATCCAATACTAAACCCAACTGAGATGAGACAGAGGTTGCAATCCTAAAGGCACTTTTCTGGGAGTAAGAGCAATTGAACATAATGGGACTTACTTTTGAGTAGACATGGTTAGGATTGTGCTCACAATGGGCAATTGCTTCAGATTCCCTTCTAGAGGTTTTTAGGCTCAAGCTTTTCAAATTTCCCATCCAAGGATACCTGAACTGCTAATAGAAGTCTATAAATTTGACATTCATTTCAGGGATGGCTCTCATGGTAATGTTTTGCAGTGGAAGATATCAGGTTTATAGTATTGCCCAGTAGGACTGGAAAAACCTTGCCCCAAATTTTGAAGAACTGATGCCAGTCAGACTGTACTAAGCTGATTCAAAGGACCAAGGATTCATCATAAGGCTTCAGCTCCATATATTCCTATTAAAAAATCTTATGAGTCAGGAGCAGAATCAAAAGAGGGCAGCCCCGTCAATTGCTGCATAATTCATTTAAATATATTCAGTCATGGTGCCGTTCCATCAAAGCTACAGATGCCCTGGAGAACATGGATCACTTGAAATGTTTTTCGAAATGACACTGTATTCCTGAGATATTCTCCCCGCAGTCACCCCAGCATTAAATGTTACTAGTTTGTTGATTAAAATGAAAGAGAGCTGTGATTTTGTTTCAGCAATGGCACAGCTTTCTTGAGCATTCTCAAACTTTCCTGTTTTATTCAGGAAACTGTACATAGGAAACTGCCTTATACTGAGTCTGACCATTGATCCATCTATTACAGTTTTATTGACACTGCATCTCAAGGGTTTCAGAAAGGATTTTTTGTTCAACCCTACCTGGAAAGACTAGCAATGGAATGTGGCCATTTGCATAGAAAACAGTCACTCTGCCACTGAGTTACAGTGCCTCCCACTGGTCAGCCCACCCACCAAGCAGATTATGTGATTCACATTGACTGGTAGGAGGCAGTGTATTTCAATTTAGGGCGGCAATTCAAGTGCGGCAATTCAAGATGACATTCAAATCAAGACTTCCACCACCTTCCTCCTGCCTACTGTGGAACAGACCTCTGCACTGATTCACTTTTGATCTAGTCAGGCTGATCCTCATAGCAAAGCAAACAATTGATATATGGATATTTGTGAACTATTGTGACCAAATCAAAGGTGTCCTGATCATTCACACCAGGGCTTTTTGTGTCCTGGTTATTTGCATCTCACTGCAACTGAGAATCAAACATTAAGGCTGCAATCCTACCTCCAGTTTACGCCAGCCTAAACCCCAGCACAGGTCCTGTACTGACCTGGGGGTGTCACGAAGGTTCTGTAAGGCACATATGCCTCAGTCCTGGCAGGTTAGGTCAGTGCACAGGCTTACGCTCAACTCTCCAAACCACCATGGGAAGATATGCCGGCTGAGTTAGGCCAACCTAATTTGGTTAGGATTATGCCGTAAAGCTGCAATCCTAATCTCCAGTTAGGCTGGCCTAAGCCCTGGTATGAGTCCTGTGCTGACCTGGGAGTGTCACAAAAGATACTTCTGCAGCACTCCTGATGGTTAGGTCAATACACAGACATGTGCTTGCCTCCTTACATCATCATGGGAATGGGAAGACCGATGAGTTGTGCCAGCCTAAGTTAGAATCACATCTTATGTGATATATGTTAAGCCTCTTATCTCAAGTTCTAAACCTAATCCCACCTTGCTTTTTAAACTAAAAAGTAGATCTAATATAGATATACATACATTGGAACACAAATGTCCAGGACAGAGAAAAGGGCACAAATTTCAAGGGATATCATTGGTCAGGACACAGTTGTCCAGGTTGCAATAATCCTGTCACCCAGACACTCTAGCACTGAATACGGCACTGAACTACAATAAAGGGCCACAAAAGATCCCTGACCTGGTCTTCCTCTTCTGTCTACAAAAAAGCCTTGACCAGTATTCAGGGTGTCTGCATATTCCATGTCAATCAAGTAGACTTAGGGTTCTAAATGCTCTATACATTTAGCTGTTACAGATGGAGACGAACACTGTAGCAGCAAATGCAATTTTTCTCTACTCTCCATGACGAGCTGCACCTGCCAAAATTGCTGAGATACAAGGATTAAAAGGCCCCTTAGCCCTGTCCTTGGCTGTGCAGCAACTAAGGTGTTCATTGGCATACAAGTGGTAGAATAACAGTACCTGTTGAGATTCCTTCTTCTACATAACTACTGAGACCAGGTCTTCTGCTTCATCCAGTCACTCCCAAAGTGACACAAGGTCAATCAGACATCTCTTTGGGGCAATTCCCAGCAGCTGCAATGGGTCAACTTGAACTTATGACTGTGATATCACTAGTGAGAGTTTGCATTGATCTGTTTGGATTGATCAGGCCCAGGAAGGGAGTGTGGATACGGCATGCTGTGGTACTGCTGGTCCCATCCCCTTCCCAGGCCTGATTACCGCACCCCACCCCATTGTTGCCCCATTCTACCTTTTCCCATCCTGTTCAACACCTTCCCCAATATCCTGCTCTATATTTACCTGCTCCTCTGGGCCTTGTAATGACCAGATGGAAAGCTGTATCTTTCCCAGCATCATACTTGGGTCTTGTGCCATCACTGGGCTATTTGTCTTTATGAAGAAATATTTTAGAAATAACTAAGATTGGGCCATCTTACACACACACACACACACACACACATTCTGGGCTGAAACTGTAATAAAGATTGATTGATTGATTGATTGATTGATTGATTGATACATACATACATACATACATACATACATACATACATACATACATACATACAGCTAATGATTCTCCATTGTACTCCATGTATGTATGCACCAGAAAAGGCCTGTACGTACATACAGCTAATGATTCTCCACTGTACTCCATGTATGTATGTATGCACCAGAAAAGGCCTGTACATACGTACAGCTAATTATTCTTCATTGTACTCTAAGCCAGAATTGAGGGAATTCTCACTTACTGACTTGAAATACAAATGACCTTCTTAGTAATAAACCCCGGAGAGCGCTGCTGAGTAAGATGATTTATCATGTCTTGATGTACCTTCCTTAACTGATTTTGTGCCAGAAGCTGAGTGCTGTAATCACTGCTGCCAAAGGAGAGTGGGGTTTGGATGGAGATAAAGGAAATGATAAAAATAATTGTCTAAACTTATTTAAGCCAATGGTAACATTTTCTGAAAGCTAGCCACTTCCAGGAAGTCTGCAGAGCGCCAACAAATCATTCAGCTGCTCTCTTTTACAACAGCAAAAACTACTTTCAAGGATAGCGTATGATGCTATCGCAAAGGAGCAATACACTGAAATAAAATTACACTGAAAGAATTTTAAGAAACCCTAAACGCGTACACCAATTTTTGTGTGCTTACATTCAACATGATACATCTTCATATGTACCCAATGCTTGCATACCTCAAAGTGATTTTACTTTTACGCAGTGATTGCTTGCATAAACATCATGTTCAAAATCTTGACACAATGGAATGATCCAGTTTGGAAAGATGATTTCTGAGAAGATAAAGGACTGGGTCTTATCTTCCAGAGGACCAATGTGTGCATGGTTACTGCAACCAAAGGTTTCTTTACACACAACTGAAATTCAGAGACTGTGATCCAATATAGGGAGAAAGGCACTAGAACTTTCCATGTATGGTTGTAGACTGGCATTGTGTCAGTGTAAAAACTGGACTATGGGCAAAATCCAGAGTAACTACGGGGAGTCCTTGCTCCAGTGTAAGAGCAACTTACTCTGGATTCCAATATGAATTTCCCATAGGTTTTCACTAGGTGGTGCAGTAACTACGGGTGCACGTAAAGTCTCTTACATGCTCCCATAGTTACTCTGGATTTGGGGGGTAAGGTTAAGTAGATGGTAAAAGTTGGTTTCTTTGGGGATTTTATTAAAAAGGTTGGAATGTTTGCTGTAAACATGCTGTTTATTAAGGAACTGTTTACACTTGCGGAAATCCATTTCTAAAAGAATAAAAGCCATAGGACAGCCTGTTTGGTTTCTTCTTCACCTTGAATTTGATGTAGAAATTAGCATTTCATAAGAACACAAGAAAAGCCCTCCTAGATCAGACCCAAAGCCCATCTAGTCCAGTTTCCTGTATCTCACAACGGCCCACCGGATGCCTCCGAATACTTGCATCTGCTGAGTTGCATCTTTAAGCACAGCACTCTTCAAGTACTCAAAATTAGGCCATGATTAGCTTGTGTGGCCTCAGCGGTCAGGGAATGCTGTGTACGTGGCACCAACCAGTGTGGGTAAGGTTGAAGGCTGAGAAGCACAACAAGCCCCTTTTCATCATCCGATTACTCCAGCTAGTTTGGGGATAATTCTTGTTTTGGCAGTTTTTCATTTCATCATGAGGCAATTTCTCCCACTGAAACCTGAATTTATATGAAAGGTATTTACAGAATGTTTTCTGAAAGCATACAAGTCTTGTGGGATCTATCCCCTTTAGCAGCCCGCTGTGATCCTTGCCTTCCCCCTCCTTTCCCCCTAATTTAATTGAAAAAAGCCATTTGAGTATATATAACAGCATTTAAGTATTTGCTTCTGTTTGATTTCCTAGATGAGAAAGTGAGGTAAGAAATCTAACATTATTATGAGAGACTCATAGGGTGCAACAGTGAAGTGCACTTCGGCCCGTCTATCTGGCACTGGGTCTGCCTAACACCAGATAGGCCAGCCTAGATGCATCAGAAAAGGCCTGGGCCAGCTTAAGTCCACTTAGGCCAGCCCAAGATCGATGGGCCTGTGCCAGTCTACCAGTGCTAGCCTAGGCTGCTCAGCAGGGGCGTTTTGGGAGCATGTAGAGCATGGCCTAGAATGGCACGGTTAAGCAGTATCCAGACCACATTTCCAGGGCAGACATGCCCCCTCCCAGCTCCTCTGACTTAGACCGTGTCAGGAGCAGACAAAAATCCGAGTAAACCCATTGCGCCCCATGATAAGTCAGAGTAAAAATGGAAACAAGAAAAAGTTCTAAGTCCTAGGCTGGCCTAAGCACCACTCCTGCTTCTCCTTACACCCACACTACACTACAGGTACAACTGTACTGCAGTATCGTGCTGCAGCTTTTACTTTACTCATTGCCAGGGTTTCCTGGGCTTCCTTCTAAGGCAGGCACCACAGCTGTTCCTTGTTCAGTGTGATCTGAAGCAGGTCTCCTTGGAAGCAACCCCTCCTCTGGTGCCATGCACTTGGTCCTTAGCAGCAGTTAGGCCAGGCTAGAGGACTCCTAGCCCTGTGGATTTGGCCTATAAAATAAAAATAAATTTTATATATATATATATATATATATATATATATATATATATAAAATGGGGCTTACTTATGAGCACAATTTAGATTACCATATATAAATATAAATTATATATTTATTACATATAATTTATGAATTACAAGAAGGCTACATGTTGCCCAATTACAAAAAAGGAAGACATTGACTTTTTTTCTAGGATACAAGGCTAAAATACAGGACATGTCCTGGGAAAAGGGGACATATGGTCACTAGTCTTGAGGAAGTAATCAGGGCTGTGCTTCCCAAATCTACAGTATCCCCTGGGAGCCACACAAACCAGTCAGGGAAGCTGCAGAATCCTTGTGAAAAACATACTGCCCTGTTCAATATATAGGATATTTAGCCCTAATGGGTAGTCATGGTCAATAGTCCAGTAGGTAATGGTCCAGACCAATCAAAAAAGTTTGGGACACAATTAGAATATGAAGGCGTTAGAATCATGTATCACATTTACAACTGAGGAGAGGCTAATGATCAAATAGGAGCTCACCACACAGAACGTGGATGTAGCAATAGCAAAAAAAAAACAGGATGTAGCAAAAAACTGTATTCAACTTTGTTTCCTAAAGCATCATTATATTGCAATTCCCATTAAAGGAGGGGACAGAAAAATCCACTTAAAACATACTCCGAAATTCTTTTTTTCACCATATACTATTTTTGATTCATCCTTTTCTCCTCAAAATACAATATCCGGTGGCATCAACATATGCTTGAATGTAGCCACATAATAGCACATGAAGAAAGGTCATGTGCAGAGCAGTGGGAATAGGTACTCCAAGCTGGAAAACGTATTAACATACTTTAATCAGCCAGGCTAAATTCCACTGTGACATATTTCCTCAACAAATTAATTAAGTGGATTCTGGGTTCTGTCACAGAGAAGATGAAAGAGTGGGAACTAAGATTTTTGTTTGCAAAGAAGGAGACCAAGTGCCCAACATATATTTGTAAGAGGTTTGATGTCACCTTGAAATCTGGCATCTTAGAGAAATATATTTTCTAAGGTATTCAGGCAAGAAAGGGACAAAAGAGAAAGCAGGGCAGGTAAGCTTTTTCAGATACTTTGGTGAACCAATACTCTTCTCTTTGGCAATGAAAGCTATTTCTGATACCTCTTTCATGGGTTAAAATTGACAGAGAGTTGGAGTGAAATTGACTCTGGGGACAACATCCACTGAGTAGGTCCACTGTTATAACTGGGTCTTCTTGTCTTCTACTTTCTCCTCTCACTAATTCAGAATACATATTATAAAACATTATAGTATATTCTCAAACCAAATCCTCTCCGCCCCCATTGTATGAAGTGACTCCAAATTGACAATCCCATACTCTATTTAAGGGTACATTTGTTGTGGAAGGCCCTATTCAGACCTCCACTAGTTTCCCAGAAGTGACTGGCGATTACATCATGGGTTTGGAGACCTCAACATTCATTCATTCATTACCCACCTTTCTCATGCCAAAGCAAATGCCCAACAAGGTTTAGCTTTTATCCTTCTTTCCTCACAACAGCCCTATGGTGTAGGCGAACCTGAGAATGAGTAATTGGGCCAAGGTCTACCCAGAAGCTTCATGGCTGAGATGGAATTTGAACCTGAATCTTCCAGGTCTCAATCAATCTCCCCAACCATGACACCATCCTGACTCTCAACATGATGCAGCAACGACAGTAAGAGGCTCAGAATGATTGGGAGGGCTTTTTCCAGTGAACTAAAAACCACATGCAAGAACTTGGCCAGCAGAGCCAAACCTCTTACTGGCCTTTGCAGTGTTGCATCATGATTTCAGTATTAGCCAGCATGGTTCCTGCAACACTCTGTGAAAAGATCCACTTTTTAAAATAGATGTAGGCACCTCTCAGGTCAATATTTCACATTTCTATATGCAATACTAGACTCCATGTTACTGGTATTGCATTCCCTGTTGGAGGACTTCCAGAAACGGAGGCTGCCACTATATCCTACCCCCCTCTCCTGTCTGAAAGCTCTGCATGGGTCTACTCAAATCTGCACCAGCTATTAAAGCTGCCATAAGTTAAGGGCAGAACTGTTTCCTTATCTGGAGGATACCTATGGCTGCCTCCTGATCATAAGGGATACAGCAGTGGCCATAACGACATCTCTGTACCATGGCATGGAGTGGGCTATAAGGCCCACTTATAAGCACCACTTATGGTGCTTAATTCTGGGAATTAGCACCACTGGATATCATGGAACATACTTCAGAGCAAATGAGCACATAATTATTTATAAGCATATTTTAACTTAATCATAAAGATACCAGGCTGTATTTTGGATCCAAAGCTATTTTGGATCCAGTCAGATACAAAATATCTGCCAAACACCTAGCTGTATTTTGGATCCAAAGCTATGTTAGCATCCATCTCTGCTAATACCCCTATAACATCATGAATTAAAATGGATATACTGTACAGTATACTGTTCAGTATACAATATACACTTCTGAATAATTGTTTGCGGATATGTCAGACAGCAGAAATGGGTTGTCAGAAGAGTCCAATCTGGTGGATTAGTCAGAAAATTGCCCGTGGTAGATACAAGCTGCAGGCAAATATGAAATCTGGATCATTCTTTATTAACTCCTCAAATCCTATTGAGATACTAGGAATAAAATAGGGAAGGACACTACAGTTTAAAGAGCAAAAACTGCAGAGAAACCCTCTTAAATGTTCTTATATTTCTCATCATTACCTTGCAGTGTACTTAATTTTCCCTGTGTTTGAAAGAATTTGCCTTCAGCCATACTATTATAGAGACATACTATTATAATTACAATTTCTCATGATATATTTTTATGATGAGGTACATTGCAACAGTTTGGCTTTGAACTGCCACATGTCTGAAAGTGGGTGGGGGACAAATAGGTAGGTATTCATTTGCTTCTATTGTGTCCCTGAATTTATCAACACAAATTTGTGGAGCATCTACTACTATTGTGTCCCTGTAGTTCTTCACACACGTTTGACCATACACAGGTCTCAAAGCCTACCTCTTCACTTCTTTTGCCTCACCAACAGGAACATTATACAATATAAGGGACAGGTTATTATACAGTTTGTAACTTGAATGAAGAAAATGATAGATAAGTTGGAGCCTATCTAGCCTATTTTTCCCTTCTGAAATTCCTCGTTCCATTATATACGCCCTAATTAGTTGCACAAATGTACCAGATTAAACTAAAGCACTCCTTATAAAAACTTTTGGAGACATGGCTTTTGGAACTAGGTTGGAGAATTGCTTGACTACCTGGAAAAGCCCAAAGGCTGAGGTGAAGTTTACGGCTAAGATTTAAAGCTGACGTAAGGCACAAGCAGGTTTAAATAACACTTGGAGCACTTGAATTGGGGACTGAGAAGAACCCACTGGTAGCACACCAATGATCTCCAGGGCCTATGAAACCTTCAGGTCAGATCAATCCAGAAATTGTCAATCTTTGATCCTACTAAGGGCGCAATCCAGAGTAACTACGTGGAGTCTTTGCTCCGGTGTAAGAACAATTTGCTCTGGATTGCAATATGAATTTCCCATTCAGAATGCAGTAACTACGGGTACATGTAATGTCTCTTACGTGCTCCCTAAATTACAGTCAAGAAAGTGTGTTCAATTTTTAATCCAGAAATCTCATGTGTAAGCAAGAGCTCTGAACTTACATTCAGAACTTTAGGTCTGAGCAGTTTCTGTGTCACATAAGATCCCGTTCATTAAGGTCTGGGGAACAACTTTGTTGGATGGTATGGACAGTGGCATGTCTAGTGGTGTTCAAAAGCCATAAGAGCCACTGAGAAAAAGAAGAATGAGAAGATAAAATTGATTTATGTGAGTTCCTAATACAGTGATTTTTCAATACATGCATTGGCTTGCTAAGATACTTTAGTTGAAAATAAGTTCCACTGATTCAGAATTATGTATGGTGGTGCCTCACGTATCAAGCGTCTAATGTAAAGTATGTTCCACATAACAAGTCTAAATTTCCAAGGAATCCTGCTTCATGTAACAAATCTGCTTTATGTAACAAGCAAACTCCTCCGGTGCCTAATGGGCACACATGCTATGCAGCCCTGATGCCCCACATGGAGGCTGTTTAAAAGGGCTACCAGCCAGAGGCAGCTGCCCCTAACTGCCCTCAAGTGCGCCCACCGGCCACCTTGAACCTCCAGCAGCAGCCCAGATAAGCTGCCCAGGAAAGTGTCTTTGATTGCAGCCTCCTAACCATGTCTACCCAGAAGTAAGCCCCATTGTGTTAAATGAGGCTTACTCCCAGGAATGTGTCTTTAGGAGTGCAGCCTAAGTACAATGTTTTGTCATCATTTTGACATACAGTTAATATTTTTATATGAATATTTTTGGGGTTTTGGAACCAATCATCTGAGTTTCCATTATTTCCTATGGGGAAAACCACTTCACATAAAGTGCGTTTCACATAACAAGCATGCCTCTGGAATGAATTAAACTTGTTATGTGAGGCACCACTGTATTTCTTTTTTAAAATGTGCAACTATTTCCCGGAGGCCTTGCTGACAACAATTTTCTCTCATTTCTGGAACAAATAACATTTTATTCAAGAGATGTTGGAAACAAAATGCATATTTACTGATGGAACTAAAGCAGTACCTTCAGAAACTTGATAAGTAATTGATCTGTGTTTTAGAAAACCCTCAGGAATTAAAAATAATTTTTTCGTACTAAAGCCAATGTTCATTGAACATGTGATCATTATTGCGCCCTGTCATTTAGTTTCCCAGTGTGATTATTGTACGGAGAGCTACATCCAAGGGCATTAAAATCTAACTCAGTGGTCCTGAAGATGTTTTATAAGCCAACTAGCAAAAATGTGCCTGCATTGCGGGAGTAAAATTCCCCCCTACGCCATCCCCCCACTGGGCATCAACCCCTCATGTGCATCAACCCCCCATGTGCATCATCTGCAAATGTGCAACATCCTCATGTTCATCCTCCCCATGCACATCATCCTCCCATGCATCAATCCCATGCACATCCACTCCCCTGCGCAACATCCCCCATGATCACCCACCCCATGCGCATCATACCCCATGCACATCATACCACATGCGCATCAACCCCTCCATGCGCATCACCTCCCCATGCACATCACCTCCCCATGCACAACACCCCCATGTGCATCATCCCCCATGTGCATCAGCTCACATGTGCATCACCTCCCCATGTGCATCATCCCCCATGCACACCACTGCCCATGTCTATCATCCCCCTATGCACAACATTCCCTATGTGCAACATTCCCCCATGTGCAACATCTCCGCATGCACATCACTCCTACATGCACAATACAGTGGTGGGCCCGGCCTGGTCCAAGAACCAGTTCTCCAGAAGTGGGCGGGGCCAGGGTCAGGGGCCAGGGTCAGGGGCTGGGGGTGGGGAGGTTTTTAATTTTAAAATTAAAAAAAATTAAAAAAAATAAAATTACTTACTTCTGAGTAGACCTGCATAGGATGGGGCTCTGAGGCTGCAGTCCTCTCCACACTGGCCTGAGAGTAAGTCCCATTGACTATCCTGGGACTTACTTCAGAGTAGACCTACTTAGAATGGGTCTCTGAGGCTGCAGTCCTCTCAGCCATGAGAGGCTGGAAGAGCGTGGTGCGTGGATGCTCCTCAGCCTCCCCGGCCGGGAGACTGGGAGAGTGCAGAACCGGTCCGCATGGTTCTGGGGGCCCCCTGCTGCTGCCGGCTCACCAGTGGCAGGGGGATTGGAAGAACAGGCCCCCAGAACTGGAGCGAACACCCTTGTGTCCACCTATGGCACAAAATCCCCCATGTGCAACACCCCCCATGTGCAACATTCCCCCATGTGCAACATCCCCGCATGTGCATCATCCCTTCATGCACAACATCCCCCATGCACAACATCACCCATGGTTATCACCCCCATGCACATCAACCCCTCATGTGCATCACCTCAATGCACAGCATCCCCCCATGCGCAGTATCCCCCTTGGCAACACCCCATGTCCATCTTCCCCTCATGCATATCACCCCCTCATGCGCAACATCCTTCCCATGCACAACATTCCCCCATGCACAGCATCCTCCCCAGTGCAACCCCACGTGCACAACACCCCTCGCCCCAAACAACATCCTTCCCAGAGCACCAGGCACAGAGCACCAAATTAGCTAGATGTTGGTCAGTCTTCCATGTTAAGTATAGGATAAAATATGTTGCACCCCTTTTCAGCCCCTTAAGGGTTAAATTTCTCCACATTACTTCTTGGTGAGTGTTGATATCACATGATATCGCACATGATATCACATGATATCCAGGGTTGGGACAGGGAAGTGATCAGTCACCAATTCCTCAATGTAAAGTATAGGGAGGAAAACGCATTGTGCTCCTTTTCACCCCCTTCTTGTGAGAATTTCTGAAAACCGTTTCTTAGTGGGTACCTCCATCACGGAAGAAACATCCTCCCCAAATTTCACACTTCTAGGCCCAGCGGTTTTGGCTGGGCATTGATGAGTCAGTGAATCAGTGAGTGAGTCATATTATATATATGTTTATATATTATATATATAGATGAAAGACTTGTAGGGAATGGGCTAGTATGTGGATAGTTTTGTGAACACAGAACACATGTTCCAGTGTCATTAATTGGCCCTTGATGGTGTGCATAGTACACTGACAGTGGCCATTTTATGAGTCCTGCCCAAGAGGTGGTGCAGTCACTGCCTGACCACCGGATCCTGTTGTCTCCACCAGATCCAGGGGCAGAACAGGGTAGAGAGATGGAGTAATGTGAGAGTTTGGGGAGGGGAAAAGATATCATGAGAACTATATATTGGCAACTGCAACTTGAAATATCCTCCTTCTGCCCCTCCTCCACATTTCCTCTTCCTTACCCACCTTGGATATGTGACAGCAAAGTAGTTGGTACAGATGTGAGTCAACCCATTGGGCTCAAAGGGTTACCCCAGAGCATTCATTCCTTTATCTGTGGGAGATTGCTGTGATTCCCCCTTCCCCACCCCTCACCCCCAAAATGCAGTGTCAGGGAAGTATCAGAGAAGACACTACATCAGTTGGGTGGGATTTTGGGCTGCAAAACTAATCACAATCTCTGTGCATATGGTCAGTATATACATGGATTCCATGTGATCAGTGATGGGATTCAAAGAAATTAAGAACCGGTTCTCTGCCCATCTGGCAGCCACTTTTAAATGGCTATTTTTAAACTTTATATGTCCTATCTCTCGTTAACAACCGGTTCTATAGAGTAGGTGCGAACCTGATGGAGCACACCAATGCATGTGATATTGAATGGTCAATCCACTCTCATGCCGAGGGACTGAGATCTTGCCTGACATTTGCTCTTTTAACTTGATATTCATAGTGAGGTCTTCGCATATAGATTCTGTTTTCAGTCATATACAGATCTGTACAAGATATACAGACTGTGCTAACACTCAGGCCTATGTTTTCTTGAGGTTTGCAATTCAATGTATGAAGGTTTTGAAGAAGCAAGTATATCATGGTGTGTTGGCTATATGTTAAGGGTCTATATGTGCATTGTTTGAATGATGTAGTTGGATGGGGTAAGAATGCTAAAAACCAGGGTATATGGATGGGGTGGGGGTGAAATTCAAGCAGTGGGAAGATCTGTTGAATCTGCTTGAGGGTGACAATGAACCACTTATATGTATCATTTATATATTACCTGGATCTTATTTCAAATGCAAAGCTCACCCAGATCATTATATAACTTGGCCCTCAGTCAGGACAAGTTGTACTATTCTCCAGCATACTTCAAAGCAGTCTTCAAAATTGCATGATTAGTCTTCATTTCACCCACCTAAGCACAAATAGTTTGAAACAAGCCACTATAGTGTAGCTGGCAGCAAATTCAGTACACAAATAATAAAGTATTGCAAATCACTGGTATAATAAAGGGTTGAGCTTCCAAAAGAATGCACAACAGTCAACTAATACTTCATAAAACCTGCTGAAGTGTCTGTTTTCCTGTTGGAATAGATAAGTCTGATTGGCGGAGCTCCGATGTCTGGAAAACACAGGAATGCCTGAGTAAAACCATCCTAATGTAGGAAGAGCATTTAATTACATGCTCGAGGGCCTCTTCACATGTTCCTTCCCCTCTCCCAATCTGCAGCAAAAAAGAAAGATGATAAGGCTGCCATTCAAAAGTCACCCATGTTCTCCTGTCAGTTTGCCAGAATACCATCTTTTTCCTTTGAGGACTTGAAGATGTGTACAACGGCTTTAAGTTTAACCCCCTGATTTATCCCATAATGGCAATTTCCCAGTGAACTAACAAATCCAATAACTCCACGTCTTCACTCAAACTCATCCACTTTTCAGTCTTCTAGCACAAGTCTCTTTTATATACTGGTTTTCTCTTGGGCAACATCATTATGGATGAAACAAAAGTACTGCTTTAAACTCAAAATAGTCAGAATCTGCCTCATTTTCTTTGTACCATGTGCTGCCTGTGGAAATAACAATAATTTGAGATACTAGAGCTATATCCTGCATGTATTTTCTCTGAAAGGTCAATACTTCCTGATAATAGCTGAATACTGAGAGGTTGCCTTCGAAAGATCAAAATCACAAAAGCCACAGCCATGATATCTCTGGCTGTGCTGTAAAAGAATGTGAAGAATCCTTAGAAAGATCTATAAAAAACCACTTTTCATGCAACCTTTGTCAAACCAGGTAAAAAACCCCACTAAGAATGGATATATAGTTACTGCGATAACAAAAAGTTTAATTAGCATTTCTCGGGAGCAGAAGAAAAATATATAACTATTCTCCACTCCCAAATGCTTGAATGTTTCCTTATCTGATTGTGTAAAGATTTTTATAACTACACAGACTTCTTAAACAAGGAGATCCCATGTTTCATACTTTCTAGAATCATTCATTTCAATGATTCCAAAATTTTTTAGCACTGGAAACTACTCTCAAAAAATGTTTTACTTATCACTCAAGCTTCAGATGCTATATAGATTACTTGACCATAGTGTTCCCCCCAAGAATGCGGATTGTTTAACTTTGAGGTACATAGTCTAATCTAATTGTCTAGTCTAGATTCTAACTGTCAATATCATAACCCACCAAAATTAGTTCAGACCCACTCATGGACCATGGTTCCTACAGTTTGGGAACCATTGATTTAGGCTGCAATCCTAATCTCCAGTTAGGCTGTCATAAACCCCGAAATAAATCCTGTAAGGCCCTAAATCCTGTAATGACGTAAGGCACTTCTGCCCCACTCTTGGGGGATTAGGCCAGTGTACATGAATATGACAACCTCAGCACACCACCACAGGAAGATATGCCAGGTGAGTTAGGCCAGCCTAAATTGGTTAGGATTGCAACTTTATTTGATTTCACTTCTGCTAGCAATTGATGTACACTTCTAATATCAGACTAAACTGTGTACATATATACCTAACCTAAATATCAGCAGATTTTTCACCCATGATTTTTGCTCGACATGAATATGATTGGCCCTTTAAATTAAAATATACAGTAAATGGCTCTTTTATGCCAGTGATTCTCAATCTTTTAGCACCAGGAACCACTTTTAAGGGGAAAAAATCTGTTAGGACCATAAGAAAAAATATCTGTTAGGACATCACCACCATAAGAGATGTCATGATTGGAAGTGGCATCATAAGCAGGAATTTTTTTAACAATCCTAGGCTGCAATCGTAACTACGCTTACCCAGAAGCATATTGTTTACATTTCGTAATCTGGTTTTCCCAAATGCAGTCATGTACCATGGTAGTATCAAATCTAATACATTGATTATAATATACTGAATTAAATGGGGACCCAAATGAATTTGACTTGTGTCCATCCTATAGGGTCCAACCCATAATTTGAGAAACTCTGCTTCAGCGCCCCCACCTTAAAAAACAAATCTTGCTCATCGTGGTAATGCTGCAGGCAGGCAATCAATCAGTCTCCCAGGCAGGCAATCAATCAACACTGCTGTGTCTGAATGTAAGATGTAGTGAAGAGAGGTAGGCAAGGAGGGGGCAAAACTGGGCCGGTAGAGGGAGAGATGGGAAAGGGAGGCTGAAAGTGTCCATTGTTTAGCAACTCTCCACACCCTTTGTCTCCTTGGACTTGTCCTATCTACAGAGCTAGCGCAGATTTGTGGAGACCCATAGCAGAGAGACACCGATGTTCTGTGGGGTGGGAAATGCTATGTTTTTCAGGCACCTGAATGTTGGTGTAAAGTAGATCTTTTCCCTCACTTTCAGAGACAGTTGCAACTGGAAAAGCAAAGCGGTGGAGACTCATTTTTTACGTATGAACCTAGACCTTTTTGAGTTTTCTCCCTCCAACAACCATCAGATCAGGAAAACTGATTCTGATTTTTCTAATGCGTAGTTCTTACATACGCTTCGCAAACATGATGCCTGCTAAATAATTTATGTTGCAATTGGCAATTGTGCTAACAATGCATTGTCCCCCAAAAACAATTTATGGGGAAGGAAATAATCCATTTGAAAATCATTATGTTTAACTAAAAAGATAATGCAAAATGCCTTTTAAATGGTAATTTGGTTATGACAGCCTGGAAGCCTTTTGAAGAAAGTCTGTGGGGAGAACCCTGTGCTTTGCTAGCTATAGCTTGTTAGACTAGAACTCCATTTTGCCTCTTAACGAATCCCTTCAAATGTTAATCATTATGTTCCATACTACAGAGTCTTAGAATTGATCCTTTAGGTGTTGTAATACTTAGTACTTTCATTTCTGAAGCACTTTACAGAAATCATCCTTCTGTTTTTTCCTGTTAAAAAAAGTAAATTTGTATGATTAAACTAATGTACGAGTGAGGCAGAGTTGCCCATCTTTCCCCCTCCCAAAGGCTTGTGTACTGATTCTTATAATCTCTTCCAGTTTGCCACACAGCATGCCACTGATGCCTGTGCAGAATGGCTGTTAATGCAGAATCACATGCAGAATCTCACGCAGAACACTGCATGGCTCTCACATATGGATAACATGGACTGGAAACACTATAAATTTGATGGTGAGATTGTCAGTAGAATCAAAGATAGTGAATTATCAGGCATTGGGGAAGATGGAGGCTGGTGACTGCCTCTCTTGTCCTTCTGCATGGTTTGGCAGCAGGATGTTAAGATATGCCTTGTTCAGGCTGATCAGATGACCGGACATGCCCACAGACCCCCAGAAAAAGGGGAAGCTAAGCAGAAAGTGGGAAACACCCCTCTCTCTGCAATTCCCAAGGCATTTCTGGGCCATTTGGACCTTTAAATCTTTTCCTGCTCTGGGAAGGCTCTGACCTTCCCGGAGTGGGGAAACCAAGAGGTGGGACCAGGAGGAGGTCCCTCCCCCACCTACTGGTTGGCCAAGCAGGCCACTAGCCTCATGCAGGAGGGCCTGCCCGCCTTCCCACCTCTCCAGCACCCTCACCACCCTCTACAGCTGAGCACCAGCTGTTGGAGGCCCCTCCAAGTTGCTGTGCCACCTCCACAGCTCTCCCTGCTGCACCCCACCAGTCCCTGCAGCCCCCCACCTGGCCTCTGCTGATGACACCACCAGATGAGTGCCACCTACTTACCTTTCCTCCCACCTACTTTCCTTTCCCCTCTCCCTCTAGCCTACCTACCTTTTCTCCCTTCCCTACTTACCTCTGCCACCCCATCTCCTTCCCTACTTACCTATCCCACCTCCCTTCTCCTCCCCTACTTACCTATCCCACCTCCCTACTTACCTAACCCATCTCCCTTCCCCTTGCATGGGTTGTGTTGCTGCAAACTGCTTTGAGGGTATCTTACATGTATGTATCACAATGATGTATGTTGAAGTCACTTGCGTGGGTTGTGTTGCTGCAAAGTACTTTGAGGGTGTCTTACATGTCTGGGGTAGAATCCTGTATGTTGAACTCACTTGCATGGGGCTGTGTTGCTGCAACTGCTTTGAAGGCATCTTGCATGTCTGGGTCAGAATCATGCACGTTAAAAGGTTTTCAGTTTTAAAAATTTTGAAATTAAGTACAAGAAAGCAATACAAGTATTTTTGCTTTATTTTAACACCTACATGTGTTCTACATTTTTGGGGGTATCCTACATTTTTTAACAGGGTAGGAATTTTGGCTTGGGGGACATGAATTTTGGGGAGTTTGGAGGGAATTTTGGGTTCAGCATCTGGTCACCCTGGCCTTGTTCTCTTCTTTAGCATGCCATGCTGTCCTCTAAGGGACTTATAGCTTCTCTTTCCCATTACAACACTAATGCTCAAGGCAGTTTACAAAGCTTTAGTTCCTCCACTTCTGCTGTCCTCACTGTGAGGTAGGTCACCCAGGAGCCAAGGAGGGATTTGAACCTGGATTTTCCAGGTCTCACTCCAACTCCCTAAGCACAACATCATCCTGCCCTTCTTTCCTCCTGTCCTCACAACAACCCTGTAAGGTAAGGCTGAGAATGAGTGACAGGGATTTTCCAGGTCTTTTGTCTAACTCCCTAACCACTAAACCATCCTGGCTCTCAAAAAATCCAAAACTAAAACAAGGGAGGGGATGGAAGTGTGAGGGAGAATAGAGTAGAGGTGGCAGACTCAGTGGAGATAAAGGACATGGGGAAGAACAGGGAAAGGGGTAGTAGGCAAGGAGGCGGCAGCAGCTTGTGGTATCTTGGCTCGATCTGGCCCTGAAGGCGGCTCAATCTACCCATCTATTTATTTTGTAGATAAAAATCATACTAGCAAAGCTTATGTAATGTGCTTATAGGTTTTCAGGCTGCTGAGAAAAGAACTGATTGAAGCAAATGTCTCAAAATGTCCTTGGCAAAGCACAGTACCAAATGTTTTGCAAATTGTGTGCATGTAGCTTGGCCACTGGACTTGTTCATGAGCACTTAATGAAGACCAATAAAAGACAGAGAGAGAGAGAGAGAGAGAGAGAGAGAGAGAGAGAGAGAGAGAATATGAATTACATTTATCAAAGTCTGTACATTACAATCCAACCTATAAAACAGGTTTGTACATTTACAGGCAAAATATATGCACATATTTAAGGTTTCCTAGCAAACCTAGCTTCAAAATATTATTGTGATAAGAATTTAAAACTTCATAGTCTATTAAGCAGAGTTGTTAGATCCCATGCCAGTTCAAGGAAACTGGTGCTATAAACCAGCCAGTTAGGAATAATTGGTTGGTATGTTGCAGTAGTGGGCGCACCTATATTTGAGGTGCATACCAACGCCAAGTACATGGAATGTGAAAATCGATCCTGTGCCGATGAAATATATCTACTTAGAGTTTGCTGCCGTAGCCTCCTGGCTGCTTGCCACATATGTAGCCCAGAGCCATGTGTTGTGCAAGAAGACATTTAGATGAGGTCATAATTGATCCAGAAGATGTAAACGTTTGTTAAGTGGAATTCATAAATATAGACAAAGCAAGCGTTCATTAGTCAAAAAACCTTAATAATGTGTCAGTTCACCTTTATAGATTTGAAATAGCTACAGAAATTTGTTTGGGTGTGGATCTTATAATCAAAGTGATAGCAGTGAGGATGCTGTCATTCTCACTTCTTCATAATTTGGGGGCATTAACTGAGACAATTCTTGGCTGTTGCAGTGTAAACCTGACTAAGGGCACAATCCAGAAGTGCACTTGGGTTACCCTATCTCTCACTGGGCTGACCCAACTACAAGATGGGCCACTCTAGTTATTCTGGAAAGGGCTTGGGGCAGCCTAAAGCAACATAGGCTGCCCCAAAACAGGTGGACCTGGGCCTGGGCTGCCCTAGCTGGGCCAGCCTAGGCAGTGCAGGAGAGGCATGTTAAGGGTCTGTTTCCAGGTCAGATATGCCCTCTTCCAGCTCCTCAGAGTTATAGCACCTCAGGAGCAAGTATGAGTTATACCACCTCATATAACAATGAGTAGACCTATAGGGATCCATGATAAGGCAGAGTAAGAATGGCAGTGTTGACCAAAATCTGAGTTTTTGATCAACCTAGCTGCAATCCCTGCCTCTCAACTTCAGGATATGGCACAACTACTGCAGCCCACTAACCTGGGGATATGGCAGGCCACTCAAGCAGCTCCTTGTATTCACTGTAGACTATACTGGCATATCATCAGTATATGATAATGCAGGCACCTTATAATGCAGGCACCACAGCAGTCCCTTGTTCAGTGTGATCTGAGAGGGTCTCCTCAGGAGCAAGCCCTCCCAAGGGGTCACTGACTTGGTGCCTACTGAGCATGTTCTGGAGCAGTTAGGGTAGCCCAGGCTTCCTGACTCTCTGGATGCAGCATAACTTTCTGTTCTGGATTCAGAATAGTTGGGGCAGCCCAGCTGGGACACTCCTCACTGCACCTTCTCACTTTGGATTGCGCCCTTAGATGAGCCAACTTGACTATCTCATAGAAATTATCTCATTATACATGTTCTCTATTGAGACATTATTTTAACTTCATCATTCCCCTTAAAAAGTTTAGTTCTGACAGTGTTAAAAAAAATTAGCTCTAACAATGTTAGGGACCAAATGCCACACTGTTAGGTGCAGCTCAATCTTAACTCCAAATGTCCAGTTGTTGTTGTTTAGTCCTTAAGTCTTGTCTGACTCTTCCTGACTCCATGGACTGCAGCACAACAGGCCACCCTATCCTCCACCAGCTTCCAAAGTTTGTCTCAACTTTAAATTTTGTAACCCTTTCATAGCTTTCCTCCCCAGAAGCAGGAGTTTTGATTTCTTGACTGCAGTCACTGTCTGCAGTGATCCTAGAACCCAAAAAAATAAACTCTGTTATAACTTCCATTTCTTCTCCTTCCATTTGCCACAAATTGATGGGACCAGAAGCCATGATCTTGATTTTTTAATGTTTAATTTTAAGCCACATTTTGCACTTTCTTCTTTTATCCTCACCAAGAAGTTTCTTAGATCCTTCTCACTTTCTGCCCTTCGAGTGGTATTGTCTGCATATCTGAGGTTATTGATATTTGTCCCAGAGATCTTAATTCTGGCTTGTGATTAATCCAGCCCAGCCTTTTGCATAATGCGCTCTCATTGTTAGATGCAACCTAATCAAAATTTCCTTATTTGGATTGAACCCTAGAAAGTATTTTTATTCCACTTTTTTCTCAAATTGGGAGTTTGCCTCATTGAACTGTCACAGTTGGGGGTGGGGGGAGAGTAATTCCAACTGATTATATTACTATTGTTTATTGCAAATTCTGTTTGTTGCTGCAGCAGACTTTCAGTTTAGCTAGTGTTTGCATATAATAAATACACCTTATAGCCTCTCTGGCTTCAAACTTGTTTCTGCCTTTATAAAAGGCAAACAGTAAATACTGTAAGGAAAAACGAAATAATTACTCTGTGTGATGCAGCAAAATATTTCCCACATTTAGCACTGTCTTGTTCTATGCTGACTTGAAACCACTCACTAACACTTCATATTTACAATATAAGTATAAACAGAGGGGTCTTGTTTACATGCCAGAATGACAAGACTCACATTGATGGAGATAATGTTGGAAATGGAACTATGCGACCAGTGAATAATTTCCATTCCTTCTTTGATTTATTTTCTGTCTTGTCATAGATTATGAGGATAATCTTATCATCCATTAGTGCAGTAGCGTTATTTTGTAAATCAGGAATGGGATAAAACTATAATGTGACATTAAGGTGAGCCCTTTTCCAACTCAGTGAATCTCAGTGGTATATTATTGTAGGACCACCAGGACTGCAGGATTGACAGCCCAATCTGTACAGTGATGTAGTTGCATGAACACAGTGCCTGCTGAATCCCACAGGAGAGTTCCATCCTCCAGAGACCTCCTTTCTCTGAAGAAAGCCTATTTGGTGCTTCTGGTCTATTTGGACCTGTACCACTTCTATAGCAAGTTCACATGGACCCAGGTCAGGGGACTAACAGCCCATTCTTATCCCCAGCATCACCACTGAGTTCAGTGGCACCTAAGTGGTGTCCGTGTACCCAGGGTCCTACTGGTGTTGCGTAAGATGTGCCTTACAGTTTGTTTGCAATACCTATCAGTGGCCATTGCACATAGAATTGGTCCTAAAGCTGCAAGGTGGGTGAAGACATTGGCAGGCAGTGAGAGCTAGGTGAGCTACGATGTCCTTAAATTGCTTGAACAAGTGTTCTTAGGATTGCACTGAAATGTAAACAACCTCCATGTAAAGTATTTAGGATTTGAATGTTGGGGAATCCACACACTCAGATCTTCTTGCTTTTTCCCTGCAGTTGAATTCTGCCAGAGGCTTTGCTTTGCAATATTGGAAGTAATTCCCAGTTCCAATTCTTGCCGATCAAGATTTACCAGCAGTTCCAAATGTCAAAAGAAGAGACAGGAACAATAGCTGAAGCATTCTGAATGGCTATGCCTGTTCTCCTCGGAGTAGCTGCCATGCACTGGTTGTGACATATAATCCATTCTTTTTTCCTGTCCGAAGACACAGATCATGTTGCAAGGGACCAATTCTTTTGTAAACTAAAGAAGAATATCTAAACAAAAGCCAGTGTTTTATGAAGCTCACAGTAACTAGATGTATAGATATGGGTGAAAATTGGGCCTTATAGGAGCTCATAGCTTAGATCCTGAGATATAATTTACAAGCCTTTATGCTATATTTGCAAAAATCAAAATTGTGCTTAATGAAAAATACAGAACCTCCTAAACAAATATATTGAGAGAGACAGCCACCCAATTTAAGAAATCAAAGAGGCCCAATCCATAGTGTTTTCTGAGTCAGTACTGAGTCTGTTTATCTTTGATGCATGTGACTTTAATCCTCACAAGTCAGTGAGGCGTGTTCTTTCATATCACTCAAGTTCCCATCCCTGTTTGAAACCAACTTGCATTTGAATAAGAGTTTGCCAAGATGTTGAAAATATGCTTACTTCTACTCCAAAAGACCTTGATAGAGTCGTGTATAGTACTTACTTTCTGTTTCTCAGATGACCATGGTGGACTATGGACATAGGGTGCAATCCAGAGTAACTACGGGAGCACATAAGAGACACCTGTTGTTACTGCACCACCTACTGAAAACTATGGGAAATTCAATTGCAATCCAGAGTAACTATGGGAAATACAATTGCAATCCAGAGTAAAGTGTTCTTACTCTGGAGCAAGCACTCCCTGTAGTTACTCTGGATTGCACCTTATTATCTATGAACATAGTCTATGATGGACTATTCATAATCTTGCAGTTTTGGGGTTTATTTTGAGAGACACTCAACTCCAGATCCCAGCATTCCCATTCCGAAGCTCCCCAAGCCATATTATGATGAATAACTTATTACTGATCCTTAAGACACCTTAGTTGTCAGTGGGTTAATTAGCTTATTCCACACACTGAAAGGTTGTGATGATACTAGCCACCTGATGAGTTAAGGAATCAAATTACAATCCTCCCAGCATGTTGATTATTTTTTCTCTCCATCTATCTCCAGGCGCCAGAGAGGATACTGTTCCTCCAAGCGGAAGAATGGTTTGTTTTATTTAGCATTGTCATTAGGAAGATCACAAAGGTGATGAATGACTGCACAGACCCCTTTAAAAAAGTATTTGCAGGCTGACCACATTTTCTCAAACTGGACATAAAAATCCACCTCTGGTAACAGGTTTGATATAGAAGCAATACTATTCATCAACACTTCCTTCTCTCTGTGAAGGAATACCTTATCTTCTGAGGATGTGAAGTGGAAATAGTAAAGTGAGAAGGAAGTGAAAATATCACAACCTCTCATTTCTGGAGGGGAATGGAATGCGAGAGAATATATTGCATAAGCCCTGTTACCCAAACCACATTTACTGACGCTCCTGATTACCCAAATTCATTGCAATGGCAAATAGCATTATTATTGTTTTTCAGCAACAGGGACATCAGATTCCCCCTAACCTAATTCACCTGCCTGATTTCAGTCCAGGATCTGTAGTGACAGCAAACAGGAGGCATGCAGCGATCCCACAAATACCTGGGCCGTCCTTCTCATTAATGCATCAGGGCCATTTGAAGATGGTGTTATTGGGCTGAGCTGGGAGGGAGGGCAGGTGGCAAGTAAAATCCTACAAGCGTGACTTGGTTTTTTCTCTTCCCCCCCTCATCTTGTGGAAGAGCAGGTGGGCAGCTTTGCCCCCTCTGCCCCCGCAACTGGAGGGCCATTTTTATGACATAGCCTCTGATATCTATCTAGCCCTGCTGAAGTTCTAGTTCAACCCCAAATCTCAGCCTTTAAGAATTCTAAGAAATACTAGAAAGTTGTGGGATTAGTAGTGCAGCAAAAATAAACACCTTCCAGTTTACCAAAATGCTCTCCTAGCTGTAATGCAGTTGGCGGTGCACAGACAAACTACAGATTTGGATGTGCATATTTGTAAGATTACTTCAATTACATTCCTTTATAAAAAGCCAGAAGGCATGTATGTTATCCCCTTGTCATTTACTGAAAGCCATAATAATAAATTGGCTGTAGGCTGTTATCATGGCTGTGTGTCATTGCCTTCATCAAAAGTATATCCAAGAGGAGGCAACTACACAGACAAATGTGCCCTGGTATTGTTTGTGTGAGGGGAAGGGGCAATGGAAACACACATTGCCAGGAGTCCTGTGTAAATTTTCTTGGACTTTTAACTTGAAAGTTCCCACTAGAGATTATAATCAAGAACAGAGGAAGGATATTTCTTTTGATCATTTTTCTTTTCAAAAATAACCACCAGCTCCATTTCCCCTCTTAGGAGAACCTGGCATGTGTTGATCCTGGTCATATCAACCCATAAATGCTCAGTACTGGTGATAGGCATAGCTCCCAATGCAGAATTGAGGGGAGGGATGTCCGGAGCTACATAGGGAGTCCAGAGCAAGGCTCCACCCAAGGTGGCCAGCAGCATCTTAGTGGGGAGGAAGGTTTGAAAGCAAAAGTTGGTGCACAGACGGATGGGGGATGGTGCGTTCGCGGGATATCTCACAAGGGGAATGTTGCATGGTGTTGCATGGGGGGTTATGGGACCACAACTGCATGGAGGTGTGTGTTGCATTGGGGATGTGTTACACAAGTGGGGTGTTGCACAGGGGGTTAGATTACAAATATTCTTAAAATTTTACTCCCACAATGTGGGTACATTTTGCTAGTTTTATATAAAATGCAACAGGGAAAACCCAAACAACTGATGTGCATAATTTCTTTTGTTCATTTCTTTTGTCACTTATTTTGGTTTTAAACCATTTTTTGATCAAAAGAATCATAGGATTCTTATGAAATCCTAACCAAGGCCGGCACAACTCATCAGTCTTCTGTGGTGATGTAGGAAGGGTACATGTTTGTGCAGTATCCTAACCCTCCCCCAGGAGGAGGCACTTATAGCACTTTTCTGACACCCCCAGGTTGGCACAAGTCTTACACTGGCCTTACACTGGCCTAACCGAAGTCGTAATTTCTTTGCAGTAGCATTTTATTACTGTTTTTACTTGCACATAGTAATTTCAAGTAAAACAGATTTCTGCTACAATATTTGCAAATCTCTCAGGCAATACCCTATTGTCTCAACCAGGCTCAGTTATAAGATATCTAGCCATAATCAGAATATTCATTATTAATTTCATTTAATTATCCATCTTTTGAAGCAATCCAGTAAAACACATTGACAATTTAATGGAATTGCCAGGACATCCTATTAAATATTAAATATTGTCTGATATCCAGACAATTTGCATGTATGGAGAATCCCTAGCAGAGTTCTTTAAAATTTCTCACTTGCCAGAATAAAACCATTCATTTCTTATAGAATGGTTGGTGTGTTAACAGAAGTACCAACTTTAAAAAGGGTTTTTTCCTCACTGGGAATATGATAAAAGCGTGTTACAACAGGGTGTCACTTATTGCATTAAAAATATTCATTATGCTATCTCTACAAAGTTATGTCCTAATCAGGTATATCTTCAGTCTGAAATTCTGGAATGTCCATATTAATTCAGCCTCTGATACAAATCCATGGATGAACTTTGAGACCCTCACAATGACCTATTTAAAGAGATGTAATTGAGCTTCATGAGGGATGGACTCCTAAGTCACTGCTATGCCTTTGAAAATCCCAATCTAAATAGTTATTGCCTGCTTTAAAACAAAACACACAATCTATGCCTAGGAAAGACATTACTCACAACTCATTATTCTTGTACAAACACCATCCTGACCTCCAAATGGTGGGTTTAAACAAATGGTATATGAGTGCTGAGAATCATTTATAACAGGGTGGCTTTAGGAAATCCTGCCCTTCTGTTTGATCAATAACCATGCAAATGTTCTGACTTCACTAAAGAGGTCAAACTGGCTGCACCAGAATAGATATGTAGCATTGCTATTCCATTGATTATATACATAAAACTGAAAAGTCAATGATTGATTCACTGGCTGACTGGCAGATCAATGCCCAGCCAAAACTGCCAAACCTAGAAGTGTGAAATTTGGGGAGGGTGTTCCTTCCATGATGGAGGCACCCACTAAGACCCAGTTCTTGGAAATTCCAACTGGAAGGGGGGGGAAAAGGGGCACAACATATTTTCCATATTTTGTTACACTGTAGCAAGGACTCCCCGTAGTTACTCTGGATTGTGCCCTTATACCCGCAAATATAGTATCTCACTCCTATTTTTTATTCCCTTCCTTGAAGTTTACTTGAGGTCAGGCATATAGAAGTATGCTCTGCTCTTGCACTATGTCTCTTTCTCTAAAAAAGAATTGGGGTGGTGTTCTGAAACAGTTTGTGGGGAGGGAAGCTTGTCTGCCTACACTTTTCTGTCAAATACCCATGAAAGAGATTGCATCATTATCATATTTTTATCCTGAGCTAGAGCCATCTCTTGGCTACAACAATGTGCACACTTACCTGGAGTAACCCAACTGAACACAGTGGAACTTATTTCCAAGTAAATATACATCTGATTATACTGTTAGTTGCTTTTCATACTTATTTATTTTATTTATTTAAGTAATTTTTATCCCGCCTTTCTTCCCCCACAGGGGGGAACTCAAGGCGGCCAAACAATTAAAAAACAATAAAACACCACTAAAATTACATATGATAATAAATAGAGATAAAAACACATCAAAATGTAATTAAAATACAATTAGATTAAAGCTAAAAACGTAGACTAAAAACAATAAAACAGAAAAGATAAAAAAGATAAAAGCCCCCCAACCTCTGCCCCCATTTGAAAAGCTTTTTTAAAATAAAAGGTTTTAAGGCTCCGCCTGAAGCTCTGTAGTGAGGGAGCTTTCCTCAGTTCTAAGGGGAGGGAGTTCCAAAGCCGGGGTGCCACCACCGAGAAGGCCCTATCTCTGGCCGCCACACCTCTCATGTCTCTTAGTGGCGGCACAGTCAGAAGGGCCCCCTCAGATGACCTTAGGTGATGGGTCGGATTGTACGGAAGAAAGCGGTCCCTCAGATACCCTGGACCCAAACCGTTTAGGGCTTTAAAGGTCAGGACCAGCACTTTGAATTCAGCCTGGAAACGAATGGGCAGCCAGTGTAGTCGCTGAAGCAGTGGCCCGACAGAGTCGAACCGACGAGCCCCAGCAACCACACGGGCCGCCGCATTCTGTACTAGTTGCAGTTTCCGAACCGTCTTCAGAGGCAGCCCCACGTAGAGCGCGTTGCAATAATCTAGTCTCGATGTCACTAGGGCACGGGTCACCATGGCCAGATCCAAGCGACTCAGATATGGTTGCAGCTGGCGGATCAGCCGAAGCTGAGCAAAGGCTCCCCTGGCCACAGCCGCCACCTGGGACTCCAGGAGCAGCTGCGAATCCAGGAGAACCCCCAAGCTGAGAACCTGCTCCTTCAGAGGGAGTGCAACCCCATCCAGAGCAGGATGATATTCCAATACCCGAGTCGAGGACTTCCAGACCAGGAGAACCTCTGTCTTATCAGGATTTAATCTCAGCTTGTTCACCCTCATCCAGTCCTCCACTGCCTCCAGACAACGATTCAGGACTTCAACCGCCTTCTTGGACTCAGGAGGAAAGGAGAGATAGAGCTGGGTGTCATCAGCGTACTGGTGACACCTCACTCCAAACTTCCGGATGACCTCTCCCAGCGGCTTCATGTAGATGTTAAATAGCATGGGGGATAGAATGGAACCTTGTGGCACCCCACACCGAAGAGGCCAGGGTGCCGAACAAGCATCCCCCAGCACCACCTTCTGGGACCGGTCAGCCAGGAAGGAGTGGAACCACTGCAAAACAGTGCCTCCAATCCCCAACCCGGCCAATCGACCCAGAAGGACACCATGGTCGATGGTGTCGAAGGCCGCTGAGAGGTCCAGCAGGACCAACAGGGACGCACTCCCCCTGTCCATTCCCCGGCGTAGGTCATCCACCAAGGTGACCAAGGCAGTCTCTGTCCCAAACCCCGGTCTGAAACCAGATTGGAAGGGATCCAGATAATCAGCTTCATCCAGGACCCTCTGAAGCTGAGACACTACTACCCGCTCTACCACTTTACCCAGAAATGGGATGTTTGAGACTGGCCGATAATTGTTTTAATTCCACCATACTTTAAGATGGTGGAAGAGAATCACAAGTTTTTGTTCCATTGCAAGATTAGCACTGTAGTAAATTGTGAATGGGATACCAAAGTACTCGTAGGTAGAGGCCACTGGAGTTCTTGAACTGTTTACTTTGCAGAGCTTAAATAGAGGCCATTCATTATGCCACAACTGTACTCTTCCATAGTGCTACAAACTCAGGAGGTCAAACAAGCATATCCATTTCCCACCCATTCCTACCACAATCCTAAACACAATCCTCCCAGTTCAAATTTGAAAGCTTTAGGGTGCAGTCCTAATCTATTTTCTAGAATCGGTATAGTTGTCCCAGGGGGGCATGTACTCAAAATAAGGCAATGTTTGTTCCTTCCCAAGCTTCCTGGTGCCTTGGATAAAGTATATACCTTTTGTCATGGTTGCATTGGTTGCATGCATACCTTGGAGTTAAATTGCCCTTATCCTGAAGCTAGAATATTGGTTAGGATTGTATCTTTAGCTATATTACTTTATGCCCTTTATCTTTAATTCAACCTCTCTCTTCTTTATTCACATGCAAAGTCTGTATTAGAGCAAAACAAAATCCAGCAGAGAACAACCTTTTTCATGGAGTGTGAAGAGGAAACTATATGCACTTCAACAGAGGTGGGCAAACTGAACCACTTTAGGGTTCTGGCACCTTAACAAATGTATAGAAGAGAGAATTTCAGCAGATAATTTCAGAAAGAAATTCAGCTTGTCTCTCACAAGTGGAGGGGAGGAACAAGGTTGGGGATATAGAGGTAAGGGATAGGTCTGATGATAATGGCACATACCAGATCCTATCCAGAAGCTACTTGTCCCTGTTATCTCCATTGACATGGCCCTCTGGTCAGCAGGAGACTTATGGAGGGGTAGCGGGTAAGAGGAAAAAAAATTCCTTTCTCCTTCCAAGCTTCCAGATGCATAGCATACAGTGCACACCTCTTGGTATGGTTGCATTGGAGTGTGTTGGGGGGAGGAAGGGGGAAAGGATAGGAGTCGTCTATATATTAATTATCTGTGCTTCTTGGAGGGGGGATTAGATATGAGTGCACAGCTTGAATAGACCCTGGTTTAGGGGGAGGAGGTTGACTTTTCCCCTCCCCTCAAATTTTTCTGATAAAAATTTTCTAGATGTTTATTCCATTGAGAACATACAGCTACCCATGGGGGAAAGGGATTACCACCACCATCACCACTACCCATGCCATGCCATGGTTTGGATCTGATTCCCATTCTCTCCAGCTGCTTTTCACTTAAAAAGAAAGAAACCCTGATCACTAAACATCTGCATCAGGTGCAAGAAATCATTACTGAGATAACAAATCTACCATATTTCTGGGAAGTACCAGTTCAGAAAAGTCTTATATTTTCTTTACTGTTTTCATTGTATCATGCAGACTGAAGGAAGTAGACTGAAGGCAGGTGTTTACCTTCCTTATCCTTTACCAGAACGTAACCCGGAGAAATGAATGAATAATGTCGCGATGACTTCTTTAGCTTGTGTGGGTCTGAGCGAGACGCTTAAAATTATTATGAGAATATAGCATTTCTTCGTGTGATCCAATGTCAGCTGAAAAGCTCTATTAACTAAATTGGCCATCAACCAGTTGGTCTGTGCTGCCTAATGGGGTTTTGTACCAAATGAATATTTTTCAGCGCGTTAGAAATGTCATGTTTTAATCAATGCCTATTTAAATGTTAAATCTAATGAAAGCTTTAAGTAAGAGAATAGACATGAGCGCAGAAGGGTTGCCATAGAAACTACGGTGGTATCTGTTTAGTGGCGCGGGGAACACTTAAAGCGCAGCCCAACCACAGTCTTGAGTTCTCAAGATATTCCTCTCCTGAGCTAATGTTACCAGACAGATGAAAGGATAGAAGGAGTTCAGGAAAAAGAATACCTCTAGGCTGACCCTAGCATTGGAAAAGCAGAAGGCAGAGACTGGAGAGGAAAGATCAGCTTGGGGGTGGGGGAGGAACAGGAGGGAGTGTGTTGATGATGAAGGGTGACAAGTGAGGTTTGGGGATCTGGGGGCAACCCTACACATGTCTACTCAGAAGTATGTCCTACAGCACAATCCTAATCCTGTTAGGCCTTCACTACTCCTGTGCTGGACTGGGGGTGTTGCAAAAGTGCCATATGGCACTTCTCCACCACTCCTGGGGAGGTTAAGCCAGTGCGTAGATAGGCACTGGCCTCCCCACACCACTGCAGGAACAGGGAGGGGGAGAGTATGCCAGTGTAAATTGGTCAGGATAGTGGGGATTGCGCTCACATTGTGTTTAACTCCCAGGAATGTATGCACCCCCTAATTAACGTCGCGCATGCTCTCTAGCTATGCTACTACATCAATTCATTTAGGCTGCAATCTTAATAGTTAGGCTGGCCTAAGCCCTGGCTTAAGTCCTGTGCTGATGTGGGGGTGTCACAAAAGTGCCTTTGTGCCACTCCTGGGAGAGAACCATAAAATCCTAGAATCCTAGAGTTGGAAGGGACCTAGTAGGTCATCTAGTCCAACCCCTGCCTGTAATAGGAAATCCTCCTAGAGTATCTCTGACAGGTGGTCATGGAGCCTCTGCTTGGAAATCCCCAGTGAGGGAGAGTCCACCACCTCCCTCGGCAATCTGTTCCACTGCCAAACTGCCCTCACCGTCAGGATTTTTTTCCTAATATCCAACCAGAATCTCCTTTTTTGCAGTTTGTACCTATTGGTTCTAGTTCTACTATCAGAGGCAGCTAAGAACAAATGAACCCCTTCCTCTATATGACAGTCCTTCAGGTATCTGTTAGGTTAGGTCTGAGAGGGTTAGGACAGCGCACAAAAATGCACTGGCCTCCCCTACATCACCACAGGAAAGGGAAGACAAAGAGTTGTGCTGGCCTAAGTTAGGAATGCAGCCTTAATTTATGTAGGAATGAAAAATCAAAAGCCTCCTGGTATTTGCCTTTTGAAAGGCAGACAAAGATAGGGGCTTCTTCTGACCTTTTATCCCATAATAGGAGAGGGCAATATTTTGAAAGCAGCAGTGAAAAGGTTGAGCGGGGCCAGGTGAAAAGGACAGCAGACATAGGAGGATTCCCTGAACTTTCCCAAAATAGAGGTAGGGTTACCAGGCGAAGGCAAGCAGCAATCCCGTATGCCATATACGCTCCTCTCATGAAATTGGCATCACATCTGGGTGTAGAAATACGCTTGATTTGAATATTGCATTTTGCATCTTTTGTCTACAGCAGTGGGGATGGGGTCACAATGAAGTTTCAGGGGGGTTGTAAAAAGCTGCCATCTTGGAATCTGGCAGTGGGTGACACCATCTTGGAATAGGGAACTGTCAGCGCAGTCCCAACCCCTGGTTATGTCATCACAAGTCCTGGCACAAAGCCCGGGCTAACCTGAAAGTGTTCCAAAATTCCATAAAGCACTTCTGCGCCACTTCCGGGGGATTAGGGCAGTGCATAGATATGTGCTAGCCGCCCCAAGTCATCATGGAAATGAGAAGATGAGTAAGTTGTCCTGCCTAAACTGGTTAGGATTACACCCTCAGGCTGCAACCCATACTTTCATGGGAGTAAGTCTCATTGAACACAGCCGGTCTTTCTTCAGAGTAGAAATGGAGGAGTAAAAACGAGGTTTTAAAAAATTTTTCCCAAGCTATCACATCTCTACTATTATTCCGATTAATTTTAAATAGAAAAGGGGGATACAAATACTTTGGGGGAAAAATAAATCTCTTGTCTGAACTATCACAAAGTGTGCCCAATAAATTAATTGTTCCTGTTTGTGGAGAAATAATCTTGCTTCATATTTAACATTTTTTTATTTTTTATGGGGGGTGGGAAGCCGGATCCTATAAGAAGTGCATTCCTTCACAAAAGAGAAGCAACTTTATGTTGAAGCTAACCACTGGGTCATCTAGTTCAATACTGTTTACTGTGACAAGCAGTTCTTTCCCAGGATTTTAGAGAAGAATTTTGTTCTATCCTTTATGGAGGTGCCAACAAATGAACTTTGGACCTTCTGTATGCAAAAATATACATGCTATCACTGTGCTGTGCTGCCTGAAACATTTGACAATGCAGTTTGGCTTCCTAAATACTTTTTATAAAAAAATCTAAACATTTTGCTAGTGCAGGCTGCTGCAAAACTCTGTAAAGCACTTTGCAACAGTGCTGGTGCACTGGTGAGAAGGAGAGTCTTCCCACACATGCTGGCAGAGTGTCAGAGGCCCATCAGAGC
Organism: Cryptoblepharus egeriae; assembly: GCA_030015325.1. Taxonomy (NCBI): domain Eukaryota; kingdom Metazoa; phylum Chordata; class Lepidosauria; order Squamata; family Scincidae; genus Cryptoblepharus; species Cryptoblepharus egeriae. The sequence continues at coordinate 135,021,647 of JAREYC010000001.1, forward strand.
CCGTATGCCTTGTGTTTGGGTTGTGGTGGAATGAGACAGGGAGAGGGTGGAAAGGAGATGAGTTGGGGTAGGAACAGGCAGATTGAGCCAGGTGGCATGAGGCCAGCAAAATCCTAATCCCCTTCCCAGGCCTAATCCGCCTGAATGAATTCATTTGTAGGCTATTTGCACCAGTGATATTTCTGATGCAGGTCTGAATTATATCATAGTGACTGCTGGGGCTTACTACAGTTTTTAGTTTTATATCTTTCTTGGGGTGGAGTGAGGAATCAGGACAAAGACCTCTGGCAGCCACAAATCATCTGCAGGATGTAGCAAAAGCCACGCCGGTACTACTGCATTGCCACACTGGATTTTACTTAGGATTGGCCTGTTAGTGTACCTAATGCTATGAAAAATACATTTGGAAATACCTTTGAACTAATTAGCAGAATTGGAAAAAAAGAATTATTAGATAAATGGTCAACAAACATACATTTTAGGCCCTCATCCAGAATTATTGCAAGTAATGTCATTGTGGAATGTACATCTTGATCCACGACTGGTCTCTGCATGTGCAACAAAAATGTAAAAGAAAATTTGCAGCAATTCTGTTAACTTCTGTATATTTCTCTTGTTGCTTGGTGCTAAATTGTCTTTTGATCCTTTTCTCTTTGGTGTTTTGATTCCTGTGTGAATGGTTTCGTTTTTTATACACCACCCACATCACAACCCGCTATTATTCCCCCTTCACCAATTTAAAACTTTTATCTCTGATTTCCTAAAGTAATATAGGCCTTTCTCCTGGGACATGCATTTCATTTCTGCAAAATAGAAAACGTGACCTGATCATCAAGCTGTTCTACTGTTCTCCTACATATAAAATCATAGAAGGAAGGAGGAATTTTTTTTTTTAAATCTCTCATTTTGTTGGCTCCTGGCCACAGTAATTTCCCCATCATATGGTTTTCTTTACTTGCATTTTACAAAACGAGAGGGCTGAGTTAATGTGCCTGTCTTTCCTTCAGTGACACTGGATTGATTTAATTTGGACTTTAGTAATATAATAACAAATGAAATCAAGCCCGCAAAGGGAGCTGCAACTGCTACTGGATCTCTAAACAGTCTTCAGGCAATAGTCTGGCCTTCTGCTCATCTTGACCTGATGCTTCGGCCGTAGTGAGGGGTTGTCCATATTAGCAGTACATTCAGAGGTCAGAGCATAGAGGTCATTTCCCTTGACATGTGACTCCCGAATCAAATCAAGCTGCCAGCTGAGCATTCTTCAAGCCTGAAGTCACTTCCATACCATGGACATTTTTTTTCTTGAAATTTGATTCATCAAGTGAACAATGTATACAATGGCTGAATATGAAATATGTTTTAAGAAGGGTTCTGCCTAAGATGTTCCGGACACATGGCAGTGGTGCTGGGAGAGCTCTCTTTGGAGCTTGTTTTGTTTTATGACTTCTGACTGTAACTTTGAAGCTGGGATAGGGTCTACATAAAACTTAGTTTCCTTCTATTGAGTCAGGCCACAAGTCCATGTAGCTCAGGCTGGACCCAGTGATGGGCCGTAATGGGCCCAGCCTGGCCCAACAACCAGTTCCCCGGAAGTGGGCAGGGCTAAGCAGGGTCAGGGGGTGGGGCCAGGAAAAATTAAATTAAAAAATTAAAAATGTAATGGGACCTGAGTAGTCAGGTTGGGCTCTCAGGCTGCAGTGCCAGCCACACTTTCCTGGGAGTAAGCCCCATTGACGATCATGGTGCTTACTTCTGTGTAGACACACAAAGGATTGGGCTCTCAGGCTGAAATCATACCCACACTTTCCTGGGAGCAAGCCCCATTGAAGATCATGGTGCTTACTTCTGAGCAGACACACAGAGGATTGGGCTCTCAGGCTGAAATCATACCCACACTTTCCTGGGAGTAAGCCCCATTGAAGATCATGGTGCTTACTTCTGAGTAGACACACAGAGGATTGGGCTCTCAGGCTGAAATCATTCCCTCACTGTGCTGGGAGTAAGCCCCATTGACGATCATGGCACTTACTTCTGAGTAGACACGCAGAGGATTGGGCTCTCAGGCTGAAATCATACCCACACTTTCCTGGGAGTAAGCCCCATTGACGATCATGGTGCTTACTTCTGAGTAGACATGCAGAAGATGGGCTGTGAGGCTGCAGTGAGGTGGAGTGGCAGGGGCAGCCAGCTGGGCACTTTTAAATTTGCCGCGCAGCCCGGCGAGGCACCCCAGAAGCTCCAGTGGCCGGGGAAAGGACGCTCCGGTGCTGGGGATTGTGGGGTGCCTCGCCAGGCTGCACGGCAAATTTAAAAGTGCCCGGCTGGCTGCCCTTGCCGCTCCAGCGGCCGCCGAATCGGTCCCCCCGGTTATCACATCCCCCTGCCGCTACCGGATTGCCAGCGGCGGGGGAATAGCAACATCCGGCCCCCAGGGACTGGACCGGACTGGCCTCAGCCCAACACTGACTGGACCTCATCTGCTGTTTTTTAAAACTGTCTTCTAACGTTGGTTAGTATTATTATTCCCATGTTTGAGCGGGTGGTGGCGTCCCAGCTTCAGAGGATCCTGGATGAAGCTGATTATCTGGATCCCTTCCAATCTGGTTTCAGGCCGGGGTTTGGGACAGAGACTGCCTTGGTTGATGACCTACGCTGGGGAATGGACAGGGGGAGTGCATTCCTGTTGGTCCTGCTGGACCTCTCAGCGGCCTTCGACACTATTGACCATGGTGTCCTTCTGGGTCAGTTGTCTGGGTTGGGGATTAGGGGCACTGTTTTGCAGTGGTTCTGCTCCTTCTGGCTGACCGGTCCCAGAAGGTGGTGCTGGGGGATGCTTGCTCGGCACCCTGGCCTCTTCGGTGCGGGGTGCCGCAAGGTTCCATTCTATCCCCCATGCTTTTCAACATCTACATGAAGCTGCTGGGAGAGGTCATCCGGAGGTTTGCAGCTCTATCTCTTCTTTCCTTCTGAGTCCAAGGAGGCAGTTGAAGTCCTGAATCGTTGTCTGGAGGCAGTGGGGACTGGATGAGGGTGAACAAGCTGAGATTAAATCCTGATAGGACAGAGGTTCTCCTAGTCCGGAAGTCCTTGACTCAGGTATTGGAATATCATCCTGTTCTGGATGGGGTTGCACTCCCTCTGAAGAAGCAGGTTCGCAGCTTGGGGGTTCTCCTGGATTCGCAGCTGCTCCTGGAGTCCCATATGGCGGCTGTGGCCAGGAGAGCCTTTGCTCAGCTTTGGCTGATCCGCCAGCTGCAACCATACCTGAATCGCTCAGATCTGGCCACAGTGACCCATGCCCTAGTGACATTGAGACTGGATTATTGTAACGCGCTGTATGTGGGGCTGCCTCTGAAGATGGTCCGGAAGCTTCAATTAGTTCAGAATGTGGCAGCCCGTCTGGTTGCTGGGCTCGTCAGTTTGACTGTCGGGCCACTGCTTCAGCAACTACATTGGCTGCCCATTTGTTTCTGGGCTGAATTCAAAGTGCTGGTCCTGACCTTTAAAGCCCTAAACGGTTTGGGTCCAGGGTACCTGAGGGACCGCCTTCTTCTGTACAATCCGGCCCGTCACCTAAGGTCATCTGAGGGGGCCCTACTGACTGTGCCGCCAGTAAGAGACGTAAGAGGTGTGGCGGCCAGAGATAGGGCCTTCTCGGTGGTGGCACCCCAGCTGTGGAATTCCCTTCCCATAGAACTGAGGAAAGCTCCCTCAATACAGAGCTTCAGGTGGAGCCTTAAAACCTTTTATTTTAAAAAAAAGCTTTTTAGGGAGCAGAGGTTGGGGGGGGGCTCTTGTTTTATTGTTTTTAATCTATGTTGTTTTTATTTATTCTATTATTCTATTTGTGTTTTTAATTATGTTTTATGGCAGCCGCCTTGAGTTGGGCTAATTTGCCCGAGAAAGGCGGGAAATAAATAAATAAATAAATAAATAAATAAATAAATAAATAAATAAATAAATAAATAAATAAATGTTATAGCTAGTGAAGCTGAAGTGAGATGGTATCAGATTTAGGGTGCAGTCCTAAATTAGATTTGTGCAACTCATCAGTCCTTCCATTCATGTGGTGATGTAGGAAGGCAAGTGCATGTCTGTGCACTGGCCTAACCCTCTCCCAGGAGTGGCACAGAAGTGTCTTATGGCACTTTTGGGACACTCCCAGGCCGGCATGGGACTTGTGCTAGGACTTATGCCGGCCTAAGTGGAGATTTGGATTGCAATTTTAGGCAACCGAGTGAGTTCATAAGAAAGGTAATATTGGCACCATCAACTTCCTAGCCTACAGCCCACACTACCAGCTACAAAGGAAGGCATGATGTTTATTCCTAAGTCCAGTTCATTCTCACTTTTATGGTTTGGACCACAGTATGTATATATGAACATCAGAACCCTTCCATTCAGTATAGGCAAATCCCAACAAATGTGCCAGTAGCATAGCAAGTTGAAGAGCAGATCTGTGTTGTTGGGTTCTGATGCAGCAGTTTTCTTCTGAAACAGACCTTATCTGACATCTCCAAATTATGTGAGTTTTGGGGGGTCAGGGGGTAGTTCAGTTCAGCATAAATAGCTTACAAACAAAATATTCTATAGGAGGAGTTGTAGCATCTGATTCAGAGATGGGCTGGCCCCATTCCAAGATCCGGTACGCCGGAAGTGGGAGGGGCCAGCCGGGGTCAGGGGGTGTGGGCAGGGCGAGGGGCGGGACTGGGGAGGGGCGAGGGGCGGGGCGACGTTGGCGCCTGCGCAGTGCCTGCTTAGAAGCCGGCCTGGCAGGCTGGCCTGGCAGGCGGGCTTCCAAGCAGGCTCTGCGCAAGCGCCAACACCGGTCCTCGTGCAGAGCCTGCCTGGAAGCTGTCCTGGCAGGCGGGCTTCCAAACAGGCTCTGCGCAAGCGCCAACACCGGCGCTCGCGCAGAGCCTGCCTGGAAGCTGGCCTGGCAGGTTGCTTCTAGGCAGGGTCTGCGCGAGTGCCGATGTCGGCGCTTGTGCAGAGCCTGCCTAGAAGCGGCCTGCCCGCTTCTAGGCAGGCGGCGGTGGGCGCAAAACATGGCGGACCGTACCGGTCCGCTATGTTTTGCATTTCCCTGTCGCTGGCGGTACACTAGCGGCAGGGAAACGGGAAGAGCCAGTACGGGCGCGTAGGCCCGTACCGGTAAGTGCCCACCACTGTTCTGATTGGATTGCATCAAATCCAAGTTCAGCAGATGCCTTCAAAACATTTTCATCTGACTTTTTGGAGACCTTCCAACATGAAACTGCTGCCTTTGCTAGCAGATCCACCAATTGTATGAATAAACCAATAAAGGCATGAAACCAAGTTGTGGGTTTACCCTGCCTGACCTTGAAACATCATAAATAGATTGCAGAGGAATTTGCTTTCTCCTCTGACCAGTTCCAACAATATGTGATGCCTGTGGGAATAGCATGAAAGTGCATGCTAGCATGAAATAGCATGAAAGAGCATGAAAGTGTCACCAAAGAGTGACTGTCTCCATCATATGTACTGTACTGTATATGTACTGTAGACAAACACAGTAACTTGTGACAAACATAGTAGCTTCATTTTAGTAATAGCTTCCTCTTGTGTGTTTGCATGGTGTACCACCTGCCACATATGTGCTGTATGCTACAATAATTGCATGATGTTGTTTTTCCCCCCAAACTTGTCAATGATCTTTGTACCTGTTATGAGTTTATCTCATATTTGTTCTGCATATTTAAAATATGAAGATGCCTTGGTCTCCGCATTTGATGACAACAATTTATTCAGAACATTCTTGATACCACCGCTGCCTGTGATGCAGTGTGCAGTTGACAGACTGCCAGCCAGGCTTTTGGTCCCCACAGCCACACAAGTCGCATTTCATCATAGGAAGCACAGAAGGACTGTAATTAGTCAAGGAAATGGCTGACAAAAAAATGTCACAGGTATAAATGGAGGCTTATCAAGGTTTTACAGCAATACCATATCATCCAGTACTGTGACCTGCATAAACTGTGGCACTTGCACATTTGTATTGGCTGGTTTGTCATTAAAAACTTAAGAATTGCAAGGCCTGTCTTGTTAGTTCTGTTTTACTGATACTAGAATTTGTCTACCACATATTTAGCTTTACCATCTTCATAGGATTCTGTGGCTCAGTCCAGCTTCAGAATAACTTTTATTCTGCATTGGTGAGACCTCACCTTGAGTACTGTGTTCAGTTCTGGGCTCCTCACTTAAGAAAGATGCAGCCAAACTGGAGCCAGTCCAGAGGAGAGCAACAAGAATGATCAGTGGGATGGAAGGGAAGCCCTATGAGGAAAGGATGGGGGAACTTGGGATGTTCAGCCTGGAGAAGAGGAGGCTGAGAGGAGACATGATTGCCCTCTTCAGATACCTGAAGGGCTGTCATAGGGAGGAAGGGGCTCATTTGTTCATAGCTGCTACTGAAAGCAGGACTAGAACCAATGGGTACAAACTGCAAGAGAGGAGATTCCGGTTGGATATCCGGAAAAAATTCCTGACAGTTTGGGCGGTTCGGCAGTGGAACAGACTGCCAAGGGAGGTGGTGGACTCTCCTCACTGGGGATCTTCAAGCAGAGGCTCAACAAGTACCTGCTGGAGATACTCTAGGAGAATTTCCTGCTGCAGGCAGGAGGTTGGACTAGATGATCTAGTGGGTCCCTTCCAACTCTAGGATTCTATGATTCCCTTTGTTCCAATGAGAGGATAGTTAGGAAGCAGCAGCAGTGGACAAAATAATGACCATTTTCAATGGTCCCATTCCCATTATAGAACCATAAATTTTCCCTGGAACCCACAGATCTTACCAACTGATCCTTAGATCATCTTTCTTTTTGTAGAAACCACCATTTTTAATATAATTTCTCCAAATGCTTTCCCATCTGCTTTACTAAATGTGATAATTAGAGATTTATGTTGCCAGTATGGAAAAACAATTGTTTTATTTCATTTTTTAAAATAAAAAGTGGGACTGTTTTTCACTTCTGAGGTAAGGACAGATAACTGAGATTAGGACCGTAAGGATCTGACAGCCCAGTCCTGAATGCTATGGCTCTGCTGGGTGCAGTGGCTTTACTGTGGCACTGCCAAGGTTGCAAGAGGTCTCACTGGGGAAAGAAGCTTTTGTCCCCCTCCTCTCAGGAAAGCCTCTAGCCCATGCAATGGGGCTTATAAAATCTGGGCTGGCTATTTTGCTTGCGCGGACCTGAGAAACGCTGTGTCAGGCTTTCCGGGCAAACAAATCATTCAAGATCTGGTGGAGCAGATTTCCCCCCCTCTCTTACAATACTAGAACATGGGTTTATCCTGGACTGACAAAAGATTCAGGAAGGACAAAAAAGGAGGATTTCACACTGTATGTCATTCATTCATTGGATGCCACAAGATGTGGTCTTTTGCTCAGCTCGCTTTAAAAGAAGTTTAGAAAAATTCATGGTGGATTATTCTGTCTCTAGAGTCTAGACAGTAATGAGAGCACTTCTTAAAATCTGGTCTCTTAGACTTTGCTTTCACAATATTTTTCTCCCAAGGCTCACAATTTTGAATTCAAAATCTGAAATCCACTAGAAGATACTGAAATTGTATTTCAGCTAAAATCAAAACTCCATAATGGGCCTACGGTCTACCATTTATGACAGATCTTTCCAGCTTTTAAAACAGATCAGTTTTGGTAGGTAGCTATACACACTCTGCCTAGATAGTACAAAAATCTTCAGGGGTCAGGACTAAGGGACAGCAGAAAGATAAAACTGTATGGACAGCTGTTAAATCCATAAGATTGTGTTACTCAGCTTTTGGTCAGCAATTCACAAGAGGCAACCATGCCTCACGAGATCGTATTTATGAGGAAACAAGGACATTTGCAAGATGTTTCCGTCATACCATATGGGAAACAATGACAATGTTGTTCATACATCTAAGCAGTGTTCTTGCTGCATGAAATCTAGATTCGGAATGCTGAGAATCTCTTCCATATGTGCATGTAAAGTGTCTTTGCAGTAGCAGCTTCCCATGAGCTGTTATCTTTGACACATGAAGCCAAAGCAGGAGAACAAGAAATTGGTCTCTATTACGCAGGGACAATGTGGCTAAAGGAAAACCATGCCTGCATTATTTCTCCTTGTGATCTTTGGTAGGTGAATGAGGGACAATGTAAAAAAGAAAAATCTTGTTTGTTGAGGTCTGGAAATTTGAGACTTCAGTCTGCTTGGAATTTCCCTTGCCAGCTAAAACACCCCTTACTCAGATTACCTCAATTCAAAATGTACTAAAAGTTGAGGATAGTCATACTGTGTTTTTATAACTGGAGGGTTTTGTGCCTTTGATATGCATACCAAGCAATATCCCCATTTAATTCTTTATAATAATAGTCAGTCGATGTTGGCCATAGATATAGATGCTTTGAATGAACAATCCATGGGGACTGACCTTCCTAAATAGGGTCTTGTGCAAACTTACACATCATCCTGTAAGTGACACTCAGGGCATAATGTGAATTATGGCTTAGTTTGAAAACCTGTTTTCATGGCCAGGTGTCATTTGATAGATGGGACTGAGCTAAATTTGGAAGAGAGGGTGGGATTTCACAAAAGTCTCCATCAGCACTGAAAACACTTTTTCTGATGGCTTTGATGATACTGCAAAAGTGTGTTTTTATTTTTACAGATTCCCTAATTGTCTGGCCCAGAGGTGTCCAATTTTTTTTTGGCAAGAGGTTCACATCATCTCTCTTAACACTGTTAGGGCTGGGGAAAAAAATAATTGATTTACATTTCAAATTTGAATAAATTTGTATAAATGAATAATTAGAGAGGGAATGAATGAATGAAGAAATGAATGAATGGATGAAAATCAGTTCATAAACACTTTCAAACACAAAGAGAGGGAGTGATCTTCAAACCAGTTCATAACTATTTTCATACACAGGAAGAGGAGGTACATGCAGCTTCCCTGGTCCTTAAATACCCTTTGAAAGAGAGGGGAGCAGAGCTCTCTTGCCTCTGGAGGATTATAGGACTTGCCCATGTGCTGGATGGAGGGAGACCATCACAAGCCACATGGAAACTTTCCTGTAACTGGCCTTCAGGCTGATGTTTAGGCATCCCTGTTCTAGCCCATCAATCTGATCAGAACAGGTTGTATTGCCTTCACTCAAAAAAGTTTTATTTGCCTTTGATAATACAAACAGACAATTCTTCTTGAAAATGTAGTGTTGTGACACTGTTAAATCAGGTTCATGAACTCTGACAGGCTAGCATTGTGTACACAGGAATGAAAAAAATTATTTGAAGCAAGGAACCAAGGGAGGGAACCGGCTGTGAACAGCCTCAACAAATGTAGAAAGTAAGGACCAAAAAAAATAACATTTAGCATAGCCCTAATAAATATCCCTATATATAAAACTGAAAACTCACTCACTCACTCAACACCCAGCCAAAACCGCTGGGCCTAGAAGTGTGAAATTTAGGGAGGGTGTTCCTTCTATGATGGAGGGACCCACTAAGAACCAGTTCTCCGAAATTCCAACCAGAAGGAGTGAAAGGGGGTGCAACTCATTTTCCTCCCTATACTTTCCATTGAAGAATCCCTGACTGAGGGACACTCTGCCCCAACTCCTGGACCTAGAAGCATGACATTTGGGGAGGGTGTTCCTTATGTGACATGAACACCCACCAAGAACCGATGTTGAGAAATTTAACCCTGAAGGGGCTGCAAAGGGTGCGACGTGTTCTTGTCCTATACCTAACATGGAAGACTGACCAAGATCCAGCCAACTTTGTCCTTGGTGCCTGGTGCACAGGTGGGGGGGAGGTTGTTCGGAGGGAGGGGAGGATGCTGTGCATGGGGGATGATGGGCATGGGGGGTTGATGCGCATGGTGGTTGATGCGTTTGGGGGATGCGCAAATAGGCTGCGCAAATAGGGGTGGGGGATCATTGGCTGATGTGGGGATGTACCTGCATCCCCAAAGAGGTAATGGTAACATGGATGGTGCAGAACAGCAGATTAAGATTGACAGAGAACTGGTTCGAAACCACTTAACTGGCCTAAATGAATTCAAATCATTTGGACCGGATGAGCTGCATCCTCGAGTTCTGAAGAAACTCGCAGATGTCCTTGCAGAGCCTCTGTCGATCATCTTTGAGAAATCCTTGAGGAGTGGAGAAGTGCCACTGGACTGGAAGAGGACAAATGTAGTCCCAATCATTAAGAAGGGGAAAAAAGAAGACCCAGGAAATTATAGACCAGTCAGTTTGACTTCAATCCTGGGCAAGATATTAGAACAAATCATAAAACACACAATTTGTGCACATCTAGACAAGTACTCGGTGATCAAAACAACCCAGCATGGATTTACCAAGAATAAATCTTGCCAGACAAATCTGATCTCCTTTTTGATTGGGTTACAAGCTTACTGGACAGTGGCAATGCTGTGGATGTCATTTATCTTGACTTCAGCAAAGCATTTGACAAGGTCCCACAAGACATTTTAAATGGGAAGTTGGGAAAATATGGGCTAGATGAGGCAATCGTTAGGTGGATCCGCAACTGGCTCGATGGCCGCACTCAAAGGGTTTTAGTAAATGGGTCTGCATCAACCTGGAGATCGGTTTCAAGTAGGGTACCCCAGGGCTTTGTCTTGGGCCCTGTTCTCTTTAACATTTTCATCAATGACTTGGAGGAAGGGATACAGGGGAGCCTGATCAAATTTGCGGATGACACCAATCTGGGAGGAGTAGCAAACACAACAGAAGACAGGAGAAACCTCCAGGAGGATCTGGATAAACTGGAATACTGGGCTGTAACAAATAGAATGAATTTCAACAGGGAGAAGTGCAAGGTTCTACACTTGGGCAATAAAAACCAAAAATACAGGTATAAAATGGGGGATACTTGGCTTGGCAGCACAACATGTGAGCGGGAACTTGGAGTCACCGTGGATCACAAGCTGAACGTGAGTCAGCAGTGTGATGTGTCTGCAAAGAAGGCAAATGCCATTTTAGGCTGCATTAAGAGGACTGTAGCTTCCAAGTCGCGAGAAGTTCTAGTTCCTCTTTATTCAGCATTGGTGAGACCTCACCTTGAGTTCTGTGTTCAGTTCTGGGCTCCTCACTTTAAGAAAGATGCAGCCAAACTGGAGCAAGTCCAGAGGAGAGCGACAAGAATGATCAGTGGGATGGAAGGGAAGCCCTACGAGGAAAGGTTCGGGGAACTTGGGATGTTCAGCCTGGAGAAGAGGAGGCTGAGAGGAGACATATTGCCCTCTTCAGATACCTGAAGGGCTGACATAGGGAGGAAGGGGCTCATTTGTTCTTTGCTGCTTCTGAAAGCAGAACTAGAACCAATGGGTACAAACTGCAAGAGAGGTAATTTCGGTTGGATATCCGGAAAAAAATCCTGACAGTTCGGGCAGTTCGGCAGTGGAACAGATTGCCAAGGGAGGTGGTGGACTCTCCCTCACTGGGGGTCTTCAAGCAGAGGCTTGACGAGCACCTGTCGGGGATGATGTAGGAGGATTTCCTGCTGCAGGCAGGGGGTTGACCTACTAGTCACTAGATGACCTACTAGTCACTAGATGACCTACTAGTCACTTTCAACTCTAGGATTCTAGGATTCTATGATTTTATGATTCTATGATTCTATGTTGCGCATGGAGGATTGGTGCACATGCACATGGGGAATGATGTGTATGGGGATGATGGGCATGAGTGGGTTGATGCTCATGGGGGATGTTGCACGTGGAGGGCTGATACGCATAGGAAGATGATGCACATGGGGGATGTTGTGCATGGGTTTGGATACGTGTGGGGGCATGATGCACATGGGGGTTGATGCACATAGGGGGTTGATGCGCATGGGGGGTTGATGTGCATTGGGGGGATGGCATGCAGGGGAATTTTACTCCCACAGCAGGCATCCATCAGTTTTGAGAGACTATGGAGGGTTGATGCACATAGGGAGATGATATACATGGGGGATGTTGCGCATGGGTGTGGATGCGCATGACGGAATGATGCGCATGGGGATTGATGTGCATGGGGGGATTGATGCACATGGGGAGTTGATGCACATGAGGGGTTGATGCATATGGGGGATTGATATGGAGGATAGGCTGTTACCCAAGCAGCAAATCCCCCCTCTCCATGCCACTGAAATAGTCCAATGGAACGGCAGAGCCAAGACGATTGGTTTTTGGAAATTCCAGGCGGAAGGGGATGAAAAGGGGCACAATACGTTTTCATCCCTATACTTCCCATTAAAGAATCCCTGATTGATCAAGGCTCTATAGGAGGGTGATGCACATGAAAGGATGTTGTGCATGGAGTTTTGATGCATATGGGGGTTTGATGTGCAAGGGTGTTGGTATTCATGCAAGGATAGTGCCCATGGGGGGGGGGGTTGGTGAGCAGGGGAGGGTGATGTATATGGGGGATGTTTTGCATGGGGGATATTTTACTTCCGCAACCCGGGTACATTTCGCTAGAAAAAATGTGTCTCTGTACATGTGCAAAGTGTATTATCATAATCCCCAACTTTCTTTCATGCCTGGGATTTGGCTGAGAAGCTTGGAAAGCCTGGGTTGGATTGTTATGGAGGATAGGCTGTTACCCAAGCAGCAAATTCCCCCTCTCCATGCCACTGAATTAGTCCAATGGAAAGGCAGAGCCGATACAGTTGGATCCAGCTGGCATCGCAGACCTGGGCTAAGGACAGGAGCTCACCCTGTCTTGTGGGGCCAACCCGGGTCTCGAACCCTGGCCTGATGGTTAACAGGCAGCTAATTAATAGCTAATGGTTCCCTGTCCCAAAAGGGCTCACAATCTAAAGTGCAAAAAGAACAACAGCAGAAGCCACTAGAACAGACATTGCTGAGGTGTGGAGGGCCAGTTACTCTGCCTCTGCTAAATAAAAGAGGTGCCAATTCATATCCTGTAGTGGGGAGGGGGAATTGCAGGGATCTCTTTGGGGTAAGAGAACATTTCTTCTTTTATGTATGTGGGGGTTGCCTACTTGGGCCTGGTACAGTTTTGTGATAGGATATTGGCAGCATACTGGCCCTTCTAATTCTGTCCCTCCCAGGCCTAATCTGCCCATTCCCCACCCTTTTCAGGCTTCCCCCATCCTTACATTCTCTCCTATTGACTTACCTGCCTTTTCTGACTGGCACTGACTGCTTTACTGCACGCATAAAATTGGGCATTTAGCTTTGCTCTTGTTAAAGTGAGGCCTCTTTACACAGATCATTCATAACTATATATTTGAGGGATGATATTCACATGTTTTCATGTCACACTTAGGGCTAATACAGACACTCTGTGCATTGTATGTCTTAAGAAAAAGTGTGATTGATACAGCCGCATTGGACACTTATTTTTAACCTGGGTTGAAGCTGCCAAGTTTCACCAGATGGTCAGATCCTGATTTACTGTCACATCAAGAACTTTCCAAAACAATCATTTGCAGCACTAATTGAAAACCAAAATTAGTGTCTATGGCAAAGGCATTCAGCACTGTCACCTCTTCATCATATGCTCTATCAAAGCATAAAATAAATGAATGGACATGTGAATCAGCACATTTTTGCGTCCGAACATGAAAGTGTAAATGTGCACAAGGAATAGTGCATTGCATTACCATCCCATTACCATTTATTCAGATGTTAAGTCCCACTGTTTTCAATTGGGCTTACTTCCCAGTTGGTGTCCTTAGGACAGTTTGATGGGCCTTTTAAAATGGAAAAGGAGCTTTCAGCTGTCTTGCAATGATGGTCCAAATATTGAGCTGTGTTGGGCTAGTCACACGCCTGCCACCATGGAGGCTCTGCTGTGCTGATTCCAGTAGGTTGGTGGTGGAAGCCTGTTGTAGGTAAGGTCAGTGGGAATTTCAGGATGGGAAGGATGGGGACAGGGTAGAGAGAGGAAGATCTTGGCAGCACTGGTGTGCATCAGGATTCTATACCTTCATTTTCAACTTACACAGCCCCTTTTCTTTTCTTGGACCTATGCTAGCTATACAGCTGGTTGTATGTCCAAGAAGATCCATAGACCATCCTAGAAGACTATGCAGAGGTTGGAAGAAAATATTTTTACTTACCTTTGGCAGGCCTTCTGGTTGACTCCCCCAGCATTGAATACTGACTCCCCTAGCACACCCTATGTAGCACAATCATAACCATGTCTACTCAAAAGTAAGCCCTATTGTGTTCAATGGATCTTACTCCCAGGAAAGTGTCTTTAGGATTGCAGCCATAGGCACAGCGTGTGGGTGGGATAGGATTGGGCCATTAATGTACAGAAATGTTCGGTCACTATATTTTTAAAAGTATTGCATTGTGAGGCTTTATTCAACTCCTTGAAAGAGGGGTGGAATAGAAATATGACAAATAAAATTATGAAATTATGGTGGTGATACAATTTCTGATCTTTAACTTCAGCTGATATAAGTCCCCCATCGCACTTGGCTTGAGTAGTGCTACATTGTCCCAACTTAGAATTAGACTTGTAGTATTGATTTCCTGTGCTTGTCCACAAACATGGCTATTTTTGATAAATGCACATGATCTTGAGAAAGGGCCGGTGAGAAAAGCATCTAACTATAGATCTGCTTCTGCATTGTTTTCACTACAGAATAAATCTGTCCATTCAAGCACCTGCTCCAGTTGATGAAGAGGTCATATTTTCCAGATAATTTTTAGCTAAGAAAACAGGAAGCAACATGTTCTTGCTGCTATATGGAGGTTTGCTATCTCTGTTTTGTAAATTCTGTGTTGATGTCACAATTTACAAATTATTTTACAGTCCAGGATGTAACTAGGAAGAACAAATCCACGTTAAAAAAATTTATTAGGGAATCTCTTGTTCTCACCTGAGCTCTTTGAATGAATGAATGTTCCTGACAAGGGTGTAGATTTGGCTATTGATATGGAGATTAATTTATTAATTTTAGTGGAACATATAGCCCAGTCCTATTCAAGGACTGCATTGGGAACCTATAAGTTCGGCCTGCACATGCTGCCACAAAAATGCTCTAAAGTGCTTTGCAGTAATATAGGGAGCAGGTGTTCTGGCAGAAAGGCCAAAATGTTCCCATATACAGAGTGATAAAGACCCATTGAAGCAGGTAAGCCCAGCACTGGAAATAGAAGAGGGTGGGTAGAAGCCATTGCTGGAAACAGTAGTATCCAGGACAGTTCACCATGCTGACACAATGTTGTAATGACATTTTCGGCTTCCACTTTGGAGGAGGATGTGATTGCAGGCTGACCATATAGAACAGAGGTTGGGGAACAGGAGTGAAATACCCCAATTTGGGTAATAATGGAATTCCTGGGGGTAATGGACCACCTGGGTTTGCATATGAATGACACAGCCAGGTATGCATGACCAGCATAGAGCAGGGCAGGCATTGCAATGGATTACTCTTAGCACCTAATCAGAGATCAAAACAAACAAACAAAAGGTGTGAATTCCTGTAGGGTCATAAGAAGTTCAGGCTATTGTGGGGGGTTGGGGGTTGGAGGGGAGAGAGATCAACAGTGACTCAGCTGCAGGGTTACTCAGGGGCTTACTCTTAGGAAAGTGTGTATTGCATTGCTCCCAAAGTTATGGACCTAATGCTAGAAACAACTTGATGTGCCTGATAATAACTGCTGCTGTGTTTCAACTCCTGCTGCAAAGAGAGACCTGAGCCTGAGAGCAGAGTTGCTTCTTGCAGTCATGATCCAAACTGCTTCTAAATCAGGAGAGAGAGAGAGAGAGAGAGAGAGAGAGAGAGAGAGAGAACTACTGCTAAATCAGCAGTCAGGACAGGAGTGAGACCGGCAGCCATCTGCCTTGTGTAGGTGCACAAAATTTCCATCTTATTCCACTGTCTAGAGCAAAGAAGCAGGTGAGCAGAGGGACCAAGCAGGATTTGGAGCCAAGCAGACAGAAATGAAAAGAGAAAGCATCCTCCTTTGGGTGCTGTTGAAATCTGCCTGTATTCTGAACAGCCCCCTCCCATCCAGCTCCCTCTGGTAAGACCATTTCATTGCTCCTGTATCAGGGTGATCATATCTCATAATCATAAAAGAGAATCCCAAAATGTAGGGCACTCAAGAAAAATGTAGGACATGACAAAATTAAAAATAAAACAATGACCTATTTTGCTTTCATGTGAATAATTAAAACACTATGAGCGCAGTCCTAACCATGACTACTTAAAAGTAAGCCTCATCGTATTAAATGGGTCTTATTCGGAGGAAAGTGTCTTTAGAATTGCAGCCTATATTACTACATTTACAATGATTACATATGATTTATTAATTACAGAGGCTACATGCCACCACACTTTCCTGGAAGGAACACCCCCTGACTGTAGTGGGCATTAATTCTGAGGAGAAATGCCTAGGATTGGGATCTGTGGCTGCAGCTTCTCCACACTTTCCTGGAAGGAAACCCCACTGACTGTAATGGTCTGCTGCCCAATAGAAAGGCACAGGATTGGGCTCTGAGGATGCAATCCTATTCACATTTTCCTGGAAAGCCCAATAACTACAATGGGTCTTACTTCTGAGTAAACTTGAATAGATTGGGCTCTCTTCCCCACTCCAGTTGAATCCTGTGCTTGTTTCAATCATTTGCAGGATCTTGTCCTCTTTTTTTATTATGGTCACCCTGACCCCCACATTTCTCCAATATGCAGTGACCGTATGTCATAACCACAAAAAGAGGACAAGCCCCCCAAAATATAAGACATCCAAGAAAAATGGAGGACATTTTTAAAAGCTAAAAACTCTTATATATATTGTTTTCATGTGGTCAACTTAAACACCGTATTATGTATTAGTACTGTATGTTTAAAACTATTACATATTACATATAATTTATGAATTCCAAGAAAGCTACATGCTGCCTGCTCACAAGAAAAGAGGACAATGAAGATTCTTTTTCCAGGACACAAGGCTAAAACAGAGAAAATGTCCTGGGAAAACAGACCATATGGTCATCCTATCCAATCCATTTTATCCCCTACTTCAAACTTTTCTTCCAGCTCCCCAGAAGCCACATATTTGAATTCAAATAATTAATAATATATTTTTTCCTTCCTTTCAAATCAAGGGGGTAACGTCCACATACCTAAGTATATTTTGGGGTAAGAGATACAGGTTCACAGCCAAGGTCTATAGAACCTTAGTGATATAAATAAAATTTTTTATAGATTTTATGGCTGCAATTCTTGAGGGAATTTCTTGGGAGTAAGATCCATCGAACACAATGGGGCTTACTTTTGAATAGACATGGTTAGGATTGTGCTCTATATCTCTATGCTAGGAGGGAATGCTGGTGGAGGATGAGGGGCCTGGCATACTGCAGTCCATGGGGGTCACAAAGAGTGGATCAAGACTGAGGGCGCATTCCAGAGTAACTACAGAGAGTCCTTGCTCCGGTGTAAGGACAATTTGCTCTGGATTGCAATATGAATTTCTCATTGGTTTTCACTAGGTGGTGCAGTAACTACGGGTACATGTAATGTCTCTTACGTGCTCCCGTAGTTACTCTGGATTATAGGGTGAATGACTAAACAACAAGGAAGGAAAGAAATCAAATGTTCACCTAAAAAATTCATATGAGTTAATGGACCAAATGGACTTGGTGCTTCATTAGCAACCACATTTGTCCTTAGATCCTACAACTATATGTATATGCTGAGGTTGACCAAAGAGGCTTGTCATATTCTATATACTGACCAGAGCCCTAGAAAATAATTTATATACAGCTTTCTTCTTTCAATGATAGAGTCCGATGAGTGCATGGTATTGCAAAAGAAATATTAGCATTGACCAAGATCTAGCTCATTCCTGATCATAGTGATCCCCCTTGAATTGGGAATGGGACATTTGACTAGCAGTTAATTTAAAATCAGTCTAGCAGAGCTGAAGGAGGGGGAGGTTAAGCTCCCAAAATGAGATAAAGGAAAGCTGCCTGAGGAAGACACATGAAGGGGTTTGCAGGATTCCAATTGTGGAGCTATCTAGCTGGGAAAGGGCTAAGTCCCAAGAAAATCTTTCCCTCTTGTGCCAGGAAGATGCTGAGTTATAAGGAGATGCTTTAAGTCTGGGATAACTTGGGCACTGTGTTTATTCCACTCAGTGTTTTAATTCAGAAGTACCATTAGGGTGACTGCTGTATCCAATGGGGGTTTTTTTTTGGGCTGCTGGATAAGGGTATTTCTCTTCTTTCCTTGAGTAAGCCCAACAGCCACAATGGGTCAGTTTGGATCTGGGCCAATTATATAGCTCCAAGCTGGTGGATCAAGTCCAGGAACAGCATTTGGATATGGCATGTGTCAGTGCCGCTAATCACTTTTTAAAATGTCCACCCCCACCTGTCTCTACTCCATTTCATCCTTCCTCCACTTCGTTCAACCTTTTACCTGCTGTTGTTCCCCCCACCCAGTGCTGGACTTACCTGCTTCGATATGTCTTGCAATGACCACTGGCACATATGGACAGCTTCATTTTCCCACTGGCTCACATCATACTTTATGATGCTGTCTTAGCAGTGCATGCCAGTGGAATACATGTTTTGTGGATAGAAACATTGGTTAGGACTGGATCATAAAAACCTGTTGAAATTGCACATTATAATGTTCTTATGACATAAATTCAGAAATCTTCTACTCCTAACCATTTTTGAAGAGCGTATTGAATTATATGTACTTTTAACAGAAGTGGAATTAGGAAGATGACTATTTTCATTTCAAATATAGTAGAAACTTTGCCTTTTTTACGCAGAATCTGAAATCTCTCTCTCTCTCTCTCTTGCTCTCTTGCTCTCTCTCTCTCTCTCTCTCTCTCTCTGTGTGTGTCTGTGTGTGTGTGTGTGTGTGTGTGTGTGTGTGTGTGTATGTGTATGTGTGTGTGCATGTGTAAATAGCAGGCCTTCATCTGCTTGCCTCTGCCAACACATTAGTAATAATGCCATCTTCATATAAATAGGCCTAATGTAATTTATTTTTCTAGACTGAGAATAAAGTTTTAAAAAAATTTTTTGGTAGCAGACTATCTCCCATGATGAAAGCAAACAGTTAAAATGTAATGGTGCCAAAGAACACCATATATCAGTTCCATCTATGGGCCTCTCGGGACTCCTTTACAGAGTCCAGGGAATGCTTTAAGCATTACTGCGGCAATGATGAAGGAAAAAGATGCAGGACGCATTGTTTCTCTAGAAGGAAACCTGAGACAGAAGTCCTGCTGAGCACAACACTACATGGACCATAAAGAGGAGATCCTCTGTTACTGAAACAACTAAATGTTTCCAATAAGCCATGGGAACTATAGAGGCAAACGTCTTTAAAATGGGGACACAGAATATACAACTGTAGTATAGTACTGTAATTCTTGTCGTGTGATTACTGTATTTTTCCCTGAGTTCCTTGTGATAATCATGAATTTAAGAGTTCTGAAATAGGAAATTGGTTGGAGAGTATTGAAGGCAGTCTCCCTAAACAGCAACTAGTGTTAACTAGTGTGGCTGATTCACAAGTGAGCAGTGACATCACTAGCGTTTGTGTCACCCAGTCACCCACTGGATGCATTCTCATGTAGGAGGTGGGGTAATATTCCATGTAGTAGGTATGGTAATGCATCATTGCCCCCACCCCACAGTTTTTTTGTATGTAACCTTTGACAGACTAGGGATATTTCAATGGGGTTTGTTTCATTGCTTTTCGTGCATTGATTGATATGGTATTAGTCCTAAAACAGTGATTTAATATTTTTTTAACCAGTAGGAGTGTCACTTTCCTGTGCACATCACCCAGTGTGGCCTTGCACCCCACACACCCCAGTGATGCCACTAAGTGACATAATGTTTCCCTAAATCAGTGTTTCTCAAAGTGGGGGTCGGGACCTTTGGGGGTCGCCTAGAGCTTTCCTGGGGGTCGCCTAAAGACCCCTGGTGCAGGAGGCCAGGTCAGGCTTGCCAGACCTCTGGCTGTAGCTGCGCCGTGCACTGGGGCTGACTGACAGCCTCAGGGCCCAATCCTATGCATGTCTACTCTGAAATAAATCCCATTATGTTCTGGGGGGCCTTTATTCCCATGTAAAAGTGGATAGGATTTCAGCCTCAGGGCCCAATCCTATGCATGCCTACTCTGAAATAAATCCCATCGTGTTCAATGTGAGCATAGAACACACATTTCATTTGTAACAATGAAAATACATCCTGCATATCGGATATTTACATTATGATTCATAACAGTAGCAAAATTACAGTTATAAAGTAGTAACAAAAATAATTTTATGGTTGGGGGTCCCCACAACATGAGGAACTTACAAAGGGGTCACGGTGTTAGGAAGATTGAGAACCACTGCCCTAAATGGTGAAGGACAAGCTCAGTGTTATTAGCATGCAAAATAGTGCTCTCATTTTCTGCTCTCCTTTCTTGTTTTGTGTACCCCTTTGCTACTCCACCCAAAAGTGGGTGTTCCTCTTTTGTTTAGCAGGGGAAGAGTAACCTGCCCTCCACACCTCAGCAATGTCTGTTCTAGTGGCTTCTGCTTTTTGCATTTTGGATTGTAAGCCTTTTTGGGACAGGGACTCATTAGCTATTAATTAGCTATTAATTTTTTAATTTTCTTATAAACCGCTTTGTGAACTTTTCAGTTGAAAAGCAGTAGACAGACAGACAGACAGACAGACAGATTCCACCATCATTTCAATCTCCTCCTTGCCCACCTACCCGTTTCTTCATTTGGATTGCAATGGTGTCCTGAATATCAGCTGGTTTTTTCCATGTCCATGATTTTCAACCTTTTTGATCTTACAGCATACTGACAAGGTCCTCCAATTGTCAAGACACACCATCAGTCTTTTGACAAGGCGCACCATACTGTTGGTGAGAAACTGAAATCACCCAATGGCCCTTCTAGTAAATGGTCCTCCTCCAAAATCATGTGGCACACCTGAAGACCATTCATGGCAAACCAATCTTCCATGGAAAAGTGGTTGAAAATGGATGCTCATGTTCTTATCTACCATTTTGAAGGGAAATGGGCTGATTGACTATACAAAGAGTGATGTGTGTTCTGTCCAAGGATAGCCAAGCAGAAAAGGAAAAGGAATTCAATATTAGAGCCAGTGAAATTTTGCCAAGACAGATCTCGTAACCACTTATTTACTGAGCAATGACCACAAACAGTGGTATTAGGGTTTCATTGATAAGAATTTAGAAAATAAATGTATGCATTTGCTACAGCCAACAAGAGTGATTCAGCCAACAAGTGTAAGTATATAGTGTAATCAAGAATTCATTGCTTTTATTGCCTTATTAGTTAAATATTTTGGCTTTCCCTTGCCTTTGTAGAAATAATTATTACAAATTCAATGAAAGAAGACAGCTCCAGTCATGGAATTATTCACAATATTTAGAACATCAAGAAGCACAATCATATGCATGTCTCATAACTTGGTGCAATGATAAAATGCGGTATAGTGCTGAATTTGTTATTAAATATTGTAAAATGTACTTAATAGTAATGGGACTGCCTTTTATGCATAAGATAAATACATTTCCTAGACCACATTGGAAATAAACATTTGTTTTGGGAATTGTACGCTGTTGCATTAATAGTGCACAGTTTTGAATCAGCCGGATTTTGGGAACATTTTGTTCTTGCTAGGAACAGATTGGCTTGTTCTTTGAATCACTGTTAGCCAATTTAGCAAGAGTGTTAGAATGACACTCTTGTTCTCTCTTTTTTTTTAACCTAAAATTCCTCATTTGCTCTGCAATGCAAAGCACATGGGCATATTGGATGTGTGAAGAGCTTGCACTCAGTTCACAAGAAAGGTGGTAAGCAGTGCGTGAGGCTAGTAAGGACCAAAAGAGACAAGATGGCTGGAGAACCATGAGTGGATCATTCACATTTATCTCCCACAAATAAATGCAATTGTTGGAGTACATTCAGACCTCAAATCCACTCAGGCCAAGGGAAAAAAATTTTAACTCTTCACCCTTTATGTATTTTCCTGGTCGAATTATTCCACTCTCCCTTGGGTTGGTGTACTGTATTGACAGCATATAGATACCAGTCTATTTTGTTGGAAAAGGGAGAATCTAATAAACAAAGCAATCGGCAGAAGGACCATTTCCCTATAGTTCATGCTGACACATGGCTAGTTTGCTATTATAAATTAATATACAGGAGCAGAGGCTGTTAGGGTTTAAAAAAATTTCAAGTGCTATGTTCACAATCACATGTATCTTCAGAGATATCAGGGATTTCAACAAATTAGGGAACAAAGAACCCTGAATGTGCTTTTTGTGTGGATATAAGGGGATGCTTTTTACCAGTGGCTGCCTGCCTTTCAAGGGTATTGCTAAGGATTCTGTATTCTATTCCTTCCATGGTAAAGAAGAAATCTATATATATATAAAAGAGAAAAGTCACTGACTGACTCACTCACTCACTCACTCATCACCGCCCTGCCAAAACCGGTGGGCCTAGAAGTGTGAAATTTGGGGTGGGTGTTCCTTCCGTGACTGAGGGGTGCACTAAGAACCGGTTTTTGGAAATTCCAATGGGAAGGGGTTGAAAAGGGGCGCAACGCGTTTTCCTCCCTATACTTTGCATTGGAGAATTGCTGACTCATCAACATTCCTCCCCAACTGCTGGGCCTGAAGCATGGAATTCTGGGAGTTCCTTCTGTCACCTGAACTCCCACCAAGAACCATCTGGAGGAATTTAACCCTTCAGGGGCTGAAAAGGGTTCAGTGTGTTTTTGTCCTACACTTAACATGGAGGACTGACCAACATCCAGCCAATTTGGTGTCTGGTGCAAGGGGGGATGTTGTTCAGAGGAAGAGGTTGCACTGGCGAGGATGCTGCACATGGGGGGAAGTTGTGCATGGGGGGATGATGTGCATGGGGAAAGTTGTGCATGGGGGGATGATTCGCATGGGAGGAAGATGCGCATGGGGGACGATGCACATGGGGAAAGTTGCGCATGGGGGATGCTGCGCATGGGGAATGATGTACATGTGGAAGATGCGCATGGGGAAAGTTGCGCATTGGGAAAGTGCTCAGTGCCCGGTGCACTGGGGGGACATTGTTCGGAGGAAGAGGTTGCACTGGGGAGGATGTTGCACATGGGGGGAAGTTGCGCACAGGGGGAAGTTCTACACGGGAGGAAGTTGCGCATGGGGGACTGATGCGCATGGGGGACTGATGCGCATGGGGAAAGTTGCGCACGGGGAAAGTTGTGCACAGGGGGAAGTTGCACGTGAGGGACTGATGCTCACAGCAGGAAGTTGCGCGTGGGGAAGTTGCGCATGGGGGACTGATGTGCATGGGGGACTGATGTGCATGGGGGACTGATGCGCATGGGGTGTTGATGCGCATGGGGGAAATTGTGCATGGGGAAGATGCACAAGGGGGGATGATGTGCACAGGGGAAAGTTGCACACAAGGGACTGATGCGCACGAGGGACTGATGTGCATAGGGTGTTGATGTGCTGTGGGGGGATGGCGTATGGGGAAATGTTACTCCCGCAACGCGGGTATGCTTTTCACTAGTTTAGGGATAAAATGGAAAGGTAGAAAAAAAGTAACAGGGTGTAGGAGGTAGCAACTGCACCATGCAACAAGGTGGGGAAGGGGAACAAGCTGAGCCAGACACTACTGGCCAAAATCTGAAAATAGAGTATTTATGAATAATACCACTATATGTGGAAAAGTAATTTAATGTAGAATGCAATTAAAAAACTGTACTGCAATATTTGTATTCCATCAAATATTATGGCCAGTCTCCCAGCTCTGGAGTTCCAACCAAGACAGGCAGAGTTGGGCAGAGGTCTATTCGGTCCAGTCCCCGGGGACCGGATCTTACAAATCCCCTGCTGCTGGCGAGTAGGCAGCGGCGAGGGGAGGAAGAAGTGGGCGAACCGGTTCGGTGCGCTCAGCGCAGCCTCTCCCGCCGGCGGGGAGAACGGGGAGCCACCTCCAGCACCGCTGCGCTCAGCGCAGCCTGAGGAGCCACACGCCACACCACCCAGCCTCTCCCCGCTGGTGGGGGGGGGCTGAGAGGCACATAGCCCCATCCTATGGAGATCTATGCAGAAGTAAGTCCCATGACAGTCAATGGGACTTACTCCCAGGCCAGTGTGGAGGAGTGCAGCCTCAGAGCCCCATGCTGTGCAGGTCTACTCAGAAGTAAGTAAATTTTTAAATTTTTTTATTTTTAAATTGAAAACCTCCCCGGCCCCGCCCCTTGACCCTGGCCCCGACCCCGCCCCTGGCCCCACCCACTTCCGGCGAACCGGATCTTGGGGCTGGCTGGGCCCAACACTGAAGACAGGTGCTGGTACTCCTTGTTTGCCATGCTTTACGCAGTGTTTCTCAAACTGATCATGATGCACTATGTGAGTTGTGAGCCAATTTCAGGTGAGTTCCCATCCATTTCAATATTTTATTTTTAGTATATTAGACTTGATGGTATATGACTGAATTTAGGGATCTGTACATTTAATAGGCTATTACAGATATATGCTTTTAACAATTTTAGTAAATGGGATTTACTCCTGGGTAAGTGTGGGTAGGATTGATTGTAGCCTAGGATTGGTAAAATTTTCTTCCATTTGATTATGTCACTTCCTGTCATGACACCACTTCCACTGGGCTCTGACATATTTTTATTCTAAAATGTGGGTCTTGATACTAAAAGTTTGAGAACCATTGCTTTACAGTAATTTTGCAGCAACCAGAGCTGATGTTGCCACTCAACTGCAATGGAAGAGCTCAGTGCAGATGCTGGGAAAGTATTGATTGGGCATTCAATTCTTAGGGTGCAATCCTAACTTAGGGTAGAGAGAATGGCCCTTCTAAGCTGGCCTAAGGTAAGTCATAGCCTGAGCTTGACAGGTAGATCATACCCTGAGGCCAAGTCCACACGGCTAGGAGGCCTCTAAGCTGGCATAACTGCTGCTGAAGAGGCAGCAGCAAAAGGGCAGCATGCACACTGGGCTGTGGGAGATGTACCGTATCCTGAGGTGAGCTGTTGTAGTTGTGTCGTATCCTGAGGTTGAGAGGCAAGTCAGGATATGTGCTTAGGCTGATCCAGGCCTCAGAACTGTTTATTTTGCTTACATTTTTACTGACTTATCATGGACCTCTATGGGTCATATTTATTCCTGTTTCTGAGGTGCCCTAAGTAAGAGGAGCTGTGAGGGGGCACATCTGCCCAGGAAACTGGCTCTGGATACAGCCTAACTGCATTGTTTAATCTAGGCCATGCCCTCAACACACCTCTGCCCCACTGCTTAGGTTGGCTCTGCTAGGCTGATGCATGTCTAGCCCTACAATTCAGAGTAACTACGGGAGCATGTAAGAGACATTATGTGCACCCATAGTTACTGCACCACATAGTTACTGCACCACCTAGTGAAAACCAATGGGAAATTCATATTGCAATCCAGAGTAAATTGTTCTTTCACCGGAGCAAGGACTCTCCGTAGTTACTCTGGATTGTGCCCTAAATGAACCTTCGCCAGCCCAAGGCTTTTCTGGTGCAGCTAGACTGGCCTATCTGCTATTATGCTGGCCCAGGTACCAGATAGATTGGCCTAAGTGCACTACAGAATTGCAGCCCTAAGTTCTTCTATAGGTAAGTCAAGATGGAAGAGTTTCCAGAAGGTAGAAAATGCTGGGAAGATTTCAGATTTCATTTCCAAGTTCCGAATGCTCAAGTCTGCCTGTTGGAATAATGTTTTTCTTATGACACTCATAACCATGATCAAAGAGCAGCACTGTTTTATGCATCCATAAATTCTGTAAACAGGTGTTGGAAGATATTTTCAGTTTTTGATTATGGTTTATATTTAGCCTCATTTTCAAACGACATTCCATGTGTATTTATTTGTTACAGAAAATGTGTTAGTGCTTGGAAAAAAGCAGGTAACTCTTTCCATTTTTCAGCCCTTTCTCGAGTCCTATATTCCTGATTCAATTTTTCAGGATATCAGACACCCAGCCTATCAGGGTACCGGATGCCTGAACCTAAAATGGAGGACAAAGTCTTGGATTCCTCCTAGCCTGGCCTTTCTGGCAGGCAATGGCACTACTTGTGTACTCACGAATAAAGCCGCACTATTGGGCACTTTCACTTTCCCATAGAGCTCAATGTATATTTTTTAGTTTTAGTTTTTTGCCCATAACATTTGATAGAAAGGAAATATTTCAAAATTGATTTTTGCATTGGATTCTGCTCTTCAGTATGAATCCAACAACATATGACATGATGAGATACTGCACACCATTGCAAAGTTCAAAAATGAAGTACAAATGGAGGGCAATGAAGCCCTTTTGGAGGACACCCAGAGAGAAGGCTAAAAAGGAGGAAAAATCCAGAAAAATCTGGTCATATGGTCACCCTGCTTATTAATGTGTAGTCCAGGTGTATGTTACCCATATGAGCTGTTCACTCTCATTTCCATGTCTCCTGAATTCTGCTTTTGTTATTGACATATAAGCGGCAAAAGGCTAGAATTTAAAATATTTAAAATATGGCTTTTTAGGTTAGTAAGTGCCTCTTCGAACAATATGCTGTTTTAAAATGAAATTCATGTTTAATACAAGGAACTATACACCTTACACTCAGACAAATCCGATATTGTTGGTTACAAATTGGTTACAATAACCAGTTATTGAAAGTAAACCATGTTGAAAGGCTTCAGGTTGCAAACTGGATTTTAAAAAAGCGATATAAATAAAATAAATACACACTGAGCTCAATCCAGGATTAGACACAAAAACATAGTTTTTGGTTATTTACTGATTTAGCATGCTACCAAAAAACATATCTCTGAACAAGTGATAGATGGAGTTATGGCTGCAATCTTAAAGACACTTTCTTGGGAGTAAGACCCATTGAAAACAATGGGGCTTACTTTTGAGTAGACATGGTTAGGATTGTGCTCTAAGTCAGAAAGGGACATAAATAGGACTAGAGGACTGAAGAAAATTTCAAGAAGAAAGGCAGCTTGGTGGTGTGGCAAAGAATAGGGAGAACACATATTTGACAAGATCGGCAGGCTCCTTTAGAGTTCTTTTGATTCACTATACCAGATAGAACAGAAGTGAATATTTAGTCTCTGTGCAAAATCCCTCTGGATTGTCTGGGAAGGCCCCAAGAATAAGATATTAAGAGCAAAAGTTGCTAGGAATCAAAGGATGTTGTCCACAGGGATATCGAAGAAACCTTTGAAATGTTTCATCACACAATATTTTGCTTAGCAGAAGGTGTTCTTCCCAACACACCATCAGTTATACATTATGCCTCCGCGTCCCCGGAATAGAGCTCTCTCAGGAACGCATCAATCATTATAATGGAGTCATCTGTGCTTGAACACTCACATGGTTTAAAATAATATCTTCTTTGCTTTACATTAAACAACACGGTTCCCTTAACATTGTGCAAATGTCAATAATAATGTATTGCACCAGATAAAAAACAGAATGTGCTTATTCATGAGGATATTAGACATAAAGTGATTTTGAAAAGTAGGCTTGTCAAAGAAAATGAACTCATTGCTGCTTCCACAGAAGTGGAGTTTAGCGGAGTTTGTGTTCCAATGCACAAAATGGTTTCAGCACAGTTTCACGATCCTGGCTTCCTATCAAAAATTCTGGGAATTCTGGTTTTGTGTGGGTGAAGAAATCCCATTTCTTTTAATGGGATTCCCAATATCTTCCAGTTAAATAAGATTCAAACTTGCTTAAAATTGTACATAAGTAGATGTTCACTTCTTTTTCTGAAGAACAAATTATGTATTGGGGAAGGTGGCATAAAATGGATTGAAGCTGTTGAAATAAGCCATCCAAACAATTACCGTTGTATTTTAGCTATCATGATTGACAATTATGATCAGGGGTCTCCAAACTCCGGCCCAGGGGCCAGATGAGGCTGTTGGCAAGCCTAGATGTGGCCCCCAGCAAGACCCTTCTATCCAGCCTTTGGACAAGCCTTATAATCCACTCCAGTACATTCGTATATGTAAATTTATGTGAATTTATTCAAATTTATTCAAATTTATTCAAATTTAAAATGTAACTTAGTTTTCTGGCCCCTGGTCAGAGAGGTGATGTGGCCCTCCTGCCAAAAATTTTGGAGACCCCTGGTTACAATGATTGCAGCACTGATGTACATAGTATTGGCATCCATCAGTCTTGAAATACTATGGTATTGTGCTCGACACTATGCGAAGCACAAAGGCCTGGGTAGATTAATATGGAGGACAGGCTGTTACCCAAGCAGCAAATCCCCCCTCTCCACGCCACTGAAATAGTCTAGTGGAACAGCAGAGCTGATACGACTGGTTCCAGCTGTGTCACAGAGCTGGGCTAAGGACAGGAGCTCACCCTGTCTTGTGGGGACCCAGGTCTCGAACCCTGGCCTTCTGATTAACAGGCACAGTGTCTTAACCACTTGCGCCACTCACAGCTCATGTACATGAGACTTTACAAAATAACGTAAATAAGTGTAAGGTCCCTTGCCCTTTAATTTTAACTGTGGAAGAAGCAACAAAAAGAAAGTAGGGACTGGAGGAAAGGAAAAGGCAGGCTAATAAAGTATCAACGCAAATGTTGTCACATGTATTTAGACTTCTCAAATGTACCTGCTGGCAGCCTCTGCATTTGCTATCTGAGTGCAAATAAAGGCTTTCACCTGCATGGTTTGTCTTGATGGTATTTTTCAATAATGTGCATACCTTATAAACCTGACTACTGAGTAACCTTTGCATGTTATTTAAATATGAACTTATGTGAAATGGATGCGTTCCAAATGCTTCTATCTCCTCATTGTCATTGCTGCACTTAATAATTCACCCTTTTAATGGTACTCTCCAAAACCTGTGGACTGGGAAAAATGTTGCGTAGATTGTATTGTATTCAGAGCAATCTGCAGAAGTCATAGACTCTGTTTAGAAGTAATATAGACCAACTAATGTAGTCCGTGTTTAGATAAGAGGAAATAGTTTTTGCGGTGTCTGAGATGCATAACTGAGAGCAAATTGGTCTTTAAAAATCCACTTTTTAATCAGCTACTCTGATTTCATAATGAAAAAATATATCTCATTTTTATGGCTTCCTCATTTCCAGAAGCATAATTGTGTGTGGGCTTTTTTCTCCTCTGCTTATGCAACCCATTCTTGCAATTCCCATATGCAAGTGATGTACCTTTCTTTGACTAAGGAGCTGTCTTCTTGACAGGTAGATTTATTTGCAAAGAATAGCTAGCTTAAGATAAAACTCATATGTGAAACAAGAGAACTTCAGTGAAATAGCTCCTTTACGTCATTGATCAAGGACACATTGGGGTAGCACTTAAACAATTTAAAAAACCACTTCTTTCCTCACTTGATCAGAAGTTTTACATGACCTTGGAAATTTCACTGTAGAAAACTTTTTACATTTGAATATTGCTTTGGTGCAAAGATGAATCTTTAAGTACATAAATCTGAAAACCCTGACAGGCTTAGATTTCCAAGACATGTAATATAAGGTGTTTAAAGATGTTCATGTATATTATTGACATGCTATATGCTTCTTATGGTAAGTACTAGTGTAATGTACTAGTGTACACTAGTACTAGTGTAAGTACTAGTGTAATGCCCACACTTTCCTCACAGCCATTATAGTGTGGATTGCTGTTCTCACGATTCCACTTCTCATAACAGGTGTAATCAATGTACAGATAGACAGGGCTTATAAATTAATGATGGAATCAATATGGAAAAAAAGAGGTCCCAACTCTCCCAACTGGAATTGCTTGCAAAAAAATTCTCATTTTAAAGTCCCGAATTTCCAAGAGAAAGGGGACAAGGTGAATATCTTCTTCCCTCGGTATAGTTGAGGAAAACTGTATTTGATCTGTCACTTCCTATCTCAGCTTTGGAGAAAAGATGGGTGCTTTTTTTCCTCAGTGCTATGAGGATTCAGTGCTTCTGTCCACCCTGCTCTTTTCTGGTCAGGGAGGCAGTTTTCATGTCATATGAGAAGCAACATAGGAGAAGCAAGAAGGGTACCTAGAGCTGACCCTGTTTAGGGAACCCTCATGTGTACAAGTGTATATGTGAATAGTGGCTTCTGAGCAGGAGCATCGCAGGGGTGCAGTTGACCAGGTGATGCACTGGAAGGATTTGACAAACATCATCCCCCCCCCCCGGTGTGTCACCCTCCAGCATTTCCAGCCTAATGCTGAGCACACTTTCCTGGTGCTCAGCTGGCGAAGCTCAACAGTCACACTCAATGGTTGTGCATGCACACTAGAATTTTCCAGCATAGTGCTGAGCATGCTTGCCTGTCACTAGGCTGGAGAAGCCTAATGCATATGCGCGATGGTCATGCACGCACCTGCACCTCTGAAGCCCCAGCCCTGAGTGACTCAGGGTTGGAGGTTTCAGAGGCACAGTGCACATGTGCGACCATTGCATAGGCACAAAACAGGAGGTGATGTACTTGCCTCCGCATCAGGTGACACAAACCATGGTGGCACCCAGTGGTGGGCTCCAGCAGGTTCGCACCTACTCTATAGAACCGGTTGTTAACAAGAGATAGGACATATAAAGTTTAAAAATAGCCATTTAAAAGTGGCTGCCAGATGGGCAGAGAACCGGTTGTTAATTTCTTTGAAGCCCATCACTGGTGGCACCCCTGCATCTGGGTATGTAGGTAACGGGCAGTGTCTCAGTACCTGGTAATAAAACAAGTAATTGATTTATTTTAAAATAATAAAAGCAGTGGAGTGGAAACTGCTTCCCCTCAACCCGTGTTAATTTTATCTTATTGTAGCCCAGTGTGCTTGGCACAGGACATGATGATGATGACTATGATGATGGATGATGATGATGATGAAGAAGATCTGAAAAGGGCTGATAAAAAGAGGGTTTTAGCTAACTCTTTTAGAATAGCTCTGTTAGTTTAGCCATTTGACAAATGAATGTTGGAGGTGCTGTTTCAAAATTGCAGATTAACACTTGAATCAGATTCCATTCTTCAGGACAACTCTGCTTTGAAAGCATGGACTTGATAGAATAGTCAGGGCTACTATATACCTGCAGGGGCTCTCATGAAATGCTGGATATACTGAGCTCTTGAAGGAAGGTAATATCTCCACTTAGTACAAAGGATGATAAAGATGACTTCTGTTCTCTGAGGAACAGAAAGGCTACTAAAGGCTGCATATAGAAAGGCCCCAGGGACTGCTGGGTGGCGGCTTTGTATAGTAATAGGTTAGCTTCTGAGGGCTTGACGTCTGAAAGGTAGATTATGAAGTGCCTGATGAGGAAGTTTTGGTTCAGATAAAGGTTACAAAAACAACAGCAGCCATCCTAAACCTATCTGCAGGATTTACTAGAAAGTCTGCTGCAATGTGTGGGTTTTGACCTGCTGGAACAGTGGTACATTTTCTTCACATTGGGCTGCTGAAGAAGACAGGCTCAGCTCATTAAATCAATTTCATTTCTACGTTTGGGAATTGAAGTGAAAAGTTAAATTTTAAGGACTAGCTTTTTGCAGTGTCTGCCACCTTCCATGGTGGCAATTCCCTCAGAAACAGTGCTTAGGATTACGCTAAAAGAGAGCTCTGAAACTCAGAAAGTCGTGGATAGTTTTTTGTGCCCCCACCTCTTTTTTTGGATCAATATATTTCATAATTCTCACCTATTAACAAGTGCGAAGTTCCCACTTCTCTGCTGCCAAGCCAGCTAAAGCTAGCCATGTCTAATTCCCATTGAAAGTGAAGGGTCAAGTTAATAACAACAGATTGGTTCCATTCATTTCCATGGGGCTTAGTCATGGCTAATGTAACCCCTCCATTTCTCATTTGTCTCATTTGTTTCTGCTCTGCAGTAGGCTTCCATGATGGTACTAATAATGTCACATCAGCAGCAAGTGACTTCATGCACTATTGGAGCACCTTTTCCAACTGGTGCTCACTGCTCCATGGTGGAGCATTATCCGTCCAAGTTAAGATTGGGCTGTTAGATATTTTCCTTCGGTCTGGTTTGATCAATGCAATAAATGAGCTGTTGGTTGTTGTTGTTTTAAAAAAAATAGAGACAGAAGGTATGTGGGTGACTGTAGGAGAAAACTGCTTCCTGTAGGATCTGCAAGAAGGTATTAAAAATATGTAAGTCACATATTAAAAAAGAGAGTGTGAACAAATAATCTGTGACCAGTCACCTAAAATTAAAAAAAAATTTTTTGGACAGAGTAGACCAAGGTACATAATTTCGTTTTCATTAAAGTATAAAGTTTTTTTATATACAGCGGATGCAGATGTAAGCAGAGATTATGCAAGCTTAGAATAATTCCATTGATCTCCACAAGTTTTCAGTGACAGTATATATGAATGTGTAGGTCACCAGCTGGTCTTTTATGAATCCTACAGAATTGGCTCTGATGAATTTCTGCTATTAGACAGATGTACTAACCTGAGCCTATGGCCCTATTCAGGATATAACTTGTGCTCCAAGAATAGCTAAAACAATACCTCTCCAAAATCTGAACATACATTTGTACACAGATGCATCCTTTCCACTTGACCCATCACAGATAAGCCTATTTTAGGGTAATTCTGAACCCAGAACTGCTTCTGAAGTCCCAGATTGTAAATGTGGTTCAGGATGCCATTAATTTTATTTTGGTTGATTTGTCACTCCCTTTCAACTCCTGAAACTCACTTCTGAGACTCAGCTCACATTTGTGCCTTGAAACTGGTTTAGTTTGACTGGTCCTGTTCACTATATGATATGAGGCATGAGCATGCACATCATAACCTTTCTTCTGGTGTGTCCTTTTGCTTTACAGAATGATATTAAGTCCCAGTCCTAAATTCATGCAGCACTGGCACTGAGCACTCACTCTGACAGTGTGTGCATTAAACATACCACCAGGCACCAGGCTCACCACCAGTAAGAGGACGATATGCTGCTGCCTGGGATGTGAAAACATTGTGGTGGTGCAGCCTTTGAGGGGCTGGAAGAAGGCAGAATGAGGCTAGGGGAGGGCAGGCTAGAGGGAGAAACCAGGGTGACTGGGGGTGGGATCTGCAGAAAGCAGAGCTCCCGTGAATCCTAAACTCCAGAAATGGCCTGGCAGTGGGGCTTGCAGGTGTGCTTTATTGCACATTTGTGTCACCCAGTCACCATCAGGGTGATCAGATGTCATAACCACAAAATAGCGCATGGTCTACCCAAAATTTAGGACACCCAAGGAAAATGTAGGACATGAAAACTTAAAATATTCCAATAGCTTTCATTGTCTAATAAAAACTATATTACTTATTAAATTTAAAACAATTAGCTATAATTTATTACATCTAATTTATTAATCACAAAAAAGCTATATGCTGCCTGCTCACAAGGAAAGAAGGACAATGAAGAGAGACTTCTTCCTCCCACTCACCTTCACTCTTTTTCTGCAGGCCAGACACCTATTTATCCCAAAAAGAACATGGTTTGGGAAAATTTGCTAGTAGTATACAACACTGAGTGCATGCAGGTATTAATTTTAAGTTCAAGTACACACCAGCAAGTAGGACCTGTCTGCAGCTTCCCTATAGTCCTACCTTACCAGATACAGTGCTATATCCTCAACTCCTTTTCAGAATGCTTTGTGACACTGTTTATATCCTGGCACTGTTGACAATTTCTTGAATTTTTTGTCAGGCAATTTTCTCTTTTTGTGTGAATCCAACACATTATGCTCCTTTCCTTAAATTCTGATGTCAGTTTTAATACCTGTCTTGGATCTCGTATCTTCTTTAATTCCTGCATCCGTCTCTATTATTTTAATACAATTCTGTTGTCAACTTTATTTCATTTATTACGGACTTTTCTTTAATGATGGATCTCAAAGGGGCCTATGAGGATTCTCTGGTGATCTCCCATCCAGACTATGGTCAGACTGGGCCCAATGAACATCATGCTGGGAACCTTTTGGGCATATAACCCAAGACAAAGACAAAACCTGTTGCAAATCACACAGTAGTTGAGGGTGTCTGCAGTTTCTTCGCATTTCCCATTTTGGTTCTCTGATTCTCATCGGAAGAGAACACTACATTGTAGATGTTATTGATATGTACTGTTCCTTCCCCCAGGAGAAGAAGTACAGAGAGAATGGGCCAGCATTAAGGGGCATTTTCTGGAACAAAGCTGTGATTTCCTTCGTCTCCACACATCCACAGGGAAGAGCAATTTTGCAGAAACAGAGCGATGGTAGGATAATGGATTTCTCCGACAGAATGATGAGTGAAAGAAAAAAGTAATTACCATTAATGCACCTCAATTATGGCTCAACTTTCTTTCATTTTTCTTAAAGCAGTACGTTCACGGTTAAATTTCTATTTAAAACAAAACAGTTGCCACAGAGCCACCGCTAAAAACCAAAATCCCTCCCAGCTACCGGCAAATTAGCAGTAATGTCCTTATTATACAAAGAGTGGGATGATTGGTTTCTTCCAGGCAAACACAGGAAGTGCTTGTTTGTTTCAAGTGCTACTCCTTCCTCCCCAAAAATTCACAGTTGAACTTAATGTTATAATCAGCAAAGCATGATAATACTTTCTTCTGGTTCCGATTTAACTTTCAAAGCCCTCACAGGATTTCTGTCATGGATCAGTGGCACCTTCCAGCAGGGAGTGAGGTCAGTGGACAGGCTTGGTACACAGGAAAACATGTCCTATTAGAAAAGGGAAATGTTTTCAAATCCTTCAGATCTCCAGCAACTAAAAATAAACTAATGAGCCTTAAATTAACTCCTTTTCTTCACCATAGCATTTTTAAGCTGAGAGAAAGGTATTTATTATCTGGGAAGGACACAGGAAATGAGGCTTATATGGTGCACTTTAAATGGCTGGACTTCCCCTGAATGCTAATATGTTGTGTGGTGTGCAAGCTGGGTAATTGGTTTTTAATCATGATTGCATTGCGCCACATGAAACATTTTATGGAGAGCATCAGGTTGTTTGCGTGTAATGGGAGTCACATTTGCAAACCTCTAGCCATTCCTTTTCAATGGCATCTCCTAAAGCACAATAATAGCGTCAACACTCAACTACTCCTCCAAAAGCTGAGGAGAACCCAAGACGTTTCACCAGCACAAGTGAGTTTAAAATCACGATAGGACAACTGCCATGGCACAACTGCACATGCTGTAGGGTTTTCGTTAATGCCAAGTCTTTTTTACTTTCATATCCCCTACTTGCTTAGTACAGATGGTACCCAGTAACACATAACAAGCATGGAATCTTAGCGATACAACATCTCAGGAGGTATCAAAGTCTATTGACCTGTTTCATCATATACTTTAATCATGAGTATACATAATAAGAAAATTAACTCTCCAGCACAAATATAGATCCATTCCCTGGCTATTTAGTTATTTACATCATTTGTTTGCTGCCATTCCAATGAATCACGCAAGGTGACATGACAATAGAAATTTATTTATTTAAGGTATTTATACAATGCCAACGCAAATATATGAAAATACATAAAAAATAAGGAAGGAGAAAAACTACGTAGAATGCTTCTAACACTATAAAATGAGCAAATTCTAATTTTAATCTCAATTTTTATCTGTACATATGCTATGTCTCCAACAGTCCTCTTTATAAATTTTTTATTTATTACTAGCAAAAATGTACCTGTATTGCAGGACTAAAATTCCTCTTATGCTGTTCCCCCACTGCGCATCAACCCTCATGCACATCCATCCCTCATGCACATCCAGCCCCATGTGCAACATCCCCCATGTTCATCCTCTCCAAGTGTGGGGGAGGGGGAATCATGTCAGGGACCTTTGGGATCCTTGCTCCGGGACACCTCAAAGGCAGGTCTTTCATTGCAGAGAAAAGGATAGGACTGTGCTGTAAATAAAACATCAGATGCTCAGCTTCAATAAGGGTACATACATCTGGGATGTGACATAAATTGTCATAATTCTACTGCATATTATCTGTGCAGGAACACACACACATTTCATGAAGTGCACAGTAAGGAAACAGGTACATTGACATTGCCATAGTGCTGAGCTATGTGCATGGCTAACCCCCAAATCCAGAGTAACTTTGGGACCACCTAAGTGTCTTTATGTGCACCCGTAGTTACTGCACCACCTGGTGAAAACCTATGGGAAATTCATATTGGAATCCAGAGTACCGTAAGTTGCTCTTACACTGGAGCAAAGACTCCCCGTAGTTACTCTGGATTTTGCCCTAAGACAAAATGCGTGGAAGTAGCCTATGTGCAGTGTCATGCTTTTCCCTTTCTCTTTTTCCTTGCATTCTGGAGATAGCTAAGTTTCTTCCACCTGCATGGATTTCTTGAGGAAACAGTCTATATTTCATACAAGATCCAAACATTCTCTGCCATTACTTCACAGTTTATTTATGTTCCTTGATTACAGACTCTTTCTGGCTCATTTCCTTTGTTTTGTTCTTACAAGTGAATGAATGCCTGTGCAGTTTAAATCTGGGTCAAAATGGCAGGAACCATTCTAAAATGAAGTATGCAGTCACATCCTCCATACTGGAAATGCTATTCCCTTTTCTTGGATATGGAGAGTTATTCAATTATGATGGCAAGGTACTCTCTGATCAGAGATTTAGGGTGCAATCCAGAGTAAATACAGGGAGTCCTTGCTCCGGTGTAAGAACAATTTGCTCTGGATTGCAATATGAATTTCTCATAGGTTTTCATTAGGTGGTGCAGTAACTATGGGTACGCGTAATGTCTCTTACGTGCTCCCGTAGTTACTCTGGATTGTAGGGTTAGTGGCCTAATCCTAACCTGAGCCAGTCTGCGTATATGTGTGTATGATTGCATGCATGGGAAGTGTGTGTGTGTGTGTGTGTGTTTGCATGCGTGGGGTGCATGTGTATGTGTGTGACTGCATGCATGGGGTGTGTGCGTATATGTGTGTGTGATTGCATGCATGGGGTGTGTGTGTATGCGCGACTAAGTGCATGCATGGGGTGTGTATGGAAGCTGGTATGGGAACAGGTATTGTGCGGCTGAAGTCTGGGACAAGACTGTGTCTGCTTTGAGCCACTTCACATGTGCATTGTTGGTGAAAACGACTCTTACAAAGAGGTTTTCAATTTTTAAAAGTGTTGAAATTAAGTACAGGAAAGCAATACAAATATTTTTGCTTCATCTTAACATTTGTCCTACATTTTTGGGGGGTGTCCTACATTTTTTAACAGGGAAGGAATTTTGGCTTGGTTAGAAATTTTGGGGAAGTTGGAGGGGACTTGTGGGTTTGGCATCTGGTGACCCTGCTCCACAGTTTGTTCCCTGCTGGGCAGAAGTACCAGGCTGAAAGTGAAGCTCCAATCCTGCCATGGCCCGGCCGTAAAGGCCTCATGGACTGGCACTGAGTCACAGACCAGGGTTGAGGACCCCTGCCCTATGGAATTTCTCAAAGCTATAAAAGCTGGTTGCAGGTGTAGCCTTGAGGGGTTGTGTAATGGGGCACATGATCTGATGGAAACTGCCACCAGTGAGATCTGTTGTCATCATGCCCCTGTACTGGTCTGATCCCTCTTACTTTCATTCCAATTCATCTCACACACCTGCAGACACCTGCTTGTAGGAGGTCCAAGGGGTAAAACTGGCAGCATGAGGCCTTGTGGACCAGATACTGGCAGGACAGCTCCAGAGGAGTGCTGAACCACCAGTTTTGCCAGTGTATAACTTGGAGAAAATTAGACCATAGGGTTGTCAACTTTGATTGAAGCTATTATTGGACATTGTTTCCCCATCATTATACAATGCTTTGATTGGAATCACAATCAAAACAGACAAGATTTTGTTCAGTAGTTAGTGATTAATACTCATTCTTGAAGACTCCAAGCAAATCCTGGAGGATTCCAGGCATCTCTATCAGAGACTGATAATCCTATGCATTCTTAAGGGGCCCTTAATTGAGGTATTTATGCAGCTCGTCTTCCCTTGGGTTCTGGTGCTCCCCTGTCACAGATATCCTCCATAGTGTACATACTAGCATGGAAGCTTGCAGGTCAGATATACTGAACGGAGAGGTCAAAGTCACATTAACATTATAAAAATGCATCAGATACAGAAGGCTTCATTGTTGTGCATGAGGAACGCAGTTCATGTGATCAGGAAATGCAGCGAGGCTTGTGCTGAATGTCAATGAGTTTGTATTGATACTAAGATCTCTCTAGAGAAGTCAGTGGAAGAAAACAAGAAATCGAACAGAAAGAGTAGTTCATCAGAAAATGAGCCGTCAGAAAGTGGGGGATAGCTGTATGTATTTTCACATGCTGTGCAGGATGGTTGTTTAATGCACAATGCCCATACACAGTTTTTCAGGTCCTTTAATATAATGATTAAATATAAATATAAATTATTTAATAAAACTATTAATATAACTGTTATGGAAGTGTTTACTCTTGGAAGACTTAAAAGAAAGCAACACTTTCTGACATCAGTCAGGGACAATCGTTTTTCCCCGACTCTTCCTTAAGAATCAAAATTTGACTGAAAGATTCTTGATGGGGACAAAAAATCTTTATTCTAAGAGAAATGGGATAAAAGCCCAAACACGCTGTCGCAGATTCCCCCTGTGCAAGGAGGCCAATCTGCAACAGTTCAGACATCTGCTACCACTCAGTAGAAGGATCAAACTGGTATTAGCAAACAGGAGACTAGTGTCTACAAAGCAGTGTTATGAGTGCTGTTCTGGTAATAGTGCTAACAGAGGAACTTCATGAAAAGGAAACTCTTTTACTGTGACCTGAAGGTCACCAAATTCCAGATAAATGTCATCTGTGCTCGTAGTTTCTTCACTGGCAGATGGTTGAGAGTCATGAGTGCTTACTGTTCCTTTGTTGATTTTGTGACATGGTTTTTTTCTCCAAAAGGAAAGCCTGCATCCTGGTGGCTTCTTGACCAGGGGCGTCACTAGGATTCGTGTCACCCAGTGTGGGAGGCCAGCACGTCACCCCCATGCAGTGGGAGGGCAACAACCTGGATGGTGGGTGTGGTTATGTGCCATTGCTCCACTTCCATTTGTTTTATGGCTACACGTTTTATAGAATAAATATATTTCAAAGTGGTTTGTTTCACTGCATTCTGCTGCAAATTATGCATCCAGCAGTATATAAAATGATGGGATTATTCCTAAAAACCATGATTTTTAGCCATTTTGGTCACTTGTGGTGTCACCCCCTCAAGGGTGCCACATTTTGAACAACTTATTGCAGTGGTTCTCAAACTGTCTAGCTTGGGACCCACTTGATAGAGGGACAAACTGTCTAGGATCCACTAAAAGTGATGTCATCATCAAACAAATTAAAACAAAAAAATTGTAAATACTTTAAAGTAAATCAAGTAAATAACCTCAACCCCCCACCAACCCA
This sequence comes from Cryptoblepharus egeriae, assembly GCA_030015325.1. NCBI lineage: Eukaryota > Metazoa > Chordata > Lepidosauria > Squamata > Scincidae > Cryptoblepharus > Cryptoblepharus egeriae. The sequence goes on from JAREYC010000001.1 coordinate 135,061,092, forward strand.
CCCACCTATTCCCCCCAAAAATTCAGTAAGATTTTCAACACCCAGTTCAAATTTAAAGTTCATTTATTTAAACAGGTTCAGTATGATTTGGGGTTAAATGCTCAAGTACCATGGACACAGACAATAAAATCTGATTATCCAGAATCATCTGGTTATGACATCATGATACAATCACTCTCTTATCCCATACAAACATTTTAATACCGTTTTGCATGCTTCCAGAAGTTTCTGAAAGGGGAGGGGGTGATCTTGAAAGCAAATCCTACCCATGTTTAGTTTTGAAAGAAATTGAATTTTTAAACATCTCTGTTGATTTCATGCAATATATTTCAAAATTTTGTTTTACTGGATAACACTGCCAATAAACACACATGTATGCATGAATACACACACACACACACACACACACACACAAACTGAAGAAGCCAAAGGAAACCAAAAAAGTGTTTAAATCCTGCAGTAAGACCCACAAGGAAGAGGCAGATCCTAATTCAAATGGGAAGGTGTTCCATAATTACAGTGCCACTAGTGCCTCCATCTTGTTTCTACCCATTTGGCCTAAGTCAGATGTGGCACATATACAGTGGTGGGCACCAGCAGGTTCGCACCTACTCTATAGAACCTGTTGTTAAAATTTCCTGACGATGGCGATCTGGTAGCTGTGGGGAGGGGGATAACCAACAAACCGGTTCCTTCAGCTGCTGGAGAGGCAGTTAAAGGGTGCAGCTGGGAGCACTTTTACATTTGCCTCCAAGAGGCAGCCCAGCAAGCACCCCACAAGCCTCGGAGTCCTTTCCTTTCTATGCTTGGAGCAAAGTGCTCCCAGCTGCACCCTTTAACTGCTGACTCCCAGGAAAGTGTGGCTGGGACTGCAGCCTGAGAGCCCAATCCTATGCATGACTACTCAAAAGTAAGTCCCATGATAGTCAATGGGGCTTACTCCCAGGCAAGTGTGGCTGAGACTGCAGCCTGAGAGCCCAATCCTATGCATGACTACTCAAAAGTAAGTCCCATGATAGTCAATGGGGCTTACTCCCAGGCAAGTGTGGCTGAGACTGCAGCCTGAGAGCCCAAGCCAATCCTATGCATGACTACTCTGAAGTAGAGTAGGATAGATCTTTTCTCAGCCTGGTGATTACAATCCTAACCATGTCTACTCAAAAGTAAGCCATATTGTGCTGAATGGGTCTTACTCCCAGGAAAGTGTGGAGAGGATTGCAGCTTCAGCGCCCCATCCTATGCAGGTCTACTCAGAAGTAAGTCCCAGTATAGTCAATGGGACTTACTCCCAGGAAAGTGTGGAGAGGATTGCAGCCTCAGAGCCCCATCCTATGCAGGTCTACTCAGAAATAAGTAATTTAATTTTTTTTAAAAAATTTAATTTTTAAATTAAAAACCTCCCTGGCCCCGCTCACTTCCAGAGAACCGGTTCTTGGGCCAGGCCTTACCCACCCCTGCACATATAGGATAGCCCGATCAGATAATCTCACAAAATAATCTCTCATATATATAAGAAAATGGTCCCCCTGTTAACCGAGCAAGAGGCACTCTTTCAAGTGGGTGTTCCTCTTTTATTTAGCAGGGGGAGAGTAACTCGCCCTACACACCCCCAGAAAGGTCTGTTCTAGTGGCTTTTGCTGGTGTTCTTTTTTGCATTTTAGATTGTGAGCCCTTTTGGGACAGGGACCCATTAGCTATTAATTAGCTATTATTACTTTTCCATTTTCTTTGTAAACCGCTTTGTGAACTTGTTAGTTGAAAAGCGGTATATAAATACTGTAGATAGATAGATGCTGTGGCCTTGACCAGATCCCAAGCTGAAAAGCAGTGAATTTCATTTATTGTGCCCATAAATGAAATTATTAGCCCAATTATTAGCCTAACAACATGACAACTGCTCCCCTTTCCAACAAAAGAAATGGCAGAAATTATTTTAGCAGATTTTATAAAAGATTTGAAGGATATAGGAAACAGAATTAATGGAGGAAAAAATCAGAGTAGTACTGCATTTTTAATAGAACCTGTGTCACGGAAAGTAAGCCTCTGTATTTTTTTAAGAAACAAGGGCATAATTAAAACAGTGGTGACAACTGGATGCTATTAACAACTGTGAGAACATTCTGTCCTAGTATCTTGCTATAAATGTACTGCTGCTTTCTTGTAAATGGAAGTGGTTTCATTTGATTTCATGATCCACAAAGCCAATATTACATTCACTTTCATTGAAAGGATCAGATTTGCTTTGATCTTCACATCAGTTTAGATTCTATTTTCTTATTTCTGAAGAAATACTGATAGTTTATCCACAATTTAGAAGTCCACATTCACTATCAATAAGCAGGGTGAAAATAGATTTGATTCAATTAAAATTTTAGCTAACTGACCAAGTTAAATTTACAGTCCAATCCTAACTACCTCCACTAATGCAGCCATTCAAATGGACTGCATGCTACATCTTGCTGGGGAAGGGGGGAGTCTCCTTGAGGTTAGGGAACATTTGTCCGCTTGTCATGGGCAAACCTCCGCTGCTCCAATCGATCTACATGGATCTGCACCAGCCATTTTGCTGGTGCAAAATGGAGAAGAAGAAGGAAAATAGGAGAGGAGAGGAAATAGGAATGTCACTTTATGGAAGGAAACTTTTGGAGCGACAAACACTGAACACAGGAAGTTCGAGATCACTGGTGTCCAAACTACATTCTGTGATGTGCCCATTGATAATATCTAAGCATGGCAGTGCTGAAGCCTTACTGTTTGGGCACAAAACTGTTTTTTGTTGTTGTTGTTGTTGTTGTTGTTGTTGTTTTGCTTCATTCTGGGGAGGCTATTCCACTACTAATCAGACTCTGCCTTCTGTTTTTCTAGCAGAATAATCTCCCGCATGTGAAGCTCTGCAAATTCATGACACAAAATCAGATCACTCTGGAATATTGAGCCATTGGATGCACTGGATCTGGACCTTGGTCAGAGTTTGAAGGCTCATGTTCTAGCTTATCAGTGATGGGAAAGGGGGCAGCACTTTGAGGCATATCAAAGTCCCAGGGTGGAGATAAGTGATTCACTCTCACTTCCATACTGTGTGGTTTCATGTGAAGGCTAAAGCTTAATCAGTGGATTGCCATTTGTTTTGGCTGGGAAAGATCAACAACCACACACCTAGAGAGTGCCTACCACTTTGGGCGCAATCCAGAGTAACTATGGGGAGTCCTTGCTCCAGAGTAAGAACAATTTACTCTGGATTGCAATATGAATTTCCCATAGGTTTTCACTAGGTGGTGCAGCAACTCTGGGTGCACCTAATGTCTCTTACGTGCACCCGTAGTTACTCTGGATTGTAGGGTCTGTTAGACATTATTGAGGTAGGCTGACCAGTGGGCTAGGCAGCTTCATGTGGTGATGTTATCTGATAAAGTGGTATCTTTGAAATTCCTTGAAGTCCTCTGCCCAAATCAGAAATTCCCGGTGTGCTATAATGACAATTGATATCCTTCTTCTGTAATTTTAGATTCTGTTGCGATAAGAACAAAAGCCACCTTTAAACAGCTTGGTTTAGAAAGTCATACTGCTTATATTTCAGCAATAGGTCAACTCCTCAGGGTTTCCTCAAACTATGTGAATAAGACCTATCAGGATCCCTTGAGCTATTTCCTTTGGCCAAAGTCTCAATTGCATATGATGACCCTCTGCATGTTATGTTTATCCAGCCAACAGGACTTCAAATCTCAAATGTTATTCTGTTGTTATTAACTCCTGCAACTATTTTTAAGGGAGGGCTGCTCTGAGCCACCTTGTGAACTTTTTGTTGAAAAGTGGTATATAAATACCATTGGTTCATTGGTTGTTGGTTTGTTTGGCTGGTTGGCTGAGTTGATTGATGGATGGATCTCACCATCCCTCCAAATTCTGTTGCCATTGATACATCTCTCTTGGTATGCTGTTTTTGCCTCCGCATTGGCAACTGAAGGGACAGCTGGTACACTTCAGGGTACAGGATAAGGTCCCAGGGCATCTTGTTGCAGATGCTTAATATGAGCCTAAAGCGAAGAAAAAGAACGAGAGACCTTTCATTTTCCCTGGGCATAAGAATTGGCCTTTTCAAGCTACAAGAGAAGGGGAAATGCAAAGACAGGCTGTAAATCAGATTAAGGAAAATCAATAAACTCAAAAGTCTGTGAAGAAAAGACCCCCTTCTTTGTTCAAAGTTGCATCACAGTGAAGTATTTCGCCAGCAAAGGAGGTGTTGAGTGCTATGCTTGAGGCGACAGCATGATAATAGAAACTGTTTCTATTTATACAGGGCTATTTTTGAGGCCTCTGGTGTACCAGAATAGTTATCCTGGGTTACTGAGGGGTGTTGACCCGGATACTTATGAAAGCCATTTCTGTTTGAACCATCATTTGGAAGGGTCGCTCAAATTAGTTGCCATTTTGGTGAAACAAGCAGTTGCTGTGTGCAGAGAGGGAGAAATACCTTGCCTCGGATGAGAGCCCTCTACTTTCTCATGGGAAAAAAAACACATCAAATTTGGCTGGGCCTGCCTCAAAGGGGCAAGGCAAGCAGTTAGGGGGCCTCATTCCTTAGCAAAGCAAAAGGGGAAAAAAGTTTAGGAAGCTAATTACTGTTTAATATTTCAAGCAGGATGTTTGAAAGGGGCATTTAATTATCCTGCCAACATCTATTCAAATAAACACAAGGGATTTGTGGAGTTTTTTTTTCTTTTTTCCTCTTTTGCAGGGAAGGGGGGAGCTGCGGGTTTAAAAGGGATGCCAGACATTCCCGGGCACTAAACCTCTTAGATCTCCTGTGTAATGTGGCATAATAACGTGCTTCTGTTGACACTTTGCCTTACATTTGAAGAGGTGCTGGCCCTAGTCAGCACCACAGCAAGGCAGCCTATGTGAAATGGAGCAGTTCTGCACCTTCTCTCTGTCCCTGAAATGGCATTTGTGAATTTGAAGTGAAAGAGGACCACATTCAAAATGGATATTTTCCATACACAGGAATTTTTTTTAATTCCAAAAATATACTGTAAAGGCGTATTTAGAATTTCCAGGTGGATTGTACCTATTACAGGAACTTATGGATTTGGGCAAACTAAAAAGAAATTTTAGAGGCTCCGTAGCATAAAAGCTAACAAATGGTCAGCACTGAGAGTGATTTAGAGCACAATCCTGACCATGTCCACTCAAAAATAAGCCCAATTGTGTTCAGTAGTTCTTTCTCCCAGGAAAGTGTCTTTAGGATTGCAGCATTAAGGAGTAGTCCCAAATTTTGACCAGAAGCAAGACTGAGAAAGTTCCCTTTCATGTAGTACAAGGAGTTTTGCTTGACCACCTTTCTAGGGAAGCAGATTAGAAACTGAGGTTAGATGAGATTAGAATTAGAAGTATCTAGGAATTTGATTCAGAAGGGTCCTTGCAGGGTTTGTTTGTTTCAATCAAACAATTCTCCTTTAATACTGATGGGAAAAATTCACTTCAAGAAGCATCCATAATCTTCTGAATCCCCATCAATGACCTCTTCTGACAAACACTGATAACTAAGAGGGGCATGGATCAAGAGGTCATAAAGTATCACAGACTTTGCAAAACACGTAGTTAGGAAATAAATAAATAAATAAATAAATAATAAAAAAAAACATAATTTACCCCCCACCCAACCAACCAAAAGCATTCAAACCCAAGATTAGTGAGGACAGGACTCTTGGCCTATCAGGACTCACTTGTGTTTAAAAAGAAAAAAAATTACCTTATATTTTTCAGTGTCTGTTGGGAGGGTGAGTCTGTCTTCTGGAGCACATTTGAGCTCCTCATGCACAGGATTACAACCATTTTGGAAGTCTTGCACTCCTTTAACTGACCTTAAATGCTTGCTTACTCATGAGTAAATGCGAATGCATAGCTTAGGACATATTCCTGAGAAATTTAGGCCATCCCAACTCACCAGGCCTATCTTTCTATGACGGTGTGGGGAGGTCTGCGTATGCCTGTGCATTGGCCTAACCCCTCCAGGAATGGGGCAGCAGTGTCTTACTGCACTTTTGTGACACCCTCAGGTCAGCACAGGACTTAGGCTGACCTAAATGGAGATTAGGATTGCAGTCATAGGGCGCAATCCAGAGTAACTATGGGGAGTCCTTGCTCCGGTGTAAGAACAATTTGCTCTGGATTGCAATATGAATTTCCCATAGGTTTTCACTAGGTGGTGCAGTAAGTACGGGTGCACGTAATGTCTTTTACGTGCTCCCGTAGTTACTTTGGATTGTAGGGATAGTTTCACTTTCCATAAGGCTCAATACATTTGTCAGCTTGGACAGAGGGACTTCTTTCTCTGGTATTTTTGGGTGGCTGCATTCATCAAATTGGGACAATTCTGCCATCATTGGATTCCTCTCAGCCTGTCCATTCCAAAGGAATAAGGCAAATTTGCCTGCTCACTAGTAAATGCATGTTACAGCTCAGTTTCACTTTCCATAGGGCTACATGCATTCTGAGGGTTTGTTTTCTAGTTTTTTTTACTATAATTTTGTTAGAAAGAAGATATTTCACTCTGGTTTTTTTAACTTTACTTTCTGCTCTAAAAAGGTGGCTGGAAGGATCACTCATTGGAAAGCACAGATGAATCTCTTTCAGGTAGACAGGATAGAATGGAGGATAGAGTACCTCTACCTTTAACCAGTGCATAGAAATGGGAATTGAAGCAGGTTTGGCTCATCATAGAAGGGTGTAAAAAGCAGGACCTGCATGAATTCATTATTCTATGCAATGGTTAAAGGTGGGGCACTCTATCCTCCATTCTATATGGTCACCCCTGACCTCTTTTCTAGATGATATTAGGTTCTACCTTTTGACCAGTCAAGGCATAGCATAGCAGAACTGGTGGCATAAATTTAAAGGAAGCCATTCTGTACTGGTGGCTCCATTCCATTGACACAGCAGTTCCCAAGAAAGAACCAGTTTGTGGCCTTGGTTTTCAGGATAGTCAAAGAATTCTGACATGAAGAGATGTCACCAAAAGGGATTGCTATAATATCTAGTATATTATTAAAGTGATATATAAAACAAGCTACATTAAAAGGATGAACGGGAAGCAGAATGAATAAAAAAAATTAAATGTCTCAGAGTTCAAATGAATATGATTAAACCACTGAAATGATTAAATCATAAGACATGAGTCCCGTTGCATATTAAATCTTTTAAAACTGCATTATTGGTAGTTTTAATAGGAATCTTTCCCAACTTTGTAAAGATTTCCCAACACCTTTTTAAATCTTTTTTTTTTTAGGAGGGATAGGGGGGAGATGGAATGATATGCTAGTTGACATGCTAAATGGAGACACAGTCTGTAACTTTTGGGTCCTTTGAAATAGCGCATGTGGTTTGAATTTTAAAGCTTATTTCCTCTTGGCCTAATGAGCCTCTGAAAGTAATTAAACAGAAGAAAGGCAGGTTAGACCAATGACATTTTATCAAAGGAAACACTATCAAATCTCTTTGACTAAATAAATAAATAAATAAATAAATAAATAAATAAATAAATAAATAAATAAATAAATAAATAAATAACCATTTCCCCCATTTTGTAGGTTCTCAAGGTTCCTCAAACTACTGTTGCAGTTTATCCAGCACCTGTGATATGAAGTACAAGTCACAAATTATGGGAAATGCAAAACTATAGGTCCAACACCAATATGGACAAATCAAGGTGCGTATATTTGCTGTTTCTAGTACTCTGCCTTGGGAATAAGCTTTATTTTTTGTTCAGGTATAGATTATGATTTATGTCAAGCTGTCCACAATTCTCCCAACCATGGATACTGGAGCCACACCAAATATTCTGCTTTTGTTTGGATAACCTTCTTTAAAAATTTGGATAGTTGCATTCAAGATGTCTTATCATTTAAATCCCAAATCTTCAAGGCAGGCTGAAGATTAATGAGTTCAAAGTCAATCCATGTTTTAAGAAGATTGAGAGATGAGGGATAAAGAATGTTCTAGCAAAGGCAGTTTGTGTGTCAGTCAAGAATGCTGTGAGGCTATTTTTGGTACTATGCATACCAAACTACACATTACATTGAAGCAAGATGGCCCATTCTTGGTGGCAATGTTTCCTCAAGAGAAGGTGCTTTGCATTAAAAAGAAGAAATGGTGCTTTTCCCTTTCTATGTCAGCTACCTTCTGTTTCCAATCTTTCTCAAATGTGTGTTTACCTAACAATGCCATGAAAGTGAATTATTTCACTACATGAGAATGATATGCAAATCGGGAAGGGGGAAATGAAAAGTTCAGGAAGAAGTTTCATGATCAAAATGGCTGGCAAAATGGCATTTCATGATCAAAATGGCAACTCCCTCAACTTTTACAATATAGAACTGGATCATGTTAAATGTGACTACAGTGCAATATGTAGCCTGGCCTTGAATTCTTGCTGCCTTAGCTACATTAATTCCACTTAGACTTACAGGTATTTATTTATCCTCAATATCTTGAAAATAGCACATAATTGAATGCAGAGATTTCCTAGACCGTTGGGATTCCATATTTCCCTTTTAAGAAAGTTGCCTATATAACAGAATGCCAATCAGAATCTTTTCTTGTATTTATTACCCCCTCTTCCCCATAGGCTTACAGGATATTTATGTTAGCTTTCTGTGGTAGGCACTGGACAATGCCTGTATGGCCAAAAGTTGGGTTCTTGGCTAGTTGCCAGGTTCAAGACACTGCTGGAAGTTCTTGCCTGGGCAAACCTGCTCCCTGCTAAACATGCCCTGGCATGCCTGCTGCCACTCAATCTTATGATTGGCTGTTGAATGATCCTGATTTTCTTATCAGCCACACCTGCAGAGTCTCTCATGTGGGTTAGTTGGAGGAGTACCGCGAAAGACTGTCAGACTGCTTGATGGACTGGAGAACCTTGGACTGCTTCTTTGACTATTGCCTTGGGACACTGATTTGGATATTGGTTGCTGTGCTGACTGCCTTTGTGTATATGACCTGGATGGACTACCTTGACTATTGCTGTTTGTAGTGCTGTGCGTAATACAGTTTATGCAAACAGGTTGCACGTGCCTGTCATCACTCTTGCGCCCTGCACCAGCAAAGGAAGCCCGTCAGTGCTAAATCTGACAATTTACTCACAGGAGGTAAGTAAATCAGGCTCCCTGTACAGTACCCGATTGCTTGTAAGTCTCCTCAGGTCTGGTAGACTCAAAATTCAGGCTTGGTTTTTCTGACATTAATTTGGCCCAGTTCAATTGAAAGAAATGGCCCTTAAGCTACCACATTCCAATTAGTACAATCATAAAAGGTAAAGATGTCCCCTGCAGGTTGCTCTGCTAGTTGTGACTAACTCAACAAGGCCATTACAAGGCCAAAGAATCAGTGTTGTCCGAACACGTCTTCATGATAATGTGACCAGCATGACTAAATGACAAAGGTGGACAGAACATTGTTGCCTTCCCACCAAAATGGTATCTACATATTTATCTATTTGCATTTACATGCTTTCAAACTGCTAGGTTAGCAGGAACAGGGCAAATAAGGGAGCTTACTCCATCCTGTGGTACTTGGGTCTTAAACCATCAACCTAACAACTCCAGGTTGACAAGCACAGGCTGCAATCCTAAAGATAATTTCCTGGGTGTAAGACCGATTGAACACAATAGGGCTTACTTTGGAGTAGACATGGTTAGGATTGTGCTCACAGTGTCTTTAACCACTGAGCCACTGCAACCCTTAGTGCAATCATAGCTACAACTATTTTTATTGCCTTGGATCCTTAAAGTGTTGCAAAAATAAAATGAACTTCATTATTTGTGCCCTGAGCTCTGGGGAAGAAAACAAGGGGACAAAATATAACAAATACATGTTTATCAAGAGACAGTGAAATAAGCTTTAATGATACTGAAACCATTATTCTTTGTAATATATATATTGTATTCCTTTTTGTTAAATTTGAGAAATTCTTTTTAAAAATATATTTACTTGCAGCTGTAATTATTTCCATTGTCTCTTATTTAGGTATTTTCACAGTTCTTGCTCTTTTATCGATAGAGAAAAGCATCGGAAAGGGGTGGTGGTGGTAAAACTTGTGTTTCTCATTTATAGAGACTTCAAGACCAGAATTTGTAGTGCCTCTCTTGAAAAAGTCACAATCCACTCTGGAGTACACTGTAGGAAATAATTTATCATTCCACCTATTGTATACAATCAGTAACACTAAAAGACTTTCTTGTCATCTTATCAGTCTACAAGGGTTTTAGCAGTTCCTTTGTTAAGCCTGGAGAAAGAAAGCAAGGAGGGAAGGCATCTTTGAACATCCAAACACAGTGTCACACTGAGTGTGATCCTGACACTGCCCAGGGACCTGCTTATGCCTTTGTTTACAGATGGGCTTGCGATAACCTGACAGCTCCCAAAAGAAGGTTGCCCTTGAGCAGACAAGCAGGAGATACTTTTCCATCATCTCTGAAAGTTCTTCTGGAAGTGTCTCTTCTAACTACCCTCCATATCCGGGCTTTTGATTACAGCCTACTTTTACTGCTGATAGAAGTTTGTGGAATGTGATGGACAGACACTCTTGTATTTGTCTTGGAGATGATATCCTTCACATCTCCCTTCTGGCAGCCCTCTCTTGGTTTGGGGAAAACATGATGAATATTTTAATTCTCACTTTTCTTTTTTAAAAAAGTGTGGTTTATTCTAAATAAACATATTTTTTTCCCTCAAGAGGTACAAATGAGTTGTTGCCAGCTGTGGGTTCACAAGACTTTCAGTCAGGTCTTGGTGGACCCTCTTCTTAAGCCTTAAAGGGTGATTAATCTGGAGATAGCAGCAATAGCAGCCCCAAGTTCTCCTCAGCAATAGCCATTGTTAAAAACCTAGAACACAATGTTCCCATCCACATTGTCATATCACACAGTGATTGTGGGGAAAAAGTGGTTTACAGAGAAAATTTAACTAAAACAAGCAGGAGGTGGGGATACAGGGGGCAGGGGAATCCAGACATGACTTGAGTCAAGATGAGGTGGGTAGTTGGTTCAACTTGATTCAGGCTGTGGAGGATTTTCACATCTCTGGTTTTGTTTCCCACTTTTCTTCCACCATTTTAGAACACAACATAATATAAAAAAAGAAAATGGAGAAAAGGGGAACATTCCTTCACAGGAATGGTTTGGGCCTCAAACCAAGACACAAGGCAAGATGGAGAAAGGATTGAGAAAAGATGTGGCATTGAGGAATACCTGGAATTGTTTAACTGATGGAGGGATCACCAAAAATAGCCTCTTCAAAATAATGGAGACCTCCAGCAATAGTTCCTAGATAACCCATCAGCTATGTGGGTATCATCATCTTGGTCCTATATCTGCCCTTTGTAATTTGCTAAAATGTCATATAGTTTACTGCAGTGGTTCTCGAGCATTTCAACCCTGGGTCTGAAGACATCCTCAGGTTTCAGGAGAAGACATCAGGAGATGTCCTCAGGAGAAGGACTCCCTTCTGAGAATGACAATCTGTTTGGGACCCCCTGCAAGTGACATCAAACAGGAAATGATAGGCTATGATGCCAGAGCTACTCCATGTCTTCTCAGAAGTAAGTTCCATTGTGTTCAATGAGACATACTCCCAGGAAAAGTATGGATGTGCCATACTGCAGCCTCAGTGCCCCATTCCAGCCTAACCACCCCTGCGCGAAGTGCCACTGCACTTTTGCAACACCCCCAGGCCAGCATGGGACTTGTGCAAGCCTAACTGGGCTTAGGATTGCACTCTCAGTGCAGTTGTGCCAACAAAATGTGTACTGTAATCCAAGGGGGAGTTTCAGGCCCTGGACATCTCTTCTGGATGAGAAAACTTTTTTTGCTTTTCTAGGGATAAGCCTTAAATACCTGAATGGATCTATTTAGACCAGGTTTATCTGGTGTCTTGACTAGTTCTGGAAAGGTGGATTGAGGCTGGGAAAGAGGAGGAGACATCAGCAGCACCGCTTCTGCTGATACCATGCCATTCCTGGCCCCAATCTGTCCTCCACCTGCTCTGCCTTCCCCTCCCCACACTGACTGGTTCCTGCATGCAGTGGTGCCCTGGTGGTGTGGTGTGGACTGAGGTGTCAACCTTTGCAACAGCCATAGGAATCTCCACTGCTGGAAGTAGTATCAGGCAATACTCAATTGGGCCAGTAGTTTAGATTTTCCCATGGGAATCCTTTACTGAAGTAGTTGCTGTAAAATCTGTTACCACTTGCGTTTTCATTTAGCTTGTATGCATATTGTAATACCTTTGTGCCTTCATAATCTTAATTGAATTCTAGCCAGTGGTCCTTAAGTGGACCTGATCTACATTTCTGAAACACAGTTTACTCCTAAGCAGCCTCTTTTATCCTCTAGTGTTTACTTGTTTCAACCGATGCTCATATTCTGCAGGGACTACTTTGGTCTGTGTCTGTTTGCACCTTGTCTGTAACATAACATGGTGCTATCATTTGCAGGGTTCACAGGACCATGTCAGCACTTTTCAGTCAAAGGTCAGTCAGCCTAGTAATGAAGGATTAAACAGGACAATGACATTCTCCCATACAAAGTGACATCTGAGTAGTAGATTTAATATTTTTAAATCACTGGCCTGTGCAAAGTTCAGCGAGCTGGTCACTATAACATTATCAAAGTCATGAGGATGAGTAATTTTGGGCCTGATGAATGCCATTTTTTTGTCCTCCTATGCAGAGCTGATTTATGGGATGCTTTGTTCTTTATCTGTTTATGTGTATCCAGCAGTGTCATCCCATTTACGCATATTTTGCTATCTCCCTTTCATCTGTCCAGTTTTCTGTGATCAGTTCATCTTTCCTTGATGTTATCTCTGTCCTGAAAGTCTTTCAAAGTTGTAAATTTCATACCCGCTCATCGGACTGTGGCAACACTTACCAGTCAAAGGGCAGCAAATAAACCTTAATAGCAAGGGGATTAATAAATGTGCCTGTTCTTCCCAAATGAATGAACTGAATAAAATAATAAGGTTTGTCACTCCATTATGAAAAGTTAATTTTTTAATGAGTTTTAACTCATTAGTCAATTAATTGATTGCATGTTCATATTAATAATTTCTAGGTATTAATGCATACTATGAGCAGTGTTGGGCTTCAGGGGGTTCTCACAGGTTCTATATAACGCTTTGCTAATGAGCACCTGGTTCTGAGAACCGGTTACTAATGGGACATAGAACCTGTTGTTAATTTAGGTTATTAGGACATAGAACCTGTTGTTAATTTAGGTTATTAGGACATAGAAGCTATTGTTAATTTATTTGAATCCCACCACTGAGTATGAGTAATGTTAATGAAAAATTGCATTCTTACGATATTTTCTTTTCCTTCCACCAGAGAGCAACAACTCATACTTTGTAAAGACTAAACTATACAAAAATGGATTGAGGCGTCTGTATATGGAGGGTCATCAGATAAGAAGCATGAAAAAATACCTTGGATATCAAATGTTGATTACCTGTCACAATTGTTTGTGGCAGTAGTCTGTCATATGCAACCATCCACACACCCCACTGCCTTCAAGAAGTCAAAGATGTGCCAACGGGTACCAGGGTAAGTAGCAGACATATCGGGGACTCCAGGATTGGAAAGAGTAGTTGTTATGCTTCTATCAGGGCTTTGATCCCACTACTGTTGGTCATCACATCTGGTAACAGGAACTGCCTTCCAAGCTTCCAGCAGGAGTTTTCAGGTTAGCCAGGCTGTAAACAGCAACACCTTCTGGCGCTAATGACATATGACAACTTTATCAGCTTGCAGTCTCATGTCCAGGAGCTGTCCAGGTCCTTCCCTGCTTAGTTGTCTTCAGCAGCCCTGCATTCAACCATCAGACCATGCCTGCAGTGGTCTGTGGTGCCTGCAGTGCAGGCCTGCTTCTGGAAGCTGGTATAGATGTGGATCACAGTTCCCATTTGACTGCCATTGAACCATCTGGATGCCACCTCTGATCTGCATGAGACTGAAGCTGGATGGAAGCCATTCTCTGTTTCCCAATTAAACTATATTTAACACACAACACGGATTCCCCTCCCCAACACATTGATTTAGTAGTAAAAAGTATTTTTTGTAGAATGGTATGATTTCACTGCTAAAGAGGCTTTCTTCATGTGTATAAATTAGTTGCAGGCAGTTCACTGAGCCAGTGCCCCAATTATAAAGCATTTCAAAGTGAATTCTCCTATTGCTTGACTTTGGCAGCCTTATCTAGTCCCACAGCTGCTTTCAATGTAATTCCTACTTACTGCTTGTGCCGAACTGGCACTTGACACAATTGCCTGAATATCCTGTTGGCATAAGAAATTATCATTCTCTTCCTTACAAATTACTCATAAATGATCCCTGAGAAGCGCTGTTGATATTTATTTGTTAAAACAGAGGGCAGTAGAAATCTTATTTGGAGGATGATTTGTGAGAGGAAATATTGCAGGGCATATTGTGTTCTAACCAGTGGTGGGCTCTAGCAGGTTCGCACCTACTCTATAGAACCGGTTCTTAACAAGAGATAGGACATATAAAGTTTAAAAATAGCCATTTAAAAGTGGCTGCCAGATGGACAGAGAACCGGTTCTTAATTTCTTTGAAGCCCATCACTGGTTCTAACCCAGTGCTAATAACTATCAGCGCAATCCAAACTTGTTCTGGAACAGGCAGGCTGGCTCAACCTGTGCTATATTAAGCACACGTTTTGGGACTGCTGCAGAACTTCAGTGGGGAAGGAAAATCTTGTCCCTTTCCCAAGGTTGGGGTACAGTAAGTCCAACGGTACATCTAGTTGGAATTAGGCCACCTCTGGAGTTGAGGATAAAGTCTCTGGCTGCTCCATGCTGCTTGGGAATGGAGGCTTGGATCTGGCATAACTGCTGATCTCACTCACCTTTCACTCTGCAAAGAAGTGAGGCTAGGCTTTGAAGACATATAGCAAAGACAAAATATATAAATGTGGCTTAGGATTTGACATCATCAATGCATGTTGTTTCTGCCAAAAAAGTTCAGCAATGCAAAACATCCAGGTCACATGGTCCTGAAATCTCTGCCATGTTCTGAATGATGCACTCAGATAGAGAGGGTATATGGAGGAAATGCTGGAATTTCTGAAAGAACTGAAATGAGAAGGCATCTAGCAGTGAATTGCACTCCCACACGTGCAGCCACGTCACTGATATAAACAATAGGCTGATTGAAGACAATGAATGCACAAGACAAAAAGTCACCATTCTTCCATCTCTATCTGCAATGCTAATTTTTCCTCCCAAACTGAATGCCTGCTAAACAGATTCTGTTCTGAAATCCCCTTTTTCTTACATCTTAGATAATATCTCATAAACTGAGATGCCCTTTTGGTTTTATCTTAATTCCATCCATAGCCTCCCCCCCTTTCCATTTTTAATAAAGGACATTCTGTTTTTCTGGCTATAAATAAAAATATGCCATAAATTCTCCTCTGTGGAAATCACAGTATTTGCTGCACTGTTGTGCATTTCAAGGAAATGGGAATGACAGCATCTAAATAACAGGAGAACAATACTTATGAATGTCAATGAAATTATCTAATGTCTTGAATGCAGCACTAATTGAGTACCAATTAATGTACTGTTACCTCATAATTTGTATTCATTTTTATTTTATTTACTTAATTTTTCAATCGTTTCCCCCAGAGATCTACAGCCCATACTTACATTTCAGTCATGCCATTCTGAGCACATTAGGTGCACTCCATCAAATGCTGGTGCAACTACAAGCACACACTTCCACTGAGTGGCACAGTTCCATTTCTGCTGGTGATTGCTCCCTGGATGTCAATGGAAAGTTTGGCATAGCCTGACTGCTGTCACAACTCCAGTAGGCATAAGCTCCAAAAGAGTGGGACAGAGTCAGAATAAGGAAGAGCTGGCAAATGCCAGATCCTATCCCCATTTCAGATGATGGACAAATCAGCACAAACCAAATGGAGTTGGCATACAATTAAAAAAACCAGTTAGAAATCAATAGGAAGGGAGCAAACATCTGAAAATTCCATCTCCCACCAAGCTGTAATCTATACTCATTTCCACTGCAAAGCATTAAACACAGTCAATTGCAGCACTTTATACCCAATACTTGACCCTAGAGCGTCCAGACTTCAGACAAGAGGGTGCGTAACACGGGCCTATGTTCCTCTCTGGACTGAATGTATACTTAGACCAGTGGTACTCATATTGAGGGGTTTCCATCTCCCCTGCTTGTGCAATGGTGCTCTGTTCTCTTTAAGGGGTGGGAAAGGTTTCCCCACACCCCGCCCAGACCTGGCGGCACTTAATTTAGTCTCAACATAGCCCATCCACCCACTACAAAGGTGCGATCTTACCAACTCTGACTGAACCTTTTCCTGGGCATTATTTTGATATACAGATATATATACAGTGGCGCCTCATGTAACAAATTTAATTCATTCCGGAGGCATGTTTGGTACATGAAACGCTCTTTACGTGAAGCGGATTTCCCCATAGGAAATAATGGAAACTCAGATGATTGGTTCCACAACCCAAAAAAATATATAAAAATATTAACTCTTTATAAAAATGATTACAAAACACTGTAATATAACACAGTACAAAACACTGTAATATACAGTAATACACAACACTGCAATAAAGAAAATTCTGTTGCAGCAGCTCCCCAAGCGGCTGATGGGGAACAGCACTAGAACATTAATAAGGCACAACTTCCATGCTGCCACACACAGATCCCACACACACACACCTGGCTCAGGCTGCTCCCCCTCCCCAGACCCCCCATGGAAGCCTATTCTAAACTTTGCCCAGGGCCCCACTGTAGCTCAAGCTCATCCCTCATCCCACCTGTGAGTTCCCTTGCCATGGAAACCTGTTCCAGACTTTCTCAGAAGTGCTCTTTACCCAAGACAGTGCTCTTTACACAAGTCTAAATTTCTGAGAAAATTTTGCTCTTTACCCAAAATGCTCTTTAATCAAGTCGCGCTTTACTCAAGGTACCATTGTACATTATTTTGAAATAAGATGATATACAATTCATTTAACCATTGCAACTGTGTGAAATTCTTCAGGATTGCCTTGAGATTGATGCTGATTCCTGGAGACTTCATTCTAAACCTGGAGAGTTGGCAACCTGACTTTGAATTTATCTTTGCCACCTGTTTGCCTAAGGGGAAAAAACCCACTAAGAAACAGGGACGGTGGGGCGGGGGGGAATGGACAAAGTGGAAAGCTGAATGAATTGAACTCTGTAGTTTTGATCAGAGTATTATTGTGGCACTGCCACTTAAATATCATACTTTCTCTTGCCTCCCACACTGACAAGTACTTTATAGTTGCTGCTTGTTGCATTACGTGCTCCTTACAGATTACGGTAGCTGCACAATAAATAACACCCACATCTACTCAATGAATATAACATCATCTATAGAGCTCTAAATTATTGCTCAGGTAAAACAATGACAAGTGAAAACTCTAGTCTGTAGTTTATTAGGGGCTGGGAATGTTGTTTCCCTTTTTATGATGATTTATTGTGGTGTGCACCCACCTAGGGCCTGAAAGGTCCATTCAGTATGTTAGCAAAGTACAAATGCAAAGGAAATCTTTTTTTGCATAATTGATTTGCAGAATTATGACAAGTGTAGAATTTTTAATGGTGCTGCCATTTTTCCACAACACTGGAGATAAACATATAGTTATACCTGCAGTTTGATTTAGGCCAGGCCGGGCTTAGCAGTAGTAGGAATGGAGCTAAAATATAATCTAATGAGTGGCTGGTGGGAAGAGTTTGGCCCGTTGGGCTGAGTTTAGCAAACTCTAGCACCTCTGGGGTGGATGCTGCAAAAAAGAGAGGAGATCTCAGGACTATTGACCCAATGCATTTAACGTAGTAAGACTTTAATGGATGATCAAACTAGATATTACTTTAACATATGATTGGTGCCCATTGTTGTCAAGAAGAGCATTTATTGTGGATCAGTCATGGTGGTGCCACATTCAGAGGACTGAAACCCTCTCCTCATGACACGACCTTGATCCATGGGGACTGAATCTAATTGCTTTGTAATTTAAAATTAACATTTAATTTTTAAAATATATACTAGCCGCAATCTCAAGTTGAAAGAAACATCTGGCCCTCATAATATTGCTGAATTCTGAAAATCTCTGAAATAGAGATAGCAAATAAAGCAGTGATGAGATTTAAAGAAATTAACAACTGGTTCTATGCCCATCTTGCAGCCACTTTTAAATGGCTATTTTTAAACTTTATATGTCCTATCTCTCATTAACAACTGGTTCTGTAGAGTAGGTGTGAACCTGCTGGAGCCCACCACTAAAATAGAGATAGCAGGTTTGCTTTCTCACAATCCAATCCAATGTAAATCATCTGCCAGTTGAGAACACATTCCACAGGTGATGCCAGCAGGATCTACATGCAAGTGTTTGATTCTATTGGAAGTGGTCTGACACGATTGTACTCTGGTGCAGCCACCCTAAGTAGCATGTCCACCAGTTCAATTGGGGCCAGTATCAGAGAGGGGGTATCAAGTGCAGAAGGGGGTAGTTAGAAGCAGTAAATAAATATTCTAACCCCCTTCCCAGACTCAATCCATCTACCCAGGTCCACTAGGATTTGCAGCGGAAAAATAATTTGTGTGGATCTGCTTAAACCAGTGGGGTTTGCGACCCCCAGTTCATGTAAAGGTCCCTCTTTAAGAGGAAAGGAAAGGGAAAGCAGCAATGCAATCCCCAGGATCATGCCTCTTTGAGGGAGTGGGGGCTTTGTGCCACTTACCAGAGGTCCTGCTAGGATCTGGGGATGGGGGTCTAGGGAGCCCTGGGGAGTCTGGCAGAGCCCTTGGAAATGGTGATTCATTTATGATGAAACCAGAACAGTTTAGTTGCAGCTTGAACTTTCATTCCAAGACTCACTGCAAGACTTTCATTGCAAGTGCTCTGCAGGGCTCCCCAGGGCTCTCCAGACCCTCACAGGACCTCTAGTAAGTGTGAAAACAGCCCCCCATTCCACCGCAGAGCTGTGAGTCTGAGAATTGCATCACTACACTAATATCTCCCCTGCAAAAACATAATAAGGGAGTAAAGCTCCCTCCAAGTTTGAGAAACCCTGGACTAGACTCATAAAGGGAAGCATATATGCGCTCTACCTTCCCCCATAGGATACAGTACAAACCCTGTTGGTATGGCTGCATTGGTAATGGCAAGGTACGTAGGAAAGGGATGTCCAGCTATTACATTTATTTCTCTTTTTAAAATGAGTGCCTTCCCTTTTTTTTCTTCCATGGCAAATCTGAGATATGGGAATCAACAGCAAAAAGTGGACTAACTCTGCTTGCTGACTACTCAGAAGCTTGCACCCTATAGCACCTCATCACTCAGGACCAATGCTACTGTCTCAAGATGCCCTACGATGATGTAGGATTTGGTTCCATTTTATAAAAAAGATTGGATTCATTGGGCACTTGACCAACTCTTCTTACTGGAAAAACGGGAAATTATTTCACTGAACCTGATTTTATTTCCTCATGATTGTTAAGTGTGTCAGAGTTAGTCAGTCCCTGGTTTTGTTTCCCACTTTATGGGTTTGCTTTGTTGTCGGCATACCCCTTAGTCAGTTTTCCGCAGTCTTTCACACAAAAACCAGCGAGAGGAAAAGCATCCTTAACGGGAGAGTTATAAAAGCCACACAACTTGGCAATGGACCCAAACAATTATGAACGCTTTGTGTCTAATAAGAAAGGTGAGGCATCCTCCAAATGCAAAACATGCTGTTAACTGGCGATGGTGCCATCTGTTCACGGCCCTCAGACACACAACTTCCCAGTCGAGGCAGATTTGCAGATTATCTGAAAGATTTTTCTGAACTCATGGTAGGGATGTTTGCTTTCTTGGAACTCCTGGTGTCAGATCTGTGTGTGAGTCTCTGGTTTGTTTAGAAAAATCTAAGCCCTTAAGAAAAAAGACCAGTGTAGCAAATGCCTCCCTGTGGTTTGTGGCCAAATGGCTTGGTGGAGGAGAGACTTGGGTGGAATTTAAAGCTGCTTGTGTTCCACTGAAGCACAGTTTATGGCAAGCTTATCACAACCAATTGGCAGACAGCTCCTCCCTGGCAATATTGTTTTAGAGTCCCTCATAATAAGCTCCATTCACAGAACCAATGGAAAAATCTTATTATTATCAGATGGGCCTTTACTGCTTAGCCCATGACCTTTTTTCTGTAACAACCTCCAAAGAGTCAGATCCCACTAGATCAGACCAAGTGCCCATCCAGTCTAGTATTCTGTGTCCCATAGTATCCCATCAATTTATCCATTTAAGGGATTAAATAATGTCAACACAAAATACAGTGGCGCCTCATGTAAAGAATGCCTCACGTAAGGTATGTTTCATGTAACAAACAAAAATTTCTCTAGGATTCTGCTTCACGTAAAGAACATGCTTCACGTAAAGAAAACATTTGTTGGCAGTTGGGGCAGACGCACTGGCCAACAGCCTGTTTAAAAAGCGTCAGGGCTGCCTAGCGCACCTGCCCATAGTGAAAGCAACACTTCCATGCTGTTCCTCCTGTGGCCGGGTGTCCGCTGGGCAGAGGGAGAGAAGAGCAATGGAGAAGAGGGAAGCAGCTCAGGGCTAGCCAGAAGGGAGTAGGGGAGAGAGAGGCTCAGGATGGAGAGAAGGAGAAAGTGGGGAGACACTTTGAAGGTGTCTTGGATTGCAGCCTCCTAACCATGTCTACCCAGAAGTAAGTCCCATTGTGTTAAATGGGTCTTATTCCCAGGAAAGTGTCTTTAGGATTGCAGCCTAAGTAGACTTCATAAGATCATGTACATTGAATGCATGTTCTGAATTCAATCCCAGTGTTCTGTCATCATTTTTACATCCAGTTAATATTTTTATATGAATATTTTGGGGATTGTGGAACCAATCGTCTGAGTTTCCATTATTTCCTATGGGAAAAACCACTTCACATAAAGAATGTTTCACGTAAAGAAAATGCCTCCGGAACGAATTAAATTTGTTACGTGAGGTGCCACTGTACTAATGTTTTTCCATGCCCACACAAAGCCCAAGCATGTTCCTCCCTTCTGCTATTCTCAAAACAATCATGTGAGGTAAGTCAGCTAAGAGTTAGTAACTGGCCCAAGGTCACCATCATGGCCAAGGAGTATTTGAACGTGGAACTTCCTAGTCTAAGGGCGCAATCCAGAGCAAGTTCAGCCTGCTCTGCCCTAACTGCTCTCTCCTAACTATTCTGTATCCAGAGCAGAAAGTTATGCTGCATCCAGAGACTCAAGAAGCCTGGGCTGCCCTAACTGCTCCAGAGCATATTAAGTAATTGACACATGGGGAGGACTTGCTTCTGAGGAGACACCCCTCAGATCACACTGAACAAGGAACAGATGTGGTGCTTACAGTGGTGACACGACTCTGCGCATCACCCGGTGCAGAAGTCTGTATGTCACCCCTGGGATGCGTGCACCCCTCTACCTGGACTGCGCAGTTGTTTCTGAAGCCAACTGGTTTCAGAAAGAGTTCTGCACAGGCACCATCTCTGACGCCTGCACAGTACTTTTCTGAAGACTTTTGGCTTCAGAGGAGACTGTGCAGGCGTCAGAGTTGGTGCCTGTGCAGTACTCTTTCTGAAGCCATCTGGCTGCCGCTCCGCCTCCTGAGTGAGGCCGAATGGCCATGCAGAGGCGTGGACTTCCTCCACTCTACGGAAGTCTCCTCTGAAGCTGTTCGGCATGCTCAGTGTGTTTCTGCGCAGTGCACCTCAGCTGGCCGTTCAGGCCAGCTCCAAGGACAAGCGGCAGCTTCTGGCTGCTACTCTGCCTTGGAGCAGGCCTGAATGGGCATGCTGATGCTGGGGGCCTGCCAAAGGACAGTCAAACTCCTCCGGCACATCACCCCATATGGAGCGCATCACCCAATGCAGCCCACACCAGCCACACCAGTCTGGTGACGCCACTGGGAGCCTACCTTATAAAGAGTCCCTGATGAGATGCCTGTACATTCTACAGTGAATACAAGGGGCTTCTTGGAGTGGCCTGCTGTATCCTGAGGTTTGTGGGCAGCAGTAGTTTGTTCCATATCCTGAGGTTGAGAGGTAGGGGTTGTAGCTAGGCTGACCAAGAACTCAGATTTTTTGGTCAACACTGCCATTCTTCCTCGGGCCTTATCATGGACCCCTATGGGTCTACTCATTACTATACCTGCTCCTGAGGTGGTATAACTCTGAGGGCTGGAAGAGGGCATTTCTGCCTTGGAAACAGGCTCTGGATACAGAGTAACTGCTCTGCCCTAGGCAATGCTAAACATGCCCTCAACATGCCTCTCCTGAGCTGCCTAGGGCAGAGCAGCTAGGGCAGAGCAGGTCCACCTCTCTTAGAGCACCCTATGTTGCCTTGCTCTGCCCTAAGCCTTTTCCAGAGTAACTGGGGTGAAGCATCTTGCAGTTGCTCCACCCTAGTGATAGATAGGGCAACCCAAGGGCTCTTATGTGGACAGATTAGTTGCTCTGGATTGTGCTGCCTATCTCTAATCTCTATACCATCATGGCTTTTAATTGCCTCCAAGAAGCCTATATATGACCTTAAAGGCAATAGCCCCCTCCACTGACACTTTCTTGGCAACCAGCATACAGGAATGTATTATTTCTGAACTTTTAAATTTTCATTTAGTCATTGTGATAGACTGATAATAATCCCTTTCTAAAATTTAAGCTACTGTGGCCTTCACCACAGAAATCGCAGGAACCTTTGACTCCCAACCTGAACAAGTGGGGCTATGACATACAGAGATACATAAAATATTTATCTATATATATAAAACAGAAAAGTCACTCACTGACTGACTCACTGACTCATCACCACTCTGCCAAAACGGCTGAGCCTAGAAGTGTGAAATTTGGGGTGGTGTTCCTTCTGTGACGCATGGGGGGAAGTTGCGCATGGGGGAAGTTGCGCATGGGGTGTTGATGCGCCCTGGGGGGATGGCATATGGGGAAATGTTACTCCCGCAACGCGGGTACACTTTTTGCTTGTTATAAATAGACTGTGAGTTTAAAAGATAAGGTATCCCACGAGAAAGGACATGAGAAGAGGTGACTTTGGAAGCAGAAATTGGCTATGTTTGTGGATTAATGCAAACAATCAATGTCTATATTGGAATTCTTTCTAGGACACTCTACTGTCCAAATGCAAGCACCTACCTTGAGGTAATCTGCTAAACCACCTTGGCTCCAAACTCGGGATCACCTCTTGGTGATCCAAGCTTTTTCACCACTACAGAAGGTCAAGGAAGCTGAATTGTTTGGCCTAACCTAAGCCTAAGCCAGGCAGCCTATATGGTGGACGTCATAATTCAAGCCTAAAGGATCATCAGCCTGCATCCCTTAGCTAGACAGCCTCTCAAGACTGGTTCTGGTTAATCATAATCCCTGGCCTATTCTATATCTGCCAGCTTTAGCCATCCTGGGTGAACTCAACCTTTCAAACAGTCCAGCATAGCTTCAAAAGCTTAACTGATAAGTAGTGAAGCCAAAAATGATTTTCCAGTCCTTCAATGCCACCAGCAAATATTAGACTATTCCAATGAGAGGGTAGGTAAGGGGTACATGCTCCCCCAACAAGGAATGATCAGGGAGTTGGTCAGGCATCTAGCAAATTCTCAGCACATGGTTGTTACCCCATCACCTACCTCATGGGGCAAACAGCACCCCTTGCCGTATTTGTGGATACGTGGTGCATTTTTTAGCACAGCTTCTTTGTCTATTACATTAATGTTAACACAGTTAACATAGCATGGCGATAACTCAGAAGCCACCTTTGAAGAGGTGTGAGAGAGCACACATCTCAGGTGTGAGAATACCTCTTCTAAGAATTATTGATATACTAGCGAAATGTGTACCCACATTGCGGGAGTAACATTTCCCCATATGCCATCCCCCCAGGGTGCATCAACACCCCATGCGCAACTTCCCCCCATGCACATCTTTCCCCCATGCACAACTTCCCTCCATGTGCATCATCCCCCCATGTGCATCATCCCCCCATGTGCCTGAACTCCTCATATGCAACATCACCCATCTGCATCAGTCCCCCATGTGCATCAACCCCCATGCACAACTTTCCCCCATGCGCAATGTCCCCCATGCGCAACGTCCCCCCATGCGCAACTTCCCCCGATGTACATCATCCCCATGTGCATCATCCCCATGTGCATCATCCCCCATACGCATCATCCCCCATGCGCAACTTCTCCATGCGCATCATTCCCCATGCGCATCATCCCCCCATGCGCATCATCCCCCATGTGCAACTTCTCCCCATGCGCAACTTCTCCCCCATGCGCAACTTCCCCATGTGCAACTTCCCCCATGCGCATCATCCCCCATGCACATCCTCCCTCCATGCGCATCATCCCCCCATGCGCAACTTCCCCCATGCGCAACTTCCCCCCATGCACAGAATCCTCGCCAGTGCAATCTCTTCCTCCAAACAACGTCCCCCCAGTGCACCAGGCAGAGAGGACCAAATTGGCTGGATGTTGTTCAGTCTCCCTTGTTAAGTATAGGACAGAAACACGTTGCCCCCTTTTCAGCCCCTGAAGGGTTACATTTCTCCAGATGGTTCTTGGTGGGAGTTCAGGTGACAGAAGGAACTCCCAGAATTCCATGCTTCAGGCCCAGCAGTTGGGGAGGAATGTTGATGAGTCAGCAATTCTCAATGCAAAGTATAGGGAGGAAAACGCGTTGCGCCCCTTTTCACCCCCTTCCGGTTGGAATTTCCAAAAACCGGTTCTTAGTGCACCCCTCAGTCACGGAAGGAACACCCACCCCAAATTTCATGCTTCTAGGCCTAGCGGTTTTGGCAGGGCGGTGATGAGTCAGTCAGTGAGTCAGTCAGTGAGTCAGTCAGTGAGTGACTTTTCTCTTTTATATATATATAAGAAGAAGCCACCTTCCCCGCGACCAGCAGTTTTCATAAGACCTCATATTAGAGTAATTTAAAAATATTTCATGATGAATTGGTTACATCTTTTCAGACAGTTGAAAGGATTTTTAATTGATTCATTGGATTGATTAAATGTTTTGGCTGTAAAATACACATCTCATTCCTAGTTCTATTAACCAAAGCTGATTCATGGGGAGGTGTTCTTGCTGCTGAGCTATTATTCTTTCTCTTACCCTGCCCTGCATCCCTTTAATGATCACACGTCTTTGACTTCCTCTTTGGCATCCTGTGGCTGGTACAAAACAGTTCCCCCCCCCCCCAACAGAGACCAAGGCCATGCACAGTAGAGAGCTTCAAGCTGCATGCCTGGGTGTAGTTTAGAATGATCTATGAGTCTGGGGTGCCAGGAAGTTTTTGAGCAAACTATAGCTGTCACACTGATTGAAGATCTTAGCCCTCACACCAGCTTTTTAAGGAAGAGTTCGAGAAAGGCACTTGCTAGTATATCTCATATTTTCTTCCATGGCACTCACATGGCATTGTCTACACTTTGTCTTCTAAAGTTGATTTTGGGATGTTATGCTAATGGGAGTAAGAGAACAAAAATGTTATTCCACTGAGTGCTTTCTGATGTACAACATAAATCCATTGCAAGGGCATGAATGGGCTCCACTGTTTGCTGATGACAGAGAGCCCTACCTTAACATTATGACCTCTGCTGTCTAAGGAGCATAACTTTCAAAGGGTTAATCTTTCCCACCTGTTGTTGACCATAGAGCAAGCAACTCTGGTAGCTTTCTTAACATGAGAATGTGACCTCTGGCCTTTGAGCAGGAGTGGTCCCACTTATAATAAAAAATACTCAGTGCTAACAAGCATAGTTCTGTAGGCTCCATCTTATAGAAAGATTTATCCATGTTTTAGGCAATGTTAGAACAAGCTGTTAACAACCAGAAAAAGGGTGTGGGGAAGGTAAAAGCAAAAGCAACCATCTCATAATTTTTCACTTCACAAAGGTGTCAAAAAATTATTTATTTATTTATTTACTTACTTACTTACTTACTTACTTACTTGGCTTTACTTACAAAGCTTTAGTTCCCTTTCTCCTGCTGTACTGACAACAACTCCATTAAACCAGTTTTGGCTTCCAGTCCACCATATATTTGGTATATTCCATATCTCCATTTCTGAAATAAAAATAATCTTCCTCACAAGATTTGTCATGCTTATGAATTAAATGAAAATGTGGGTTCTGCTCTTTTGCAAAATGTCTTAGAGGACTCATAATGTGCAAAGACCTATTTGGGGCTGCCATAAAGGATCCTATCTGCAGGGTGATCCAATGTATTGCCTACGGGCACAATCATAATCAAATTTTTCAACACTGGAATAAGGGGTGCGAGTGGGGCATGTTCCCTTTCCTCAGAGATGCATTGTATTTACCCTGGAGCTGGAAAAGTTGTTAGGATTGCAACCCGTGACACTGTATTTTCCATGGACTTGGGTTAAAATGGAAGGCATGTGAGATAGTACTTCTGTTGTTGCTGCTAAGCTAACATTGATCATGGCATGTTAACAAATGAAAAACAGCATTGAGGACATTAACATAGGGCACAATCAGGGTGACCAGATTATTCCTGAACCCCAGGGCCAAAATTCCTGAACCCCAGGGCCAAAATTCCTAATTCCAGGCCAAAATTCCTACCCACTTAAAAAAAAATTGCCATTTTTTTGTTTTTGTTTTTCGATTTTTTGACCATAACTTTTGATAGGAAGGATATATCTCCAAACTGACTGTTGCATTCTGTGCATTCTGCTCTTCAGTATGAAGCCAAAATGTAGGACACCTGGACAGGAGGCTAAAAATCCAGACAAATTCGGGTTTTTCTGGTCATATGGTCACCCTGGGCACAATCAAGAGTAACTACGGAGAGTCCTTGCTCCAATGTAAGAACAATTTATTCTGGATTGCAATATGAATTTCCCATAGGTTTCCACTAGGTGGTGCCATAACTACGTCGACGTAAATGTCTCTTATGTGCTCCTGTAGTTACTCTGGATTGTAGGGATAATCTAATGAAAGAGTTACATTGGGATTTTTAGCTGCAAAGTTTCTTCTTTTGAAGAGAAATGCAGGCCTATATGCCAAACAGCTTTGGATGTTTTGTGTTGTGCATCTGAAAATAGGAAGAGCACCTTCAAAGAACCTTTGTAAATGCAATCCAATGCAGCAGTTGTTAGGTATCACAGCTCAGTGTGACAGCTTGCAACTTTGTAATGCAAGAAGTGTTGCTGGCATGTTTAGAATCACAACACACCTGGCAAGACTGAAGGTGCAATCCTAACCTACTTTCCAGCATTCAGTTAAAGGCAATGCCACTCTGAGGCAAAGGAACAAAAATTACCTTATCTTGAGGAGGTCTCTGTGACTGCCCCCAAATTGCAGAATGCAGCATGTGCCCCATTGCCACAACTGTGTTAGAGCGAGGAGTTAGGATTGCACCCTGAATCTTACAAGCCGTATTGATTGCAATTGTCAGACCCTCTTGCTCAGTATTGCTGCCACTGTTCTTTGGGATTTCAGTTAGGAATTTTCACTGTCCTTCCTAGAGATGCAAAAAATGAAATCTGAGGCCTTCAACATGCCAAGAAAATATATATATATATGCTCTTTCACTAAACTGCAGTCTTTTCCGATAGACTTGTACATGATTGCTAAGGGCCAGTTCATATTTACTCACAGTTACCACTGCTGTGGCTTGGGATCTCAGGAATATATAGAAACGTTGGAAGGAGCTTCCTAATGGGACAATCCAGAGCAACTAATCTGTCCACATAAGAGCCCTTAGGTTGCCCTATCTATCACTAGGGTAGAGCAACTGCAAGATGCTCCAGCCCAGTTACTCTGGAAGAGGCTTAGGGCAGAGCAAGGCAAGATAGGGTGCCCTAAGAGAGGTGGACCTACTCTGCCCTAACTGGGGCAGCCTAAGCAGCTCAGGAGAGGCAAGTTGAGGGCATGTTTAGCATTGCCTAGGGCAGAGCAGTTACTCTGAATCCAGAGCCTGTTTCCAAGGCAGAAATGCCCTCTTCCAGCCCTCAGAGTTATACCACCTCAGGAACAGGTATAGTAATGAGTAGACCCATAGGGGTCCATGATAAGGCCTGAGTAAGAATGGCAGTGCTGACCAAAAATCTGAGTGCTTGGCCAGCCTAGCTGCAACCCCTGCCTTTCAACCTCAGGATATGGAACAAACTACGGCTGCCCACAAACCTCAGGATACAGGAGGCCACTCCAAGAAGCCCCTTCTATTCACTGTAGAATGTACTGGCATCTCATCAGGGACTCCTTAGAAGGCAGGCACCCAGTGGCGTCACCAGACTGGTGCGGCTGGTGTGGGCTGCATTGGGTGATGCGCTCCATATGGGGGGGTGTGCCGGAGGAGTTTGACTGTCCTTTGGCAGGCCCCGGGCGTCAGCACCCCCATTCAGGCCTGCTCCAAGGCGGAGCAGCAGCCAGAAGCTGCCACTTGTCTGAGGAGCTGGCCTGAACGGCCATCTGAGGTGCACTGCGCAGAAACACACTGAGCATGCCGAACAGCTTCAGAGGAGACTTCCTTAGAGCAGAGAAAGTCCGCGCCTCTGCACAGCCATTCGGCCTCACTCAGGAGGCGGAGCGGCAGCCGAATGGCTTCAGAAAGAGTACTGCACAGGCACCAACTCTGACGCCTGCACAGTCTTCTCCGAAGCCAAAAGGCTTCAGAAAAGTACTGCGCAGGTTTCAGAGATGGTGCCTGCGCAGTACTCTTTCTGAAGCCAGATGGCTTCAGAAACAACTGCGCAGGCGCCAGCTTTGGTGACTGCGCAGTCCAGGTAGGGGGTGCATGCATCCCAGGGATGACGCACAGACTTCCGCACCAGGTGATGTGCAGAGTCATGTCACCACTGTAGGCACCACAGCTGTTCCTTGTTCAGTGTGATCTGAGGGGTGTCTCCTCAGGAGCAAGTCTTCCCCTTATGTCAATTACTTAGCATGCTCTGGAGCAGTTAGGGCAGCCCAGGCTTCCTGACTCTGGATTCAGCATAACTTTCTGCTCTGGATACAGAATAGTTAGGAGAGTGCAGTTAGGTCAGAGCAGGCTGAATTTGCTCTGGATTGTGTCCTAAGTCAGTTGGTTGAATTGCAAGGTGAGTTCTCATGAGGGAAGCAGTGGCAAAATAGCTACCTCTGTATCCTGGAACTGATCCCCCATGGATCTGTGGGCTCACTGCATTCAACTCAACATTTTGAAATATTTTCATGTCTTAATTAAGATATTTTGGTGACATTGTTTCAGTAAATATGCCACTAAAATTGAATCCTTAGCAGTAACCTCAGTGGAATATCTGAGGCTGTAACCTTCTTTTTATAACCCACCCTTTCTTCTGAGAAAATTACCATAATACTTGGAGATGAGTGACGAAATGATGACCAGGATTGTAGTCGTGTGTACAGAGCAAATTGAGTTAACTTGATGTTGTAAGTGGCGTCTATGAAATTATATCTTTGAAATGGCCCGTTTTCTAACTGGAGATAAAGTGGAGCTTTAACTTAAATATTCAAATAAAGACTATACCGTTTTGAAGTCATTAAGATGAATTTTTATTTAAAAGCAATTTTAATGAAATATTCTTAGAAGTTTTTTTTAAAAAAACAGTTCTTTTCTCTGACTTCAGAAACCATTAGGGCTGAAAACTCAGCTAGTTTTAAAGGATTTATTTAGCTGGAATTTTGCCTCTGGCATTCTGCGTAAGCACAACATTATTGTCGGACAACCATCTTATAATTATCTTTGAAAAGTGTTTGAAAGAAAGAAAAAGGGATCACAACTAGTCTTACAGGTGAAGCCAATTTATATGCGGGGATTCATTTTGGGGAGGGGTGTTGAAAACAAATACTGCGCTATTGCAAAACAGCCTCCAAATTCCCTTTCTTTGTTGGCAGGCAGGGGCGGGTGTGTGCAGTTTGCTTACCCTACAACCTCACTGGATCCCCCCCTCCGTCTGCACACCATTGCAAACGACACATCACAAGCAGACTCTGTGATCTTCTGGTCCCCACCAATCACATACTAAAAGCTATGCCAAGAAGACTGAGATAATCTGTTGGAGATATCTCTGCTATATATTCAAATAAATAATAATAATCAGGTACATGGTGTGGAACTATATCTCTCTGATCTCTGAAAGAGTATATTTGGTGATGGAAACCATGGTTAAAGACACTTGATGCACAAAGGGAGCACTTTGCACAAACAGCATCCTGTCCTTCTAACATGTATAGCAAGATACGTATTTTGCTAACTCGTTTCCTGTCCCAGGAAGAGTCCACACACAAATATCCAATTAGTTCCTCCACCTCACTACCCCTATGTGGGAAGCAAGCATCTTACACAGGTAAGCAAAACCCAGGATGGCAATTCCATGCCACAATGTACTGATGTTGTATATCTGTCTCATATTCATACACCAGCCTGATGACCTTTCTGGATTATTACATGTGTCTCTTTCATGAACTATATTCTATGTTTGTACCTGTGCACTATTAAAATATTCCTTGGATAGTCAGTATATGTTTATATATGTGGGATGAAGGAGAACTGAACCCTGGATGCAGAAGTCCTTAGTGAGTCTTTGCTTTTGCTGAGGCTGAGACTTGTGTCATGTTGTGTGGATGTGTGTGTAGTGTCCCTAGGAATCTCCCCATGATTGAGGTGGTGCCTGTGAGACCTCCCTAGCTTTGGCCGCCCATTGGCCCTATGCCTATTGCTGTCTTTGTTAGTTGGAGTAAGTAGCAAGCTTCTCTGGCTGCAAGGGTGTGGAGGCAGGAGTTTTTGAACATCATAGATGACAAAACAGTGTCATAGTGTTGACATGTGAATGATGTGCCAATTATGGCATCAGGACACCATTCCATGGATCATGGGCTGATTCAGAAACCGTAGATGGAGTGGGGGAAATGGCATCAAACAGGATTTTCAATGGTGAATATTTGAACAGGAGAAATTGTCAGCCCATTGAAACCACCATCTTCAGTCAGAAAATAAAATCTGAAAATATTTGGAGCAGATGCAATGAATTCAATTCAGTTGTTTCTGTTGTGCAAAATTGGTCTCTTTTTCATTTTGTCCACAATAACTTTAGCAGCTTCTTGTTTACTAGATGTATCCTTAAGCAGTAACGCTAGTTGAAGATTTATGAAGATAAATCCATGTATAGGCAAACAAGAATTTTACCCAAGCAATATTCATTCATTTCTTAAGTATTCCCCATGTTTCACACCTTGTGCTATAATTTAGTAGAGCTTGATTGACTTTGAAAAATATCCTCAGCTGATTAAATGGGGGAACAGTAAGCCCTCTGCTAATATGTCAGGGGTTGTTTATTGACTTATCTTCTGAGAACGGCAAAGAAAATGAAAATAAAACAGAGTGTGATTATGCTAATTTGATGTGCGCATAGCAGGAGGATCACACTTGTTTTCCCTCCATCTTTTTTGGCCCCAAGAGGGCTGAGTTTCCAAGTGAAAACAAACAGAGAAAACTGGTAGCTCAGATAGGAGACTTAAATAAACGGTGCTGCCAAATGATTTGCAGGTGTCAGGAATGTCCAGCATCTACAAGAAGTGCCACTTCTCCTGCTTGTTTGTGGGTATGGCTGGACAAGAATTGTTTTGCTGCTCCATTTGTTTTCATTGTTTGAAAGTTGCCTCATGTGATTTTCCTCACTGCCTCATGTGGTGCCTCACACAGTTTTGCTCCACTGCAGCCGCTATTTGCTTCATGACAGAATGAGGGGCTTGGAGAAGTGATGGGTTCCCCTTTGCCATGACACCCATAGAAGATGGTTTGCTTTTCCCCCCAGTATTAAACAGTAATAACAGTTAAAAGAAGGTGGGAATGTAATCCCTCCACTTTTATGCTGTCGTGTATGTCCTCCACTTTTTCAGAAATGAATTGCATTCCATAAGAAATTGATATCATAAGTGACATACATGTCGTTCAGTCCATTCACATTTTCTCTACTTGGGAGTAATGGAAAAATGGATCCAATGGGTCTGATAGATTCATTTTCCCAGTGATTCTGAATAGAATATGCACAGCTTGAGGCAGGTGTTTGACAGCAAGAAGTTAGCCTGCACATGTTCCATATGAATTAGTGCTGCTTCTGATCAGGTCAATGGAGATTGTGCAGGAGAGGTTCCGACTAGATTGTTATATTATGCCTTTTGGCATAATATAAGTGGATCAACTGCTACTCTCATCTCCAGCTTCATATTTCATGGGTTATAAAACTCCTGTGGAGTCCTTTGATCACATACACTAGTCCAGGAATTTCTAAACTTTTTGGCAAGAGGGCCACCACATTGTCTTTCTGATACTGTGTCGGAGGCTGGAAGAAAAAAAATGGATTTACATTCCAAATTTGAATAAATTTACATAAATGAATATATTAGAGAAAGAACTTGTAAATGAATGAATTCAAATCAGTTCATAAACACTTTCCAACATGAGCAGAGAGGGTGATCTTCACACCATGTCATATGCACTTTCATACAGTGAGAGGGTGTGAGTGTAGCCTCCCCAGGATTACAGGGCATTTTCAAGAGCTGAATGGAAGGGGCTTGCTGAAGGCCAGATGGAGGCGAGCCGAGGGTAGTGTTAAAGTATTTTGGATGTCTTCTTTCTACATAAAAGCCTTAACCTGTATCTAAGAGTGTCTGTATATGGCCAACACTTTGTGTCAAGCAAGAAGGCTGAGGAGACAATTTTCCAAATGTCAACTGATAACAATCTGAGAGATGGGATTGGGAGAGTCACTGAAGAAATAATTGTCAAAAGGACCATGGGGGGGGGGGGGAGTTGAGGAGAGCCACTGAATAGAGGTGACAAAAGAGCAGCCGATATTTTAGAAAGTGGGATGGTTTTTTTACTGATGAATGTTGTTAAATTGTACCTTGGGGGGTCCACAGTGGTGGGCACTTACCGGTACGGGCCTATGCGCCCGTACCGCTTCTTCCAGTTTCCCTGCCGCTAGCGTACCACCAGCGACAGGGAAACGCAAAACATAGCGGACCGGTATGGTCCGCCATGTTTTGCGCCCACTGCGCCTGCCTAGAAGCGGGCAGGCCGCTTCTAGGCAGGCTCTGCACAAGCGCCGACATCGGCGCTCGCGCAGAGCCTTCCTAGAGGCGGCCTGCCCGCTTCTAGGCAGGCTCTCTGCGAGCGCCGACGTCGGCGCTTGCGCAGAGCCTTCCTAGAAGCCGTGCCAGCCTCTAGGAAGGCTCTGCGTGAGCGCCGACACCGGCACTCACGCAGAGCCTGCTTAGAAGCCGGCCTGCCCGCTTCTAGGCAGGCTCTGTGTGAGCGCCGGTGGCGGCGCTTGCACAGAGCCTGCTTAGAAGCTGGCAGGCCGGCTTCTAAGCAGGCTCTGCGCAGGCGCCAACGTCGCCCCGCCCCTCGCCCCTCCCCAGTCCCGCCCCTTGCCCCGCCCACACCCCCTGACCCCGGCTGGCCCCTCCCACTTCCAGCGTACCGGATCTTGGGATGGGGCCAGCCCATCTCTGAGGGTCCAGTTATACTGGATCCAAGCCTCCATCGGGGAGCAGCATGGAGCAGCCTTTGGCAACTCCAATCTGCTCAGATTTAGAGGAGGTTGCCTAAGTCTGAGTAGACCTGTTGGAACAGCTGCAGTCATATCACAGAGAAAAGGACAAACCTCCCCTTCCCTGCAGTAGCACAACAGCAGTGCTGGATACAGCACAGGCTAAGCCAGCCTGACTGCTCCAGTGGATTGTACTGTTAATGACTTAAATTCTAAAACAATATACACCTTGCACTAATTACTCCCACCCCCCTTGGTTTATATCATGTCGGTCATGTGATTTTAGCATATTTAGCATTCTGCATCTCTTGCATGGAAAATGTTGTTGAGTTGTATGCTTCTAGTCCTTTGGCATTCCCCAAGGGACAGCCACATTAAATTTTGATCTTTTTTTGCAGCGCTTTCACAATATTTATCACAGTATCCTTTGCAATAAATCATTTCAAGTGCTTAATCATCTTCATTTCATTGCCTTCACCATCATGTCAGACCCATGATTGAGATCTTCTTATTCCATATGGTCTGGAGATATTTATTCCCACTGTTGGGAAAACCACAAGGATACTTTTGATGATAGTATGATGATAACAACTGTATGATGATAACAGGTAATTGAAGGCTCTCATCCACACTGTCTTCTTGAAACTGACTACAGTGGCAACTCACATAACAAGCGCCTCACGTAATGTATGTTCCACATAACAAATCTAAATTTCCAAGGAATCCTGCTTCACGTAACAAATCTGCTTCACGTAACAAGCAAACCCCTCTGGCTCCTAATGGGCATGTATATCATGCAGCCCTGATGCTCCATGTGGAGGCTGTTTAAAAGGGCTGCCGGCCAGCACTGCTGTATCTAACTGCTCCCAACTTGGGGGCAGTTGCCTGAGGGCACCAGAGGCAGCTGCCCCTAACTGCCCCCAAGTGCCCCCACCGGCCACCTTGAACCTTCAGCAGCAGCCCAGGTAAGCCTTTCAGGAAAGTGTCTTTGATTGAAGCTTCCTAACCATGCAGCCTCCTAATCATGTCTACCCAGAAGGAAGCCCCATTGTGTTAAAAGGGTCTTACTCCCAGGAAAGTGTCTTTAGGATTTCAGCCTAAGTAGACTTCAATTACAGTGTTTTGTCATCATTTTTACATGCAGTTAATGAATATTTTTGGGGTTGTGGAACCAATCGTCTGTGTTTCCATTATTTCCTATGGGAAAATCCACTTCACATAACAACCATGCCTCTGGAATGAATTAAACTTCTTATGTGAGGCACCACTGTAATCTGAAAGAGGCTTCCTTTAATTAAACCAAGAATGGATAGATATGTATTTTCAAGAGGCAAAGTACAGTATATTTGCCACAAAACCACGCTCCTCATACATAACCATGAAGAAACGTAAGTCAGACCTCTTTTTATTTCTTAACTTTGAAGATCTACCTGCTTCAAAGTGCAACAACTTTTGATTTCCACACTTGATGATACTAAAACAAAGCAAAAAGGATAGCAACCTGACTCAAAAAATAGATGTCCAATCAAAGAATTAGAATCAATAAACCATGCTGCTGTAACAAGTTATTTGAATATACATATTCCATAAAGAGTACAACAATTTTCTGTTTAGCCAGTGCAGATCCGAGTAGATCCCCTATGCTGCAGAAACTTACCCCGAGAAAGAAAAGATTCTTGTACTAGATAAGACCCCCTGGACTGTCCTCTCCACCACAGAATGCAGCAGTAGACATTTTGGTGGCATTGACTGAGGGAGGAACAATAGGATGGGGTTCAGAATTGCTTAAAGTCACAGTGATCATGACAAGATAATAACACACTGGTAAAATTAATCCCAGATTAAATGATGCCATAAGGATTAGAAATGGTTGTATAAAATCTACTCGTACTTGCTGGCTCCCTGTTTTCAGCCACTTGCATCTCCAACTCTTTGAAGGCAAGATACCTTAGTGAAAGAATATATACCCTCTTGTACTTGTGCAAGCTGATCTTCCTCATCTAGCAATTGACAGGCTTAAATCTAGGAAGCCATCTCTGGCTTTCAAACAACTGATGTCGAATGCAGCCTTCAATGGAAAGCCAAATGGGCTGCTGAATGCCTGCATTCAGGCAGATGTATGTATGACCCTACACAAAAGGTGCCAGGTTTTGACCTACCTTGTTAGCATTGATCAACTCTGAACAGGATCCATACCCAATACTGTGTCTGCCAGGACTCAGTGTATGGGGTTTAGTATCAACCCCGCAGTGTGACTGCACTGCTCCTTGACAAACTATCACGCTGTGTCTGACTGTAAATCAAGGGTTTATACCGGCTCAGTGTCTAATTTTTTCAATGTAGACCATTCTGTCATTGAATGGTTCGGTGGAATGAGGATAAACATCTAATCTACAATAAGTCTATGTATTGCATGCCATAGAATAAATAAACCTATACCAGGGGTGTCCAAAGCTTTTGGCAGGAGGACCACATTATCTATCTGGCTGGAAGAAAAAAAGAACTCATTTACATTTCAAATTTGAATACATTAATTTACATAAATGAATATATTTAAGAGTCAGAACTCATGAATAAACTGATGAATTAAAATCAGTTCATAAACACTTTCTAACACACACACAGAGGGAGTGATCTTCAAACCAGTACATAAGCACTTTCATACTCACATAGTGGAGGTGCGTGCAGCCTCCCCAGCCCTCAGAATGCCCTCTGGAGGTTCATGGACCAGACCCCAAGAGGATATATGGAAGCTTGATGAGGGCCGCATCTGACCTCTGGCCTGGGGTTTGGATATCCCTGACCTATACAGATAGTCAATAGATGTTATTGAGTTTAATATGAAAGCTAGGCATGTTGACGCAGTT
Source organism: Cryptoblepharus egeriae (assembly GCA_030015325.1). Lineage (NCBI taxonomy): Eukaryota > Metazoa > Chordata > Lepidosauria > Squamata > Scincidae > Cryptoblepharus > Cryptoblepharus egeriae. The sequence continues at coordinate 135,097,603 of JAREYC010000001.1, forward strand.
AGCAAACATCTCCTTGGGAAATGTTATGACAACCTGCTGGTGAATAGGCATTCAAAAAGCATTTGAGGATAGATCTAAATTATTTCTTGCCAATGTGTCCCTCATAAGTCTGTCTTTGTCCTTTAGCCCTTTGTCGTGCCAGCTGAGCAATGTTGCTAAAACAATGGCCTTATTTCTCAACTGACCTTATAAAAAAGGAGCAGAGATATCTCCCAGGATGCACAGAGAACCCGGAAAATGTAGTGACTACTGCGGAGCTCCTTAGCCACTCAAAGCAGTACACAGTACTGTCTAATCCTTTTGGGGGGGGGGGGAGAATTTAGCATACAGCTTTGAAAGTACAAATGTATACTTGATTCAGAGCCTATTTTATGATTGGAGTAAGTAGTGGGAACTTCAGGCCGGGGTCAATCTAAGGAACTGGAGGACCCAATGCAAAACATTTATGCAGCAGCCCCACCCTGACCAGTAGTGGAAAGGCACTCGAGAGCTGTGACACCACCAAATGATTCGAGGAGGTTGATTACAAGTCAACTGGACCTGTGAACAGGCAGGAAGAAGAGGGCAGATACAGGGGACAGCCATGGATGCATGCCTCCCCAATTGTCACCAGTGGAGAAGGGTCCCTGCCAGATGTGAGATAGACAGGCTTCAGTGGTGCGATTCAAATAAATTAACAACAGGTTCTATGTCCTACTAACCTAAATTAACAACAGGTTCTATCCCTACAATCCAGAGTAATCACGGGAGCACGTAAAAGACATTATGTGCACCCGTAGTTACTTCATCACTTAGTGAAAACCTATGGGAAATTCATATTGCAATCCAGAGCAAATTGTTCTTACTCTGGAGCAAAGACTCCCCATAGTTACTCTGGATTGCGCCCTATGTCTCATTAGTAACCGGTTCTCAGAACCAGGCACTCATTAGCAAAGGGTTCCATAGAATCTGTGAGAACCCCCTGAAGCCTACCACTGGACACAGTCCAAGTGCAGCTAGAAGCCCAGGTTTATCCACCTGAAAGAGGTGGAATGGGAACCTGGGTCTACCTGGTAGGTACCTTTGGGCTCCAAGTAGATCTGGTAGGTTGACCTGAGCTGCACCCCAGGTCTACCTGCCTACCTAACTTCTTTCACATAGCACTGACTCTTGGAACAGATGATAGTTCCATGTTTAGAAAAGGTTTTAATTGCACATCTGAAGCTGAACATTCCTCTTGTCAAGCAGCAGAAAGTGGTCAGAGGAGAGGGAAATACAGTGATGCACTCCTACTTTACCTTTACTCAGAATGCAGTGACATCACATGGCATGTCACGTCATGTCACTCCACTATAGTACTCACTGTTATCTGAGATGCATGGCTGCTGTCTTTGGTGTATGTATTAGCCATGTGTTTCCCACAATATATAGTTCTGGCTTAACTCTCCTGGGTTGTGGCTTAAATGTGCTTTTTTTTAAAAAAAGCCATGTTTACCCTGCTAAAAACATTGATGTAATCAATATGCTCAGGGTTTTTCTTTAAAGATACAGGTTTTTTCCTTCAAGTGAAACTTGCTGTAAAACGGCTGGACAGTTAAAACATTGTTATAAAGACTTTTGAGGAGCGCTTTTTGTGTTCAAATCCATGAAACGCAATAAAACCATGTTTGGGCAATTCCAGCACTGGTGAAGAATGCAGGAAGGGTGGAAGCGCAGCTTTCTGCTGGAGTAATTTTAGATTTTATTGTAATGCCTGCCAGTGGATATTCCACATGCAGAGATTACTAAAGCAAGCTGTGAAAGGCCAGAGCCTGCCCTGTAACCCTAAAAGGATGTTGGGTTTGGCTGTCTTCCAGGGCAGCAGGATGTGTGGCCTGGATTAGAAGACAGGAATATTCCTCACATTCATTGCTTTTTAATGCTGTCATGCTTCTTGCTAGCCATTTTGAGCTTTTCAGCTTTCCCTCGTAGAAGCTTTTAACACTATCAAAACTTCCTGACGGGAAAAAGATTTCAAAACAAGGGCTGTGAGCATCATATCTTTGCAGAGATAAAAGTGCAGACACACAAATAGACATGGTTTATGGAAAATAGAGCTCTGTCTTAAGTGGTTCATTTGATTATACAATGTGCCAAGAGAACCCAAATTGAGTCACAAAGAGGAGGAAAGTGGTTCGTTGCAGCTCGTAACTTCAGGTACCTCGCCCCTCAATATATATATATATATATATATATATATATATATATATATATATATATAGATTGTGGGTTGCTTCTAATGCAGAACAGAGTTCATAGCGAATTTCATCTTTATTTTTTATGATGTCACCGGCAAAGCATGCAGTTATTAGAGGATAAAATGGGATTAATTCACAAAATATACACTGACCACCCATTGCTGCAACACTTGAACTCTCCCCACCGAGTCGAAGAAATACTACTCATTAGCAAATTACATCCAGAGTAATAAGAGACCACACCATAGCCAGTACTAAAATATATTCCGGGGTGGCCATCAGAGATTTTAATGATGCAATTAAACTGCTTCTCCAAAGAAGGCACAGATTCTAAAATGACTCCAGGGTCACTTATGTCACAGCTGCTTGAACCAGGTTTTGGACCTCAAAGGATAAAATCAGAAAGGTAAACAGTTCCAGGTGCTAATCTGAAGTACAACCCCCTGCAGCTTGGATTTCCTCACAGTTGGTTGCAAAAAAGGACTTGTTTCTTGCCCAAGAGTCTTGAGGAGGCAAATACTAGGTGAGGTGATGGTAGCATGTCAGCTTGTAGACAAACCCTATATCTAATTGCATCGGATACATTGAATGTGCTGTGTGTTTCCTTCCCATTTCCCCGCAGTAGTGGTATTTTCAGGGCTAGCAGTACAGCATTTCATTGCCTTTGGATGATCAAGTACTAGAAGCTTGTGAGGTCTTTAGAATAACTGTTTTCTTCACCAATTATAACAGAGCAGAAGCAAGGAGATGCTGGTAAGTAGTAAGACAGATCCTGATCTAGCCTCAGAAGGTGATAATGGCATTGTTTCTGCCAGTTCCAAGACGATACCCCAATTTTAGCTAACTGCAGCTAAAAGTATGTGATGGGCAGTCCATCCGAAGTAGAAGAAAAACAGGCTCAGAATGTTTTCTCTGATCCTGCCCCTAGTTTGAGGAGGATGACCATCCTAGGGCATTCAGGGAAGCACCCCCAGTTGTACCTATTTTTCAATAGATAAAGATTGTGAACCTCTAGGTAGAAAGAGGACTTTCTTTTTTACTTTTTACCATTTTATTGAGGAAGACTTTATTAACTGGGTATCCATTTAAATTATATTTAAATTATAATTTAAATTATTAATTATAATATAAATTATATTTAACTGGATATATAGAAGACTTGGGTTTCCTTTCTTTTGGGAAAAAGACAGGATATAAATAAAAGAAAATAAATAATTGATTCTGTGGGTGAACACTTTTTAATGACAAGTATGTTATTAGTTGTGGTTCAGGTTGTTTGTTTTAATGTTTTCATCATTTTTTAAGCTTTATAATTATAATTTATAAGAATGCATCTTTGGTATAAAAACATATAACACCACTTTGTGTACTTCTTTTCCTTATGAAAAATGAAATCTGTTTTAAAAAACAAGGTTGGAGAACATGTCTAATAATTGGAATTATTGGAATGCTCTTTTAACTCCCCATAAACCTATGTTCATTATCCATGAATGTAATAGCTATGTAGGGCTTCTGCCTACCATAAAAGCAACTCAGTGCTTCCTTACCTTGTCCAGACTTGTACTTAGGCATGGCTTCAAGTGAAGGGAATTCCACTGACGCAAGCCCTAGAAAATATTCCTGTTTTATTTGCATATCTTGGCTTGGATCACAGATGCCAAGTTCTACAGCCATCATGGAGCCATCCTTTACTGATCACAGTTACAATGGGATCTAGACAGCAAGGGAATGCCTTAGGGATGGGTGCATCCAGAGTATTTTTAGAGCTCACAACAAGCATCCTGAACTGAAGGAAAGCAATACAGATACTGGAGATCTGGTGTCTTGCAAGTAATTCACATGGAAGAAGAAGGAGCAGAGTACCATTTCAAGTACGTGGAAGATGAACAAAATCAGAGGTCAAGGCAACATTTGCTGTTGTTGTTGCTCAGAAATACTGTATATTGCACATTTTAAAATGACTAGTAACAGTCCACAGCTATCACTTTTGGAGGTGCAATATAACAGTATTCATCAGTAAAAAAAATCCATCCCTCTTTCCAGCATCTCAATTGCTCTTTAGCCACTCTCTCCTCAATGGCTCTCCTCAACTGCCCTCTTCAACTGCCCTTTTGCCACCTCTCTTCTCAGTGGCTCTTCTCAATTCCCCCCACCTCTGCTCAGCCTTTCCTGTTATCAATTGACAGAACATTGACAGTTGCATCTCCTTCGCCTGCTTGATTGACATGGAATATTGGCCAGAAGATGCAGACACCCTTACACACAGGTTAAGGCTTTTATGAAGAAAGGTATCATTCACAGCAAAAGCTATCAATTTCATAGTCTCAAAGTGCTTATGTAGATTAGATGCCAGTATTCCATATGAGACTCCTAACACTTTGTAGATCACTAAAATAAAACTAATCAGAAGATATCAGGATTATTACTGTACTAGCAAAAACAAATTTGGGGAGGGTGTTCCTCGGTGGCATTGGCATCCATTAAGAACCAATTTTGGGAAATTCCAGCCAGAAGAGAGTGAAAAGGGGTGCAAAGCATTTTTGTGCTATAATTAACATTAAAGAAAGCAGGCCTCCGTCAGTCTTGAAAGACCATGGTATCGTGCTCGGCGCTGCATACGCTGCATGCGAAGCACAAAAGCCTGGGTTGGATTGTTATGGAGGATAGGCTGTTACCCAAGCAGCAAATCCCCCCTCTCCACGCCACTGAATTAGTCCAATGGAAAGGCAGAGCCAATACGATTGGATCCAGCTGGTGTCACAGAGCTGGGCTAAAGACAGGAGCTCACCCTGTCTTGTCTTGTTTTACTCCTGCATTGCAGGAGTAAAATTCCCCCCATACGCCATCCCCCCACTGCACATCAACTCCCATGCGCATCAGCACACCATGCGCATCAACACCCTATGCACATCAACACTCCCCCACTGTGTATCATCCCCCATGCACATCAACCACCCATGTGCATCAAACCACCATATGCATCAACCTCCCATGCGCACCATCCCCCATGTGCACCATCCCCCATGCGCACCCCCCATGCACACTATCCCTCCAATGCACACCAAACCCCAATGACCACCAACTTCCCATGTGTACCACCCTCCTATGTCCACGATCCTCCCATGCTCACCATCCATCCATGCGTATCAACACCCCTTGACTGTGTATCATCCCCCATGCACATCAACGCCCCATGCGCAATAACCTCCAATACACAATAACTTCTGATGCGCTATACCCTCCCCAACCCCCAATTCCCCACCCTCTGCCCCAACCCCTGGACCTAGCGGCATGAAATTTGGGGAGGGAGTTCCTTCTGTCACATGAACACCAAGAACTGATGTGGAGAAATTTAACCCTTAAGGGGCTGAAAAGGGGTACAATATGTTTTTGTCCTATACTTAACATTGAAGACTGACTGATCAACATCCAGGTGATGCACTGAAAGGGAGGATGCACAGGGGGTGATGGTGCGCATGGGGCGATGGTACATATGGGGGTGATACGCATGGGGTGGTATGCATGGGGGAATGATGCACATGGGGAGATGTTGCACACTGGTATGGTGCACATTGGGGGTGATGCACATATGGGAACGGTGTGCATGGGGGTGTTGCACATGGAGGGTGTTGCACATTGGGGATGGTGTGCATGGGGGCTGTGCGCATGTGCGTAATTAAGTAATTACATGTAATAAAATAAAACAAATTAAACTTTAAACACACACCCCGATATAATTCTCAGAAGCTGAGATTGAGACTTTGGTGCCTGCCTTTCTGCTGTCCTTGCAACAACCCTGAGGGAGGGAAGGCTGAGAATGAGTCAATGGCCCAAGGTCAACCAGGAAGGTTCAATGAAGGATTTGAATCTGGATCTTCCAGATCTCAGTCCATTACACCATCCTGGCTCTTGATTCAAGATGCCAGTGCATGTGTTGGTATCAGGGTATCCTTTGAAAGTCATTCAACAAAATATCCCTCCCCACATTTTCCCCCCAAGGAAGTGATGCAACAAAATAAAGTTACATTAGGAGGCATAGAAATCAGTAACATTTCTGAGAACATTCTCTATATAGCTTTTGCATGTGAGTTTTTTTAAGCTTTAACATAAACTCTGATCTCACTTTCATTCCTGAGAAGGAAGCTGTCAGGTCTAACTATTTCAGAATGTTAATTCTGCAAACCATGGGGCTTCCCTAAGTCCTGCTACAACAATGACCAGCTTATTCTGGGGTGGTATTGGAATTACCTCTGACTCCTGCTCATTTCCCAATAATTACTGATAATTGCTCCATTCCAAACAAAAAAATGAAGGGAAAAAAAGAAGCAGCACAACAGCCCCTTTCAAGAGCCAAGGAAATCAAGTTTGTCCAGCAGCAGACCTTTCCCTCTGGAGGTGAGAGGAAGCTGGCATGAAATTATGCTGGGCTCCTGAGTTGCTCTCTAACTGATTTTGATAGACATAAAAAAGGACAGGCAGGACAATCACCAAGGCCATGTTGTTCAGGATCTCTAAGGACTGGACTGTATGCAGACCTCACACATTTAGTGGTTTTCGAAGTAGCATTTCCTCTTACTTTGGACCAGCAACTCAGAACTTTGGACCCATTTCGAGGATCTTTTCTGTATATATGGAATCTCCAATATGTATGCAACATGATCTCAGGGGTTTGCTGCCCTCTATAGTGTCTGTTCAATCCTATGTATCACTCTGATGTTAAAGGGGATGTTGTCATTTACACCACAGCCTAAAGGCAAAATCTAGAGTAACTATGGGGAGTCCCTGCTCTGGTGGAAGCACAACTTACTCTGGATTTCAATATGAATTTCTCATAGGTTTTCACTAGTTGGTGCAGTAACTACGGGTGCACATAAAGCTCTTACGTGCTCCCCTAGTTACACCGGATTTGGGGTGTAGTCTTGAATTGATCCGTATGGGTGAAATCCAGGTAAAAAGCATTTGGAGCCGTTGACTACACAGGTAAGCACTTATCATTGGCTCAGTATCATTTTCAAGCTAAGTATCATGACCCCCGTCACTCCTGAGACAACAGTTACTGACTGGAAAGAAAAAAACTAGAATTAATTCTTCTGAGCTCAGAAATATAGGGCATTGGCTGCATCGCTTCATGATTTAATTATTTCGGCTTCCCTATTTCCAGTTAGGAGACAGGTCCAAAATAGTGATTCACATAGAAGCACAGGATGGTGTCTTCTGTGATGAACCATTATTGTGCCTTTGGACAATGGCCATAGATCAGTGGTACAGAGTACATGCTTTGCATGCGGATAGTTCCAGACTGTTCTCTCCAACAGGATTGGATAGGCACCTGCCTGGAAGCCCCAGAGTATCTGCTAAACCATGAAGAACACTGAACTAGATGGCCAATTGTGGGAAGGCAGCTTCCTGTGTTTCAGATTTCAGAAGAAATTTTTTTATAATGTGTGTAACTTGCTTTTTTTGTTTTTGTTTCAGAAAAAAGTATGCCTGAAGTACCAAAAGTATGAGGAACATTGGCTTCAATCCTTTCCTTAAATTTCTATCAATTTCAGGAGATCTTAAGCACACATCATTCTCAATTTCTTCAAATTGCGCCCTATATAGGTTTTAATATAAACTTCCTCTGATCTTTTGCATCCTGTGCAATCCCGATTGATAGACCTGTCATTTATGTATTTGTCTAATCTTGTTTTTCAACTAGCATCCCAAACCACCACAACGCCCCAGCACTGATGCAACTCACCAATATGACATGTGCTGCATCCCACAGGGATGTTTTGAGCTACAAAGGCCTTCTTGAGGCAAGAGAACATTTGTTCCTTTGTCCCGGGATCAGTCTTTGCTGACTGCTGGGTCTATTCTATGGCAGCAATTTTGCTGATACAAGTCTGCATAGTATGATGTCTTCTGTAGGTGCAGTGCAGCGGTGGGCTGCAAACCGGTTAACAACTGGTTCGCAGCCACCACTGAGCACTGCGCATGGGCCAACCTTGGCACATGCGCAGTGCATCTTCTGACGCCAACTGGCGCCAAATGCACTGCGCATGCACCAGAGGTTAGCGCATGTGCAATGCGTCTTCTGAAGCCAGTTGGCGTCAGAAGGCGCACTGCGCAAGCGCCAACCTTGGCGCCTGCGCAGAGCACCTTCTGAAGCTGGCCGGCATGTACCGCATACCACAGGGATGTTTTGAGCTACAAAGGCCTTCTTGAGGCAAGAGAACAAATTACTCTCATTCAAGGCTGGCCATATGTACAACCCTGTACAGTTTCTGGGAATGTAATGCTTTGAACATTTCTCTTCCATTTAAATTTAAAGGAATATTGTTTTCCATTTTAACCATGTTTCTATGATAATGGCAATAAAATAAATCCTAAATGTGCCATTTGTTAGAAAAAAAGCAACAACCCAATATGCCACAGCTGGATGGATTCGTTTTCTTTTTCCTTGACTTTTCATTTCTGAGGAACGTAAATATGATCAGCTGCTCCAGGCTAGAAGGCCCTCGAACTCTGCAGTTATTGTTATTATTTATCAACTGTTAATCACTTGTGATGGGATCTCTCCTAGCTTGTCATACAGGGAACAGATGGTTTATCTCAGAGTTGAGATTCTGGGATTTCAAAGATATAGCCCACATTTCCTTCTGCATTGCTTCTGTGAATCATAGCCAGGAAGAGGCCAGTGTTGTACTGTTGCGTTATTCAAATTAAGTGCTCCAGATGAGCAACTGATATAAATTAGACTGCACATTGGATCTCTCTCTCTCTCTCTCTCTCTCTCTCTCTCTCTGAAAAGGGAAATTCACTCTAATATGCAGATAGTTCAAATTTACCTTCTATAATTATGTTGGATGCTGTCTTTCTAAAATTATCTATATGGGTGACATCACCCATACAGGTTTCACCTGGTGCTTGTCATAAGCTCATGGATGAGACTGCATGAGGATGTCAGGGGGAGAGTAATACTAAAGGCAAGGGATGGTAGTTTAAAAATTAATCTTTGAAATTCAGTGAAAAGGGGAGGCACTGTTTTGGAACTGTTGAAAATGCTGAAACAGAGGTTATATTATACATAATTTATGTTGCAATCCTAAACTCCACTTAGGCCAGCATAAGCCCCAGCATGCTGGCCTGGAAATGTTACAAAAGTGCTGTCAAGCACTTCTGCCCCCCTCCTGAGGGAAGATAGGCCAGTGCACAGACATGCACTTGCCTCCCTACGTCACCACAGGAATGGAAAGATCAATGAGTTGTGCCACCCTTAGAGACCTACCGATTGTGAAGGATTTACATGAAAAGGTTATCTAAAGATGCAATCCTTGCTGCAGCATGGGCTGGCCCCTTGCACCACCTGAATGGTGTCCAGCCACAAAGGGAACATTCTAAGTTTAGTAGCAATAGATGCACTGAACTGAGACTTTCTCGTCCTTTAATTTAAATCTGCACACTACAAAGGAAACATTGTGGGATTAGTGATCTGTGTCCTCCTGTCAATATTTGAGGAACCCTAGCAGACTAACCCTACAATCCAGAGTAACTACGGGAGCACGTAAAAAACTTTACGTGTACCCGTAGTTACTGCACCACCTAGTGAAAACCTATGGGAAATTCATTTTGCAATCCGGAGCAAATTGTTCTTACACCGGAGCAAGGACTCCCCGTAGTTACTCAGGATTGCACCCAAAGCCAACTTGTTTTGAAAGCACATTTCATAACCAATTTATACACTAAATATTGGTTATAGAGCAGAGGGTGTGTTATATTTGGTACAAAAAGTAGCAATATTGTTGTAGAAAGAAAATGTATTATAAGTTAATATCAAATTAAATATTGGTGGAGCACAAGCATGTAATTAGTCTGTGGAATGCCTTGCCACAAGATGTGGTAATGACATCTAGCTTCAATGCCTTAAAGAAGGGATTGGCAAATTTCTAGATGAAAGGACCATCACATGTTGGTGTCTTGTGGATGCTGGTGTCTTGTGTTCTCCATGAGGCATCTAGTGGGCCACTGTGAGATGCAGGAAGCTGGACTAGATGGGTCTTTGGCCTGATCCAGTGGAGGCTCTTCTTATGTTCTTAAGCTTTATATGTAGAAGGTTGTTGATTCAATCCCCCACATCTCCAGGCCTGAGAAAGATCACTGGTTGAATCTTTAAAGAGCTGGGGTCAGGGTCAGTACTACTACTGTGCTAACTCAGTACAGTGGTACCTCGCTTAACAAGCGCCTCACTTAACAAGCGTTTACATATCAAGCAAAACTTCCAAGAAATCTTGCTTCATATAACAAGTTCCGCTTCACTTAACAAGCAAGCCACTATGGGCACACGTGCTATGCAGCCCTGACACTCCGCATGGAGGCTCTTTAAAAGGGCTGCTGGCAAGCGCTGCTGCCTCTAATTGCCCCCACTGACCACCTTGAACCTCCAGCAGCAGCCCAGGTAAGTCTCCGAGGAAAGTGTCTTTGATTGCAGTCTCCTAACTATGTCTACTCAGAAGTAAGCCTCATTGTGTTAAATGGGGCTTACTCCCAGGAAAGTGTCTTTAGGATTGCAGCCTAAGTAGACTTCATAGGATCATGCACATTGAATGCATGTTTTGAATTCAATTCCAGTGTTTTGTCATCATTTTTACACCTAGTTAATATTTTAATAGGAATATTTTTGGGGTTGTGGAACCAATCGTATGAGTTTCCATTGTTTCCTATGGGAAAATCTGCTTCACTTAAAGAGCGTTTCACTTAAAGAGCATGCCTCCGGAACGAATTAAGCTCTTTATTTGAGGCACCACTGTATATCTGATTCAGTATAATGCTGCAATACATATAATAATCATATAACATGGACATTCTTTATGAGACCTGAAGAGACCAGAGACCTGTATACTGCACCAGATGCAGGGAAGGAATCAGGATGCAGGTCTCCTGTTATTTTATTTTATCTCCTAGTAGAGATGACCTACTAGGTCCCTTCCAACTCTATGATTCTATGATTCAATACATATGTGTTTCATCAGCAGCAGACTAAATATGAGTGATTTTCAACCACTGTGCCATGGCACATTGGTGTTCTATTAATGGCCTCATGAGTGCCATGGGAGTTTGGGGATTGTTATTATTCATAGGGCCACTAGGGGAAGTGATTCTCCCAATCAGCAGTGCATTGTGCCTTGCAAACTATACCTTGACAATTTTAGCTCCTTTTTAGTGTGCTGTGAGTTGGAAGATGGTAGAAAACCACTGTGTTAGCTCTTTGGTGCCCAAAGGCAGAGAAAGGTATGCATTGTTTTTCTACGCTAATCACAGAGTGATCAAGTCATAACCAGAAAAGAGGACAAGGCCTCCTGACATGTAGGACACGCAAGAAAAATGTCAGACATGACAAAATAAAAACTAAGATCACTCATATATATTGTGAATTTAAACACTATGTTACTTATTAAAATTAAAACTATTACATATAATTTATTACATATAATTTATTGATTTCAAGAAGGCTGCATGCTTCCTGCTCACAAGGAAATGGAGGACAGGACAACGTGGTGAGGATGAGCATGTAGAATGGAGGACAGGGTGCCTCTACCTTTAACTGTCGCAAAGAGGGAATTAGGCAGGTGCTGTTTTTTAAACCCTTCTATACACCTGCTTGAATTCCCTATTGTATGCAATGGTTAAAAGTACAGGCATTTTGTCCTCCATTCTATATGGTCACCCTGCACATGGCTAAGAAAGAGGACATGTCCTGGAAAAAGAAGATATATGGTCACCCTGCCTAAGAACAAAGCAGCATGGCTATTTGATGATAGCTTTGCAATCTTGTTAGATTGGCAGAGGCAATTTTGTTAGGTCTCTCTCCCTCTTATGGAACAGAGAAGTCAAGAAACCACACGAAATACTGTGAGCCTTTTTCTCCACACAATGGCTCACAGACCGCACATCATTCACAGCCCTTCCGCCTTCCCAGACAGCGCGCTCCTGCATGCGTCGCAGAGTAGCCCCCAGGATAAAAATGCCAAAAGATCATATTGAATCACTGCTGCTCTTTTCTCACACAGTTCAACCTTCTGGGGTCTGACGCGCTGTAAACTCCACTGAACAAGTGCCAAACCACAAAAATCTGCTCCTGCTGGAGTGGTGACATTTTGCTGTGAACTCTTTAACCAGCCACAGTTCAGCGCTGGGAACCCAATTGCTGAGCTCTTTCCTGATGTTGCATTTTGTTTAGGTTTTCCTGGATTACTTGAACAGTGTGCATGTCTTTTCAGGGGGAAATTGAGCATCTTGTTGCCCTGTGCTGGTCGGCAAAATGCCCCACTACTATTATCCTTATTCCCCCCACCACTATTAACAGCAGCAGCCTGTACTATTAAATAAAACATGGTACCTATATAAAAAGAAATTCTCTTGCACAAAAAGGAGCAGCTGGAGATACAGGGCAAATTTTTTTCACTTCTATTTCTTTCATTACATTTTTCTTCAAGATCTTCATAGAACTTATCTTCTTAATCACCTCAAACTTACCTGACTTTCCCATACTACATCTACTGTATATTATTTGACTTTCGATCTTCTGGATCTTCAAGCCATTCCCTGTACAGTCTGTTAAAAGTTAACCATGAGTCACAGAGAAAAAAGTTGTAATTACTCTATTAGCCAAAGCTAGGGTTGCCAACTGTCCATAAAAGGCACATGTGCCTTTAACAGCTGCTTGGCATTAAGGTGTCAACTGATGAAACTTGGCAACCAGAAATATGACAAGACAGGGTGAACTCCTGTCCTTAGCCCAGCTCTGCGACGCCAGCTGGATCCAATCGTATTGGCTCTGCCTTTCCATTGGACTAATTCAGTGGCATGGAGAGGGGGGATTTGCTGCTTGGGTAACAGCCTATCCTCCATAACAATCTAACACAGGCTTTTGTGCTTCGCATGCAGCGTATGCAGCGCCAAGCACGATTCCATAGTCTTTCAAGACTGACGGAGGCCTGCTTTAGAGACACATTCACAGTCATCATGGGGCAGGTTTTGAAATGAATCACAGCCACGGGGAATTCCTTTTCCGTCATTATCTAATACAGGGGTGGGCAAGCTGGGGAGCTTCAGGGATCCTGGACCCTTAGCAATTGTATAGAAGATGACATTTCAGCATTTGCATTCCCTCTTTTATACCATTGTTAAGGGTCCAGGATCCCTAAAGCGACCCAGCTTACCCAACCCAACACAATGGAAAGGGATTTGCATGTTAGGATTGCATTTTAAAAATATATGCCAATGCTCTAAAATGATGAGGTTTCCAGGAATCTCTAGCGAAATACGCATCATAGACCACCAGCCCATTTTGCTTTAAAGTTTTTTCAAGCACAGAAAACAATGAAGTGGCTTTATGTGCTTGAAGAATAATTAATAACTTTGGCAAAATATAGCAGTTATTTAGGCAAGAAGGTAGCAATGCCTTCTGCAAGAATAGGGGATGTACAAAGCTGGCAGGACTTCACATATCCAGTTGCTTGATGATTGCAATTTATTATTGCTGGGTGACTGCAGAATCAAACAATTTTCTATAAGATACTTTCATGTTGTTTCTGACTAGTGGCCAAAAAGCAAGATTCATTTGTTCATACTGAGGACATAGCACTTGTAGATATAGTAGATACCATTCTTCGGCTGTCTCAAGAAAATATAATAAAATCCAGTTGTTACTTTATTTTGTTGTCAAAGCTTCTATATGTTATAACTTCCGTGCCTGGATGAGCCAGCCTAGATCATAGATAAAACATTTATAGCCTCTCACATGACATCAAACACACTGTAATTCAGTGGAGAGAGTTCACATTTTTCCCTGCAAGCTATCAAGTGCTGAAGAATATAGCCATACAAAATTAAGAGATGTACATACCCATTTGAACCATACAAGCCAGTCTGATCAAGAAACTCTGAATATATATGAGTGAACATTAGTGGCACCATAAGAGTAAAAAATCATGCTGGCCTTTGTCACAATAGCCACGCTTTTGATCATGGAAAATATGCTGATTTTAGCTGTTATTTTGCATGCCACACATTCAAATATTGGGCAGAAAAGTTATTGAGGAAGTCGGGTTTGGAGATGTCTTATCAGAAATGAGAGAGCAATGGTAAAAGCAATGGAATGATCATTCAAGACAGGAACAAGGAAGTTGAGAATTAGTTTTGAAATGCAGTCCTTGAAATCTGCAGGACAGAACAGGAAGATGTTCTGACTTGATGCTTCAAGAGCAGGTCTATATGAGGCAGTCGTGTCAGACCAAAGATTGGCCCACTCCTATCCACTGTTTCTCCTCCTCCTCCTCTCACTGCATTGATTAGAAAAGGAAGAGGGGAGAAAGAGGAAATGTAGAGGAGAGTGTCTCCAATGCTTTGTTCATCCAGACTTCCTCTCCATCCCTCTTTTCTTTTTCCCAATAATGGAAGCTGGAGGAGGAAAAGCAGGAACATCATCAGGTAACTGCATTTGGCATTTCATCTCAGGCACCAAGTGACCTTGGACCAGCCCTGGTGGCTTCCACAAGAGAAGCAGCATTAGGCAAAAAACCTCTTATGCACTTCTAAGTCAAAATGTTAGACCTGCAGAATTCTATTCCAGTTATGTGATATTATGTTTTTATTCATATTCTGTGATTTTTAGAACACAAAAGAACTAGGAGCAAATGGCTTCATCTTTGATTCAGATTTATACTTCTTCCTATTTTGGAACCCAGATTGGCAGGGCTGCATATCATCCAGTGTTTCACCAATGAAAACAGGGACAGTCTTGTACACTTCCACTATTCTGAATGCACTTTTTGAATGCCCCTATGAAGCCATCTCCCATTTTACTTACTTGACCTGATCTAACAGTAGCACCTACACCAACAGCAGCAGTGATCTGGAGTCCTGGAGAGGTCTTCCCCTCCTTCATCCACATATAGAAATAAATGTAAAAAGAAATTCTGTGTTCATCTCATTGCTGTAACTCCTGACCATTGATAGGGTTATGCAGGTACTACAGCAGAATATGAAATGTAGGCCTACTGCTATTAGATAAGTTGATCTGTTTTCATCTGGTGCATTATTTTGATCTGTTTTCATCTAGTTTTCATCTAGTGCATTGGAAAGATCAGAGGGATCATTATAGAGTGAACTTCTTCCATATATTCATCATAAAAGTTATGGCTGTGAACACAGCTTTCCTGGTTTTATATAACCAAAAGTTTACTTCAAAGGTTGAGAGGAACAGCTGAAGGTGGCTACATGCATACTATTTTATGTCCCAATTAGAGACGCATGAACCCTATGAAGTTTTGGGTTTCTCCTTGCACCTTTTCTTGAATTTTTGCCCAGATGCTGGCGTGACAGATCCATGGTTTCTAGAAGTGCGTGGAATGGAAGCATGTATGAGAATCCCTTGGATGCTGTATTGCATTTGATGGCAACAAAACAGAGCAGAAAAAAAGAGCATGTGCTGGCCTGGAAAGGCCAACACAACTCAACTTTTTCATGGAAGCCAGTGGAGGAAGGACGTACATGTCTGTGTGCAGACCTAAACCCCCAACTGTGGTGCAGACATGTCTTACAGCATATTTTGCAACATCTTTGTGACAAGAGACTTGCGTCAACCTAAGGAAGGTTTGGGATTGGGCCGTCGGTAACATATCTTTCTCCCAACTCACTAAGCAAAAAAGTAGAAGGATTACTAAGTTTGATGTATCTTCATACCTGAGATTTCTGGAACCTGTCTTGGCAATTTCACTTGGCTGTTAAACTTTGAAAAATTGTGTGAGGGGAAGAAATGGTAGTAACCCAACATTAAAGCAGTAGAGCTCAGCTGTGACACTCCCAAATGACCTGATATGAGCCTCTACCATATATCTGCTTAAAGAAAAAATATAAATGGTAGACACAGGATTAACTTTTATCAAACTGGCACTTTTATCAAATGCTGCTTAAGAAAGCAGCATTTAAGGGTATTGTTTTAGAAGAGGAACAGAAGATGGTGGCACTGCTTAAGTTTTGTACAGTTTTCTTATTCAAAATTTCCTCACTACACACAGCTGTTTTTCTTCCCACAAAGGAAATGATTTAGGCTGTCATATTTTACTCCCTGCGAAGAGCAATAGGAATATGGCCAGAGCAGAAGCATTACAACTCCTTTTCAGTCATTCTGATCATTTTGGCATTCTTTGAATAGCAGTGTACAAAATCTAGTTCATAAATGAATGCAATTCTTCTCACACATATCAATTCTATTGGCTTTGGTTGAAAACAGGTCAGGGAAAATGCACAAGATACGACTGAGTTCAGATATAACTCAAAAATGTGGTTTGTTTGGTAACTCAGGAAGCGAGGAAGAACCTACGATATAATGAGGCTGAGTCAGCCATGGAAAGTAAGAACCCACAATCACTTAGCCCACAAAAGTAAGTTGTTGCTTGCCTTAAAGTTGACACAAACTATGCCAGGGTGACCATATGTTCTGTTTTTACAGGACATGTCTTGGATTTTAGCTTTGTCTCCTGGGGAAAAAAACTAAAACTTTGTTGTCTTCTTTTTCTTTATGACCAATCAGGCTGTTGCCTTCTTGGAATTCCTAAATTGGAATTCTTGGAATTCCTAAATTATATGTAATAATTTAGTTTATTACTGATTTAATAAGTAATAAGTTATTATTTATTTAATAATAAGCAATACAGAGTTTAAATTCATCAATGAAATCAATATACATGAGATTTTTTAGCTTCACTGTTGTCGTGTTCTAAATTTTTCTTGGGCATCCTACATTTTGGGGAGACCTTGCCTTCTTTTTTTGGTCATGACCTATGGTCACCCTGGGTTTCACAAATGTGCATAGGTCAAAGGGCCCAATCCTATTCAGCCTTCTAGTACTGATACAGCTTCAATGCAGGCCCAAAGTAAGGGATCAAATGTTCCCATACTTTGATGAAGGCTTCATATGTAAGTGCTGGAAAGTTGGGTCAGATTGGGCCCAAAATATCGAAAGATTTGATATGACCTCTGTACAGGGTGACCATATAAAATGGAGGACAGAGTGCTTCTACCTTTAACCATTGCATTAAAGAGGGAATTGAGGCGGGTTTAGCTCATTACAGAAGGGTTTAAAAAGCAGCACCTCTCTAAATTCCCTTTTCAATGCAATGGTTATAGAGGCACGTTGTCCTCCATTCTAAATTGTTACTCTGCCTCAGTATTTTCCATGCTATGATTTGAACTAATTAAACCTGACTTGAAAATGTTTGCTTTGCTTGTGGAAATGGTAACACCACTGAGATTTCATCACTTTTGCAATTTGGAGTGGTACAGGTTTGAGCAGGGGCAGTGTCAGAAGCCATGCTCATCAGAAGACATCACCTGGGCAGACCAATGCCTAAACCTTCAATTCAGTGGCAGTGCCCAATGTATTGTTGCCCACCTTGGAGGCCTATATAAACTGAGGAGAGATGAGGTAGAAATATATACAATAAGTAAATAAAGATGGTGTCACCTAGTACGAGATTCCAAGATGGCAGCACCCAACTTTTCACAATTCCCCTGAAATGAAGTTGTGAATCCCCAAAGGGGTCCCAACCCCCACTTTAACAGCCACTATACAGCATGTTTAAGACACATGGAAGGCAGAACAAGAGATTTTGGCCAGCTTAAATGCTGCCTATCATATACAGGTTAGGTAAATGATGGTTCATCATACATGTCTGGTCTCTCTCTCTCTCTCTGTGACACTCACATATGTTAGCCTATATACAGAAAACTGAAAGGTCACTGACTGACTCTCTCTCACACACACACAAACTCATCAAACCAGCTGGACCTAGAAGCATAAAATTTGGGGAGGGTGTTCCTCTGTGGCATTGGCACCCATTAAGAACCAATTTTGGGAAATTCCAAACAGAAGAGGGTGAAAAGGGGTGCAAAGCATTTTTTGTGCTATATTTAACATTAAAGACTAATAAAACCCAGCCCCAAATTCTCTTTGCACCTGCCTGGTAGGGATGCCCAAAGTTGAGAGGGGATGGTGCATGGAGAGGGAGGTATTGCTCAGGGGTGCATGTTGCACAGGAGTATGTGTTGCATGGGAGGGTGTGTGTTGCATGGGAGGGTGGCGTTGCACGGGAGGGGATGTTGCATGGGAGTTGTTGCACAGGAGGAGGGGTGTTGAATGGGGATGTGTGGTATGGGGGTGTGTGGCATGGGGGGTTTGTTGCACTGGGAGGATGTTGCATGGGGGGGGTGTTGCATGGGGGGGGTGCATGGGGGGTTAAGGATGTGTCCAGGCACACAAATATTCTTGAAATTTTACTCCCACAATATGGGTACATTTTGTTAGAGATATAAATAACAACAATAATAGAAAATACAAAGCGAGCTTTTCCTATATTACTCAGGAGACCCTCACACCAACTTAACATTCATTGCCATAGCAGTAATCATGATGAATTCATTTGCAATGAATGTGGATTTTAGAGATTCAAAAAGAGTTTAGTCATTATTGATATAAATGCATACCATCAGAAACCCCATATGTTGGAGGAGAGGAATACAGGCTTCCTGGCTTATTTTCAACCTAATTGTTTGTGACTGAATGGTGGTGACAGCAATGTTTATGACTAATTATGGCAACTGTGTTTATGAAGCCAATTAAAGTCCCCAGGTCTCCCCTCAGTTTTGAGCTGCACGGAAATGCCAGGAAATCCATCTTTTAAAAGTGACTGTATCTTCTGGTGCTCCAAAGAGGAAACAAACTGATTTGATCAAAGGCAGCCTGCTATGTTGTGGTGGTGCTTGTAACTACTATGTGACTCAATTGACAAAGGAACAAACTTTAACACTGGGACATTTATCCAAAGAGTTTTAATAGCTTTGCATTCTGTAGTCCCCCCATCTCTCTCTCACACACAAACAAACACACACATTATTGGTAATCTGTTTTGCATGATTTTGTGTTTGTTTTACTACTCTACAGTATAATGGATAAAGTTAAAATGCAGGCCTTTAGAGGCATGACTTGTAAGTTTAGACATGAAAAACAGAGTTGGGTATTGTCTGTCACAAATATAGGAGGCTGCTCCAATACCACCAAAAAGAATTGTACCCCAAAAGTGAAGCAAGGATATGTGGAATGGAAAAAATTAAAAGAGAATTATCATAAAAAGATGACTCAGAATCCTATCTGCACTTAAATGACATATAATTCCTTCTATAGCTTTTTAAGGGCCCCAAAACTGTATCGAGAATCACTGGCTAGAAAAGGAACAATCATAATCCAGAATAAAGACACCCTACAGGAGATAAATCAAAGTTGTACATGTTCATAAAGAAACACTTGTATGACAGCTCAAAGGGGAATTTTTCCCATAACCTACGCTTTGGGTGCCTATCTTTTTTTTATTCAGGATCACCAGTATGATGTGCTCTGTGAGTGACTCCGTCAATCGGTGTCTGTTGATGACCAGAATAGTAAGCTATTGTGAAGTTATTTGAAACATAGATCTTTTGTTTGTGACTTTGCCTCTCCACTTTGAAAATCTTTGTTCTGTTTCTCAGTTCATTTTCATTCTGTTGGTTTCAGGGCCTCAGTGTGTCTTTCCTTTGCCCCAAGCCTTTATCTGGTACTTTCTAATTGTTAGGCAAGGCAGACAAGGTGCCCCACAGGGAACAGATGGCATTCTGGAATCTACCAGCAAGGATCTTTCCTGGAATAGATTTTTACCTTTAGGCTCCTTGTAGCAGTAATAAATATTTCCTACCAGGAGTAATTCAAAAAATATATCAAGAAAAAAGGCAACTTCTTCAGCGTTTGTACCGTGTGAGACGGTGTCCGCTTGTTGTGGATTGGAGTTGCCTCCAAGGAGGAAGAGGAAGTTTCCTGATCAAAAGGTGTATCAAGTAACAAAAATAATAATTTTTCCCTAGACCACTAATAAGAAAAATGAATAAATAATATAGAGTTGAACAGCCCAGAGAAGCTAGTACTGTGGTACCTCGTTTAACAAGTGCCTCTCTTAACAAGTGATCCATATAACAAAGCAAAAATTTCTCTAGGATTCTGCCTCATATAACAAGTGTTGCTTCACTTAATAAGCACACTTGTTGGCAGTTTGGGCTGCCTAGCGCGCCTGCCCATAGCGAAAGCAACACTTCTGCGCTGTTCCGCCTGTGGCCGGGCGTCTGCTGGGCAGAGGTAAAGAAGAGCAGTGAAGAAGAGGGAAGCAGCTCAGGGCTAGCCAGAAGGGAGCAGGGGAGAGAGAGGCTCAGGATGGAGAGAAGGAAAAAGTGGGGAGACACTTTGAAGGTGTCTTGGATTGCAGCCTCCCACCCATGTTTACCCAGAAGTAAGCCCCATTGTGTTAAATGGGACTTACTCCCAGGAAAGTGTCTTTAGGATTGCAGCCTCCTAACCATGTCTACCCAAAAGTAAACCCCATTTAACAGGCAGCCCAATCCAGAGCAACTATTCCTTGCACATAAGAGGCCTTAGGGTGCCCTATCTATCACTAGGGTGGAGCAACTGCAAGATGCTCCAGCCCAGTTACTCTGGAAGAGGCTTAGGGCAGAGCAAGGCAACATAGGGTGCCCTAAGAGAGATGGACCTGCTCTGCCCTAACTGCTCTGCCCTAAGCAGTTCAGGAGAGGCATGTTGAGGGCATGTTTAGCATTGCCTAGGGCAGAGCAGTTACTCTGTATCCAGAGCCTGTTTTCAAGGCAGAAATGCCCTCTTCCAGCCCTCAGAGTTATACCACCCCAGGAGCAGGTATAGTAATGAGTAGACCCATAGGGGTCCATGATAAGGCCTGAGTAAGAATGGCAGTGCTGACCAAAAACCTGAGTTCTTGGCCAGCCTAGCTGCAACCCCTGCCTCTCAACCTCAGGATATGGAACAACTATGGCAGCCCACTAACCTGGGGGTACAGCAGGCCACTCCAAACATCCAACCTCCACTAGAGGAACTGCAGCTGTAACTGGTTGTCAGGAACTTCTGGGCTTTCTTATAAGGCAGACACCACAGCTGTTCCTTGTTCAGTGTGATCTGAGGGGGGTCTCCTCAGGAGCAAGTCCTCCCCATGTGTCAATTACTTAGCATGCTCTGGAGCAGTTAGGGCAGCCCAGGCTTCCTGACTCTCTGGATGCAGCATAACTTTATGTTCTGGATTCAGAATAGTTAGGAGAGTGCAGTTAGGTCAGAGCAGGCTGAACTTGCTCTGGATTGCGCCCTAAGTGTTTCTCCCAGGAAAGTGTCTTTAGGATTGCAGCCTAAGTAGGCTTCACAGGATCATGCACATTGAATGCATGTTTGAATTTAATTCCAATGTTTTGTCATCATTTTTACATACAGTTAATATTTTAAAAGGAAAATATTTTTTGGGTTCTGGGACTAATCGTCTGAGTTTCCATTATTTCCTACGAGAAAATCCACTTCACGTAAAGAGTATTTCACATAACAAGCATGCTTCTGGAACGAATTAAACTTGTTATAGTAGGAACCACTGTACTTGATGTATAATGAAAGTAAACTTTCTGAAATTTAGGCTTATTAACTTTGGAACAATATTGGAAGTAGCTTGTATGATGTTTTATAATGTCTTTTAAACAACAATATATTTTAAATATATCTTAATTTTCTCAATGGAGGTTTTCAACAAATAGAATAAAGAATCAAATGTTGAATAAATATTTCAACAAATAGAATAAAACGAATAAAGGTAAAAACAACATATCCACAGTAGTGGATATAAACTCTTATAACAATAACAGCCAGATTTTGGACAAAATTATAGTGAAATGCTATGAAATGAAGGTTATTGGTTACAATTTAAATATTAAGGTATGAGCACATAAAGCATATTTAGCCAAACATGCCTTTCTGAGATGATTGAACAACCCAACCCATATCCTACATATATTCTGCAGTTGTGCCAGTGGAGCATATGCAGCTTACTGTGGTGTTAGAGGCAACCAGAGGAATACAAAACTTTTCAACTTACTCTTAGGTGGACCTTCTGGAAGTCTACTAACAGGACAATCCAGAGCAACTAATCTGTCCACATAAGAGCCCTTAGGTTGCCCTATCTAACACTAGGTTGGAGCAACTGCAAGATGCTCCAGCCCAGTTACTCTGAAGGAGGCTTAGGGCAGAGCAAGGCAACATAGGGTGCCCTAAGAGAGGTGGACCTGCTCTGCCCTAACTGGGGCAGCCTCAGCAGCTCAGGAGAGGCAAGTTGAGGGCATGTTTAGCATTGCCTAGGGCAGAGCAGTTACTCTGGATCCAGAGCCTGTTTCCAAGGCAGAAATGACCTCTTCCAGCCCTCAGAGTTATACCACCTCAGGAGCAGGTATAGTAATGAGTAGACCCATAGGGGTCCATGATAAGGCCCGAGTAAGAATGGTATTGTTGACCAAAAATCTGAGTTCTTGGCCATCCTAGCTGCAACCCCTTCCTCTCAACCTCAGGATATGGAACAAACTACGGCTGCCCACAAACCTCAGGATACAGCAGGCCACTCCAAGAAGCCCCTTCTATTCACTGTAGAATGTATTGACATCTCATCAGGGACTCCTTATAAGGCAGGCACCCAGTGGCGTCACCAGACTGGTGTGGCTGGTGTGGGCTGCATTGGGTGATGCGCTCCGTATGGGGTGATGTGCCAGAGGAGTTTGACTGTCCTTTGGCAGGCCCCGGGCGTCAGCACACCCATTCAGGCCTCCTCCAAGGTGGAGCAGCAGCCAGAAGCTGCCACTTGTCTGAGGAGCTGGCCTGAACAGCCATCTGAGGTGCACTGCGCAGAAACACACTGAGCATGCCGAACAGCTTCAGAGGAGACTTCCTTAGAGCAGAGAAAGTCCGCGCCTCTGCACAGCCATTCGGCCTCACTCAGGAGGCGGAGCGGCAGCCGAATGGCTTCAGAAAGAGTACTGCACAGGCACCAACTCTGACGCCTGCACAGTCTCCCCCGAAGCCAAAAGGCTTCAGAAAAGTACTGCGCAGGTGTCAGAGATGGTGCCTGCGCAGTACTCTTTCTGAAGCCAGTTGGCTTCAGAAACAACTGCGCAGGCGCCAACTTTGGTGACTGTGCAGTCCAGGTGGGGGGGGGGGGTGCGCATCCCAGGGATGACGCACAGACTTCCGCACCAGGTGATGTGCCGAATCATGTCACCACTGTAGGCACCACAGCTGTTCCTTGTTCAGTGTGATCTGAGGGGTGTCTCCTCAGGAGCAAGTCTTCCCCTTGTGTCAATTACTTAGCATGCTCTGGAGCAGTTAGGGCAGCCCAGGCTTCCTGACTCTCTGGATTCAGCATAACTTTCTGCTCTGGATACAGAATAGTTAGGAGAGTGCAGTTAGGTCAGAGCAGGCTGAATTTGCTCTGGATTGTGTCCTAAGTCTCCTCAAACCCACACCAGCTATGTTAACAGTGCAAGGGTGAAATCCAGAGTAACTATGGGTAGTCCTTGCTCCAGTGTAAGAACAATTTGCTCTGGATTGCAATATGAATTTCCCACAGGTTTTCACTAGGTGGTGCAGTAACTACGGGTGCACATAATGTCTCTAATGTGCTCCCGTAGTTACTCTGGATTGTAGGGTAAGTCTGAGGAAAGGAAAGGAGACAAGTAGATTGGAAACCGAGGATAAGAATCCAGCATGTATTCTTGCCACTGATTCACCCTGTCCAGCACAATCCTCAACTCCTAACCTCTCTTGTCCTGCCTCAAATCTCCCAAATACAGGTCCAATCTTGTTATACATGGATTTTTTATATACATAGATTTGACTCAACATGAATGGCCACTGCATATCACAGTTTAACAAATGGCTTTTTTCTACTGTTTAGAGAGGTAGTCTCAGTGGTGGGCTCCAGCATGTTTGCACCTACTCTGTAGAACCGGTTGTTAACAAGAAGTAGAACATATAAAGTTTAAAAATAGCCATTTAAAAGTGGCTGCCAGATGGGCAGAGAACTGGTTGTTAATTTCTTTGAATCCCATCACTGGTAGTCATGCAAGCAATCATTCCATTTTATGTCCCAGAATCATAAGATGGAGGCACTACTTTTTTCATAAGGCTCAATCGAGGAGCACAAAACCTGGAAGCAGATCCTTAAACCTATTTTTCCTTTGATTTTTTTATATATGATTTTTTTATCTACAGGATGTTCAAGTATGGAACCCCTGTACTGAGGGACCCCTGTACTTCTCACCCAAGCAAATAATCAACTGTGGCGCTCCTTGCCACAAGATGTCATGATGGCTCTTGGCCTACAATAAAGGGATTGGACTGATTAACGGAGGAAAATCAATCACAGGTTATAAGCCTGATGACAGTATACAACCTCTGAGTTTTTGATATAGCCTTTCTCTCAATGTCAGATGCAGGGGAATGGTAACAAGATACAGGGTGCAATCCTAACCAACTTTCCAGCAGTGGCATAGCTGTGTCAGTGGGATATTATGTTGCATCCTGCAGTTGGGGAGGGCCGCATAGAATTAGATAAAGCAATATTTACTTCGTTATCTCAGAGTGGCATTGCCCTTACCCCAATGTGGAAAAATTCGTCAGTATTGTACCCACTGGTAGCTGTGTTGTGTGCTCCCTGAGACATTTGTTGGGTCCTTTGTGAGATATAGGAAGCTTGACTAGATGGGCTGTTGGGCTGATCCAGCAGGACTTTTGTTTTTGGAATGAGAACAAATATAGGCTGCAATCCTAAACACACTTTCCTGAGAGTAAGTCCCATAGAACAGAATGGATTTACTTCTGAGTAGACATGCTTAGGATTCAACCATAAAAGTAATGAAAGGGATTTATAAAGGGGTTTATAAATGCTTCCAAGTCTCATGAGTCGCTTCAGTTCAGCTCAATAAACATACTGAATTATTAACTACATGTAATGCTAGGCCAAACATATTTTAATATCATGATATCACTGGATTTTTTTAAAACAATCTTTGAATTTTCAAGCCTTTCATGGAATTTCAGCACAGCTCCTCCAGATAAGTGCCAATATTTTTGGAATAAATTATTTTTTACAACTCTTCTTATGGTTCAAGAAGCTTTAGTTGAAAATATATGTGTTGTCATCAGGAAATAACCTTCCCTAATGGTGTCTATAGGTACTTTGTACTTCTCTATAATTAATATTTAAAATAAATGTAGGAATGTAAGAATGTTGACATTTAAAATAGAAAACAATTACCAGTAAATAAAGAGCTTCATCCATGGAGACAATTTCCTATTAACCATTTCTGAGTTGTCTAAAGCCACGTAATCAGTATTTTATTTATGTAGATATGGATGATGTTTTTTCCAAGTCAGCACTGTGTTAGTAAAGAGGCACAATGCACAGAAGATATTGCAGCCCTGTTTTTCCTTCTCTGTATGTATTCTGAATGCATAGTGAGTAAACATATATTGCCCTAGCCTGCCCTTTCTTCCAATCTTCAAGCGGTTGGCTGAAGATTTATTTAAGGAATTTATACGCCGCCATTCCCATGCCAATGATGAACCTTGATAAACTTTATAAAATGAATCTTATAAATCTGCATATATTACCAATACAACCTTAAGCAAATCTACTCCTAAGTTCCATTGAATTCAGTGGGGCCTACTCTCAGGTAAATATGTTTACAATTGCAGCTATAGACTCCAAACTTAGGATCACAAACTTTCCCAATTCTATGCCCAGATAGGTTTTCAGCCTGATCTTGGCTTTGGCTGAATATGTGGCATTCGAAAGTGGGCTAGGTATTTTGAGGAGATCAGGTGGATAAGGAAAGTGGGTGTCTGTTCTTGCCCTCAAATCAGTGGCATCACTAGGCTTTGTGTCACCTGCTGTTGGAAGCCAGTGCGTCACCCCCATACACCATACACTAACAACCTGGTTTGTGAGCATTGCTATGTGACATTGCCCCACCTCCACCAATTTTTGGCCATGCATTTTGATATAATATAGTTCAAAGTGATTTGCTTCATTGCATTCTGCTGTAAACTATGCACCCAACAGTATATAAAGTGATATTTTTTCCTAAAATATATTATTCCTAAAAACCATTATTTTAGTCATTTTTTGTCACTAGTGGGGTCACCCCCAATGGTATATGTCACCTTACTAATACCTTACTGCAATGGTTCTCTATCTTTAGCTTGGGACCCACCTTTTAGAGAGACAATCTGTCCAGAACACACCAGAAGTTATGTCATGTCTGAAAGCCACATAATCAAGCAAATTAAAATAAATAATTGCGATATACAATAAAGTAAACCAAGTGAATAACCCAAACTGCCCACCGAAAATCAGTTTTTTAGTCCTATCCAATACCCAGTTCTATTTATGTTCTTATATTTAAACCAGTTCAGTGTGATTCGGTACTAAAATTTCTAAGGAATTCTGCCTTGTAAAACAGTTTTACAACATGCATGGTGAGCAACAGCAAGAGGTTCTGGAGGAGATCTCCTCTGCGGAGGCAGAGAATAAGGAGAAGGAATCCCTCACGTCAAATTAGATTAAAGACATTTGTAAACATTGGAAAATTGTGCAAAATTTTCTAAAAAAGCACCATCCAAGTAAGGCTGTAGCAGTGCGATCAATGAATCTGTTGAATGACAATGCAAAGCCACATTTCTGTGAAATATTCAGACAAAGCCAATGTCATAAGAAGGTTCCTTGTTAAAAGTTCCTTAAAAAGACACCAGAGACTCTTTAAGTGAAAATTAGTCATCCTTGGCCATAAAGGTTTTTCTTTTCTGTTTTACCGTACAGTATATTACAGTGTTTTTATTAATATTACAGCAATTGTGTTCTGTATTATATTACAATGTTTTGAATTTGATTACATTGTTTTGTCATCATTTTTACGTAGAATTAATATTTTTATAAGACTATTTTTGGGTTGTGAAACCAATCGTATGAATTGCCTTTATTTCCTATGGGAAAATCCGCTTTGTATAAAATTTATAAGACAAACATGGTTCCAGAACAAATTATGTTCATCTTACAAGGCACCACTGTACTTAAGTAGTCCATAATGCAAATACAGTAGCAAGGAACCTGAATTTTAACAAGAATAAATTTATTGTGCACAGACTCACGTGCTTTTGAACTTAAAAATTCTCCTCTAAAGCAGGAGTTTGGCACTATCAAACCTGAACATACCAACCATCTGTTAGGAAACATGTATATAGACTTGATTGATGGTTGATTATTTTACCCACGGATCCAGCTGACAGGTTTGTACTCAGCACCTTTTCATGCTCAGAATCCCGTTCCAAGAGTTATCTATGCAAGATTTTCCCTTGCATAAATCTAGGAATTATGGGCATAAATCTAGGATTTATGCACACTGGATTTTATGGAAGTCTCAAGGATGCAGTATGAAATGGCTTCAATTCTGAATGCAACCCACAAGAGGTTAATGCATGACAGAAACAAAAAGGCATAATACTTGAGTACTTTGCAGTGGCATTCCTCAACATCCTGAAACTAGATGACTCTGGGAACTTATGAAACCATTCATGGTTATTGCAAAGGATAATTGAAATTGGTATACAGTTCATGGCTCAAATATGATATCCACATAATTCTCTGTCTCAATCCAGCATGAAATGTTTATTTAGTATATGTATACAATCCGCTATATTGTCAGATTCTTTCTTTCTGATGTCATCTAAAGTACCTGATTTGTTGTTAGCTTGGGTTGATGTGATAAATGAAATTGTTTTGATAAATATCCAGTTTCTTCAGTTTTCAAAAGATTGGAAAGACATGTATATGATAATAATCCATAAGAAGTCAAAATTAAAAGTTAAAACTAATATATAAACATAACAAGTTAAATATGTATATATTGATGTATATGTTATAAAATATATATTAATATTTTAAAGGTAAGAATGACATAAAGAGTAGTATGATTTAGCAAAAGTAATGGATTGACTGATACATATTAGACACTCTTGAATCAGATAAGTGTAATTCACATTATGCATGATGAAAATCTATACAAAAAAAAAAAAGATTTGGTCCAAAATTCAAACAAACACATAAACAGTGGCCATTGTAGTTTTTAAAGAACTTGTGAATTATCCAATTGCACATTTCATTAATAACAGGCAGGGCCCAATCCTAGCCAACTTTCTAGCACTGATGCAGCTGCAACGGAACCTGAGTGAAGGAACTAAATGTTCCCTAACCCCAGGGTGACCAGATGCCACACCTCAAAATGTAGGACAAGGGTCCCCAAAAGTCCGGATTTTCAGTTAAATGTACATTTTAAAAAATGTAGGACAAAATGTAGGATGTCCTACATTTTGTCCTACATTTTTATAAAACATTACTCCCCAGGGGGCTTACCTTGTACGGGGATGGGGGGTAGTGTACTGCTTTGCAACCACAAAAATAGATGCTCGGACCGGCGCTCGCCTACCGTGGCCGTCCGAGCACCCATCTTGGGAGAGAGACGCTGTGCGCATCTCTATCCCTGCCCGCACTATTTTTTCAACAAGCAAAGGCTGTGTGCGTACGCACAGCCTCTGCCTCTCCGAGACAGCCCGGTCTCTTCTCAGACCGAGCACAGTCTGCGGCAGTGAAGCATCCATCCGCAGATTGCTCGCAGCAAGCAACAGTGGAGCCAGGCGCCAATCCAGGCGCCAAACAGTGGAGCCAATCCCTGAGGTGACCTCCATGACAGACTCCCTACCACAGGATGCAGAGCATGCCCGACTGGTTCCCAAAACTTTTAGCAGCAAGACCCACTTTTCAAAAAAAGACTATCGAGAGCCACCTAATTTTATGAGACCAATAGTTTTTGAGCACAATCCTAACCATGTCTACTCAAAAATAATCCACATTGTTTTCAATGAGTCTTACTCCCAAGAAAGTGTATTTAGGATTGCACTGTTTATCTTTTTTATTTTTAACGAACAGTTTTTATCTATTCTTATCCTTTTTTAACTAAAAAAGTGGGAGAAACACCTCCTGGAGCATTTGTTGAGCTCCACATTCACCAGACTGGGACCATTCCAGTGGCCTTGTGTTTCCCTTTATCTGGCCTTCAATAAAAGCTGAGGAAACTTGCATACTCCTGGGTGGCTGTGGTGGCTGGGTGGCTCCTGAGCACGTATGGCTCAGTTTCACTTTTCATAGGGTGCAATACATTTTCCTTATCAGCATACAGGTGTGGGATGGGGAGGACTTCCATCTTGAAAATTTGCTGAGGCCTGGATTCATTGGTGGTGTGTTCTCCTCAGCCTGTTCTCTGAAATGAACTGAGGCACATTTGCCTATTCTTGAATAAATGCATACATGCAGCTCCCTTTCACTTTGCATAGAGCTTTCATGCCATTCCATACGGTATACATTTTCCTTGTCAGCTGTCAGCTATCAGCTTGTCAGTTTCACAACTCAGCCAAAATCATGTCACAACCCACTGATGGGTCAGTTTGGAAACCACTCCTTTAATGCATGAATGTTAAAACGTTATGCATTTCATGTTTCCTATGCCAGACAAACAAAAACTGAACATGATCCATCAAAGGTGCTTAAACTTTGCTTGGATTGCAGCCAGTAAGAAAAATATTCTGAAAGAAAGGAAATGGGTGAAATGAAGTCCGAAGCTGGCAAGGTGGTAAAACGCATGACATAACTTTTTGTCAACAGACAGATTCTGTTGTGGCTGATAAAAGGATCTGTAGAGCAGTGTTGTGCTGTGAATGTAAATGAAGTGCAAAGTGATGAATTACGCCATTCTGATTACACATCAAAAATAACATCCTTTATTGGAATTGTGATTGCCAAGAATATGACTTGGGCAACTGGAAGGCTTGAAGGGAAACAGAGGAAATAAAGTCACAATATAATTAAAATCTATTTGTAGTATGGCCCATGTATACAATACTAAACATTGTATTATAAAATGATTTGTCACAAATACTGATAAGAAATGTTATGAAATCCAATTTGACAATGGCTATATTTTCAACTGATGTTTTGTTTTTTTGTCTTAAATTCCATATTTTCCTTTTAATCTTTGGTTTCTTTTCCCTTTCCAAGAGTTGGAAAGAAAGAGGAAGAATATCAATTCCAGAACATTAAAACATAATAGGTTTAAAGCCCTGTCCACAACGTTCTGTGTTTGCCAATGTGATGAGTTGTAATGACAGCTGTTATGAAACTACAATGCCACTTATATTATACTTCTGAAATCAAGCACAGGAGTTGTGCGCTGTTGGTGACGCCACGTGAGGCATTTGTTTCGGAAGAAAATTCACAACAGCTGCCAGACTGAAAACATGGAAGCCAAAAAAACCTCCTTTGACTATTCAATGTTTAAAAATTATCTTGCTGGATTTCCACTCATTTTTCCAGAACCCCATTTATATTGATGGATCTACTCAGAACATTTTATTCAAGGACTGTAATGCAATAGTTGTTTCTTAACCCCCAAATCCAGAGTAACTACAGGAGCACATAAGAGATTTTTTGTGCACCCGTAGTTACTGCACCATCTAGTGAAAACCTATGGGAAATTCATATTGGAATCCAGAGTAAGTTGTTCTTACACCGGAGCAAGGACTCCCCATAGTTACTCTGGATTTTGCCCTACGTTACAAGTCTGATTTTCTAATTATTAACCTTTTTTAAACGCTTCCTGGTAAGTTTTTCAGATTCAGAAGTACTGGTAAGTCTGTTGTAACTGGATCCTCAAATCTAACCCAAATTTTCGATGGGAGGATTTCAGTTGTGTATCTATGATGTACACAATCCTGGAGAAAAACTGGAAAGTGATAGTAGGCCCTTAAATTCAAAGACTTATAGGTGTCCAAGGTGTCCAATTACAATTACAACATTCTTATCACTTAGATATATTTATCAACATTTATTCTCCAACAGTCTTAATCAGTGGTTCCCAAACTTTGAGCCATCACTCCCCATGGACCAGCTAGGGGAGCTGTGGAGTAAGGAGTTCCATATGACCATATGTCCTCTTTTTCCAGGAACGGTGCTTTTTTTAGCCTTGTGTACTGGAAAAAAATCTTCATTATCCACATTTTTCTTGTGAGCAGACAGCATGTAGCCCTCTAGTAATTAACAAATTGTATGTAATAAATTATATGTAATAGTTTTAAATTTAGTACGTAATATTGTATTAAACTGACCACATGAAAGGAATATGTATGTGTGTTTAACTTTTATTTTGTCACATCCTACTTTTTTCTTGGGTGTCATACATTTCAGCGTGGCCTTGTCCTATTGCAGTTGTGACATATGGGGCACAATCCTAACAAATTTAGGCTGGCCTAACTCATATGGCCTATCTTCCAATGGTTGTGTGGGGAGGATGGCATACTCCTATGCACAGACCTTACCCCCCAAGGGGTGGAGAAGAAGTGCCAAAAAGCACTTTTGTGACATCCTCAAGGCAGCACAAGACTTATGTCAGGGTTTAGGCCAGCTTACCTGCTGGTTAGGCTTGCAGCCATGGTCATCCTGCATGAAAATCCCATTGCCCTATAAAATGGATAGGATTATAGCCTTAACATAGAAATGAGGCCAATAGTCAAGTAGGGGCGCAATCCAGAGCAAATTCAACCTGCTTTGCCCTAACTGCTCTCTCCTAACTATCCTGTATCCAGAGCAGAAAGTTATGCTGCATCCAGAGAGTCAGGAAGCCTGGGCTGCCCTAACTGCTCCAGAGCATGCTAAGTCTGTGACAGCTGGGGAGGGCTTGCTCCTGAGTAGACCCCCCTCAGATCACACTGAAGAAGGAACAGCTGTGGTGCCCACATTATAAGGAAGCCCAGCAGTTCCTGACAACCAGTTACAGCTGCAGTTCTTCTAGTGCAAGATGGATGCTTGGAGTGGCCTGCTGTATCCTGAGGTTAGTGGGCTGCCATAGTTGTGCCATATCCTGAGGTTGAGAGGCAGGGATTGCAGCTAGGCTGGCCAAGAACTCAGATTTTTGGTCAACAATACCATTCTTACTCAGATCTTATGGACCCCTATGGGTCTACTCATTACTATACCTGCTCCTGAGGTGGTATATCTCTGAGGAACTGGAAGAGGGCATTTCTGCCTTGAAACAGGCTTTGGATACAGAGTAACTGCTCTGCCCTAGGCAATGCTAAACATGCCCTCAACATGCCTCTCCTGAGCTGCTGAGGCTGCCCCAGTTAGGGCAGAGCAGGTCCACCTCTCTTAGGGCACCCTATCTTGCCTTGCTCTGCCCTAAGCCTCCTTCAGAGTAACTGGGCTGGAGCATCTTGCAGTTGCTCCATCCTAGTGATAGATAGGGCAACCTAAGGCCTCTTATGTGCAAGGAATAGTTGCTCTGGATTGGGCTGCCTGTCGACCAGTTGAATAACTTTGGGAACCACTTATGCAAGGTTTACTATCTGTAAAGAAACCAGAGTTATGGTTTCTAATTTCCACTGTTGTATTACCAACATTGCTTTCCTTCTCAAAAATTTAGGCAATAACTGCCACATGTTCCTGCGTAGTGTTACGAAGCAAAAACGAAAAAGCAAAGCGCATAGATTATTTCCAATACTTTGCACATAAGGAAATCCTTGTAACAATAGAACAAAATCCAAACCAAACAGACAAGAATTGTTTTGAAGGATGGCTCATTTCCTACGGCTGCCTTTTTGCTGTTGATTATTTAAGCACTCATTTCATTTTATAAATGGAAACTGAATCATGCTTTGCCAGGATGGAAAGTTATTGAAAATCAGAGTCCATCCGAGTTACTGACAGGACCATTTCCTCCCTGGACAGGAAGTCCACTCTCAAATGGTCCTTTCGGGAGCTCAGAGTGATAAAAAGCCTGTTACACTCCCCCACTGGAAAAGGATCCGCATGATGTTTTCAAATTTCACTTGGAAAAAAGGGGTCTCAGGATGTCCCTCTCCAAACATGGGTATTAAGGCAGGAAAAAGGAAAGGTGTAGATACATTTTCTGCTTGTCTAGACAGTATGAATCTTGCTTTAAACACTCGCACAATCTGGATCCTGCAGATCCATTGTGAGTTGTATATTCTACACCGCAATTCACCATGCTTACAATTTTGTTTGTATTTCTCATTTTCATTGACCAACACAAAGGAGGCAAGATAAGGAGAACCTTCTGCCCAGACCTCCAGGCAAACATGTCAGGAAGCATTATTCATAATGTACAACCCTCTCTGATAGACTCATACTGTGATGAACTATTGTCAGATTAAAACAAACTGTAGATCATATCTGCCTCCTAAACTCTGATGTTGGAAGTCCTCTTCTAATGTAAGAAGAAAAGCTGAATTGTGAAATATTCTAAGGTGGATATTATGAAAATCAGTATTAGGGCACTGAAGTTCAGGACCCTTGTATAAATGCTACCTCCAGCCAGTCAGACAAAACTGCAGAGTGACAATGCATATATGAGATATTGAAGCCAGGAAGAAGAATTATATAAATTAGTCAAGCCCTGGGAACATTGCAGAAAAGGAAAGGAGAAAAGAAACAAGATCCATTTGAACAGCACTGGAATCAGACTGTATGAAAGTCTATTGGAGACTGTAGGTTAGCTAATTGGGGCAATTCGTCCTAATTTAAGGATGATGTTATTCGTTCAGTAATCTAGGTGGAAAGAGAGTAGAACTTGGCAATGAAAAGACAGAAAGTAGTGGCAGCTGCTAAAAGGCAAAAAGAATAATTGCACATGAAAAGGATATTTGGGAAAGAAAGCAATGCTTTGGTCTTTTTATGCTAATGCCAGATGCCTGCAAATCAAAATGAGGGAATTGGACACTACAAGAGAAGATAAGTGGACATATTAAAACATGGTGAAATACAATCAGTGAGACATGATTATTAAACATTTTTAAAAACTTTTTATATTTAACATATAAAACATTTATTTACATTGGCTTTTGTGGGTAGGGAAGGATGGAACACTCCTGGCTGTGTTTTATGTAACTTGCTTTTATAATGTATTTACCTGTTTATAGTTGGTTTTGTATTGTTTTTATCTGTCACCAATAATGGGTTTAAAATGATCTAGATTTTAACTGTTGAACATTCTATGCAGTGTTTTATGCATTATGGTTTGTAAGCCACCTTGATCTTTTGGAAAGATCTTTTGGAAAGATGAGGCATAAATATTTCAAGTAAAATTAAAAAAGAAGTCCTATGGAAAGGATGCACTTGGGTTGTGTTTCTTTATAACAGAGGGCACAGGGCCCAAGACAACAGAAAATCTGTGTGGAATAAACTCCTCAAAATCACCGAATTATCAGGTCTATCCAACTTTAAAGCATCAATAAAACACTGTTTTCTAATCTTGAGGAGGCCTGTATGACTTTTCCCCAAAGAATGTAGCATCAACACATCCCATTGGCAAGGCTGTATCAGTGCTGGAAAGTTGGATAGGACTGGGCCCTAAGCTGCTCAAGCTTGGTGGCTATTAAATATGACTCCTTATTACAAGAAATGGATCACTTTAAAAAAATGAATGATTTAATGAATGAATGAAAAGTTATTTCTTTCTAGATCACTTTGTAAAAGTCTCAGAGGAATTGAAAATTGAAATACTACTCATACTCATACTCTTCAAGGCAGTCATCCTTTTGGTGTTTCTGATGACCAAATCCTACGTATCACTCACTATAGCAGTCATTTTGCTTTGCTAATTTTCCCTAGGCAGGGCTCTTGTGTTTTCTTTTACACCTTCCAACATACTAAAACAGTGGTTCCCAAACTGATAGGTTCTGATCCACAAGAGGAATCGTAGGGAGGCCATTCCCTCTGAAGGGAAATGGTCGAAAATGATTACAGTTCTGGGGAGTAGCGGTTAATAGTTTAATAGTTAAACCATCTGACTGTGGCCACAATGTGGATGGTGATTAGCTGCAGTAGGGATGTGGCTGATCAACTCATTGCTTCAGGACAGGCAAGATTTCACTGGTGCATAAAATGTTTGGGAACCACTGTGACAGAATCAAAGAGTCTTTGTACATGTAAGCTTCCATACCTGTGTAAAACATTGTTCAAGGGGGAAATACACCACTACCAACCCAGGTTGGATTGTTAGTATCGCTAATAAACTCCAGCCCTGTATCTTTGTGGTACAGACTCAAGCACAAAATGTGACCCCAGATACTCGCTAGAACATGTGCAGAAATACTTTTCTCTCTCCAGTTTTAGAACTTTGTTGTCAAATATCATGGGGATTCGTTTCATGGATCAAAGACAGATGTGGGGCTAAGAGCAAAATTTGGGGTTTAATTTCCCCCTTTTCTTTTAAAAAAGCTTTTTGTAGACACCTCCAATAAAATAAAAAGATGATGAAGCCTTTCAACAATATCCATTTTAAATATTAATATTCTAATGTTCTAGACTCCAGGTCTGCAGACGCCCACATAGAATGGGAATGATTCATTCCTTCTACCCCACCCTGCCCCAGTTCAAAAACATTGCCCATGCCAACACATGGGAAGGTGATAGACTGGAGAACAACAATGCTTGGCTTTCGATTGGAAAGACAACTATAAAATATTTCCTGGAGCCAATGTTTTCCAGCATCAGCTGATCTTTTACTAGTTTCTACTTGACACCAATTAATCTCTCTTCTTCAATCTAATGTCCCCTGTGGCCTTGCCTCTACTCTCTCAATTCATGTTTTAAAAGCAAAGGTGGAAGATAGGAAAAACCAATAGATTTCTCAAGTGTATTTCTCCATGATAATTTAGCATGTCCCTTCTTTACCACCTCTTTTGTTCCTTAACATTGGACAGCCCCCTCCTTTCGCCAACATTATCTCAGTCTTAATTCTTGTCTTCAGATCTGAAATCAAAGATGGTTTATGCTCATGGGGGCTGGGGGGAGCAGGACACTTTTCCATCACTGCATATTACTTGGGCTGGTGGCCAGCACTTCCATCAGCTGATACCTAAGATGATAATATTGTAACCGACGTGAGCAGCAGAAGCTTTTTTTGTCCATTAGCAGCAGCTGTGAACTGTGGAAAAGATCACTCAGGATCATTACATACTCAGATAATCAGAATCCATTTACTCTGCAAATGACGTTTCCTTCTAATACTGTAGTTTTGGGGCTCCATATGTCTCCCTCCCACATGATCTCTATTCGTTAAGATTACCAACAGAGCTCCACTTAAAGCGTTTCCTATAAGCAATGTGAGGATCACAGAGAGCAAAACAGAATATTCATCATAGAAGCCTGAACCTTTGGAAATCCATCGTTCCATGGATTTGTGTATGCCATATGTATGCCAAATGGATCCATATGTATGCCTCTATATGTATCTCTGTTAAATATACATATGAATATGTATCTCTGTTAAAACTCTATTGGTTTTTTTGTGACTGCTGTAAAGTGCACTGTGCCACCAGTTACACATTGGGGTTGTAGGACTGAGCTGTGAGCCACAAATCTTACTTTGAACACAATCCTATCCGTATCTATTCAAAAGTAAGCCCCATTGTGTTCAATGGGTGTTATGCCCAGGAAAGTGTCTTTAGGATTGCAGCCTTTGTTCTCTATGCTCAGAGGACACTGCTTCTTTTTATAGTAGCACCACATACAGTAGGCATTTTTAACTGCTGTCTATTGATTTATTGCCACAAACTCTGCGCACTGTGCATTGCCTTTCCTGTTTTCTATTCCTCTTTTAAAAAAATAGGCAAAACTGCTGTTTGGAAGGAGTTTGGAGATTTCTGGGTGGCATCATAGACATCAGCCAATCAGTACTGGCCACATATGTTTAATGCTTGATCCTGTACAGAAGAAAGACCGATGACAAGACTCTGCTTCCAAATCAACCTTATTGCTTTGAAACTGCAGTGCTATGTTCACCTTCAGCTCCAGGAGCCATACAGCTGACTCTGGCAGGTCAACAGTTAGCTATATCTTAACTAATGAGATCACTTAAGGTGTTTTCTGTATGGTGGTGAAAGATCTCATTTTTGGGAAGAAGAATCTGAAGTTGCAACTAAGCTGTATTGAGAACCTACGGTATGTGGCCATTGGGTGAATTTGTTTGCTGAGCTCAACAGCCGAAACAGCACACACAAATGTTTCAGATGCTGAAACTGAACAGCTCCACAGCTGTGTGGTTTGTTTTGTAGCCAGTGTGGTAGCAGACATGGAGAAGGGGCTGTTTTATTTTCCCTTCTTTTTCAAAGGAATGTCTGAAATCTTTCCAGCAATATTTTTCAATATCTTTTGTTTTGGGGAATCATTAAAAAAGGATGACGCAGGACTGTTGCCAGAAGGGGGATGAAACACTAAGTTTTGCAGGGAGTCTCAGTGCAGAATGGAAGGGATCTCCTCTCCCTTTGAGCCATTCCATGAGGGGGAAGCATCCTGGAATAACTCAGAGCATCCTCAACCTTGAAAGTCTCAGATGGGAGGAGGTCCCTTGCATACTATGGGGAGGAACCCTGCATTTTCTAGCTTCCCCTCCTTTCTAGCTACAGCCCTGGGATGAACAGGAAAGAGGTTTCTTCTGTGCAAGAGTCTTTTCCAAATACGGTACAGTACAGTGATTCCCAATCATGTTTTCTGATTCATTGTCTTTTTCACAGAGTGTACAAGCAGCAGTGCTAAGTGGTCAAAAGCACTACGCCTGTTAATCTGAAGATCGGCAGTTCAGTGGTTTAAGACCTGAGTACTGCAAGACAGAGTGAGCCCCCATACTTAGCCCAGAAGTATGGGCTTGTCAACCCAGAAGTTTGAAAGCATGCAAATACAAGTACATAAATAGTTACCACCTCAATGGGAAAGTTACAGCGTTCTGTGCACATGCGGGCTGCATGTCCACAGAGGCATCTTTCGACAATGCTTTCTCTATGGCTCTAGAAACAGGAATGACACCTCAGCCTAGAGTCAGTCATAACCAGCAGGGCAACCTGCAGGGGACACCATAACCTTTACACAGAATAGACATCTATATTCATTGTCTATGTTCTTGTACAGTTAAATATTGCATCTGGGAGAACTGCCTTCATCTTTCTTTCAAAACAAATGCTAACCAATGAGTAATTCAGGTGAAACTGTTTTTCTTAGTTATTGTGTTTTCCATGTCTAAATAAATCCAGTACATGAATGGTAAATGTTGAAATTCTGGATGTTCCCTCACTTGCTCAGGAACATGTAGGAATCAGCCTATATGTGAACCCAAACAACAACATTAACGGCCCAATCCTATCAGCCAATGGTGCCAATGTGTGTAAGGCAGCCAGCACTCTGGGGAGCCCACCATTGCTACAGGCCCTTCACCTGTCTGTGCCACACTGCTACCAGTGCACCAGAGAATATGGGGCCATTGTTTATTACGGGCCGTTGTTTATTACAGGCCGTTGTTCCTGTTTTGATAAAGAAGGTTCTGTTAATCATAGGGCAAGAAAACAACAATGAAAACAATACAGAGTTGTCCTCATATTTACTAGACTGTTTCAAAGGTGCTTACACTAAATCAGTGTGGAAAGGGTTTGCAAGACCCTATTTATTTGATAATGAGCACCTTTCCATAAAACAAGGCTTATTTCTAAATCAACATGTATAAAAATAGTAATTAGTTGTCACGGAATTTCTGCCTGCTCTATAGTTATTAAAACACAGGGCTTAGGGAAAGAGTGATATTGAACAGCTGAAGTTCTTCTCCTGCTTGGAGATGCAGTGATAGGGAAAACATCACCAGTTGATTTTTTGATGGCCACATTGCTGTGAAAAGGCACAGCAGTATTGTCAGATTAAGAATTTGACAAGTAATAGTCTGCTTCATGGAAATGCAAAAATCAGGTTAGAAATCTGAACTGCTGTCTGTCACATGTGAGAAAGGTGATGTATATATTTTCTTAAATAAACAAATACAATTGTGCAGTCACCACTATGCCTAGCCACATGCACTTGATTGCACATTTTCCCACAGTCCCTGGAACAACTCCCTTCTGCTTCCTCTGCAGTCTCTCTTGTGTTGACTCCATCTTCAGGGAAGGTTCTACCTTTCCTAAGGGATCTGGTGGGCTGCTGTGAAATAAAGAAAGCTAAACTCCATGGGCCCTTTGCCTGAGCCCAGCCAGTCAATTATACTTCTGTTGTAAAGTTGGCACACACTGATAATGTTATACATCTAATTGATAATATACCTTTATGGAAGCAGGATGATCCTGGGATTAACCCCCACATGCAACCCAACCCCACACTCCACACACACACACACACACACACACACACACACACAACCTAACCAGTGATGGGATTCCAAGAAATTAACAACCGGTTCTATGCCCACCTGGCAGCCACTTTTAAATGGCTATTTTTAAACTTTATATGTCCTCTCTCTCGTTAACAACCAGTTCTATAGAGCAGGTGCAAACCTGCTGAAGCCCACCACTGAACCTAACCCATACTTTCACATACACACAATGTAGCCCAACCCCCACAAACAACCCAACTCCACAGTCCACACACACACAGCACAACTCCACACAACATAGCCCAAGCCCCACACACAACACAACCCCACACTCCACACACACACAATACAACACACACACACTAACCAACTCTTTCACACACACACGATGTAGCGCAAACCCTAACCCTAACCCCACACACAACCCAACCCCTACACTCCA
Source organism: Cryptoblepharus egeriae (assembly GCA_030015325.1). NCBI lineage: Eukaryota > Metazoa > Chordata > Lepidosauria > Squamata > Scincidae > Cryptoblepharus > Cryptoblepharus egeriae. Next base: position 135,137,470 of record JAREYC010000001.1, read on the forward strand.
CAAACACACACAAAACCCAACTCTATACACACACAAGCTAACCCACACTCCCACACACAACCTAATCTCAACCCCCCCCCACACATTTTGTTTTAAAAGTTTTTTTAAAAAAATATTTTAAAAGTTTTTAAGTTATGTTGAGTTTAATATAGCTCTGTATAGACATATTAGAGCATCCAGCATTGAGATTTGTGTCTGGATGAGGAGGGAACAGTTAAAAATTCAAATTTGAAAATAACTGACAAAACCTACAGAGAGGTTTTGAAATTCCGTGGAATGGATTGAGGAATTCAAAGTTATTTCTTCAAAACTGCTGTTTTCTAAGCTGGACCAGAGATTGGATTTGGGCCGAAGGTCCAAAACACCCTCCACAGGAGCTGGCTTAAAAGTCCACAAAGAGTGCAGCTTTTAAGCTAGTCATCACCATAAAAGGCAAAAAGAACAAAGGAGAGAACTCCTGAAATAAAAAGAAACATAGAAATTTTAGCCTTTCTAAGATATTTAATAGGTATAACTGATTAAACTGCACAGTATAGATATTTGTCCCTTAAATAAGAATTTGTTTTCTTATATATTCACTGCAAAAAGTCAGAGACCTTTACTTAGGGCATGTCATTGTTGTAATTTGTGTTACAGGATGTCATGTTAGACTTGTGTAAAAAATGTATAATCTCTATACAAATTCATATAGCTCAGATTCCTTTAATGAGTAAGGTATTTCCGATCATAATATGAAAAACATACAAAAAGTGTCCAAAGTGGACACTGCTTTGTTGGCTTTTTCTGCAGGCACAGAATTCACAATCACCCACAGATGGGCTGCAAAGAGAAACGGACCATCTGCTCCATACATTCCTATAGCATCCAGCTGTGGTCTTCAAATAACCTGCCAGGGATTCTAGATACACTTTTATCCTTAAAAAGTTGTCCAGATTGACACCAAATGCTCATACTTCAGCCAAGACTGATGTCAGCAGTTGGAGGAATTGCATGGAGCTAAGTCAACTCATCGATTCCTCCCAAGTAATTAAGAGGAACTTCTTTCAAGCTTGAAAATCTTATGATTATAGTACAAATCAAAGTGATCCCATCCATGGCTAGAAGTATTTGTTTCAGCTAAGATTTTCAGTTTCAGGGTGCAATCCTAACCTAGGCCTGCGCTACTTATTGGACTTCCTATTCTCAATAAAAAATAATAATAATAATAAGGTGATATAGGGAGGCAAGCACATGTCAATGCACTGGCCTAACCCTCCTCCAAGAGTGGTGCAGAAATGTCTTTTGTGACATCCCAAGACCAGCATGGGACTTGTGCCAGGACTTAGGCAGGCTTAACTGAGAGTTAGGATTGCAGGCTGGTCATACTGAACACACAAACCCTGAACAATAAAGACATAAGCAGCCAGATACCACAATCAGAGCCAGCACCCCAATCCAATATTGACCTAGATCTGGTGGTGTGACAGCATCCAATGTGCAGATTCCCCTTTCTGGGTGTCTCCTTGGAGTAAGGGGATATTCGCCAGAGGTAAAACAATGGGCAGAATGGACTCCTGTGGAGGACCTGTCCTTACATCACACTTGCATAACAAACCCTACAATCCAGAGTAACTATTGGAGCACGTAAGAGACATTTATGTTGACGTAGTTACGGCACCACCTAGTGAAAACCTATGGGAAATTCATATTGCAATCCAGAGTAAATTGTTCTTCGTCGGAGCAAGGCCTCCCCGTAGTTACTCTGGATTGCGCCCATAGTAGACTGTACATGTCCTTCCAATTTATATGCACGAAAACTAAGGTGACTACCTAAAAATGCATTTTCTGTGTGTTTTTTGGAACATGAGAGGAAAATGTCTTCACTTCATCACTGACCAAAGGTTTTCTCTTTTTTAAATTGGATATATATATATTTCAGTATAGGAGAATGGATATGTGGCATTCCCAGGATTTTCATCCTGAAAACTGTAAGATTCTATAAACGTGTAAGATTTCTTCACACTGTGATTTGATCCAGCTAATGACAAGCTATGAAATACTGCTGTGAAACAAAGTAATCACTGCCTTTGTGCAGCAGACCATTAGGATAAGAATACATTTACATACTGGGAAGAAAAGTTCTCAGTTTTATTTTTTTGTTTTTCTTTACTCCCTTTTGCTTAAAGTCAGAGATCAGTCAAACCTTCTTTAACTCTTTGTTCCTCAGCAGAGTGAGCACATTCTAAACATAACATGGCCCATCATATACTTCTTGGATTAATCTCCTTAGAAAAACCATTGCACCTTCCATGCTGCCTAAGCACGTACACATTCCTCACATGGGGAAATTCCAGTGTGGAAGTATCAGTTAGCACCCAAGACCGGCTCAATGACAAGTTGCTTTGTTGGGAATGAAAAATGGTTACTGTTGACATGGAAGCCCATTGATGTGGATGTTACCAGCACTCTTGCCGACAAACATCTGGTCTGAGTTAGACACTAATTCTAACACTTTGGCTAATATTTAGAGACATGGCATGTATTGGCAAGTTACCAATATTACTCACTTGACCTACAGCACTTTGTTTTGCTAAAAGACATTGTTATCATTGACTTTATGCATTTAATGATATTTTCATGAGTGTAGTAAGTACCATACATGTTTGATTAATCCTTATCTCCCAATTTTTAATCCTCAGAATTATCTTCAGAATAAGAACTAAGAAGAGCCTCCACTGGATCAGGCAAAAGGCCTATGTAGTCCAGCTTCTGTGTCTCACAGCAGCCCACCCAATGCCTCATGGAGCACACAAGATACCTGCATTCAGGTGCCCTTCTCTGCATCTGGCATTTTGAGGTTGTCATTATCTATATCCATCTATGCACAAACACATACACACACACACCCCTTATTGCTTAAAGCCTGTGATGGTCCTTTCCTCTAGAAATTTATCCAATCCCTTCTTAAAGGCATTGAGCTTCAGTAGGTTTGAGGTGCAGTGTTTCCTCATGTCCAAAAGATTATAGGACTTATCCAAGGAGCGGATGTAGGGAGCTTACCATGGACCACATCAAGGCTTGCCGAGGGCTGCATCTCGCCCCAGGGCTGGGGTTTGGACACCCATGAGTTAAAGCTATGGTTTTCATTGTGGTAATGTACGGCTGAGAGATGGACCATAATGAAGGCTGACTGCTGGAGAATAGATGCCTTTGAATTATGGTGCTGGAGAAGACTCTTGAGAGTCCCTTGGACTTCAAGGTGATTAAATTAGTCAATCCTCCAGAAGATAAACCCTGTCTGTTCACTGAAAGGACAGATACTGAAGCTGAAGCTCAACTATTTTGACCACATCACGAGAAGGGAGGACTCCTTTAAAAAGACCCTGATGGTCTTAGACCCTTAGAAAACATCCTGATGAAAAACTGAAAAGGGGACAGCAGAAGATGAGGTGGTTAGATAGTGTTATTAAGGCAATATGGATAAACTTTGAAAGCTAGTGGAGGATAGGGTGGCCTGATGTGCTGCAGTCCATGGGGTCCCAAGAGTTGGACATAGTGGTGTAGCTAGAGGGGGACATAGCTGGGTCACCTCCCTATGGGTGGTGACCAACATCATTATTGTCATTATTGATACTCATAATGACATGAAGGAATAGAGCAATCTCATCATGTCAGTACAATACCATTGTTCATATTGAAGAACAGAATCCAATGCAAAAATCTCCCTTTGAATATCTCCTTCCTATCAAAAGTTATTGCCAAAAGCTAAAAATAAAAATATACTGTACATTAAGCTCTATGGGAAATTGAAAGTGCCCAACATCATGGCTTTACCTACAAGTAAGATCCATTGGAAAGGGCAAGCTGAGAGGAAGCCAAGGACACCAGAATGGTCCTGATTCAATGAACTCAGCCCCTAAAATCACCCCAGAAAAATGGGCCTTTTAATTGCATTGACCTTATATAAATTGAAATGGAGCCATATTGTGCCTTTACTTGTGTGTAGGCCAACTTGCCTTGGATCAGGCTAAGAGGAATGCAGTGAATGCAGCCCCACCCTTCACCCCAGAAGGAAGACCCTGCTCTAGGATCCATTGCATTGAGTTCTATGGAAAGTGGAAATAAACTGCAAGCCGTGTTTACATGCAAGTAAGCAACTGTGCCTGGTCTCCAGTTCAGGTCAGGCTCAGAGGAATGCAAGTCCCCCAGGATGGTCCTGATGCAGCAAAAGTGGAGCTCAGCCAGTACTCCAGAAGGTAGCCTCACCTCCACTGCCCACCTCCCCCAAAGGCTTGAGTAGTAATGGGAGGGTAGAAAAACTTATTGACTTTTTGTATTTGTAGGGGGTATTGTTGCAGATAGGCTATAAGACAGAATTCATTGGGTGGAGGGTGACCACATGTCCTCTTTTTCCAGGTCATGTCCTCTTTTTTAACCTTGTGACATGGAAAAAATCTACACTGTCCTTCTTTTCCTCTTTCAGGGAAGAAGACCTAGGCTCCAGATGCTGAGCACTATGCACCCAGGTGTGATACATTCACCCACTGCCTGTGAAGAAATATTCACTGTATATAGTTTCTGGCCATTAATATTAATTTCATGTCTATCATTACTTTCTCTCAGCCTCACCCGCCTCACAGGGTTGATGAAAAGACAAAAAATGGGAGGAATTATGTACACCACCCCGAATGGTGACATAAAAGGGTGGTATAAAAATATGAAAATATTAATTTTTTATTATGTAATTGATACTGATAATAATTAATGTCATCATATGGGGTGTGAAAAAAAGTATAGGTTCTGGGTGCCACGTAACCTAGCTATGCCACTGGTTGGACATGAATAAGGCTGCAAGCCTAAAGACACTTTCCTGAGAGTACATCCCATTGAACAAAATGGGGCTTACATTTGTGTTGACATAGGATTGCACCCTTAATGACTAAACAACAGGAGGGTAAATTGTTGTTGTTGTTTTTTGCTTTTTAGACTGTGAGCTCCTTTGGGACAGGGACATTAGCCATTAATTTTTTTCATTTTCTTTGTAAGCCACTTTAACTTTTTAGTTTAAAAGCAGTATATACCATAAATACTGGATAGTTAGATAGCTAGATAGATATATAAATGGATAGATAGATACTTTGATTGTTTGATTATTAGCCCTCCTTTTTTGGCCCCATTATATGCAGCTACATGATGCACTGGTCAGGATCCTGGGTTTTCCAGACAGGCGAACAAGAGGCACGGATATGGTGGCTGCCATATTAATGGAATTAAGGGACTAAGCTTATAGTGCAGCCAGGTGTGATGGAGGAAGCTCGAGAGCACTTATGCACTAGCAATGTCTATGTTACTGGATATTCATTGGAATAAGCTTTATTCACCCCAATCAGTATGACTTCATTGTTTCTTTATCCAGCATAGCTGATTTTTTTTTTAGCATTTTATTCTGCATTTTTGGCAGGCAATGAACCCCCAAAGCCATTAACAATGGTAAAAATCTTTAGGACGTCCATTAAACATTCAAAAATAAATACGCTGATTATAATAACAAAATTGTTTATGCTATAAAATATACTTTATTGGTATAAAGATGCCAATTTTAAAGTTAACCTTTGGGGAACCCAAGTTCAGGCCAGGAACAGAATGCCACAATGACCTCCTCTTCCTCCTCCTCCTCCTCCTCCTCCTCAGTGCTTTAAAATAACTGGCAGAACATAGAAGCAAAAAAACTCCAGCAACTCTTGTTGGCCTATTTTGATGTTCTAAGGTTGTGCTTTTCCTGGGCATGCTTCTGAGAAATACAATCTGTCCAGGACCCCCAGAGGTAATGTCATCAACCTGGAAGTGATATAATGGTTTGATACAATATAGATATTCTATGCAATTTGTTTCATTGCATTCTGCACTAAATTACATTTCCAACGATATATATGATGGTGTTATCATTCATGCATACCCCGTTTTACACAATTTCAGATCAGCTTGTAACCCCCCTAAAGCTTGTAGCCTAGTGCAACTGCACCCCCTAGCTATGCCACTGCTGCATCATATCATACTGAGACATACACTTGTTAGAGTTGCAATAGTTTTAAAAGAAATTTATAAATATTGAAATATGAGCTACCACCTCCTTTTTGGAGCCATTCCTGGAAAGGGAAGCAAAACTGAGGCATACATTCCACATTTGGAGTGCCTGCTTGCATCCTGTGATGAGGCTCCCCGCAAAACTTAGTGCTTTATACACTCTCTAGCCATGCCACTGCATACACTTAAAATCCAAGTTGTGGCAGCTAACAAATCTTTATATTCTGTATATATCTTTCCAACTTTTTAAAAGTTAAGATGATTGGGACAAAAGCAAGACATTAGCAAACATCACTCAACACATATTAATAGTTATCTGTGTAGAATATTTTTTCTTTATACCTATCTTCTCATTATTAGAATCATTTTTCTTCCTTCTTGCTGCCCGTCCCCCCTTTTATTGGAAACGAAAGAGTGGCCCTCTGTGATATACTGTATATGAAAAAGCATGTATTTTTAAAATGCTTTTTCAAAGGAATGCCAAAGAAACCCAAGAGGGGATGGCTGTCTGAAGTAATGAATGTTTAAAGACTTGTCATTGTTTAGTGAAATGATGGAAGGTGTCATGGACGTTTGCTACAGACATTCTCTTATTCACTGGCAGCTCTTTTTATTTTTTTAATGTCTACAATTTTCAGAAAGCAATCACCACAGTTTCCTTGGTGCATATTAATTTATGGGTCTGTTTTCACCGTATTTATTCCTCTGTTTTGAAGACTTTTCAAAAGCTATTGAATACATTTTAGAATGGAAAAACTATTGATGCCATGGCAGCAGAAAAAGTACAGGTGTGCACCACTTAATGACAGGGAAACATTATCTGATCTCCACTGTTGTGCGATTAGGTCAATATGTGAATCTTCAGGACAATCTGGTGTCCTTAGATCAGGGTGACCATATGACCGGATTTTTCTGGATTTGCCCTCTTTTTTAGCCTTCTGTCTGGGTGTCCTCAAAAAAGGCTTCATTGTCCTCCATTTTAGCTTCATTTTGTAACTTTGCAATGGTGTGCAGTACCCTATCATGTCTTATGTCGTTGGATTTGTATTGAAGAGCAGGATCCAATGCAAAAATCGGTTTTCAAATATCTCCTTCCTATCAAACACTATGGCAAAAAACTAAAAATTGAAAAAATACATTGAGCTCTACAGGAGAGTGAAAGTGCCCAATATCACGGCTTTACTCATGTGTAGGCAAATGTGCCATTGTCTGCTGGAAAGGCCAGGTTGAGAGGAATCCAAGACCTTGTCTTCCTTTTGAGGTTTGGGCATCTGGTCATGCTGCCTATGATTCCTCTCAGCCTGCCCTTTCTAATGAACTATGGCACTTTTGCCTACTTGCGAGTAAAGCCACAATATGGGTCACCTTCACTTTCCATAGAGTTCAATGCATGTTTTAGTTTTTTGGAAAATGGATTTTTCATTGGATTCTGCTCTTCAGTACAAATCCAATAATATATGACATGAAGGGGTTTGATGCACCATCATGAAGTTGCAATTTTTAGGTCCCCCAGTGCACGTCACCCTGCTTGGGCACGTCACCCAGTGTGGATCGCACCACCTGCACTACCCTAATGATGTCACTGCCTGACAGACATTCTGCTGCATTGTTTACTGAAGTCTGATTGCTTCTCCTTTGCATTTTGTGCCCTCTTTGTTGGGTAAACAGACACTCTGCTGCAGCCAATGAGAGACTCATATGGGATTGCCTCATTAAGAGCCTCTTTGTTGTGCTTTAACCACCGTAATATCAAGCAGTTCACTGCCGTCCCTTATCAAGCAGTTCACTGTTAAGTGGCGCTCACCTGTATACTATGGGAGACACAACAAGAAAAGGTGAACTGCATATCATATTAGGGCTAAACGTGTATCGTAAGTTAGATTTCTGAAGAGGAAAGGGGAAAAGAACAGCATATTTCATGCTAAGATTGCAGTCCTATGCATACCTTCCGGGGAATAAATCCTAATAAACATACTGGGACTGATTTCTGAGTACATATCTATAGGATTGTACTATAGGTATCCCATTCTGATGGGTGTTTCCAATGGATGTGCTGAGGACTGTAGCCTTTTAATTTCCAGTTTATGAAAATGTGATTTCATGAACTTAGGCATTCCTTGGAATTTTTTCACCCCCAATTGGACTTTAGCTGAGAAGAAGCATTAAAACTAGTCAGAGGCAAACTGAGAAATTGCCATAATGCAAAGGTTAATTATTAAGCCATTACCATTCCCTAGGGCTACCTAGCAAGCAGTATAATAGCTTAAGATCTTAAGGAAGGAATGATGTCCAAACTTTAGGCAGGAAGACCCCATCATCTCTCTGACACTATGCCAGGGCCAAAAAAAAAAATGAATAAATTCTTTCTGAATTTAAAAAAAATGAAAAATTGAAGAATTGAAAAAAGAATTGAAAAAATTGAACATATTTACGTAAATATATTGGAGATTAGAGATGGAGTTAATAAACAATTTCTAACAAAGAGAGATTTTCAAAGCAGTTCATAAGCACTTTCATACATAGAGGTGCAGCAGCCACTCTAGCCATAAGAACACCCTTTAGGGTAGGGTGACCAGATGTCATAACTGCAAAAGAGGACAAGGCCCCTGAATATATGACATCCAAGAAAAATTTAGGACACAACAAAATAAAAGCTAAAAACACTTAGGTATATTGCTTCCATGTAATTAATATAAACACTGTACAGTGGTACCTTGAATAAAGAGCGTCTTGAATAAAGAGTGTTTCGTATAAAGAGCAAAATTTTCTCAGAAATTTTGACTTGCTTAAAGAGCACTGTCTTGAATAAAGAGCACTTCTGAGGAAGTTTGGAACAGGCTTCCATGGCAAGGGAACTCACAGGCGGGACAAGGAGACTAGCTTGAGCTACAGTGGGGCCCTGGGCAAAGTTTGGAATAGGCTTTCATTGCCAGGGAACTCATGGGACGTCCGGGGGGAGCAGCCTGAGTCAGATCTGTATGTGGGATCTGTGTGTGGCAGCGTGGAAGGTGTGCCTTATCAATGTTCTAGTGCTGCTCCCCGTCAGCAGCCTCAGAATGTTAAAGCTGCACAAAAAGACAATAGATTCCATGGAGCCAATGGATAGCAGTGACTCCATTAGTGATTGTGAAAGTCATCCCCTCTCTGTAACCCTCACACCAGCCATGAAGGTTTTCAAAGGTACAGTACAGTTCAGTACTGTACAGTATTTTCTTTATTGCAGTGTTGTGTGTTACTGTATATTACAGTGCTTTGTACAGTGTTATATTGCAGTGTTTTGTAATCATTTTTATAAACAGTTAATATTTTTATATGAATATTTTTTGGGTTGTGGAACCAACCGTTTCCATTATTTCCTATGGGAAAATCTGCTTCACTTAAAGAGCATTTCACTTAGAGAGCATGCCTCCGGAACAAATTAAGCTCTTTAAGTGAGGTGCCACTGTATTATGTAATATTAAAACTACTACATATAATTTCTTATGCATGATTTATTCATTACCAGAAAGTTATATGCTGCAAGCTCACAGGAAAAAGGAGGGCATTTATGTTCTTTTCTAGGACGCAAGGCTAAAAAGAGGACATGACTTGGAAAAAAGAATATCTCACCCTGAGTGAAATTAGCTGAGTTCCCCTTGCTTCCAGAGGATTACCAGGCTTGCCCGTGGGCCAAATCATGGAGATGTCTTGCTGCGGGCTGGGTAGAGGCTCACCACAGGCTGAATCTGGTCTCTAGGCAATTTAGCAGGCAATTTTAGGCACCCATGAGTTTCTAATGGAACTCTCCCAAAAATAATTTTCAACCAACCAACCAACCCAAACCCTCTCAACTTCAATCTTTTTCCAAAATCTATTCCCCCTTCCACCTCTAATGTACGTATTATTTAAATTTATTAATTTCCATCACTGCTTGGCACCGTGTCAGATATATGATGTAGCCCCTGTGCTGAAAGGTCTGGAGATCCATATACTAAACTATCATGGAGCTATGGCTTCATAAGATGTTTAATCTAGATCAGAGTTATGGCTGTCATAGCAAGCTCAGAAACACACATTTGGTAGTGTGCACAGAATAGTTACTGCTATAAACCACCTCGTGGATAATAATATTCCTGTTACTGATGAAATAGATATTGAATAACTTTGCTGTCCCACAAGTTTATCTCATGTAAATACCTTTGGTACTTAGGAGGACATTTGCTCTCAGGAAAATAGTCCTACCAATAAGCAGAGTGAGACAGGATGCCATTAACCGACAGCACATTTTTCATTATTTACTGCTGTTTTTAATAGCACAAGGGGATACCATGTGGCTTTTCTGACACAGAAAACACATTTCTTGGACTGTTTTTGGCCATCAAAGATAGTTGATGAAGGAAAAAGTGGGCCAGGTATATGGTTTGTGCCTTCCATAGGACTATCTATAGGCCCATAAGCATGTGAATATGAACCCTGCACTACAAAGATCTGCCCATGAAGAGTGTTTGTGTAGCAAGAAGGACTTCCCTCATGGCGACCTGTGTTCTAGGTGGTCCAGAGCTGGAATGCAGATGTGAAAAGCAGCTGTAGAGAGTGTACCTGAATGAGGCTGAATGTGTGACAGCAGGGGCCTGGGAAAGAAGCCGTGTAATGACTGTGTTAAGATGTTTTAATAAAGAAGTTACCTATTGTAAATAAATCCATATGTCTTATAATCCGTAGCTCCGTTCCTTCTTAAGCATCTGGCAGCGTGGGGGATTTAGAAGGCCAAGCCTTAATGCCATGTTTAAGAGAAAGTTGGATGGAAATTAATGACTCCTTTTAATTTTAAAAGTCCTGAGGAACGACCGTAGGTCCTCTATTAAAAGAGAAAAGTATTTTGTCTGAAGGAAACTGAACTCACCAGCAAGAGGTAATTAACAGGAAACAAGCTGACTTCCATATGTACATACAAATAACGTTGCCTTGGCAAGGAGGGATAATACAGAGAAGGTTGTGCTAAGGCAGAGATTGCTATCACTGAGTGATCATGAAACATAGCAATTAAGAGACAGTGCAATCCTAAGCATGTCTACTCAGAAGTCCAATTGTGTTCAGTAGTACTTACTCCCAGGAAAGTGTAGTTAGGATTGCACCCAAGCAGCACAATCCAGAGCAATTAATCTGTCTACATAAGAGCCCTTGGGTTGCCCTATCTATCACTAGGGTGGAGCAACTGCAAGATGCTCTAGCCCAGTTACTCTGGAAGAGGCTTAGGGCAGAGCAAGGCAACATAGGGTGGCCTAAGAGAGGTGGACCGGCTCTGCCCTTACTGGGGCAGCCTAAGCAGCTCAGGAGAGGCAAGTTGAGGGCATGTTTAGCATTGCCTAGGGAGAGCAGTTACTCTGTATCCAAAGCCTGTTTCAAGGCAGAAATGCCCTCTTCCAGTTCCTCAGAGATATACCACCTCAGGAGCAGGTATAGTAATGAGTAGACCCACTGGGGTCCATGATAAGGCCTGAGTAGGAATGGCAGTGTTGACCAAAAATCTGAGTTCTTGGCCAGCCTAGCTGCAATCCCTGCTTCTCAACTCAGGATATGGAACAAACTACGGCTGCCCACAAACCTCAGGATACAGCAGGCCACTCCAAGAAGCCCCTTGTATTCACTGTAGAATGTACTGGCATCTCATCAGGGACTCCTTATAAGGCAGGCACCCAGTGGAGTCACCAGACTGGTGTGGCTGGTGTGGGCCGCATTGGGTGATGCGATTCATATGGGGTGATGCGCCGGAGGAGTTTGACTGTCCTTTGGCAGGCCCCAGGCGTCAGCACACCCAAGGCTGAGCAGCAGCCGGAAGCTGCCACTTGTCCACGGAGCTGGCCCAAATGGCCAGCTGAGGTGCACTGCGCAGAAACACACTGAGCATGCCGAATAGCTTCAGAGGAGACTTCCTTAGAGCAGAGGAAGTCTGCACCTCTGCACGGCCATTCGGCCTCACTCAGGAGGCGGAGGGGCAGCCAAATGGCTTCAGAAAGAGTACTGCACAGGCACCAACTCTGACGCCTGCACAGTCTCCTCTGAAGCCGAAAGACTTCAGAAAAGTACTGCAAAGGTGTCAGAGATGGTGCCTGTGCAGTACTCTTTCTGAAGCCAGTTGGCCAACTTTGGTGACTGCGCAGTCAGTTGGGGGGTGCGCGCATCCCGAGGTGACGCATAGACTTCTGCACTGGGTGATGCACAGAGTCGTGTCACCACTGTAGGCACCACAGCTATTCCTTGTTCAGTGTGATCTGAGGGGTGTCTCCTCAGGAGCAAGTCCTCCCCGTGTGTCAGTTACTTAGCATGCTCTGGAGCAGTTAGGGCAGCCCAGGCTTCCTGACTCTGGATGCAGCATAACTTTCTGCTCTGGATACAGAATAGTTAGGAGAGAGCAGTTAGGGCAGAGCAGGCTAAACTTGCTCTGGACTGTGCCCTTAGGGTGCTATCCTAACCAGTTTAGGCCAGCACAACTCACCCATCTTTCTGTGGTGGCATGAGGAAGCCGCTGTATGTCTGTGCACTGGCCTAGCCCCATCCCTCAGAGTGGTGCAGAAGTGACTTAGGACACTTTTGTGACACCCATGCAAACCCTCCTTCCCAGTGCATCAGGTATTGGGCACCAAATTGGCTGGATGTTGATCAGTCGGTCTTCAATATTAAGTATAGGACAGAAACACTTTGCACCCCTTTTAAGCCCCGTAAGGGTTAAATTTCTCGACATTGGTTCTTGGTGAATGTTGATGTCACAGAAGGAACACCCTCCCCAAATTTCATGCTTTTAGGTCCAGGGCATAAAAGAGTGCAGAGAGTCCCTCAGTAAGGGATTCTTCAATGGAAAGAATAGGGAGGAAAATGCTTTATGCCCCTTTTCACTTCCTTCCAGTTGGAATTTCCAAAAACCAGTTCTTAATGGAGCCATCTATCAGGGAAGGAACACCTTCCCCAAATTTCATGCTTCTAGGCCCAGCAGTTTTGGCTTTTTGATGAGTGAGTCATTTTGATGAGCGAGTTTTTGATGAGCGAATCAGTGAGTCAGTCAGTGACTTTTCAGTTTTATATATATGTAAGATATACATTATTTTTATATACAGATTCAAGCTTCTTAAATATTGATTTGACTCAGCACGAATGGCCACTGCAAATGAAAAGGAATGTGCTGATCCCCAGAGATGGGGGAAAAATTCCCTTTAAAATCACAGTTTAAAAAACTGCTTTTCTTCCTGTTGTAGAGAGGCAGTCATATAAGCAATCATTCCACTCTTCAGCTGAGCCAGGCAAAAGGCAAAGGGTCCTATGTATTTCTAATTCCATCTTTCTTCTTCTTGCCTATGTCTTGGTACCACTCCCAATCATTCAAAGACCTTCAATTCATTCAAACTGCCCATCCTGTCTCCTTTTTATATTTGGCCTATGCCTGAATCATCCTCCGGAATACTTGGAGGCTACTTTCTCATTTGCTTCATTCAAAACCCTTCAAATCCACCTTTTCCATAACATTTCTGGCACCATACCTAAGCCCTCTTACCCTCTGAATATAGAATTGAAATAATAAAATATGTTACCAGTGCTTGCCTCAATTCCATCCCATTGTCTTCCTCCATTCTCTCCTTGTGTCAATATCTAAAGAGTAAACCAACAGTTTGGGACAGGGACCCATATTTTCACTCTGTGAAGACCATAGTGATGGTGCCATATATGTACAGTACATAATATTCCTAATTCTCAGGGACAAACTGGTAAGTCTAATTTCATTGCAGAGTAATAACTAAATTAGTCACACAGTGAGTAATTTTTGGAGTTAGAGTGATAGAAGGATGGCTACAAAGTGACATGAAGGTTCGTATGACCTTTCATGTAGCACTCCAGCTCCTGACACAAGTCCATGTGTCAGTCCTAACAACAGCAGGCTAAGATAGGCAAATAGACCAATATACATCTTCTGGGTCCAGAGCATATGGCCCACTTCCATTTTATGGTGTCCAGCAGTTAAAATATCCTACACTGGCATTGACAGATCCATTCCAGAATGTTGAATAAAATTGCATCAGAAACATGATTGCCACACACAAATATGGTCATGAGAATGATCCCTCTGTATGGTGTTACCATACACCATATGATGTACGGTGTTCTTAACATAAATTTGTTAAGAACGCAGGTTAAGGAAATCCACAGCAGCTCAACTATAGCATGTTTTCAGTCTTTCCCTGTGACCTGCCAGCTACAGAAGTATCAATTTTTTCTCACTGAAATCATCAATCACATTTACAACATATCAGTTTTATGAATTAACTATCTTCTTGCAAAATACAAACCACAAATTACATTTATTCCCTCCTTTTTTCTGGAAGAAATGGAGTCCAATTTACAAAAGTTAATAGAACAAAATTACACTTCTTTATATCCAATTTCTGCCCTATTAAAGAAAATACAAAATTTGCTTTCTATCCTACAATGAAAGCATTCTTTCTATATTTGGTTTCGAAAGGTACATCTAATACGGGTTAGTTGTTATTCATATGCGCTCTCTCTCTCTCTCTCTCTCTCTCTCTCTCTCTCTCTCTCTCTGTGTGTGTGTGTGTGTGTGTGTGTGTGTGTGTGTGTAAGGAACACCCTATAACTATGTTGATTAATGTTGGATTATTTTCTGATTATATGTTTTGGGGATGAGGAACTTGAATAGCATTAAGGAAGGCAAGATAGGACACTGGAAGGCAGGAACCATAGTCTAGAAAGAAAGCCTTACTAATGAGAGAGTCACACGATGAAAGGATGAAAAGCAAATCCTTTTCACAGAGAAAGCTTTTTCTAACATTGTTACAGCTAAAACTCTAAGGATGATAATCCTCCTTTATTCTTTCCTTTAATTCATTATTATTTATCTACAATAGACACTTCTGAAGCTTTGGCTGAATATATCTAAATGACACTTACAAGAGTGAAGCTGGGAGCACAGACATTCAGTACAAGGGAGAAGTGAGCATTAAAAATCAGTACATCAGTAATTTTGAGGCACCGCAATTAAAGTTAGAAAGACAATTATGATGGTACTTGACAGACACATTTCATTGGTATATTTAAATAAGATTGCCTTGGGAACAGAAACAAGATTTCCAGGTTGCAAGCGCCACATTGACAAGCAGAGCATTGAACATCTTGCATTTCAACCTTGCTTTATCTTCACAGAACAGCGAGTGATGATGCTGTTATCTAATTTTCAACAGATGCTTCTCTTGAAATTTCAACAGAACCCTTTCCCACTGCAGCCGTGAAGCCAGATTTCAAGCAGCCTACATTCATTATAGCAATATGCAGAAAGAGAACATGACAGATTCATACAGCAACAGCAAAGATTAGAAACAAACAAAAAAATAAGGCAAAGAAGGGACAATTACTATTTCATGTGCTTCCAAAATCACAGTTCTTGATCAAGGCTCCACAGACTGCTCAACTGATGATTATGAAAGGCACAAACCTTGCCTCAAGGGGCAAATAAGAATAAAGAAAGTGGACATGCCGCAAGATAATTTGTCCTTCCACAAGCCTGTGGCAGGCTCTACCACTGCCACACAGAGATGTACCAAGGGAACTTCATGCCTATGATATGCATGATGTCATGATGCCATGTGCATAATGACATCACTCTTGCACATGCGCCATTGAGGGCCCTTGAATACCTCAGTGCCCCTTCTCACTGGGCAGACCACATGATCTGCCAAGAGGGCACTCAGGCTGTTCTATGGCTGAACAAGACCTGGAAGCATGGAAGCTATTCCACAGCTGCCTGTTGGGTCATGACAGAAGCAAAGTTGGTTCAGGCAAGTAGCCAGGCTGCAGGTCAGGCTGCAGGAGGCCCGATGAAGAGACATGTCCTTTCTTGCCCAGGCATATCCTGACTTGCCTGCTCTCACCTGATGAGCTAGACGCCACTTGATAGGTGGAACAACCAAGAGATAATCAGATAAATGTGTGGATAATCAGATGGAGTGTGTGGGCACACTCATGACCACTCTTCATTATGCACCCATGGCTGGCACCTGCAGTTGCATCCTAGGTAGTACGCCTCTGCTGCCACATCTTATATAGTATCAGCATTTAACAGCTCTGTGCAGTACAAAATCCTAACCTGAATCAGACACAGCCTCATGGCCTGTGCATTGTCCTATGCAGGGTAGAAGTATACTGGAAGTCACCTCAGGATAAAGGATTTTTTCCTCCTACCTCCTGTAACTCTCTGGTCAGTTCCATGGGGTTACTCAGATCTGCTCGAGCCATTTAGAAAGTGCAAATCTGAGCAGCCTATGTAAGGTTCCACGGCCTAGACATGGGAACTGAGATATAGCACAAAATGCCATCATTTATCCTGTCCCCTCTCAGGCCCAGTTCTCCCTGTTCTACATAGTAATCTATATAGTAAATTGTTTAGTCCTCTTCATAGAGGCATTACAAAATTATATGACAATTTGAAATAATAAGATAAGAGTCATACCCACAAATCCAGAGTAACTATGGGAGCATGTAAGAGACTTTATGTGCACCCGTAGTTACTGCACCACCAAGTGAAAACCTATGGGAAATTCATATTGGAATCCAGAGTAAGTTGTTCTTACACTAGTGCAAGGACTCCCTGTCGTTACTCTGGATTTTGCCCATAAAATCCTAGAATTCTAGAGTTGGAAGAGACCCAGTAGGTCATCTAGTCCAGTCCCCTGCCTACAGCAGGAAATCCTCCTACAGCATCTCTGACAAGTGCTCATCAAGCCTCTGCTTGAAGATCCCCAGTGAGGGAGAGTCCACCACCTCCCGTGGCAATCTGTTCCACTGCTGAACTGCCCTCACCGTCAGGAATTTTTTCCGGATATCCAACCAGAATCTCCTTTCTTGCAGTTTGTACCCATTGGTTCTAGTTCTACTTTCAGATGCAGCTAAGAACAAATGAGCCCCTTCCTCCATAAGACAGCCCTTCAAGTATATGAAAAAGGCAATCATATCTCCTCTCAGCCTTCTTTTCTGCAGGCTGAACATCCCAAGTTCCCCCAACCTTTCCTTGTAGGGCTTCCCTTCCATCCTACTGATCATTCTTATTGCTCTCCTCTGGACTTGCTCCAGTCTGGCTGAATCTTTTTTAAACTGAAGTGCCTAGGACTGAACACAGTACTCAAGATGAGGTCTAACCAGAACTCCCATCTGCCACCCTCTCCCACCTCCTCTGCTCCCTGGCATTACATTCACCTGCACTACCCTGCACAGGAATCTGATTTGGCGCTGGCAAATCTGGCACTGGCAGATCAAAGTGCACATCACTTTGCTCAAGAGTCTTGAGCACTTCTGAACTGGTGCAATGTGCCCTTTGGATTGGGCTGCCTGTGTCATAGCAACTTTGGCAATCTTTGACAGTTGACATGCAATGACAGTATTTGACATTGTGTGACATGTAGCAGCCATGCAGGATCTAAGAGCTGGCATGCAGCAACATTAAATATTTGAAATTACCTGATGTATTGCTGTAGCTGTTGGATAAGATTTGACAACCAGTGTGTAATAACAGTCAACATCTGACACAAAGCAGTTAATGTTTAGTGATATTTGACAGATTATGCAAAATTTGTAGCAGATATCAACATTTGACAGTATCTCACAGGTTACATGCAGTAGCAATCAGTATTTGATAATATAATTTCAACATAATTTAGTAAAATTTTTCTGCATCAGTCAACCAGAGCAGAAGAAATTTGATAGCAAATTTGAATACAACATTCAGCTGCTGATTTTCACAGTAAAAAAATCTTAACCCAAATTTTGAATCTAAAAATGATATTTGAAATCTGAAGGGTTTTCATTTCATCTCAAAGGAGAAGGTCAAAAAAACAAGGCAAGCCAGCCACAAGGGATGCTGTAGAACAGGGGTGGTCCAAACCCCAGCCCAGAGGCCAGATGCGGCCCTCATCGACCCTCAATGTGGCCCCTGACAAGATCCCTCTATTTGGCCCTTGGGCAAGCCTTGTAATCCACTACAATACATTCTTATATGTAAATGTAAGTAAATGTATTCAAATTTGAAATGTAAATTAGTTTTCCTGACACAGTGTCTGAGAGATGATGTGGTCCTCCTGTCAAAAACTTTAGATGTCCCTGTTATAGAATATGCCATGAAAAGGGATTTTTAACAGCCAATCCCAAATACTGTACATACTCAAATACAAGTCTATCTCACAGGTAAGGGCAGGTTTTGAGCCAAAAATTATGAAATTTTCATGACCCTTGGATAAATCAGGGTTAAAGGTAGGCATGTGTCTGACTATAGTTTTGTCTGATTTTACCCTAGGCCAGATCCTGAAAATTGCTAACCATTAATTGCTACCTAGGAACTGTGCAGTTCCTATTAAAAAAATAGTAAGAGATCATTTAGGGTGCAATCCTAATCTAGACTGGCACAACTCATTGGGCTTCCTGTTCCCAAGTGTTGTAAGGAGGCTCCAGAAGTGGAGCACAAGTACTGGTATCTTATGGTAATTTTGTGACACCCAAATGATGGACTTGTGCTGGGGTTTAGGCCAGATTAACTGGGGATAAGGATTGCTGCCCAAGATAGATTTTTGTTCATTAACTTTTAATATTCTGGTCTTCACAAACTTTCTGCAAACCTCTGACCTCAAAAGTACAACCAAAGCATGGTCAATAGAAGTGCCTCAATAATTCCACCAGCATCCTAATAACGACAACAATGTTCAGCAAAAGAGTTAAATGTTACTTTGACATTTTCTCCAAGAGTCTCATTGAATACTGTTAGTACTGTGGTTTCAAATTTTGAAGTGCAGTACTTTACACTAGTGTACAATTTACAGAAAGTATAATACAATTTGCCAATATGGTTTCTAGTAACTGCTAGCAGAAAGTTCTGAAGAAAATATCCTAACACTTTGGTGACCATGTTTCCCTGACCCCTTCCCCATGCCAAACCTAACCAGCCATTAGGGCATACATCCAGTGGTGGGCTCCAGCAGGTTTGCACCTACCCTATAGAACCAGTTGTTAACGAGATAGGACATATAAAGTTTAAAAATAACCATTTAAAAGTGGCTGCCAGATGGCCTGAGAACCGGTTGTTAATTTCTTTGAATCCCATCACTGCATACATCCAAGAATCTCTAAAGAGCATTAAGGCTTCATTCACAGACAGTTTCAGATGCAAATATGTCTAGAATCTTGATGTTCAAGATGGTAGTCTTTACTAATATGAAGGGCACAATCCAGAGTGAGGGCAGTGAGGAGTGTCCCAGCTGGGCTGCCCCAACTATTCTGAATCCAGAGCAGAAAGTAATGCTGCATCCAGAGAGTCAGGAAGCCTGGGCTACCCTGACTGCTCCAGAGCATGCTCAGTAGGCACCAAGTAAGTGACACCTGGGGAGGGCTTACTCACGAGGAGATTCCTCTCGGATCACACAGAACAAGGAACAGCTGTTGTGCCTGCATTATAAGGAGTCCCTGATGAGACTGCCAGCACAGTCTACAGTGAATACAAAGGGCTTCTTGACATGGCCTGCCATATCCAGGCATGGGCCCAAGCAGGTTCGGACTGGTTCGGCCAAACCGGTTGTTCCCAAACCGGTAGCGGCGGGGTCGCCTGGAAACCCAGCGTACCGCTTTGGACGCTGGGAGGAGGAGACACATGCAGGAGGAGGACACAGGAGCGCTGCATCTCCTCCAGCGGGAGGAGATGAGTGTGTCTCCTCCTGTGGGAGGAGATGCATTGTGCAAGTGCCAACTTTGACGCATGCGCAGAATGTCTCCTCCACCTTCCGGAGGAGATGCACTGCGCATGCGCCAACCCCGGCACTTGTGCAGTGCAGTGTGCCTCCTGGAGGAGACGCACTGCACATGCATCGGGGGTTGGCGCATGTGCAGTGCACCGGGGTTGGGGCCTGCCCCGGCCCCGCCCTCTGACCCCCGCCCCACCCTCTGACCCAGCCTGGCCCCTCCCACTTCCAGCGAACCAGTTGTTGGGAGTGGGTCGGCCCACCCCTGACTATATCCCCAGGTTAGTGGGCTGCCATAGTTGTGCCATATCCTGAGGTTGAAAGGCAGGGGTTGCAGCTACGCTGGCCAAGAACATGCTCCCCAAATTTCATGCTCAACACTGCCTTTCTTACTCTGACATATCATGGACCCCTATGGGTCTACTCATTACTATACCTGCTCCTGAGGTGGTCTAACTCTGAGGAGCTGGAAGAAGGCATTTCTGCCTTGGAAAGAGGCTCTGGATACAGAGTAACTGCTCTGCCCTAGGCAATGCTAAACATGCCCTCCACATGCCTCTCCTGAACTGCCTAGTCTGTCCCAGCTAGGGCAGCCCAGGTCCACCTGTATTGCGGCAGCCTATGTTGCCTTAGGCAACACTGACTCACTGATTCACTGAATCATCAACACCCAGCCAAAACTGCTGGAACCCAGAAACATGAAATTTGGGGAGGGTTCTGTGATATAGGGACCCACTAAGATCTGATTTTTGAAAATTCAAACTGGAAGGGGGTGAAACGGGGCACAATGTGTTTTCATCCCTAAATTTAACATCGAAGAATTACTGACTCACCAACGCCCAGCCCAAACCTCCACATCTAGAAGCATGAAATATGGGAAGAGAATTCCTTCTGTGACAAGGAGCACCCACATAGAACTGATTTTTAGAAATTTCACCCCTAAGGGGGTGAAAATGTGTGCACCATGTTTTTGTCTCTATACTTAACTTTGAAGACTGTCTTATCAAGATCCACCCCCAATCTCTGCATCTAGAAGCATGAAATTTGGGGAGCATGTTCCTTATGTGATATAAGGACAGTGGTGACCGGCAAGGATGCCTGGTGTCCACTGGTGCCCATTGGTACCTATTGCCAGGTAGTGCCTATAGCCCAGTAGGGATACTTGGTGCCCGGTGGTACATGCTGCTCAGTGATGACCACTGCCAACTGATGCCTGGCGGTGCCCGCTGTCCAATGGTGCCTGGTAGGGATGCCTGGTGTGCGGAGGTGTCTAGTGCCTAGTGCTGCCTACTATGCAGTGGTGCTTGGTGGTGCCTGATGTCCAGTAAGTATGCCCAGTGCTTGAGATGGATTGATGCCTGGTGCCCACTACCCATTGGTGACTGGTGGAGCCTGCTACCCACTGGTGCCTGTTGCCCATCAGTGCCTTGGTTTATGAGCACAATTTGTTCCAGAGGCATGCTTGTAATCCAAAATGTTTGTATATCAAATCAAATTTTCCCATAAGAAATGATGGAACCTCAGATGATTTGTTCTACAACCCAAAAATATTCATATAAAAATGAATAAAATACTGTAAAATAATACAAAATAATAAAGAAAATACAAAATATAAAGAAAAATCAAACAAATTAACCATTTAGTCTCAGGTTTCTCAGGCTGCAATCTGTTCCCTTTACACAGGAATGAACCCTACTGATTATATAGTAGGGCTGACTTTATAAATAAATAAACAAACAAACAAATAAATAAATCATACATTCTTTATTGTCATTGTACATATATACACAGCGTACACATACAACGAAGTTCACAAAAACACCTAGAGACCAGACCCGGCACATACACTACAATCCCCACACCCCCATCCACCAAAATTTCCCCCTAAAGCACACCAGCATCTACACAGACCAAATAATACTGTCCAACAGTTCAATTATGTTGGTCCTTAAATTCATAATTAAGTGCAATTATAGCTCTGGAATAAAAACTGTTCAGAAGACGTGTGGTCCGAGTTTTAATTGTTCTGAATCGTCTGCCAAAAGGCAACAGTTCAAAAAAATTGTAAGCAGGACGGGAAGAGTCTTTGAGAATGTTGTTTGACTTCCTCAAACAGCGAGATGTGAAGATTTTGTAGAGTAGACATGCAAGGCTAGGTCTCTCAGGCTCCTTTCCATTACCCCCCTTTACTAGAAGTGAGCCACACTGATTATAAAAAGACATGTCAGCGTAGACATGCATAGGTTGGTCTCTCAGGAGAGTCTGAGTAGGTGCTTGCAGAGCGCCAAAACCAGCTGTAACCCAGCTGGGACTAATTTTTTGCTTGTATTGCAAGACAAAATTTATTAGAAATGCAAAACACTCTCAGTCCAAAATGTTGTCAATCCAAGGTTTTACTATATATATTTTAAAATACATATAAATTACAATATAGGGAGTTACGTTTCAAACACCCCTGTAAGGCATTCTCCTTTTCAGCACATTCGCAATTTACTACATTTCTTTTCTAGAAGAAGAATATGTGATGATTCCCTTAAAACAGTTGCCACTGTTAAACCCTCAGGTCATGTTGGGCAAGAGATTGACATTCCTATTGATCTCAGAGATAATATAATGTATACCAATGAGAGTAGATAAAATAATTTGTGGCTGATTAATCAAGGAATTGAGTAATAAATGAATGCAATAAAATTAAATGAGCTTATGTAAATTTAGGGTGCAATCCAGAGTAACAATAGAGAGTCCTTGCTCTGGTGTGAGAACAATTTACTCTGGATTACAATATGAATTTCCCATAGGTTTTCACTAGGTGGTGCAGTAACTGCATGTAATTCTCTTACATACTCCTGTAGTTAATTTGGATTGTAGGGCTGCTCAATTAATTGTATGACAACAAAGACTGGAAATAAATATTTGCACTTTTTGTATTAGTTGAATTGTTTTTATAATAAAATGTTCATTTTAAAATGAAATCAAGTACTGTGATTGATTAGATTTAAATACAAAATCTGAAGACTGTCAAAACTTTGAGACATATGAATTTTAGTATAGTGAGGGTGAACGCAAAATAACTTTTTAAAATTAAAATGCAAACAACACTTTGGGGGGGAAGCATTATCTTACTGTTGTTAGTCAACTGTTCCTTTGCTTGTCAGAATTATTAGGATTATTCTTCATTTATTGATGTAGCACCGCCAATGTATACAACACTTGTAGAAAAGTACAATGAAATGCGCTGAAAGAATTACAAACAACTTATCAATGATTTTTACCTACCTCTCCTAGACCATCTGGACACTCCCTCAGCGATACTACACTCCATCAGCCATGCTACATGGTCTGGACTGGTGTAGGATAGGACTGGGCTGTTAGTTTGGTCCCAAACTATTTAGGGCTGTAAAGATAATGATCAGTGACATATCTAGTCATGCTGGAGTCTAGGACAAAGTTAAAAATTATGCTCCCATGGCACACCCAGTAGTGATGTCGCACTCAGAAGTAATGTCACTTTGGGTGCGATGTCACACCTCCATTTTTTTTAAATTGAAAAATAAAAAACCTGAATAATTTTTCAATTATCCAAGAGATCAGGATGCCCATTCAAGCCATTTGGATGAATAAAGTTGTGCTTCTCAGCCAGTAGTTCAACAAGCAGAAGAAAAGGAAATGTGAAAGGAAAAAAAGTCAGAATAACACAGATGATTAAGAACAGATGATACTGCTTCTTGTTCCTGTAGAAGGCACCTTATTCAATTAATTAACATTAAAATATGAATCTTGCACATCTTTTCAAAGCATGTTCACAAAATTAGCTGCCCTCCACCCCATCAATCCTTCACACATTCCTGGCACTACATCAAGGTTAAGTTAAAAGCAGCACTTGAAGGCAGTCAAATGTGGTGGAGGGCACAACAAGACTCATTAGCCAATGGTAAGTCTTAGACGAAGGCCTTTAATGTGGTACAATGGCATTTTTCAGTCTTCTATTAAAAGGGGGAAAAGTTAATAAAGTGAGAGTTTTATTACTTTTTTTCTTTTTAAGAAGTGCCCCTCCTCTTTTGTAGCAAAATCTTGTGCCTAGTTAGGGCAAAAGCTCAAGGATTTCCTTCACTCTAGGAATGACTGTAATAACACCCAGGGAAAGACTACAGCAGTAAAGTGGCAATGTATCAGGGTCTTAACCTCTGAGGCAGGAGGAGGAGAATAGGTGTTAGCCACCCTACCCAAGTCCTTAAAAGCATAAACATATGGTGAATCCATTACCTAAACTACAAAGAATGGGACCTCCCTAATAAACCTAGTTACTAGGTTAAGTAAATACTGGAAGTGTTTTTTTTTAAAAAAAATTAAAAGCCTAGTAGTGTGACTTTTAAAAAAAATCACAAACATTCTTCACTTGTCAGGACTGAACATTTGGAATCTATGAAACGGGATGGCCCAGGCCTCGGGAAAGCGCTTGTTCCCTTGGCTATTCGATAGGCAATGCTTCCTTCACAAACGCCCTCTTTGCTGGTTGGCCCCAAGAGCACTTTCATTTGTCTGTCTCAAACAATCTGTTTTAGCCACTGGATCTAGCAACTGCATTTAATGAGCTGAAGACTTATGGGAATTAGGATGTTGCAGTTTTATGATGCAGAACATCACTGCAAATGTCATTTCCACCGAGACATGGAATATGATACTCTGAGTGTATATAGCTTCAGTGCAAGCTGAAATGGATGGGCATTCTTACTACATTGTCAGTGATTAAAAATGAAGTAGACATATAGAGGAGGGCTGTAATTATGTTTGAATCTAACAAAAGTAAATGGAACTCCTAGGCAATTAAATCTGTCCAAATATGGGATCCAGCAGATAGTATAGTATAGTATAACCATGAAATAGTTAATGTGTGCTCCATGAACACATTGAAAAATTGAACAGAAAAGAGGCTCAAGAACACAATTCTAACCAATTTTCCAGCTTCAGGGCTGGGGCAATGCAAATCAAGGTAAGGGAACAAATAGTGCATTGCTTTGAAGAGGCCTCTGTGACTGCATCCCAACTGCAGAAAGTAGCACATGTGCCACTGTCTCAGCTATGCCAGTGTTAAAAAAAATCAAAACATAGAATCAAAGACCAGATATTAAAAAGGCTAGAGCTCAGAAGACCTGTCTGAAAGACATGTCTTTAGGCTGTGCCTGAAAGTTTCTAGGGAGGGAGCAGTTTTTAGATCAAGAGGGAGGGAGTTCCACAGTGATGGTGCCACTACTGAGAAGGCCCTGTGTCTTGATGCCATCCCACATACCTCCTTAGGTGGCAGCATACATAAGAGGGCCAGTGATGGGCTTCAAAGAAATTAACAACCGGTTTTCTGCCCATTTGGCAGCCACTTTTAAATGGCTATTTTTAAACTTTATATGTCCTATCTCTTGTTAACAACTGGTTCTATAGAGTAGGTGCGAACCTGCTGGAGCCCACCACTGAAGAGGGCCCTCTGAATAAGGGAACGAGCTGATTTTTATGGAAGTAGACAGTTTCTTCAATAGCCTGGCCCCAAGCAATGTGTGAACTAATGTGTGAAAGATAACATTTTCTTATTGTACATTTATTGTACAATTCTTATTGTACATTTGGCATTCAGACTAACCCCCAAATCCAGAGTAACTATGGGAGCACGTAAGAGACTTTACGTGCACCCGTAGTTACTGCACCACCTAATGAAAACCTATGGGAAATTCATATTGGAATCCAGAGTAAGTTGTTCTTACCCCGGAGCAAGGACTCCTCGTAGTTATTCTGGATTTTGCCCTTTGGCTGCAATCCTAAAGACACTTTCCTGGGAGTAAGACCCATTGAACACCATGGGGCTTATTTTTGAGTAGACATGCTTAGGATTGTGCTCTAAGCTTCTTCAGCTGTCAGCATGCTTCCCTCCAAAATTACCCATCAAAAAGAACGTGACTTGCATGTCTTTGTGCGTGAACAAACAATTTAATAAAAAGATGCTACAATGCTATGTACACTTACCTTATAGAAAGCCACACCGAAGACAGTGGAACTTTTTTCTGAGCCAACAAGCTTAGGCTTATGCTCAAAGTAACCCAGTGCATCAACAAGATAGCAGAAAATGATACTGTTTCAGTCTATGAACAAGTCAAGAGACTTGAAGTGGGTTCCAGAGATCAGTGAATGGAGCTCTACTTGGACAGAGAGACTTTCTTTCTTCTCTTGCCCCTCTGCCATAAATCAATCTTGGTGATTACATTGACCTGAAATGGAATGGGGTCAAACATTAATTATGGAAGAATTAATAGGAATTGGGACACACATATACCCTGCCACATGAGGGAAAACATTTCCATAAGGGGCTTTCTGAATGCCAGCCCTGGTAATTAATACAACAGCTAAATCTACATTCCTTAAGGATACAAACACACTTCTAAGAAGGTTTTGGCAGTTCTAAGCATAGTATTTAGCTATCTGAAGCACATTTTAAATTGGCTGCATTTTAGGTTTTGCTTATGTTTTCTTTGAGCTGTCTCAATCAGGATGGTGTTTATTCACTGCTAGTAACATTGACCACCTTGTGGCCAAGTCAGGTGCTGATAATGCCAGGCTACCAACTCTTGTGCTGCTAAGAAGGTTTGCCCTCCATGGTTTACAGAATCTGTACTAAGCATTGGGATGGAGGCTGTAGAGATTATTAGAAGAAAGAGAAGAACATCTTCATACTTTGTCAGCACATGTATCAGCAAAATCTCTGGTTCCTGTCATCACACACAGCTCATGTCAATACAAAATATCTGTTTGAAAATGGTAAAAAATCAATACAATACCAAAAAATCTATACAAAGCCAGGAAGCTTCTTCTTCTTCACAGTAGGTCCTGGTTTTCGTGATTGAAAGAAGCTTGCGCAAGAAATGTTGCCTACCCACTCCTTGCCTAAGAATCCCCCTTAGTTTCTAACTAACAACTGCATGCAGTTGTCACATATATAAGTACAGTACATATATAAGTAAAATATATCAACATTTACTAGTAAAAAAACCATTCCCCTTTTGCCTCTCAATTGTGCTTTTGCTACCTTCCTCTTCAATGGCTCTCCTCAGTTGCCCCCTCATCAACTGTTTTGCCACCTTTGCTCTCAGTTGCCTCCAGCCTCTCCTCCACATGGCCTGTTATCTGTCCCAGAGGCAGTAAGACAGTTGAAATGGGAATGGGACATTGATAGTTGCCTCTCCTCAGCCTTCTTTGTCCCTGAGATACAATGGAATAGAACATAAGAAGGTGCCTCTACTCAGCCTTCTTGACTGACATGGCCAGAATATGCGGACACCCTTCCACACAGATAAAGCAGGCTTTTAAGTAGAAAGAAAACAGCTTCTCCTCAGGGTCCAGGATCCTCCTGAAGGGAGCAGGTTGGGAGTTCTGAAATTTGGGGGGAGAACCAGGCTGAGACCAAGAACCAGAAGTGTCACATTCCTCTTGCAACTCAAAGCCATTCTCATATATGGAGGATCTGCTGAACTGTATGAAAGAGGTACAAGGGACTGCTTGAGCATGGATGAACTGTCTGTTGAACAGACCATTCTCTTCCATGAGTTCCATGCTTTGAGCTCCCTTCCATTAATACATCTGAAATCTGGATCCAATCCACAGTCATTAAGGGATTTTTTTTCCTTTCCACTTCTGCTGAAAGAGTTTTTCCTGCTCTGTGGTCAGAAATAAACTATGCTGATTCTAGAAAATAGTGAGGCATCCTTCATCATCACTCCCCTTTTCATACTGACTTTACAATCGCAAATCAACAATACATTTTCCTGCATTTATTCACTCTTTTAAGGCATATTTTGAAGCTTGTGCCAAGTCAGTTTAAGTCCCATACTGTCACCATCTTCTTAAACAGATAGAACATGTCACTGATTTCAGTATCACTGCAGGACTATGAAACTTTTAAGTTTACTTTCTGCATTAAAAAATTGAAATTTCATATACAGAAGTTTATTGCTTTTTCATATTGACCCACCAAACACAACCGGAACAAAGTTCTGATCATGACTGGAGCCCTTCTGAGACCTGCCTTTATAGGCCTCCAAAAGCTTCACAGACAAGCCCAACAATCCAGAGTAACATCAGGAGCACATAAGAGACATTTACATCGACAAAGTTACGGCACCACCTAGTGAAAACCTATGGGAAATTCATATTGCAATCCAGAGAATTGTTCTTACATCGGAGCAAGGACTTCCCATAGTTACTCTGGATTGCGTCCATGATGGTACAAGGTTCTGGCCATGTCTGGATGCAGTGGGTTCACCCAGCTTCACCGGTCCAGTTGCAGTTTTGGAACCCATGAATTATGAAATACTCAGTCTCTGAATGTATGAATATGGAGGATCCAATTTACATGATTTATCTTTAGAGTAACCATGAAAACAATTTAAATAGCTCCTAGTCCTCATGTTTTAGCCAGTGTTATCTTAAACAGTGGTTCTCGAGCATTTCAACTCAGGATCCCCTTGTGAGAACAACATCTTGTAAGGGACTTACCAGAACTGATGCCATGGCTTTAAAAGGAAGTGCCATCACTGTGATGCCAGATCTATCTGTCTGTCCGTCCATCCGTCCGTCCGTCCGTCCGTCTGTCTGTCCATCTAGTTACAGTATTTATATACCACTTTTCAACTAAAAAGTTCACAAAGCTGTTTACAAAGAAAATGAAAAATTAATGGGGTCAATGTCTCAAAAGGGTTCACAATATAAAGTGCAAAAAAGAACACCAGCAAAATCCACTCTAACAGACATTGGTGGGGTGAGAATGGCCAGATAATCTTCCCCTGCTAAATAAAAGAGGAACACATGAGAGCTTCACATGGAGTTCTCTATTCAGAAGTAAGTTCCCTGGTATTCAATGAGACGTACTTCCAGAAAATGAGACTTACAGCCCAATCCAGAGCAACTAATCTGTCCACATAAGAGCCCTTAGGTTGCCCTATCTAACACTAGGTTGGAGCAACTGCAAGATGCTCCAGCCCAGTTACTCTGGAAGAGGCTTAGGGCAGAGCAAGGCAAGATAGGGTGCCCTAAGAGAGGAGGACCTGCTCTGCCCTAACTGGGGCAGCCTAAGCAGCTCAGGAAAGGCAAGTTGAGGGCATGTTTAGCATTGCCTAGGGCAGAGCAGTTACTCTGTATCCAAAGCCTGTTTCCAAGGCAGAAATGCCCTCTTCCAGCCCTCAGAGTTATACCACCTCAGGAGCAGGTATAGTAATGAGTAGACCCATAGGGGACCATGATAAGGCCCGAGTAAGAATGGCAGTGCTGACCAAAAATCTGAGTTCTTGGCCAGCCTAGCTGCAACCCCTTCCTCTCAGCCTCAGGATATGGAACAAACTACGGCTGCCCACAAACCTCAGGATACAGCAGGCCACTCCAAGAAGCCCCTTGTATTCACTGTAGAATGTACTGGCATCTCATCAGGGACTCCTTATAAGGCAGGCACCCAGTGGCGTCACCAGACTGGTGCGGCTGGTGTGGGCTGCATTGGGGATGCGCTCCGTATGGGGTGATGTGCTGGAGGAGTTTGACTGTCCTTTGGCAGGCCCCGGGCATCAGCACCCCCATTCAGGCCTGCTCCAAGGCGGAGAATCAGCCAGAAGCTGACACTTGTCTGAGGAGCTGGCCTGAACGGCCATCTGAGGTGCACTGCGCAGAAACACACTGAACATGCCGAACAGCTTCAGAGGAGACTTCCTTAGAGCAGAGAAAGTCCGCGCCTCTGCACAGCCATTCGGCCTCACTCAGGAGGCGGAGCGGCAGCCGAATGGCTTCAGAAAGAGTACTGCACAGGCACCAACTCTGATGCCTGCACAGTCTCCCCCGAAGCCAAAAGGCTTCAGAAAAGTACTGCGCAGGTGTCAGAGATGGTGCCTGCGCAGTACTCTTTCTGAAGCCAGTTGGCTTCAGAAACAACTGCGCAGGCGCCAACTTTGGTGACTGTGCAGTCCAGGTGGGGGGGGGGCGCATCCCAGGGATGACGCACAGACTTCCGCACCAGGTGATGTGCAGAGTCATGTCATCACTGTAGGCACCACAGCTGTTCCTTGTTCAGTGTGATCTGAGGGGTGTCTCCTCAGGAGCAAGTCTTCCCCTTGTGTCAATTACTTAGCATATTCTGGAGCAGTTAGGGCAGCCCAGGCTTCCTGACTCTCTGGATTCAGCATAACTTTCTGCTCTGGATACAGAATAGTTAGGAGAGTGCAGTTAGGTCAGAGCAGGCTGAATTTGCTCTGGATTGCAGCCTTACTTCCTGAATGACCCTTTCCAAGTTGGCAGTGCCCATTGCCAGATTCCAAGATGATGGCACCCAGCTTTTCATGACTCCCCTGAAGTTGTGACCCCTCCAGGTGGTTATGACCCACACTTTGAAAACCACTGATCTAAAACGTTCAGACTATAACAGTGTTTTGTATACATTAGTTTTAGATGTTATTAACATTCAGAACAGCCACTGTGATAAATAGAATATTTTACTGATTTTGTGATTATGAATACCGTATTAACCAGTAATTTATGTGCTGAGAAGTCTGTTAGATCAGTTACTAGTCAGTAGGTTGTCTAGAATAAAAGCACTTCTGCAAAAGGATTTCAGGGTGAGGGTCACTCATAATCAGAAACATACCCAGCTGGCCTCCAGCTAAACATTACATGCTTGTAAATGTATTTCTGCATTTGCAAACGTGATCTTTTGAAGGCATAACAATATAACTCATATTATACATGTATATTGTGCATGTGCACACACACTTGTGTGTACCCATGCATGTGTGGATTGTGTGCACGCACACAAACATTTCAGCAATGATTTTGCATGACTGTTGGTAAGTTAAACAAAACATCTTGAGACCCCAGTTGACCAAGTGTGAGAAATATGCAGCACACTGGATTGACTTGTCTGAACCTCTGGAATGAAATCTTCAAAGCTGGAGCAACTGTTGGCATTAATACTAAGTAGGAAGGCCAGAGCAGGAGGCTGATTAAAGATTTTTGACTTACCCACACAATCAACTGAGCCAAATCGCTGCTTGTCTCCAACACAAAGGCACTCTTATGTTCTCCATATAAGTTTAGGGAAGGAAATGACGTGGTCTGGGCTTTGAATAGCAATTTATTGTGTACATTTATCCTGAAACATACACTTTATTGGAACACCCTTTGCTAATGCTTCTGTCAGCATTTCCATTATAGACATGGGGGGAGAGGTTGTCAGGAAAAATGCAGCTGTTGCAAATGAACTATGGCAAGAAATGGCGTGGCCAGCCTTGGAGATGCTTTTGTTATTCTGAACTAAAAACGGATCAGTGTTGGAATGTTTTTTGAGACCATCGCTGCTTAAAATTAAGAATGAATTCACTATTCAGATGTGTCGAGGTGGTAGGAACAGAAAGAAATGTAGGGTAAACAGTTAAATTTGCTGGTGCCAGTTGATATGTCATTCTGAACCAGAATTAGGTGGTAGTGTTGGTAGTGCAGCTTGGTTATTAATATTCTTTTATGACAAACATGCATTCTTCTAGTTCCCAAGGCCTCCTCATCTCTCTGCTTACATGCTCTTTAAATCAATGGTTGGAAATCCAAATAATGGTCTGGAGACTTCTCTCTCTGATTCTCTCCCTGCTAATTGAAATAAATTTTTTATTTCAAGAATTTTGAGGCTTGACAGTCCATCATAAAATGATGCAGTAAAAATCTACAAGTAAAATATTCCAAATGCCATTGTATTCCAGGAAATCATCTTATGAACACAGTAAAATCATTCATACACATATAGCCATAAATTGTATTAGATGTATATTTCATTACAAGCTATTATTCAAATGTGAATTTAAATACTTTTACTTGTTTCTTGAAATGACCCTGTCACTGAAGCATATTTTGCCAGAACTTGGTTTATTCCATTTTATCTTGGAAGATATGTTTACAGCAAATTCAACCCAAAACAAAAGTGTACTAAAGAGGTTTCCTTGTGTCAAAATCCCAAGTATCAAAAGTCAAAAGCTTTGGCCCAGTTGAAGCTATCATTGACTATGTGCCACTGAACTAGAACAAGTTAGCCACAAGTCCCATAGATTTCAACAGGTTTCACCTATCAGGTTTCTGAATATTAAATTCACAAAGCAGTTTAATGCTGAGAATGCTGATGTGTATTAGGCTGCTAACCTCTGCTAACTGGGTGAGAGGTACTTTTTCTATTGCAGTCGTTCTCAAAGTGGTGGTCATGACCCCGTCATTTCAGGAGTATCACACAAAGTACTTTGAATCTGGCAGTGAGCATCACCATTTTGGAATAGGGCACTCAAACAACTTTCCTGGAATTAAGGTTACAATCCTAACCTCCACTTCGGCCGACCTATGGAGTGTCAGAAAAGTGCATTTTTTTAGATTGTGGCCTGTTTCGGTCACGGAACCATTATTGATTTGATTTTTTCCTCTAACTATTTTGTGAATTTTTAGCTGAAACATAGTATTCTCAGTTAAAAGTTCACAAAGCAGCTTACAGAGAAAATAATTAATGATTATTACTAATTTATTATTTGAGGAAATTGTTAGTAATAATGGGCTGCAATCCTATGCACTTTTTCTTGGAAGTAAGTCTCACTAAACTTTATGAAACTTACTTCTGAATACGCATCATAGGCTTGGGCTTTTGTGTGCCTGCGCAGTACATTTCTGAAGACTTTTGGCTTCAGAGGAGACTGTGCATGCGTCAGAGTTGATGCCTGTGCAGTACTCTTTCTGAAGCCATTCGGCTGAAGCCATTTCGTGCATCCACTTCAGACAGCAGCTACAGAAATGTTCTTCTTTGTGAAAAGTGCTTTGCAGATAGAAAACCAGCACAGCATGAAAAGGTTTAGGATGTTCCTTGAGGTTTAGCATGTTCTAAAAGGAACTTATAAAACAGGGAACTTTCAGAAGTTGCACCTCTATTTGCTGTAATTTATTAGTATGTAATAAATTTGTAATAAATGTAATGTATAGTAATGTAATAAATTTAAAAATAATGTAATATGTGATTTAATAAATAATTCATAATAAATGACCGTTAGTAATAAATGGGGGATGTGACTCCCCTCCCTCATCAAAAGCGTGTCATTTCAATTGTTCTAAAAGCTGGTGGTGTGCCTTGATGATTTAGTATTTTTATCAGTGTGTCGTGAGATAAAAATGGTTGAAAATCACTGCACTTGGGCATTATATATTTTTCCAGCAGTTTTTAGATCTAAATCTATGGTCCTTTTTAGGGAACCTTTGGCGATAGAAGGTGTTGTATGTCTGTGAGAATCTTTGCAGTTGGTTGCCAGTGAGTGAACTGGAACGTTTTCTCCTTGAGGAAGTGATTTATGTCCCCACATTCATCAAGTACAACCTGCTCTGCTCTGTCAACTTCCTTTTTGATCTCTTGAGGGTTGAGTACATTAGGGAGGGTCTTCACAGCCTCTCAATTTAAACTGTTATAACTCCTGTTTGGAGAGGATGGGGGTGTCCAACAGGTTTTCCTTTTAAATGAGGAAGAAAATAAATGAGGTTAACTGGTATCACTAGTTCCCATTCCAGGCAAAATATTCTCAAACATTCAGAAGAAAGTCCTCTTGGGGATACTATATTTGTAATAAATTCCTAAGACAGTGTTTCTCAAATGATGGGTTGGACCCCCTTGGTCAGTTGTGACCTGATTTTTGATGGGGCCCCTAGCGCCTCCATTGAACACACTATCAATATGAATTTCCTGAGGTTTTTAAAAAACTACTCATTTCCCTATAAAGAGTTGATCTGCAATTTACAGGCTTGCATAAATATAGGGATATAAATATTTGTCTTTTCTATGGGTTTTTTTCCCCCCAAGTCAATCAAAAATGGATATTGGAAAGAGGTGAAAGATGAGGCTAGGTTTGCCATATATCCTGAAAAACAGGGACATTCCCAATTTTGGGGAATTATGTTCACATACTGGCAAAAAGATAGTGCCGCAGTTTTGTGGAAGAGAATAATGACAACTCTATTTGAGGCTGCAATCCACATTTACAGGGGAGTAAGCCCCACTGGTTATCATGGTACTTAAGTCTGAGTAGACATGCATAGAATTCGGCTCACAATTACTTAATTGAGGGTGCGATCAATCTTAACATATTTAGATCAGCCTAACTCACATGTCATATCTTTCTGTGGCGGTGTTGGGAAGTCAGTGTATGCCTGTGCATTGATATAAATCTCCCCCCCCCCCCCAAGAATGGGCCAGAACTGCTTATGGAGCATTTGTGACACCCCCCAGGTCAGCACAGGGCTTATGCCTGAGCTTATGCCGGTCTTACCAGAGGTTTCCAGCCATGAGGCTCTTCATTACGGCATTCCAATGAGAAATGGATTGAGGGGTTTTTTGAGGTTTTTTTGCAAATAAATAAAATACAACTTGTAAATAACTGAAAATATTATTTCTTTCTAGATCACCTTGTAAAGCAAGGTGGGTCATGATAAGCGTGTCATTTTAAACAAGTGGGTTCAAGTGCTAAAAAGTTTGAGAACCACTGTCTTAGGACATTGATAAAGGTGTGTTAAAAACTAAGGCATGGTGGTACAGCAGGGCCTGGCAGCTCAGTTGTGTAATAAACTCAGCATCTTCCACTCTCTTTCAATGCTATGAGGGTTATAATACATTTAACTGAATCAAGAATGCAGGCTAGGTGGACTCTGAGGTCATCACTACACTTTTAAAATACTGCCAGAGAATGAACGAATGGTACTCTGTTTAACATCTGCTCAGGAGATTATCACAAGAAGGACAACACAGTGGTCAAGCCTTTCTATGCTTCTCTGGGGCTCACATGAGAAATCTAAGTCCAAGCATGATCCTTGAACCCAAGCCTTTTGGTTAGAGGAGAGCTTTGAAGAAGGTGAGCTATGAAGGAAGGATACAGCTTCAGAAAAGTTGACTCTGACTAAATATCTCATCACTACTTAATATGTCATTGCACATGTAAACCTCTGTACAATCTCAGTTTCTAGGCCTATTAGCAGAGTTAGTCCTCAGATTTGGGGTGTCATGTAGTTGGAATGTCCATTCTGATACATCTTCATGAAGGATAGTTAGATAACCCATATCTATAACCCATATCTATAACCCACATTTATTTGTGGATGAAGCAATTAAATTATCTATTATATGACAGGAAAGGTGAAAACCTTAAGACCAAAGAAGATGAAATGACTGTACTGTTACGTTCCTGCCAATAGCCTTTGGGTAACCAACAACCATTTCCTGTCTTAAATTCCATTAAAACTTCCCAAATCTGGAGATATTTATAATGCTTTTGAATTCTTAAATTCCACATTGGCCGAATTCCCAATGTTGACCACAGCTGATAAAAGTAAACAATCAACTATTAATATTGGAGTGAACTTGTAACTCTGTCACCTAATTTATCCAGACAATACTACATAAAATGGCATCATTTAGTACATAGCTTAGGTCAGTATATAATTATGATTTTGGCTGACAGGATCAAATTCTAACTTCTCACTGTCAGTGTATATAATATATACACAGTATATAATATACACTTCTTGTGTATATTGCTCTTTCCTTAATCCTTTGGATCTAAAAATAGCAGTTTATATCAGATGGTCACCATTTTATAATTCTGTGTTCTATTATGCTTGTAGTATATCCATCAGGACTTCCATATTATAAGAAGTTTTATTTAAAAACAGGGGTCCAAAGTTCTATACATTAGGCTCTTAAAAAATAGCTATTATTCCTATAAATTACATATATAACCCCATGTTATATATCCCTATAAACTGCATAACTACCATTCCTATAAATTAAAAACAACTTCCATCATTTTTCCAGGTCAAGTTCACATTTTAAAGAATGACATGGAGGAGAAAGTACAAATGTTGCAGAAACAGGGAAAGCAGATAAGGACTATCACAGGTTTATATCACCTTGTCCATGAGAAAAGTCTGAAAACTGAACATATTCATGCATGATGTTTGACTTGACCAGTTCCACCATAACAATATCACAGAAGATATGCACCATAAACTCCAGCTGCGGTTTTACAGCCCCTAAATCCATGAAAATATATTCAAATTAAGCTATTTGCATGCCACTGGCTACACAAGTTGGCTGTAAACCCTCCCACTGCTAGTATCAATCTGAATGTTGAACAAATCTATCTCTCTATTAGTCAGACTTCAAAACAGGATTATTTTTAAGGTGGAAACTTGATCTGTGGAAAAAAATTTCTGTATGTTTTTGAAATCCTATAACATCAGTACATGACATAGTAATGTATTATAGTTGGCTCACTGGATTGTGAGATAGTAGGGAGAGATAAAAGTAGATTTGTAGATAGAGACATTAAATGCATCTGTCTTCAGAAGACCGTAGGCAGATATCATCCCTCCTAAGGAATTAAATCAAACAGAGTCTAAAAGAGATTGTTTCAGACCTAACTGACATAATAAAGTCACTGTGCCCAGAAGGCACCCACCCAACAGTTATTAAGGAAATGAAGAATGAAGTTACCAGTCTTTTAACTATAAATTTGTAACTTGTCCCTTAAAATGGCCATAATGCCAGAGGATTGGAGGATAGCTGATATTACACCAGTCTTTTAAAAACAAAGGAGAGGGGACCAGGAAAACTATAAACTGGTCAGTCTAATGTTTGTTCCATGTTCGTTCCATGTAAATCATTAATGAGGCATTCTCCATGGTAGGATGCCTCATTAATGATAAAATCCAAAAACAGAAGAACAAGGCTTGCCAAGGGAGAATTAGCATGGCGTCTATGAGGGTAACTCTTGTTTCAGTAAACTTTTAGAATTCTTTGTAAAGGTCAATAGGCATGTGGATGTCAGAGAACCTGTGGATAAAATATATATTTTCAGAAGGCTTTGAGATGGTCCCTCACCAAAAGTTGCTGCTGAGGAAATTTTGCAGTCAGGGAATAAGGGGGCAGGTCCTCTTATGGATTAACAATTGGTTGTGGTCCAAGGAAACAGAAAGAGTGTGTCAATGGGCTGTTTTCACAATGGAGAGAGGTGAAAAATTGTGTGATTGAGGGATCAGTCCTAGGAGCAGTGCTTTTCAACTTGTTCATAAACGACCTGGAGAGATCATTAAGCAGTAAGGTTTGCCAAGTTTGAAGCCACACTAGACTTTACCAGATGGTGAAGACCAGAAGGGATTGTGAAGAGCTCTGGATGGATCTCTCCAAAATGGGAGATTGGGCAACAAAATGGCAGATGTCTTTCAATGCATTATGCGCAAAGTTATGTACTTTAGGATCTGAACTGTCTGTGACAGCTCAGGAAAGAGATCTTGGGATACTAGTGGACAGCTCAATAAAAGTTTTGGCCCAACAGACAGCAGTAGTGAAGAAGACCAATTCCATGATAATTAAATAAAATATCTAAATAAATTAAATAAATAAAATCCCTAATATTATAATACAAATCAATAATAAGGTTGTACCTTGAGTATTATGTTCAGTTCTGATCACATCTTTAAAAAAAAGACACAGTGGAACTAGAAAAGGTGCAGAAGAGTAACCAAAATGATTACTAGGCTGAGATACCTCCCTTATGAAGAAAAACTCCAGAATTTGAGGCTCTTCAGTCTAGGTGCCGGAGGAAAGACATGATTGAAACATAAAATTATGCAGGGGGTGGATAGAGCAGACAGACTGTTCCCTCTCACACAACACCAGAAGTAGAGACATCCACTAAAACTGAGTGTTGGAAGAGTTAGGGCAGACAAAAGAAAATACTTTTTAACTTAGCATGTAAATCTGTGGAATTCCCTGCTACAGGATGTGGTATCTGGCCTAGCTGCACAAGAACATAATTTTAAAAGGCCTTTAAAAGGGGACAGAATTTTTGGACAGAATTTTGAAGGAGCCCTCCATTACAACTAACAAGTCATGATGGGTATGCACATAATGAAATTAGCTGGTTGCTCGTCAGAAACTTTTTTCATCAATCCAAATTGGCCGTGGATGGCAGTTCTTTGGGGGAAGGGGGCAACTGCACACTGGCAAGGGAGGGAAGGTATGAAAAATTGTTTACTACGGTGTCTTCCTTGGGTTGTGAGTGTGTGTGTGTGTATGATTGTGTGTCTGTGTGGCTGCAATCTTAACCTCCATTTAGGCCAGCCTAAGCCCCAGCATAAGTCATGTTCTGACCTAGGGTGTCACAAAAGTGTGATAAGGCACTTCTGTAACTACTCCTGGGGGTTTTAGGCCAGTGCACAGGCATATGCCAACCTCCCAACTTCCCCACACCATCTGGAAAAAATAGGCTCATGTAATGTAGAACCATCAAGCAAGTAGCCTTAGACGTTCTGTTCAGAAATTATGCCTCATGTGTCCTTGGATAGGATTCCTTGGTAGTTTGCCTGTCTTAGTCATGTAGCAAATGATGTGGCAGGGCAGGTGGCAAGAGGAGTGATGGGTTGTGGCACGTTTCACCCCAGATCTGCCACTGCCATTTTGGGTCAGGGGATAATGTCAGCAGGTGGGCTTGTATGTGGGTACCTGGGGAGTGGGAGGCACAAGTGGGACCTGGCACTTATGCTGGATCCAAGCCCTGTTCTGGTTAGCCTCCTACATTCCAGGGGTGCTTGGATCTGTTGTCACCGAAATCAGTGGCACAGATCCAAGTCAACCCATTGGTGTGGCTTCCGTGTTATCTGGGTAAGAGGATAAGTGGCCCAGGGATAGTGCAACAGCAGCCCCAATCTTGTGCTGGATTCTTAGTACTAACAATCTTGTACTAACACAGGTACACTGTCCTGTGTTAGTACAAGTTAGTGCAAGTTAGAATTGCACTGTCAATCACAGAATAAATTGTATTCAAACATAGATGCGATTGCAACTATAAAATACTTCAGCATTTAAAATATACAGAATCATTATCTAATAATAGGAATAACATAAAAGAGCATGAAAGTAATAGCTTCCTGGGGATACAGGAGGTTTAATATTTATGAACTGGAGAGGTCTTCAGTGCTTTGGGACACTTTCATTTAGTAGGGAAGGGGGGTAGAAGATTTATAGGGAGGGAAAATACTTCACCCATTATCAACAACCCAGGGGCCTGATAAGTAAACAAGAGGCCTGTGTGGTCGCTGAGCCACCTCGTGCTGTTAAAGGTTGAGAGGAAGATCATCAAAGAGTGATTCATTCCGCAGCTAAAAGACCATGTTACTTTGCACTATTTAGAACAAGGAATTTGTTTTAATGTCATTTCAGGAAGTTGCGTTTCATGATGTTCCAAATCTGGCATAATGTTGGCTTAGTTAGAAAATCAGTCTGGAAGTTTCATTTGGACTTAATCTGTCTGCCTTCTCCTTTAGAATTATTTATTATTACAGGACTACAAAAAAGACTCCCTTTTCTAATTGCTAAGAATGTTTGAACAAATTCAGGAATTTTTGGGGGTGCTGAATTCAAAACTGACATTGGTTTTTCCTGACTGGCTCTTGTTGTTGTTGCTTTTTGTTGGGGGGGGGGGTATGGCATAACCACCTTATATGCTGATTCAAGCAGCTTCTTCATGAGGAAGCTGATGCATTTAAGATGCCTGTGACCCACAACAAGTTGGGTAAAACTGATGCCTTATTTTTGTTTAGCTCCCCAAATATATATCCCACAAAGATTTAGCATTTATAATAATAAAATGTGTGTAGGCCACTGTTGTTAATGTTTCTGTTTTAAATTTATTTTTAGAGAGTATGCAAAGTACAGTAGCTCCATGACTTTTCCAAGCTGTTCAGGTAGGCTTGACGAAGAGAGAGAGAGAGAGAGAGAGAGAGAGAGAGAGAGAGAGAGATTTGGGAGGAAAGTAAAGTGGAAGGAGCTTTCTCCACCATTAAAGGACTTTTTTTAACATTGTTGCGTGCAGTAGAATGAATGTGTGGTTTGAGTCATAGCCATGAGTGGGCCCAGATCGGTTTGGGGCGGTTCCCAGGAACTGGATGTTCTTATTTCCCCGCCGCTACTGATATGGTAGCGGTGGGGCCCTGCGATAACTGGGCGGACCAGTTCGGCCACTGGAGTGGCAGGGGCAGCTGGCCGGGCACTTTTAAATTTGCCGCTCCAAGCAGCAGCCAGCCTGGCGAGGTGCCCCACAAGCCCCAGCGCAGGAGCGTCCTTTCCCCTGGGGCTTTCCGCCGGGCTGGCTGCTGCTTGGAGTGGCAAATTTAAAAGTGCCCAGCCAGCTGCTGCTCCAGCGGCCAGTGGGTCTGGCTGCCAGTCCCAGGAAAGTGTGGCTGGGACTGCAGCCTGAGAGCCAGTGATGGGCTTCAAAGAAATTAAGAACCGGTTCTCTGCCCATCTGGCAGCCACTTTTAAATGGCTATTTTTAAACTTTATATGTCCTATCTCTTGTTAAGAACCGGTTCTATAGAGTAGGTGCGAACCTGCTGGTGCCCACCACTGCTGAGAGCCCAATCCTATGCTGACTACTCTGAAGTAATTCCCATGACAGTCAATGGGACTTACTCCCAGGAAAGTGTGGCTGGGACTGCAGCCTGAGAGCCCAATCCTATGCTGACTACTCTGAAGTAAGTCCCATGACAGTCAATGGGACTTACTCCCAGGAAAGTGTGGCTGGGACTGCAGCCTGAGAGCCCAATCCTATGCTGACTACTCTGAAGTAAGTCCCATGACAGTCAATAGGGCTTACTCCCAGAAAAGTGTGGTTTGGGTTGCTGGGGGGCACTAACAAAAACTTAGGTTTTTTTTTTAAAATTAATTTTTTAAAATTTTTAGATTTTTTAAAAAAATTCCTCTTTAAATTCTCCCTGGCCCTGCCCATTTCCAGGGAACCGGTTGTTGGGCCAGGCCGGGCCCACCACTGGTCATAGCCACTGTGCTACTGTAGCTAACCAAGCCTTAAGTTTCAGAGCAACCTTGATGGACTGCTATGGGTAAGAAATACTCATGGAGGAAAGTGAGGGAAGGATTTGCATTAAGACCAATCAATATGTATTCTACAGCCCATGACTAACACATACTGGTATATATGAACCTGAAAGTCTGTAGAGCACCACAGAACCTATTGCTGACCGTCCCCCCCAAAAATATTGGTCCTAGGATCACCGCATTTCATGCGCATTGGTTTTTAGGCATGCTGGCCACATGACCATTGTCTTTGGACAATGCTGGATCTTTGGGCTTCTAACAGGGATGAACACTACTCATATGAGTCAGTCACAATTAGCAGGGCAACCTGTGAGGGACAGCTTTACCGTTATGGGATCACATGGAGGGAAATTCATTGGCAGCAGTACTGGCAAAGAGAATAACCAAAAAATGGCTGGTTAGAGAAGGCTAAGAACAGCTGGCCAGATGTTTCCCATTGGTCTCTCTTAAAGTATTGACTAGTCCACCAACACTCTGAAAATTTTGGAGCATTGGTGCTCCAAGATAATGCACTCTATTTTCGGAATAGACTTAACACGCTTAATCATAATCTGTCCATCACAAATGGATGCACAGATGACCCATGGCTACCATTACACTTTTGAAATTATTGGCTGATCAGTTTTTATTTTATTTTTTATGTTACAAACAGTGCAAACCTAAGCATGTCTCTTCAGAATTAAGTCCCATTGTGAATTAAGTCCCATTGTGCTCAATAGTACTTACTCCCAGGAAAGTGTGGTTAGGATTGTAGCCTTACTTACAGCCCAATCCTATTCACAACTAAGCTAACTGTAGATAGGATTGTAGCATCACTTGACTTGACTGCTTGACTGACTGACCGACTGACTCCCCCCAGATGTTCTCTTCCATTGAAATAAAATTAGTGTGGAGCAGGGTATAGTCCTAACCAATTTTCCAGCTCTGGGATAAGAACAGCTCTGAAGTAAGGGAACAAACATTGCCTTACCTTGAGGAGACCTCTTCCCCCCAACCGCAGGATATAGCATATGCCCCACTGCACAGCCATGCAAGTACTGGAAAGTTGGTTAGGACAGTGCCCTGACTGCTCTTTAGTGAGCCCCGCAAACATTCACTGCCCATAACTGAGGGTGTTAGTATAATGACATTCCCAGACAAGAACAACTTGTGGTTCTGTTTCTCAGGCCATGCTCCACTCTTCTGGCTGAGGCGGTCATGTCATCCTCAGTTGAGCATATGGTAACAGTCAACAGCATAATCTACCTGAGGGCCTGGGTGGCCGTACTAACACAACTGCCTCCCCATGTCCTTTAAGGACATATCAGTATGCATTTGAGTTAATTAAGATCAACATTCTTTCAATTTCACCCCTTATAAAACGTCTGGGAGATTTTTATTCAGCGTGAAGCGTGACCCTGATACAGCCCAATGCAGGCTGTTCTCTTGTACCTCATCTATAAAACAAAACCTCCTGGTGCATTCCATCCTCAGCTGTTTGCTTTGAGCTTTAGACCAACAGAGTGTGAAAAAACAGCAGCAAATAAGTGGCAGGGATAGGTTTACCAGAATCCTAATGCCGTCAAGAGCAGAAGTCAGGCCGATCAGATTACTTTCCTATGGACTGGGACACAGTTGCCCGTGACTTTGTTCTTTTGAGCATTTAACAGGTTTTCAAGCAGAGTTACATTTTCAGTGATTAAACAAAAAATGACTTCTAAAGCACTAGTTTTTTGGTACTAATCTTTGGGAATTCATCAACTGGTTTTGAGTTGAAAGATATGGGGGGAAATGGAAGGAGTGTTCCCTTCTGACCAAAATTTAAAAAAAATCTTGGTATTTTCCAGTAATACCAATGTGTTAAACATGACATGATATGTAGTTTCATGCAGAATGAAATGAAACAAACCATGCTGATATGTCTTTATTCTTTCAAAAGCATAGCCAAAAAACCAACAGGGGTTGGGGTGATGGTTCATCACCACACTCATCACTTGGAACATTACCCTTCCCACCATCAGGGAAGGTCCATCATGGAGGTGATGTACTGGCCTCCCACTCTGAGTGACACAAATCCTTTTTAGCTGAAGTCTTGTACATTCAGGACAAATCACACATCACACACACAAGATGACTAAAAAATATACCGTATTTTTACCCTGAAAGGTATGGATAACAAAAAAGTAGGGAAAGAGATTAAAACTGCACAGAAAGTTAAACACACCCAGCGACTGAGAATTCAACTACACAGCTAGAGATGCTGTAGTTATTTCAAGAATATGTTCGCATCAAAAAAAATCAGACTCTCCTACATCAAATTATCTAATTTTTATCTCTAGAAATATCGAGCTCATGGCTTTCCAGAGGGACCTGAGGTTGAGAATAACTATGATCATGGTTACTGCCAGATGTAAAGTGCTTGAAAAATATGATGTTTTCTGCTTAGCACATTTCTTGTATTGGAAAATGTTGCAGTGGCTGTTCATGCTTTGACCACAACTAGCTTGCGCATAAAAAGCAGGCCTCAGTTAGTCTTGAAAGACTATGGTATCATGCTCGGCGTTGCATACGCTGCATGCGAAGCACGAAAGCCTGGGTTGGATTGTTATGGAGGATAGGCTGTTACCCAAGCAGCAAATCCCCCCTCTCCAGGCCACTGAATTAGTCCAATGGAAAGGCAGAGCCAATACGATTGGATCCAGCTGGCGTTGCAGAGCTGTCTTGTGGGGCCGACCCGGGAATTGAACCTTGGCCTTCTGGTTAACAGGCACAGTGTCTTTACCGCTTGCACCACCCACAGCCCACATAGAGCCACCCACAGCGTGCGCATACAGTCCTGGGAAAGAGCAAGGCTGCTGGACAATGCTTTTGGAACTCTGATGGACTCCCATGTTGAGTAATGCTTCAGGATGTCACTGTACTCCAGCCGTATGTCTGCCCATCTGAGTGCTAGCAGTGAAAGGATGGTATAAAGGGTTAGGTTCCATTGAGACCACTGATTAACCCTTTAATGTATGTGCTGTGTGCATAAGAACTCTGCACATAGGAGGTGATAAATTGTGTTGTAATCACTGTCTGATGATACAATGGCAGTGTATTCTGAAGAATGCAGGAATCTTGGATACAGAATATAAATGTATTCCTTTGCTAAA
This sequence comes from Cryptoblepharus egeriae, assembly GCA_030015325.1. NCBI lineage: Eukaryota > Metazoa > Chordata > Lepidosauria > Squamata > Scincidae > Cryptoblepharus > Cryptoblepharus egeriae. The sequence goes on from JAREYC010000001.1 coordinate 135,181,389, forward strand.
AGCCACCAATTATTTGTTTTGAATGTATAGTTCTAAGCTTTTGAAATATCTTCAAGTCACATCCATAAGCCTTAAAACTGGAATCAGTTTTTTTTAGTCATAAATATGTCATTTTGTGCCAGTTTGATTTACTGGTTTATTGCAGGCAGCTCAACAACACATATTGCAGAAGGCACAATACCACGTTTGTCAATGAATCAGCTTGCACACAGAAGTGCATAAAATATTTAAACACAATTCTCTTGTAAGCATTCTTGTTTCATGTTGAAATATTTGTTTCCCAGTTTCTCTTTTATTTCATTTACAGAAGGAATAGCCCGCACACATTGATGCCAGTTGCAGAATTATGTGAGACGATGGAACAATATGTAACCTTTCTCAGCTAGGTCTTAATATCTACATTGCTTGAGACTAGCCCGTTTAACTGGGGTACTTCAAGGTATGGCAGGTGGTAATTTGCCACACTGTCATGATGATCATGTCACATTCTCCCACCTTACCTGCCTCTGATAGAAGTGAAGAGGATTAAGGTGGTGTTGAAATGGGTTAAATAATGCTGATGTTAAAAAAGCCTTTTCAAAAAAGGCTGGGTTTGGGAAAGTATGGTATAGAAGCGTAAGGTGGGGCTGACCACACCTGTGCATAGCTACCACTGGATAGCAAAGGTGATGCGAAAGGTGGTGTGTAAGCAGGGGTGGGCACTTACCGGTTTGGGCCTACTCACCCGAACCGGATCTTCCCGTTTCCCTGCCGCTGGCAAACCTGTGACCATCACCGCCCCCCTGGATCGCTGCAGCACCCACAAGGGGGCGGTGGCGCCCACTTTGGGAATCACTGGTTTAGACATTGACCTAGCCAAGGTGCGCCACCTGTATTTCCATGGCTAGGCTGACACCAGTCTCTTGATTTTCCAGAATTCACAGCATAACTATATCAGAAAACAGTGCTTTATGTGCAGTCATGGGATTGTAACCACTCCATCGGCCCTATCCACTTGATCTCCTTCATTCTGGTATTATCAGAGTCATAAGGCAAGTACCTGTGTAACATTCAAACTTGCAGAAACAACTACAGTATTTCCCTCAAACATTGCTATGACACATTCTTGATAGCAACAGCAAGTTTTGTGAGACCTAATTGGCTTAAGGATCAGTGGTTTGGGAAGGCCTGGTACAGTTTTAATGCTGATGCATCTGCATTATTTTAAGAGCTTGGATCATGGGATTGTTACAGGATGGGCGATGCACCCTCTCCCCAGTTTACAGATGAATTCAGACATGCCTTTCAGGGTTCATATGGAGCATATATGATGGGTTTTCTGCAATGGGCCTCATGCTAGACTTCCCAAATCTTAAGGGAAAAGATAGGGTGAGTTCAGTCAACCCAGCAGCATGTGTGTAGGGAAATAGAGATGTTTAAACCTACTCCTTCATGTAGGAACACACACTCCACCCTTGGCTATACACAGAGAATGGAATGAGAATCCTTCTTTTCATGTCCCGAGCATCAGTGCTTTGAAGAAACAAAAGCACCACTAAGCACGTTCACATAAATGCCTAGTTTGAAGAGCACAGTTCCTTATTTTTCATAGCAGAATTTCAAGTGCAAACATATGTCCTCTTTTTCCAGGACATTTTTTAGCCTTATCTCCTGGAAAAAAATCTTCATTGTCCTCCTATCCCTTGTGAGCTAACAGCACATAACCTTCTTGTAATTATTAAATTATGGGCACAATCCTAAGAAATTTATGCTGGCCTAATTTGGGGAGATGCTTGCTGGAGACAGTACAAACCCAGAAGTTACATGATGACATTGCATGATGTGACAACATCATCACTGCCCTGGATGCAGTCCCTATTAGAGGCAGTGCTTCTATGGGCCCACCTATCCCTACAATCCAGAGTAACTATGGGAGCACGTAAGAGACGTTATGTGTACCCGTAGTTACTGCACCAGCTAGTGAAAACCTATGGGAAATTCATATTGCAATCCAGAGCAAATTGTTCTTACACCGGAGCAAGGACTCCCTGCAGTTACTCTGGATTGCACCCTATGTTACAGGATAAATAGTAAGGTTTGCCAGCCTTCCATGCCTGCCCTGTTGTCTCCAGGAAACAGCATTGATATCCAGGGGACTACTGAAAGCAATCCTGGGAATTTTAACAGAGGCTCTTAGCCTTCATAACATTATGGTGTTTGGAGGGAAAAATGTCTCCAGGAATTATTTTGGTAATTGGAAATAGTCATTTAATTTTTTCAGGAAACTGTTATTTCTTAATGGGAAGGTAGGTATCTAAAAGGGTTGAGAATGGTCACAGAACCAAAATTCCCAAATACCACATCATGTAGTTGCAGGTCAAGCACATCAGACATCCAGCATATAGAGAAAGCAGGCAGTGAGCCTGGTTGGCACATCCATGTGCATCCATGTTTCATTTATTCTTAACTTTTAGTATCTACTTAGTTTCCATTTTTCAGGCTGCAATCCTGTGGACGTTTACCTGGGAGTAAGTTCCTTTGAAGTTAAGGGAAGTAGGCATACGTAGGATTGCGTTCTCAGTTGTATGAGAAGACAGCAAGAAAATGCTGCCAACACAATTTTTATTAACCGTGTCCTGCAAACGCATGTGATATTTTGAGTGCTGATATTTCTGGCAAATTCAAATGCATATATGCACACAGAGGCTAATCTTGATTCCCATGGGGATACTGGGAGACGTGAAGTAACATGGGTCTAAAAACCAGAAACAGCACTGCAGCGGCTTGCTATCCCTTTCCAAAGGAATAAAAGGGGGAAAGAGTTCATGCATACTTTCTGCATACAGTGCAAGCTTCCTGTTGTCAACAGTGTTATTCCCTTTGCTATTCACTGAAGTACAGGTATGAAGTGGAGAAAAAAATGATTTTGAGGCATGTGAGTACTGTAAAGCTCAAGCCCGCCCTGGAAAGGGATTCTCATTGGGAAATGGCTTGAACTAAAATTACACTTTGAAGTTCAGCAGACACATCTATTTGCATGTAAGATTCCATCAACATGAGAACATTGAAGCAATGTGCGGTATTGCCAGAAGCAAATTTTCATTTTTTTTCCACAGTAGTAAAACAAACCATACTTGAAAGCAGGGAAGAGTCCACTGAACTCTTGCTCTTGGAGTCTGCTGAAAGCACCCCCCCTAGTTTGGGTCTGGAGTGGCAAACACCATCTGTATCCTTTTCCCGTTCATAAAGGCAGCCTTTGTTTTCCATTCAAAAAGAGAAAACTACTGGTAGTTCTCTACCTACTCAATGGGCCATTCGTCACCAATCAGTTCTGCTCCGTTAATTTTACTATACCTGTACAGTATTAGTTTCTATCTTTCTCTCTCTCTTGGGTTTGTTCAGTCTTGGGTTTGAACAAATCTTGGGTCTGTTCAGTCTAGTCTACAAGGATAAGATCCCAATACATTCTGTGCATTACAATATAAAAGTATAACCACATTCTACTTCAATCTTTACAAATAAAATAGACAAGTGTTTACAAATCCTGTAGAAAGAGGCAATATGAATAAGAGAGGAAGAGAAAAAAATTTCAATTACAAAAATTTCAAATAATTCAAAAATAGTTCAAATACATTCTGCTTTCCATCAGATACAATAAAGGTGATAATAACTTCAGACTGGCAGAGACCCATGAAATGCGACCGCAAGGATTTGATCACCCTGACCTGCACATCACTTGGAATATACAGTACTCTGTCCCATCCCCCCCAATAACAGGAATTTCTTCTCTCTTATGCGGAGACAAGTAAGTGACGTTTTGAGTTGTGGTGTGGGAAGAGGATGAACTGGAACTCAGTACTGGAAAGGAAAGCACATTGTGGGAAGGAAGGAAAATTAAATTTCAGGGCTTGCTTGCTCTTTAAAAACACCAGTCATTTTCTGGTGTTTGGCCTTTGGCCTCTTCTTTAGTAATTGCTGTGCCCCTTACTAGGAGTGTCAATAGGGTTTGCATCACCCAGTGTGGGAGGCCAGCATGTCACCCCCATACATTGGGCGGGGCAACAATATGCATGGTGGGCATGGGTATGTGCCGTTGCCCTGTCTCCACTGGATTTTTTAGCCACAAATTTTAATACAACAAAGATATTTCAAAGTGGGTTATTTCACTACATACTGCTATAAATTATGCATTCAAAGATGTATAACATGATGAAATTATTTCTACAAACCATGATTTTAGCCATTTAGGTCACAAGAGGTGCCACCCCCCTTAAGGATGTCCCCTTTCTAACACTCTAGTAACGTCCCTGATCGGGACCATTTTGGAAGTCTTGTACTCTCCTGGACTGACCTTCCACTCCAGCCAAGGCATGCTTGCTTATTCACCAGTAAACACAGCTGTGCAGTTCACATCCTTTTTCAATGAATTTCAATGCAATCATCATTTTCAATGAATTTCAATCAGGGATTTTCTTCTGGGGTGATTTGTGGGGGCTGTGTTCATTGGATCAGGACATTTCTGGGGTTCTTAGACACCTCTCAGTCTGTCCTTTCCAATGAACTATGGCATGTTTGCCTACTCATGAGTAAAGCAGCGATATGGGTCATTTTCACTTTCCATAGAGTTCAATGCATACTTAGGGTTGTTTTTTTTTTTTTTTTGGCCATAACATTTGACAGGAAGGCGCTATTTCAAAACAGATTTTTGCACTGGAGTCTGCTCATTAATTCAAATCCAACACTATATGACATGATGGGATTTGATGGACCATCAAGAAGTTGCAATTTTTAGATCCCCCAGTGCACATCACCCCTCTTGGGTGCATCACCTGGTGTGGACCGCACCACCCTAGTGATGCCCCTGCCCTGTACATAGTGACACTTCCCTCCCTCAATGATCATGCATGAGAAAGTTTGTGGAGAGCATGACAGCAGTTGCGCTCTCCATCCTGCTGCTGCCCTCTGCCATTCATCTCACTTGCTCACTGTGCAGCTCATTTTTCCAGAAGGGTGACCATATGTCCTCTTCTTCCAGGACATGTCCTCTTTTTTAGCCTTGTGTACTGGAAAAATCTTCAATGTCCTCTTTTTCACTGTGGGCAGTCAACATGTAGCCTTCTTCAAATTAATAAATTATGGCTGCAATCCTAACCACACTCCTGGATTTACTACTATTGAACACAATGGGACTTACTTCTGAGTAGACATGCTTAGGATTGCACTATATTATGTAATATATTTAAATTTAATAATAATAGAGAGTTTAAATTAACCCCATGAAAGTAATATACTATATGAGTGTTTTAAGCTTTTGTTTTGTCATGAACTACATTTTGCTTTGGTGTCCTACATTTTGGGGGTCTTGTCCTCTTTTGTGGTTACTTCATATGGTCAACACTGCCTTCCAGCCACAGTGAACCTAACTTTGCACAAGTGTGGTCCTCTTGAAAATCTTCCCTGGTGAATTCAAATTTCTGTGCCCTACAAACTGAACTTGGTGTACTCCCTTATTTTGTGCTTCAAATGGTTCTGTTGACTGGTGGCCATCATGGTCACTGTTAACAAGCTTCCAAGAAATACCTAATACAATTACCAAACACTGACTTTGAAAATATTTTATTTATTGTATATGGAGTGTTTATAATCTGTTTTTCTTAGCTCAAAGCAGCTTACAGAATAAACATTAAAAACACATTAATGAAAAATAAAATATCAGTTCTACATAAAAATAGCATGTTATGAAGAAATAACATAAAAATGGAGGAAAAAAATAGAAAAATGTAAAAGTGAGGATAAAAACAGAACCAGTAGTCAAAGGAGATAGTGACAACTGAACAAAAGTCATTACCACCAAAAGCCACAAAACTTCATCAATTAAACTCAGTCTACCTAAAATCCAACTGAGATCCTCCTGGAATTCAATCAAAGAGGCAGTTGGCAATTCCTTATGGGGGAGGAAAGGCGGGGTATAAATTGAGTAAATAAATAAATAAATAAATAAATAAATAAATAAATAAATAAATAAATAAATAAATTCATCAGGAAGGGAATTCCAAAGATTTGGTGCTACCAAAGCCCTTCCTCATATAGATGGATGCAAATAGATGACAGCTACTGTTGAGGAAGAATCAGGTCCAAAGTAGCCAGTGCATTTTTGCAATTTCTTCTTTTCTGATTGCTTCAATGTCAAATCAGTTCTGATGGCGAGTACTAAATTGCATTTGGTCCCAACCAGATTGTTAGCTTTATTCATGAAAGTGTCCTACTTGTGCTCATTCTAGAGGTCCACTTAATAATGACACATTGCTACTTGTGATGGTATATGGACCTGCACAGAAATATGTTCACTAACTAAGGGAATATTAAAAAGAAAAGATAAATGTCACAAAAGTTTCACATACAGTTTTAATTCAGTTCTCCAAAATGGCATAACATTAAACAAATCTATCATTTGGAAGAAATTACATTTGAGGGGCTATTTGAAAGATCATTGCAAATGGGTGATGAGGACAGGGCCTTTGCCAGTAACTGCAACAATTATCAAACTGAAGTGTTACTGTAACTATATCAACACTAGGAAGAAAATAATACCCCTAAAATAAGACACATGAATTCCATGTCAACTGCTAAATGGTGGTATTAGTTGGATAAAATAGTTGTCTAGAGATTAAATTGTAAGCAGCTACGACATGATTCAAATCAGTTATTAAATCAAAATTTTATTGTTAACATTGAAATTTTTTGGCTCTGAACATACCAGAAGGATTTTAATAATAAAAATAAAAATATAGCTCAAAGGTATAAATTTTATTAAGCGCAAGCCAAAGCATAAAAATCTAAAACTGTTACTGAGTGTGATTAGCTATCAACTCCAAGGCGCTTCCTCTTAAAGAAAATGAAACATTAGTGCCATCAAGAGGACAATGACAGATTGCAAGAAGGCACAATATGAAGGTGGTAATTTGGTACTGTATGTTAATGCTCGGAATTAATTTTGGGTGACTCCAATTCCAAATCAAAATACATTTACATAAACCAGTTTTATAGAAATATTCTCAGCTTTAAATGGATGGGCAGCCCAATCCTAACTGGAAAAAACATGCCAGAAGGCCTGTGGTGTGTCAAAGGCTGGATTGGGGCTTAAAGTGGTACAGCTTGAGGCAAGGGGAATCACTTCCCTGGGTTGAGCTGCAGCAACCCCAATGGATTTGGATGTTCTTGGATTTGTGCCAACACAAGAGGTGATGCAAATATGAGCAGCCGGTAGGGGTCCAGGTTGTTTGGGAATGGAAATAGAATCCATCTTGGCTCCACTGCTAACCATAGACCAGTGGTACTCAAGCATTTCAGCCCAGGACCCCCTTCTGAGAATGACAAGCTGTCCAGGACCCCCTAAGTGATGTCATGGCTGGATGTGACATTAAAGTTGCACAGTGTCGGATTCCAAGATGGCTGCACCCAGCTTTTGCGACCCCACCTGAAATAAATGGCTGCACCCAGCTTTTGCGACCCCATCCATCATGACCCCCAAATGGGTCTCAACAGCCTGCTTTGAAGACCACTGCCATAGACTTTTGCAATGGCCTGGAAAAATTAGTACAAACCCATGGCCTGCATTGATGCACCAGCATCCCTCCGCTGCTAGTGGCGAAAAAGTGCTTTATGGCACTTTTGCACCACCATTGGGCAAAATGCCATTAAGCCTGCCTGCATTTCTGAACTCACTCATTTGAATTCATTTAACCCTACAATCCAAAGTAACTATGGGAAGACGTAAGAGGCACTTACTCTGGATTGTTCAATGCATTCCCCATAGGTTTCCCGTAGGTGGCACGTAACTACATAGTGGCACGTAACTATGGGTGTAAGGGGGTCCCATAGTTACTCTGGATTGTAGCCTAAGCCTGTTCACCTGCATTTTAATTCCTTGCAATCTGCATTTCTGAACTCAGGGTCTTGCCCTCCTATGTCATGCGACTATTGGGACCACTAGGATTGGCCCTGTACTGGATTACTAAGCAACAGGTTATTGAAATACATAGCTTATTGAAGGAGGATGCCTGTGGGAAGGGGCTGGGAACAGAAGCAACACAAAACCAAATTTCAGGAAGAAGAAAATGGAGGACATTTAAGCCTTTTTGAGGCTAAAAAAGACAATGACTCCAATAATTTTCAGTCATCTGGTAACCCAGGAATAGTTCAACACCCAAGGAGCATCCAATGAAGTATATCCCGAAGAATGCATTTAAATTTTTTTGCCTGTGTCTTATTTTAACTTTATCCTTTATCCATTCGGCAGGAAATATTACTGAGATTAGCCACCAGCTCAATCTTTATTTCTGAATTGTTTTGTTGGTCTCTAATCCATAATGTTCTGATGTCATTAATTTACTTTTGCTGCTTTTTCATTACACCCTGTACTTTTCCCCAAGGCAGGGTGACCATATGTTTTTTCTTGTGAGCAGGTGGTATGGAGCCTTCTTGCAATTAATTATATGCAGTAAATTATGCATCAGGTGTCAACAACACCTGGTCCGCGGCCCAATGCCAGTCCGTGGCACCTTGGTCACAGGCCCAACTGGCAGGTGCAGCCAAGTATCAGGCCGTACCTGTGCAGTTCTCCCCAGCTGTGGGGAGAACTGGACAGGTGCAGCCTAGCTGCACTGATGCGCATCACAGTTCCATCTGGAACTGTGCATGCGCATCCTCCCCGTGCCATGGGAAATTTTTTCCCACTAGCCCAGGCCATGGTCCTCAAAAGGTTGAGGACCACTGTTATATATAATGGTTTCAAATATAATAATAAATAATTTAGGTTGAAATCCCAACACACTTTCTAAGGTGTAAGTACTACTGAATGCAATGGGACCTACTTCTGAGTAGAAATGCTTAGGACTGCACCGTCAGTGCTTTTGCAATATATATGCGCAGCAGGCCTCCGTCAGTCTTGGAAGACTATGGTATTGTGCTCAGCGCTGCATACACTGCATGCAAAGCATGAAAGCCTGGGTTGGATTGTTATGGAGGATAGGCTGTTACCCAAGCAGCAAATCCCCCCTCTCCACACCACTGAATTAGTCCAATGGAAAGGCAGTGCCAATATGATTGGATCCAACTGGCATCGCAGAGCTGGGCTAAGGACAGGAGCTCACCGTCTTGTGGGGCTGACCCGGGTCTCAAACCCTGGCCTACTCGTTAACAGGCAGTGTCTTAACCACTTGTGCCAGAGGTATGTGTCTTCTTTTCCATTTATGACACCTAGTCATCCTACCCGAAGGGCATTATTGGCTGACAAATGCCAGATCTAGCATGCATGAAACTCTTATTTAGAGAGAAAAGGAGGAAAAAAACCTTTCAGAGAAGCATTCCTTTCTGTCAAATACTGAATGTATACTTTCTTTCTATATTGTCAGGTTCCAGCAAATTAAGGACAACTATTTGTTGAAATGCAGCATGAGCTCTGTGGATATTAAGTACGGTATGTGTAGGTAAGAAAGTACGAGTGGTCTTCCACTGAAAATGGAGATATGGAAGGAGTCCTTCCCATTCATTATTTTTATTCATTTTATAATACAGTACTGTACTAATGATAGTGTAGCAAGGTGCAGAGCTCAAAAAGATATCACACCTGGGCTTTTTTGACTCTAGCAAATAGGGGAAAACCAATCTTTTTCTCCAGCTGCTCACTGTAATCTTGCTCTGCTGCCACCCTCCAGCCAATGGCAAAGCTAATGCACCTGCTACTGCGAGTCAGATTGTGTAGCCCTAACTCTGTGACAAAATCCAGTTTATTTAATAAAATGTGCCCTGTCATGGTTAGAAACACTGTGGGTAAAGAAGAAAATTATTCTCCCCTTGCTAAATTTCAGAGGAGCATCATTTGAAAAAGTGCCTCTGTACTCATTTAGGAGGGGTAACTGTATAATGAAACGTGGACACAAGAGCTGACTCCTTAAAACTTGCTTCTATAGCATAACACCTAACTGGCTCTCAGAACAATCAGTGTCATTGGTCAGTTTTGAGTTAAGAAAATCCAGTTGTTACATAATGCACTTGCAGTTATTATTTTCTGGTGATTTAGCTACAACGTGATAGCATACAGATGTTTTGACATGATTTTTCATTGCATTTTGTATTAAACTCCCCATTGAATGGTATATAACATGATGGTATTATTGCAAAAATAATGCAAGGTTTTGACAAATTTTTGACACGAGTGTCAAGCTCAGGTTATTGCCACGTGTAACTGCTACTCTCTCCACCCGCCTTTGCGACAACACTGCACAAAAGACAGTATTTTTATTGTGGAGAAATCTGAAGTTGTATAGTCCACAAAATGAATTGGGGTGCAATCCTACCTTAGGCCAGCACAAATAATCGTTCTTCCATTCCCAGGGTGATGTAGGGAGGCAAGCACATGTTTGTGCTTGTGACCCCCCTCCCCAGCAGTGGTGCTCAAGAGTCTTATGGCACTGTTGGGACCAGGCCAGCATGTGACTTGTGCTAGGGCTTATGGAGGCCTAATTGGGGATTAGGGTTGCAGCCTCAATGTATTAACTGTGTGGTAACTAGGTCTTAGGCCTATATCCTAAAGTGAAATTAAGCCTCTTGCTCCAGAGTAGTTAAGATGACTTTCCATAAGATAACACTAAAGGGTGATGTGACTGCGTGAACCCATAACTGCCACGTATTTTGCCCTTAGTCACTTATTAAGATCACACTTAAAGCAATGATCATTCTTATTGGGGAAACAAATCAAATTCATTGTTTTTATTGTTCATATTTTTATGAGAACAAGAGCTTATAATTTAGCTCCAAACTGGGCTTCAGTTAGGATTCTATTTCTGGCATGCTTTGCACTGAGTCTGAGGAAGCAAGGACATTGAAGCAGCATCCTCCATAATGCAATTTTAAAGCAGTTTTACAACTCATAGCACTTTTGTTAAAAAGGCTTTAAGCTTTATTTCTGAAAGCATTTTTATGTATGTGGAAGTTCTGAGATGTAAGCAAATTTACAACTTGCCCAAACCAAAAAAAGGAGGGAAGGTTAAAATTTTGTAGGAATCAAGGTTTTTTGCAGTCCCTCCAAAACAATTTGTGGGGAATGGGGGGAGGATGATGGTAAGAACAATGACGTAACACAAACATGGTTTTGAAGCGCTCGTGTTATTTAGCCTCAATCTAACATTTAATTCATTAGGGAATTCATTTTCAAAAGACTACACAACATGCAAGACTGGTAGGTTTAAATGTACTACTGCTCCAAGACAGTGTTGGAACTTATTTTCAGCTTTTCAAGCAAGTCTTGCCAAAAGCACAATCAAAACGATCTAAACAGCTGGTTAGGAAGGTAGCCAAGGTGCAAGAAAGATGTCTGAGCCTCCTTTTCAAGGGAAGCCAGCTCTTGTACTGTAGGTGCCAAAATATCCACATGGCCTTTATAGCTTCCACCTGTCAAAGAAAACCAGAGTCTATGTTATCCTTGATTTCTCAATTCACAGTTCAGCTACAATGGCTCAGAGTATAAATGATTCCTGCCACAATAAATTCTGCTACTGAGAAAAATGAGTCCTGAGCCAAAAATCTAGATACCTGTTTTAGGCACCTATTGTGTTCAACAAGCCTTCTGAAATAACAGATTAAATAAAATTAATTCAATTAGCAAATTAAATAAAATCACTTTTGGAAATGCTTCAAAATACATTTGTTGTTTCACTGGGTAGCAAATCCTATGGATAGTGACCATTGCCATAGACCATATTTGGTACCAATGGCTATATTCTAATTAAGTCCTCTCTACTAAAATGCACACAAAAAATCCCTTATCCAAAACTGTATATTAGCACTTAAGTCAACATTTATTTTCCAGTGTAAATTGTATTATGTGATTCCCAAAACTGAAGGTAGTATCCAAAATAACCTGTATGTGAAACCTGTAACCTTCACACTTCTGTGAAGAAATAGAAGAATTCTGTTTATGCACAAGGGTCCCTTCCACTTGCACAAGGTACAAATGAAATGCTCCTCCTAATTTTACATGATGCTTATGTTGACAGGGTGTGTTTCTGATCTTGCTCTGGATGCTATCTATGTGCAAGAACAATATCTTTTAAGGAAGTATTTACAACGCATCCCAAGGTACCAGGGGGATCCTCCTTATTCATTTCCCTGCATCTGAATTCTCAACATTTTTAGGAACTTGATGTAAAAAATATGTACACACGTCTTATGTTACCTTCATATTTTCTTGTGCCTCTAAGCTTTAAAAAAGACATCCATATTATATTTATAATTTGCTGTTACTGGACATAATCACTTCTTTCTCCCTACATCCTCCAAGCCCTTGAAGGGACATGCTGTTGTCACTGTCATTAACTGAAACAACTGGGAGGGTAAACCCAATCCCTGCCTGCTTCATTTAATGCTGCTCCCTCCACATTTTCCTATAACTGAAGAGGAAATGCATTTCCTACACCATTTACCTTTCTCCTTCAGCATCTAGTACTGCTGCTGCCCCTTCCTCTAAAAGCCAGTGAAGGGAATGCTAGAAGACCAGCATTCCCTCCATGGCCATCAGAAGAGGCTGTGGAAAGAGGCTTGACAAGCACATGTCAGAGATGCTCTGGGAAGATTTTCTGCTACAGGCAGGGGTTTGGATATATCAGTGATTTTCAACCGGTGTGCCGTGGATAGTCCTCAGGTGTGCCGTGGGAATCTGGGGAGAGGCATTAATTAATAGGAAAATTGGGGGATTTGAACAGCATAGCATGCAAAAACTGCATGGTGTGCCTTGACAATTTCAGTGCCTTGTTAGTCTACTGTGAGATGGAAAAGGTTGAAAATCACTGGGATAGATGATCTATTAGGACCCTTCCAACTCTATGATTTTATGAGAGGGAAGCCCTTGACATGGAGGTAAACTCCTCTGCACATGGCAATGTAAGAAAAGGAAAAGCCAGTCTCAACCCCATGATGATGGCAGACAAGTTGAGGCTATGGATAGGAGCCTCTGACAACTTGCTGTCATCATACAGCAAATTAGTTCTCAGTTTATAGCCTGTCCTAGGGAATGGGGTGGAGATACTGGTTTACATTATGTTCAGAACTGCATGTGACTCTCCACAATTTTTCCTCACACAAACACTATAGATTGTCAGAAAATTCCCTAAAGATGGATATTTAGTAAAATTTTACTTACCACCAACAGCTCTCTTTTGCCCATAGGTGACTTTACCATCAAAATCATCTGCTGGAACTTTAATATCTGTCTCAATCTGGGAAATGGTACAGTTCAAGTGCTCTTCTATTTCTCCCAGCAGCTAAAAAAAGGACAAATATCCTGATAAGACATGGCACATGATTTTCTTAAACAGTTGTGTACATTTGTTGCAAGTAACTTTTTGAATCTGTATCCTCAAACTTATTTGTATGCCATTATATGTAAACTTATTTGAGGGCTAGTTTGTACTTTTGCTTGATTTTTTAATTAAGCAATGTTAACCAACTTAAGCTTTTGAATAGGGAGGGTACAAATGTTTACATAAAATTGTGTGTCAAGATTTCCAGCAATTTAAATATTTCCAGTAGTTTAAATATTTAATCTTCCCTTAGTATTCCTATATGTTAAAGTATTGTATCATACTTGACTGATTTTCAAAAGGAAAACAAAAATACAAGAATTTAGAAGTTCTCATAAAAAGAATACCTGCATTTCATTGTACCAAATGGTGCAGCCACCCTCATCTTTCAGTCTAGTATTGTAACAACTTTTTCCACGACTAGGGCATGAATGATACCAAACCTAGGCAAGAAGATTGAACATGCAATGAGACAAAACCAAGAAGTGTGTAAACATTATTGGGCATTATTTTAACACAAACATCTTGTCATATCCACTGAATGAAAACAACATCTTGTATTAAGAATTAATGAAACTCGTAATTGTTGATTTAAATTGTTTTTCCATGATGTTAGAAGCCAGATTGGGGTGGGGAAGGGAAATTTTTGCATTTGAAGGGTAAAATAAAGCTGGACAGATGATTCTCAAAGCAAACAGTTCTCAGACAATTCAAGTTTGTGTTTCTGTAAATTCATAAAGGTTACCTTTTCTTTTTCTGTAGCCACAAGGGAAATAGCCAGACCCATTCTGAAAACACACACATTTATCTTTGTTAATAATCACATATATGCCATATTATAACTTATCTACAAAGGTATTAGAAAAAAGTTTCCAAACTTACCGCTCTGCTCTTCCCACCCTGCCAATCCGATGGACATAGTTCTGTTTTTCATCCGGAAGTGTGACATTGATTACTGTTAATGATAATTGTAATAAAAGAGTCAATGTAATATAGAGACTTGTTCTCTATGCCCTAGATATTAATAGTTTCCATATGTTAAATTATGTAAAACTCAGCTGCGTTCACTGCATAATGGTATAGTACCTGTAATGCTTAATTTTGGCTTGTGCTTCTAATGATTTTAAGAATTTAAATCTAAACTGTGGATCAAAACATTTGCTACCAATATGTAGTTACTGAAAAATTATAGTTCTTACCATAAGGAACACCACTGATATCAATTCCTCTAGCTGCTACATCAGTGCAGATCAAGAACCTGACATCTCCTTTCTAAATAAAGAAATAAGATAAATACACATTGACTTCATTTTAATGCAACTATACATTAAGACCAGAAAAATGGACAACAACTTCTCTCATCTTTTTACAGCTGTGTTCCTGACGCTTAGCAAGGGTTCCCACTGGAATATTACAGGCAGGCATGGCTAAAGCTACCATATTGTTAAGAAGCAGGATGTCTTTATATTTTTGTTTTCATTTCCTTGTGGCCAAGTGCGCTCATGTAAGATTCACTAATCAAACTGCCTTATTGCTCAAATAAATTGATGCAGTATTAGTATTGCTGCAGACCCTCTTCACCCTTGACACAACTTGTTTGAGCTTCTTCCTTCTGGACGCCAATATAGGACTCTGTACACTAAGACAGACAGTTTTTTCCTTTGTGCCATTAAATTGCTGAACCCATAATTATGCTGAGGGACTATTGGGAAATATTGAGGCAGTGGTCTAATTTGATTGTATGTTCTTATATGTTGTTCTGTATTTATTGTTTGTTGTTTGTGAGTCGGTGTTGGTACGTATGCAGCCGTTGCCGAAGCCAAATTCCAGGTATGGCGTTCATGGTTGGCAAATAAATCTAAATCTAAAGCTTAGTCTACTCAAGTGTGTGGCTCCAATATCTACCTTAAAGCGGTCCAAATTCTGTTTTCTTTCTGGGGGTTTTCTGTCACCATGTAGACAGACACATGAGAATTGATGTCCTTTTCTGTCAGGACCTTCAGAACACCACACAAAAACAAAGGGCATTAGAATTTTCATACATAAATTCTGAAACACTTAAGGTGCAACTCTATACACTTTGGCTTGGGAGATATCCCGACTGAGCATAGAAGAACATACTTCTGTGTAACTTATCTTTAAGACTGACACAAAGTGATCTTATCAAGCAATTAGTCCTTTTCACTATGTCCAGTTATACAAGGTTGACTATAGGCATTTATGTATGTGGAATTTTCACACTGTAATCTCTCTCTAATTCCCAATACTAACTTACGTAGCTTGAACATTATATTGTGCATAATGATGAAATTCATTAATGGTATAAGTTTGAAAGACTTTGCAGGTGTATAAACTTGCATTTTAAATGACGCATTTTTGCTTCTGTAATATTTTTACTCAAAGCTTTAATAGATGTAAAAGCGACACTTTTAGATGCACGTGTATATATATGTATTTTAAGTCAACAGAATTCATCCATACATGATTTTCTGAGAACGCTACCTTCTTCTCATTTAGAAGAGTTATTAAGAGCATCACCACTGACCAATTCATACCAATAGTAACTGTAGGAATGATTTGGATATTCAGTTGGCTTGTTGCAGTTAGGTCACACTTTTTCAGGTCTATCACTATTCTAATTTCTCTCTTGTTCAGAGGTTGTGGCAAGAGGTTCCTCTGTCCCATCATGTTGGGATCCAGGCTGGGAAAAAGGCAGTGTTACTGATCTACCACCTGCCCCATCAAGTGGTAGATCTTCCCTCTCCAGCTGATTGTGTCAGTGGCCCATCAACCCACACATCATATTGCAACATTGGATAAGCCAGTTGCATTTCATGGAACCAAGGAAAAATTTCCAGATCTTTCTCCCATGGCCTGTCAAGCATTCCTGCACACTGTAGTAATTTATGGGTACAGTCTTATGGTATCTGTTTTCACACATGTTCATAGATTACAATGGACAGGTGTATTGGATCAATAGAGGAATTTAAGTACAGGCTAGGTTAGCCTAATACTGCTAGGCTAGCAATGACCGTGAAGGATACTAAGCGTTGGACTCATAGCAACCTTAGATTTGTCAGCTGAGTTGTGATACTATTGTTAGGGAGTTTATTTGGCACATCCTCAAGGTCAATCGGCAATGAGAAGAACTCAGCAGTTTAGGGACTGATTCAATGATAAGAACAAGGGCAAAATTATGCCCTTTCAGCTATTATCTATGCTATCTATCTGCATTGGGTTGGTGATGCAAAATAGTTTTCTATAATTATTTTTTGTTACACATCCTTCAAATACCAATACAGTTCTGATATTATCTGTATTTCAGGAATCTGAAGGCAATACCATCACCACCTTCTTGAAAAGTTATCATCTGTTGCTCAAACAATATAAAACTGACCATTGATAATGAGCCGAATCAAGACTCTCAGATAAGAAGTCAGTACCTCCTCCTTGCTGCATGAAGTACTGCTCCATGTTATCACAATCTATTTTAGTTCTACAGAAGATAATTGCTTGATCCATCTTATGTTCCTTGATGGCCCGAACAGTGTATTCTCCTTTTAAAATCTTAATTGCTTCTGACCACATTTCTAAAAATAAATAAGTAAAATAAGGAACCAAACTTCACAGTTGTATATGTTAAAGCATAGTATACACACTTAAAAACAGTAATGGATTATTCTGACAGGAAAATATGAATTATGCTTTGGAAAACTTCAATTAAAATAGATCTAAAATTCGCCTTAAAGCATATTGCTTTCAGAATTTCCTGCTTTTGTATTTCTAACCTTTTTTTGTGAAAAAAATGGATTCCTTTAACATGGAGATTCAACCTGTACTTAAAAGATTGGTTACCTGCATTATTGGCTCCAGGTCTTGTATTGTCTTTTGCATGCACTTCATCAGTCTGAAAAGATAAAAGCGTTAAGCTATTCACTTCAGTAACAGAATTTATACAAAGAAATGCAGAATAAACAGGATGCAAACAGCCATATGCACTTGAACTAACCTTGATAACGGTCTGTGAAAGGTGCATACAAAGACAGATTTAAATTATTTAAAATTTAAATAAAACTTATTAATGTACATTATAACAAAAAAAAACCAGTTAAGAGTTCTTTTGATCAAGTGGCAGCACTAAAAATGTCTCGACACTGTGCAGTCAAGAAATAGCTCAGTGGCTGAGAACTAGAGAACCGCACCGCTCCAGGCAAAAAGCGTTATGACACCTACAAAATGTTATATACAAGATTGTCTCAGGACACTTAACAGTGAGTTATACATCTTTAAAACGGTTGTTAATTGAACAGAAGGCATCTGTTAGCACAAGGGAGGCTGAAGAAATGCCCTGCTGGATCAGGACAAAGGTCCATCAACTCCTGCACTCTTTTTCTCAGTCACCCACCAGCTGCCCCAGGAAGCTTACAAGTAGGAAAGACATACAGGTACTTCTCAACTGCAATACCTCCAGGTGTGAAAATGAATCTTCTTAACACACCTTATTCGATTTTTGTAATTCTATGTTTCGCACTTTCTTTTTTAAAATAACATTTTATTGAAACTTAAGGATTCTAAGGCATGCACACACTTATCTATATGTATATAAAAGAAAAAAGTCACTGACTGACTGACTCATCAACGCCCTGCCAAAACCGCTGGGCCTAGAAGAGTGAAATTTGGGGTGAGTGTTCCTTCCGTGACCGATTCCAAGCGGAAGGGGGTGAAAAGGGGCACAACGCGTTTTCCTCCCTATACTTTGCATTGAAGAATCAGTGACTGATGGATGCTCTCCCCCAACCCCCAGACCTAGAAGCGTGAAATATGGGGAGGGTGTTCCTTCTATCACACGAACACCCACCAAGAACCGATGTGGAGAAATTTAACCCTCATGAGGCTGAAAAGGGGTGCAACATGTTTTTGTCCTATATTTAACATGGAAGACTGACCAACGTCCAGCCAATTTGGTGCTCGGTGCCTGGTGCACGGGGGGATGTTGTTCGGAGGAAGATGTTGCACTGGGGAGGATACTGTGCATGGGAGATGTCGTGCATGGGGGGAATGATGCGCACGGGGGGATGGTGTATGGGGAAATGTTACTCCCACAGTGTGGGTACACTTTTCGCTTGTCTGAAATAAAATAGACCTTCAAATCAAACATAATATTGAACTTATGTCAGTCTTTACTTTTTTCCCTTTATGTTACACACCTTAATTCAGTAGGGAAGGGTAGAAATCATTTAAATTAATAATAGTTTGTGCCTTACTTACCCTGATGTGATTTTTACCAAGCCTTTCCCAGAGTTTGTCAGTTTTGGGGTTCACAGGAACAACAACATGGTGGACAGTATCTGGGACAGAATCTTCTCCTTTCAAATCAACCCAGGTGGGGAAGTGCATGATCTTTTCAGATAATTTCTTCACATCAAATGAATGCAGAGTTGCAGAACATACAATTACCTAAAGACAGAGATCTTGGAGTTAGTAAGGTGTTATCACAGGTTGTGCAAGGCAAGGAAGAAGCAACCCTGTGGTTATGCAACCCTTTTGCTTCCTTGTCAATCCACACACACACCCACATTATCCCTATACATGAGCCTCTCTTAAAGACAAATAATATGTTCAACTTCTGCCAATCAACAGCAACCAAGTCATTTTTATCTGGGAAACTGGAAGTGATGCATTAAACTAACCCTACAATCCAGAGTAACTATGGGATCAGATAAGAGATATTACATGCATCCGTAGTTACTGTACCACCTAGTGAAAACCTATGTTACTGTGTTACTATGCTACTGTGCAATCCAAAGTAAATTGTTCTTACACTTTACAATTTATACAGTAACAATTTACACAGTAAATTGTTCTTACACTTACAGCAAGGACTCCCCATAGTTACTCTGGCTTGCGCCCTAAGTCGAGTTTCTGTGTTAAGTAGCAAGACATTCAGCAATCCTGTAGGGGACCTTTATACATTTCAATGATATAATATTTTGAACTATATCTCTGTGACATGTATTCATTTTTATCCTGTTTTACTGGAAGGCTTACAAAAAAAAAAACAATGAGGAGCTAAAATCAAGTTTTGAATTAGAATTTTCTACTCTCCAATCCACACAGCCTGGTCTTTTGGGGAGGTAAAGGGAAATCGTAGAAAAGAAATGGGAACCATTGACGAGGAAGACCTCAACAATCACTTTCTCCTTGGGGCAGGGTGAACCAGATTCTGCCAGGGCCATTCTTCTTGCTGCTGCATCCTTCAGCAGCAAGTACCTCTGTTTTTCTAATAGTTCATTAGAGCTTGGTGTCCTGTGAGTAATTCCCCAAGGCTGGCAACTGATGTCAGTGGTTGTGGAGATACTTCAGTGCTCCTCCCACTACTGCAGTTTAATTTTGAATCATAAAAATAGTTTTAAGTATTAGAAAATAAAGTTGTGAACATTTGTATTTTACTGCAGCTCAGAACAGCACATTTTCTTAACAGACATAAATGATGAATATTTGCTAGGTACAACAGCTGTACTGGTAGCTCATTAAAAAATAAGTTGATTTCATACTTGCAGCCTTTTTCCATCTGACGTTATCTGAGGAATCTGAGAATGAATTCTATGTATAAAATCTGTATAACCTTGGGTGAGGAGGCCATCCTGTACAGGAAACATACACATGATATAATCTCACTAGATATTTTATGCATTTATTCTAAAATCAAAATATAAGTAAATGGGTCTGGTATTTCCATTAAAAGAAATCGTTCCTCCAAGCTATACTGACCCCCTGGATCTCCTATTTCTTCTCCTAGGTGGACATGTCCTATGTAGATTGCCTTAAGAGAATTTGACACATGCAATTTTTACCACCTTGGAGATAATCACAGTTGCCTGCTTCATTGCCTAAAGGTGCAATCTGAACATTTGTTGAAGATCATTTTGATATATTTACTGACCTCAGCTACATCATTTAACCAGAAAAAGTAAGGGCCCCAAACCAGTATTTATTTGCAGTCTCACTTTTCATTAGCTACAGAAAAAAAACTGTTTGACCATGTTAAATATATTGTTTAATGTGTAATGGAAGCCTTCCTCTCCATCTGATCATGCTCTACAGCAGTGATTTTCAACCTTTTTCATCTTGTGGCAAACGGGCAAGGTACTGAAATGGTTAAGGCACAGTCAGTTTGATCATTGACAAGGCACACCATGCTGCTGGTAGAGGGCTCAAATTCCCCAATT
Source organism: Cryptoblepharus egeriae (assembly GCA_030015325.1). NCBI lineage: Eukaryota > Metazoa > Chordata > Lepidosauria > Squamata > Scincidae > Cryptoblepharus > Cryptoblepharus egeriae. The sequence goes on from JAREYC010000001.1 coordinate 135,201,955, forward strand.
ACCTTACTCATAAAATGACCCTCCCCAAACTCCCAAGACACACCTGAGGACCATCCACAGCATACCAGCGGGCAACAGTGTTGAAAAACACTGTTCTAAAGTTTTCGAAATTATGATATACAACTAAGTTCGCTAAGCTATAGCCATCTCGAAAGCCTCCAACTGGATGTGAAAAGGTCAGGTACAAATATTTAAAATAAAATGCACTTACTGCCTCGTCAAGAACCAGGAACCTAACTTGAGATAAACTCAATTTTCCAGTTGACACAAGATCATCCAATCTTCCTGGGGTCCCCACAATTATGTCTACCTGTAAAATGACACAGCACAAAAGCACATTCATTTTGCCAAAATGAAAAGGCAGTAACATATTTCATTTGTCTACAGGTGAACAGAAATCCTTTCAAAATGTCTAGCCCACATGTTTTTTGAAGTGTACAGATACTAACTGTAAAGTGCTTTGTAAAATTCTCATCTCAGTTTTGACAGTCAAGAGGTCACCAGAATATCTCTTCTTAAAACCAGCTAAATGAGTATCTTGAAACTTTAGCTCTTCTGGATTGTTACATTATGAATTCATAATTTAGTAAGATCAGGATTCTCCTCTGAGTTAAATTTGCATTTGCAGCTTTGGTTTTATTCCTGCTTTTTAAAAATTCTAAGCCAGTTTCATTATCAATACAGTGGTGCCTCACATAAAGAGCTTAATTTGTTCCGGAGGCATGCTCTTTAAGTGAAACACTCTTTAAGTGAAACAGATTTTCCCATAGGAAATAACAAACTCAGACGATTGGTTCCACAACCCCCAAAATATTCATATAAAAATATTAACTGGATGTAAAAATGATGACAAAACACTGGTATTGAATTCAAAACATGTATTCCATGTGCATGATCCTATGAAGTCTAGTTAGGCTGCAATCCTAAAGACACTTTCCTGGAAGTAAGCCCCATTTAACACAATGGGGCATACTTCTGAGTAGACATGTTTAGGAGGCTGCAATCAAAGACACTTTCCTGGAAGGCTTACCTGGGCTGCTGTTGGAGGTTCAAGGTGGCCAGTGGGGGCACTTGGGGGCAGATATAGCAGCTGCGTCTAGCACCCCCAGGCAACTGCCCCCAAGCAGCAGTGCTGGCCAGCTTTTAAAGAGCCTCCTTTTAAAGAGCCTCCGCACGGCATGTCAGGCCTGCATAGCATGCGTGCTCATAGCGCACTTGCTTGTTAAGTGAAGCGGAACTTCTTATGTGAAGCAGGATTTCTTGTTATGGAATTGCTTGTTATGTGAAACGCTTGTTATGTGAGGCACTTGTTATGAGAGGTACCACTGTACAATGGAAAGATGGGATGCAGTAAAATATGCAAATGAAATTTCAACTGTTTACTTCAGATACCTGCACAAATGCTTAAAAATGCTTTTTTGTGTTTTTTCTATAACCAGGAAAAATTCAAACTCACCCCTTGCTCCAATATAGAGAGCTGCTCTCTTGCAGCAACACCACCAATAATTAGGAGCTCCCTAAAAGGAAACATAGCATTAGAGGAACTTTTCTTTGGTGTAGTAATCCCATCCAGCAGAGCATGCAAAACAGCAGACTGCTAATTGCCTTGTCTGCAATGTACATAAAAGCTGAACAAAGAATATTCTATTGGGGAAGAAGAGCAAAGCCAAAAATATCCAATGTTTCATAGGTTGGTTGGGTTTTTTTTATCTGCACTGAAACAGTTCTTTTCAGCATTATAGCCCCAGAGTGACTTCCTTTTGTATTCCTCAGCATAAAGATCCTAAACAAAAAGTACTATCCAGTGATTTCTAGATAGAATCTAATTTATCAAAATTTATAGCGACTGAACAGAGACTTGTTTTTAAGACTGAGCTGCTCAGAGGCAAGATAACCAATGTAGGGGCATGGAAGCGATACAGCACTGTAAGCGCATGAACTACAAATAAGGTACCTTAATTTAGGATTCTCAACATATTTCTTGAATTGTTTCACATTGTTCAGAGTCTGCTCTGCAAGCTCCCTGGATGGCTCCACAATCAAGGCTTTGGGAGCATTTGGCATGTTCTTTGTTTGGGCTACCTGTGCAGTTCCTAAAACAGGAAACATTGAAACATTTCAAAGGCTGGTACCCCAACGTGCTTCCACCACTGACAAAGGTTCTTCCACAAATAGAAGCTCCCTCCATGAACAGAGGAGCTCATGCAAAGAAAACTGAATGCTCCATTCACTCATGGAGGAGATCCCAGTGGCAGATGTGATAGCCGGGATGATATCCACTGAATACAATGCTAACAAAGTCATATTTTTCTGGCAAACTTTCAAACATTTCCCAAGGTGTGATCTGCACATTATACAAACGTTTCCTTCTGAAAGGTGTCCCCAACATACCAGTGTGTTGTGACTTTGTAGTGTTGCCCTCAGGAGCCTTATCAAGAGCAATATAATCATCTTTGGGAGGAAACTTGAAGTCTTCTTCACCAAAATTGAATTTTAACTCTGCATTCTATGAAAAAAGATATGCAACAAAAAAGCTGTGTAAGATCTGAAAAGCTGAACCATATCATTTTTTGTAAATAAGAGGAACTGTTAGCAAACATGTGTGCTACTTCAGATGGGGGCTTTAGGCATTTATTTTGTTTCTTCTGAATTAGGCTGGAATCTTAAGCTTCTATATTAGGGTGCAATCCCACTGAACCTTGTTTGGCTTGTTTCTATATAAGCATTACACTGCATCACAAAGTTATTTGGTTTTTTATCTGGCAGATATCAAGTCTTGGGAGACAGGGGTTCCACACTGTGGACTTTGGTATGTGAGGTACCACAAGGTTCCATCTAGCCTCCCCTGCTTTTTAACACCTATATGTAGGGACCTGCAAAAGGAGAGGTTAATTTTCTTGACAAACGGATATTATCCCAAAAACAACCTTGCCTTTTGCAGGTCCCTACGTATCTAACATTTCTGGATGATCTTTTCCAAAGCAACGGGAACTAAAAATGTTATGCAGCTAGACTCCTCCTTTTCCATTTTCTCATTTTTAGAAAACTGTGGAAGTCCTGATTTTGAAATTTTGGGCCTCCACTTTCCATGGATGGGTTAAACACACAACCACAGTACAAGACAGATGTGCTTCTTGGTTCTTAATCTGGATGAAAAGTGTACAGTTCCTCTTAGGCAAGTTTACAAGTACCTCTAACTGCACTCTAGTGGTGCTTCTGAACCCAATAATATCCCTGAATAGCCAGACAACAGCAGTACCTGCAAAAGCTTTTGCTAGCTTTGTCTGGTTTTCCACGTCCTATTACTTGGAGAAAACAGAATGGAACTCAGTTACTCATGCCTCGGATCCCGACTCGATACTGCAAGGCTCTCTACTTGGGATGCCTTTAAAAACACTTTGGAAACAACTACTGATGCCAGATTGTTGGCTAGTACACAGAAATCAGAGAATCGGTTGTGTATCAATTTTCCAGGCTCTTAAAACAGTGGAACTGATTTTTAAGACTCTAATGGGCTGGGACCAGGTAACTTCAAAGGAAGACTTCACTCATTGGAACCAAATGGGCAGCCTGATCCTACTTAACTTTTGCAGGGTGAGTTCAGACTCAGAATCCTCATTAGGGAGGCTGAAACTCTGTGCAAGATACAGCTTATACAGTGTTGGTGCCATTACATTTCTTCTGAAGATAAATAGGACTGGGCAGCCCATTGGGTTCCAATAAGTGAAATCCTATTTGAGAGTTGGTTCTACTCAGACCTGTGCCAGCAGTATCACTGGTACAAGTCCAAACGGACCTGTAAAGGGATATCTAGCCTGGAAGTGGGTGAGGATTTGGCAGATGCTGCTGAACCCACCCCTTTCCTGGGCGTGATCTGCACTTCTTTCTGGCTACATTTTTAAACAATCTTTTATATGAGTTTATATACCACTATGAATGTTTTTTATGTGGAAAAATGAGACAGAAATGAAATCAGCTTAAATTGCAAATGCTTTGGAGGGGGTGGAGGGAAGGAGAGTTCAGATATTACCTTTAGAACACAGGCTGCAAAGAGTGCTTGGTTCTTTAGATGTGGAGGGATTTCAAATGCAAGACCAAGGTCTTTTCCTGAAAGAAGAAAACAACCACCATGTATTTTCAGATTTTAAACCATTTCTCAGTGTAATCCAATATGTAACAGAAACAGTAGAATACCCACCATTTTTGGAAAATTTGATTTGTCCTTTATCAACATCTAGATAGCATCCTATTGTGTCATGCATAGTGAATTCCTATCAAAAAACAAAAACAGTTGTTTGAAAGTGACATCTTATAGGAAGCAGAAACTGTGTTGACCACGTAACCCTGGATAAAGTTATCTAGAACAGATTGTATTTTTTGATGGTGTGTGATTTTACTGTTGTCTATAACATGTCTTTTTAGGAAGGCAGCAAGATATACAGTATATTCTAAGTATCTGAAGATTGTTAAGGGCTAGAAAAGTCAAGAAGGAAATTGGAAATGGCTAGTCTAACCCAGATCTCTGGTAATTTCTATAAATCAACAAAACAAAGGAATATGGATTCTTCCATTACTATTTAATCTCATGACTTATAACTGTTTCTCCTAAGGCAAGCTAGTTAGACACATGAATATGCTGCTATTGTTTGAGTGCACTACTGCAAATGCTCCAAAGATGCTGTGCTATGCTAAATCCCACAAGTGGTAGTAGATGAACACAGTCAACTTACAAATCTACCATAGGTTGAACTGGTTATGCATGTCAAACATTAGCTTGTATATACAATGGACAATGCAATCCTAATTTGCACTGGAATGGGGAGGCCAGCAGGCCTGCTCCATATCCAGTGCACATTTTGAGCATAGTTTGAGGCAAGTGCTGAGGAGATCCTGGGAAGAGCCACAGCAGCCCTAATAAGCCTGCTTGGATCTGCACCACCTAAAGAGGTGTTATGCCATGTTATGCAATGAGTTACGCCATGCTGAAGGAACAGTTCAAGATCCAGCAAAAGTGCCAACCTTTTCTCTCCCATTCGTTCAGGAAATCATTTACCTTACAGAAGACAACTAGAAATGCTTTATGGCCAAGCTACACCCAGCTGAACATGATGCATCTTAGCAATTGGTTCAATCACAAAACGACTTTGCGGAAATCTGCCCATTTTTTATCAGATTGCCATTAGCACTTTGAACAAGATAAAACAAGAACACCCCAAGATATTCTAAGAGAGCTACACGGCCGATACATGAATTTCTTCTTGAAAGTCAAAGCATTTAATCATTGTACTCATTATCATTTAAAAAAAAACCACTTTACCTCTCCATAGCTGTCAAACTGTTTGTTATGGGATTTCTTTCCTGTTCCTCCATAGCCAAAGCCAAATTTGTCTGTGCCTGGAACAATAACAATTTAAGTTTTTCTGTATCTAATTCTCAGAAAGTACTTCTCTGCAAATGATATACAATATAATCATGCATTAGATTTGATTGCTACTGTGCCAAAAATCAATATTTAATTTCTCAACTGGAAATACAAGACATGAATTGTGCATGTCCTTTTTGCTCAGTTCTGAGGCGTGACCAATCAAACAAGGAATTTTTTGTGAACTTCTTTATAAAGGTTCCCTTTTGGCAATTTCTACCCTCTTTTGTGAAAACATTAACAGATGGATGATGTCAAGGGAGGAAAAAGGAAAAACACTGTACTACCAGGGCAACAGTTTTCTTGTACCAGGGCAAAAAGGAAAACATCATCTTAGAACAACATCTTAGAATTGGAAGGGACTCAGTAGGACAACTAGTCCAACCTCCTGCCTGTAGCAGGAAATCCTCCTACAGCATCTCCAACATCTTCTTGTCGAGCCTCTGCCTGAAGATCTCCCCATGAAAGAGACTCTACCCTTGTCCATGTTGGTTGATGCTTCAGGAGAAAACAGGTACTAACAGCACAATTCTAAAGGTGGTGGACCCACTGGATGCACTGAGTGGCTCCAATGGCAGTAGTCCTACTGGGTATACCAAAGTGGTAGCAGCTTTGGTACTGCTGCCTCTGGTGGTACCATGACAGCCCCAGAGATCTACTTGGGCGAAGGGGAATTTCATCCCAGGGGGAAACTCCAAGCCTTGCAATGTGGGTTCTCAAGTCTGCGCTAGCCAACTGTTCGAATAAAAGATCCCCTGCAGGTTAACTGCCAGTTGTGTCTGACTCTAGGGTACAGTACTCATCCCTGTTTCCAAGCCTTTAGAGCCAGCGTTGTCCAAAGACATTTCTGTGGTCATGGGGTCGGTATGACTATACACCGAGGTGCACGAAACGCTGTTACCTCCCCACCAAGGTGGTACCTATTTATCTACTTGCATTTACATGCTTTCGAACTGCTAGGCTAAGGACAGGAGCTCACCCCATTTTGTGGGGTCCCAGGTCTTGAACAAAGCCTGCTGGTTAACAGGTACAGTGTCTTAACCACTTGTGCCACCACAGCCCTATCTGAATAGCCAAACAGTTCAATATTAGGTGGAGCAGACCTCCTGTCCCTCCCCAGGAACCCCTTCCCCCCCATCCAGAGCTGTTACCCAGCTCCAGATAGATGGTGTTTGGCCAGTGCTAAACTTAGCGGTGACTGGTGCTGGGTCAGCACTGGGGTATCTTACTGCATGTTTGCAATACCCAGTGCTGGCACTAGGGGTCAGCAGTGACAGGCTCAGCTTAGGACTGGGCCCCCAAGTTGAGGAATTTTCACATATTGCAAAAGCCTATTCTTTGCCTCAAAAGTTCCTGTGTTAAAACTTGATGCAGTACTGCTGTCCATATACTGGAATTTAGCCTATGATAGCATAAAGCAGATCATATAGTCACTATAAAATGTCCTCCTGTTCAGTTTGAACTGAGGTCTCCCCCTTCCTCAGAAGTGCAATTGCTTTTGTATGAGAAGGTGCATCTTTAATGATTAGAAATATGTACTGTTAATGGAAATCTAGTGGTTAATTTACATACTTACCCAAGTCTAATGAAGCTTGCATGGTAGACCATCCAATCCTGCACAACCCTTGGTCATGACAAGACACTTCATAATAATATTTTCCTAGAGTTTTTAAAAAGAAGAATATAGATCTTTCAATCTTCATGCATACAGCTCAGATTACATCATGATTTGGAGTTTAATTTTATTAAAGTAGTCACTGTAAAAGGAACAGCCAGCAGTGTCTTAACTTTCAAAGGAAACATCAGTCAACCTCACACAATATTTTTATACATTCAAACCACTATCCTGAAAGCAGTCAATATTGTGAATTACTATCCAGCTTACTTATATTTCAAATATTTGTGTTAGTTTTAGAAATGAACACAATGTCGATTATTAATTTTTCATACCTTTAGTGACACCTTTAGTTGACCGGCATCCATGCCACTCCTTTATCTCCCTGCTCTGGCAACAAAGACCATCAGACCCAATAGCTAGATAGGAGAAAGAACACATTTGAAAAACCTTTGAAATCATTTTTATTTTACAAAATCTGTAATCTATACAATATAGGATATTTTGCAAAACAGTTATGCAAATCTTCCTTAAAGAACATGAAAAGAAATATTGTGTCATTTAGTTAAATATTCAGGCTACAATGTCATGAATGAGTCCTATTACAGTGGGCATGCTGTATCAGTGGGTTCAGGACCAGTGGATTTCACTGTCTGTGGGTACCAAACACATGGGGCTGGCTCTATATGGACCCTCCAGAGGTGAATAGAGCTTATAGCAGCATCTTAAATGAATTAAATAGTTCAAGTTGGGACTAAAAACCTTTTCCAGATTAGATACCTGCTGTAGCATTAGGTTGAACTGTGACTCAAGTTTTATTAACATAATGCATTAATAGCACAATCATATCCATGTCTACTCAGAAACAAGCCCCAATGTGTTCAATGGCACTTACTCCAATAAAAAAATGTGTTTAGGATTGCAGCGCAAGATAGATATATACTTCAGGGACAAATTTTCCTTCTCTCCTATAGTTGGATGGGATTCCTATATATATGGGATTCCTCCTATATATGATTGGGAGTCAAATTCAGTAATGTTTAACTTTCTCTAGTGATGAGAATGGTGCAATTTTGTTAACGACATTTATATGCCATTGTCTTTTCAGAGCTTCTCAGACACAGGATTTCCAGATTGCCTCCCGCCCTACAATCCAGAGTAACTATGGGAGCACATAAGAGACATTTACGTCGACATTTATGTCGATGTAGTTACTGTACCACCTAGTGAAAACCTTGGGAAATTCCTATTGCAATCCAGAGCAAATTGTTCTTACATCAGAGCAAAGATTCCCCATAGTTACTCTGAATTGCACCCCCAGGCACTTATAGGCTTGTTTAGCTTCAGTTACCTAACTGTATCATGTGCTATTAGGTAATTTTCAGGACCATTTGCCAGTAGCTGCATAATGAAGACAGACTATATACTGGAACACTAAAAATATAAAATGATGCAAAAATATATACCGAGGCTAGATGTTAACTGCATTGATTTAGTCTACAAACTCATTTACATACTTGCTGGTGATTATACAGTAAGAATTATTTCTAAGTATAAAGGCAAGTTTCTATTTGATCAGTAGGACTAATATAACTTACCAAATGCAGTTCCTCTATCATATGGATTCATTTGCCATTTGTTGAGTACTATCAAGAAAAACAAAGAAGTTTATTACCTTATAACAATGAAAAAATTCCATTATTTTAAAGATAATAGGAAAGATTTCTATTACTTGAAAGATAACAGCATTTGGGAGCATATAATTTTTTACATGGAAAATGCCAATTCAAATTTAAATAGTTAAAACCAGAGGTCCCTAAACTCTTTGGGGACTTTGGACTTCTATACATCTGCGGGGAGGGGGGGCAGGGTTATGTGCCTTCCAAGATTGTCACTGCTACAAAAAAGGAACACGTGGGCCTCCACACATCTCCAAAATGTGATCCTGACCCATTTCCTGCTTTTGGATGAAAATCGGATGAGGGTTAGGATCCCATATTGGAGCCATCCTGAGGTCCACAGGCCCTCTGCATTCTCCAGAATGATAGATGATTGGATGAAGATCTATCTCCCTGGAAAATGTATAAATGACCTTTTTCATGGTGATTCTAGAAGTGTTGCTGCTGCCATCACCACTGCTGGACATCACCAATCCCCTTATGGGAGCAGAGACCTTCTCACCCAGACTGGTGGATTAGAATTTAATTATTGACACAATATGTATTTTAGCAACATGAAAAAGAGAGGCTCACCTCCCCCACCAGTTTTTATAGTGGTTTTTCCTTTTTTGCCTTCTTGCTGGTCTTTCAAAGTTTCATAAACTATTTGAATAACTGGGATGCTGAATGCCTGAAACACAAAGTTATTTGCTTAGGTGACAAATTTTGAACAGATTGTGATCTTCAAGTTATAAAGTCCTTGAGTAAAGAGTAGCAAGACAAGTGTTTTATGTTTGGGTATATGAAGTTTGCTTATAGGAAGTCTTGCAAACAGAATATTTGAAAACTTGTTATAGAACTATTCACAGTACAAATATTTTCAACTTATTATATGCATATCAATGAAAATTTCACTTACCCCAGTTTTGCCGCTTCCAGTTTCTGCAGCCTGTATGGGAAATAAGATTTAATAGGGGCGTTAAGATATATCTTCAGCAGATGTAAGTAAATTAATTCCTTTATGATTACTGGGAAGTACTGGGAAAAAACAGACAAGATAAAAATTGTTCTAAAGATTAATACCAGGTTTGACACAGGGCAGAAAATAAATACTGCAAGGCACTCCACTTACTGGCTAAAGAGGTTCACAGCATTGCATGAACGACTAGCAGAGCAAATGAACCAACTGCTAGCAGCAGGCTCCCACCCAGGCTGGCTCACACAAGGGAGGACAGTACTGATTCAGAAAGACCCGCAAAAAGGAACAACACCATCCAATTATCGGCCTATAACCTGCCTCTCTACAACATGGAAAGTCTTATCAGGCATCATAGCCACTAAATTGCAAAAGCATATGAGCCACTACATGAGCACAGCTCAAAAGGGCATTGGGAAGGATACCAGGGGCTCAAAACATCAACTGCTCATAGTTAGTACTGTAGCCCAAGACTCCAGAACCAGACAGACTAAACTGAGCACAGCTTGGATTGATTACAGGAAAGCCTACGACTCAATGTCACATACGTGGATCTGTGAATGCCTGGCATTATATAAAGTAAATAAGACCTTAATGACCTTCCTTAAGAAGACCGTGGGGCAATGGAAAACAACACTGGAAATCAACTCAAAAGAATTAGCACAAGTATTGATCAAGCGTGGCATATATCAAGGAGATGCACTGTCTCCCCTGCTGTTCTGCATTGGCCTGAATCCCCTAAGCCAAATAATTGCAAAGATTGGATATGGGTACAAGTTCAAGAGTGGAACTACCATCAGCCACCTCCTCTATATGGATGACATCAAGCTGTATGCAAAGAATGAACGAGACATCAACTCACTGATACACCTGACAAGGATCTACAGTGAGGATATTGGGATGTCATTCGACCTGGATAATGCAGCCGAATGATCGTAAAGAGAGGAAAAGTGGTTAAGACCAGTGGGGTAGAACTACCAAAAGGGTACATAACAGATGTAGAGACCAACTATAAGTACCTAGGTATCCCACAATCCCACGGAAATCATGAAGAGGAGGCAAGGAAGACAGCAATATCCAAGTACCATCAAAGAATATGACAGATCCTGAAAAGCCAGCTCAATGGGAAAAATAAGATACATGCCATCAATACATATGCACTGCCAGTCATCAGATACCCTGCTGGAATAGTAAGCTGGCCACAGAAAGAAATGGAGGCGGCCGATGTGAAGACCCGAAAGCTCCTCACAATGCATGGGGGTTTCCATCCCAAGTCTAAAAACCAGAGACTATAAACTAGTCGGAAAGAGGGCGGCCGGGGTCTGATGAGCGTCAAAACTACTATCCTGGATGAAACCCAGAATATCCAGGAATACATCACTGAGATGGCACCCAAAGATGAGCTGATGAGAGAATGTCTCCAGCAACAACAGCAACAGCAAATACAGAAGGAAGATCAAACTGAGGAAGTGTCCTGGCAAGATAAGACCCTGCATGGGATGTACCATCGCCAGATAACCGAAGTCGCTGATATTGGGAAATCCTATCAATGGCTGGAAAGAGCCGGCTTCAAAGATAGCACTGAAGCCCTCATCATGGCAGCACAAGAACAGGCACTAAGTACCAGATCCATAGAAGCGGGGATTTACCACACAAGAGAAGACCCAAAGTGCAGGCTGTGCAGAGAAACGTCAGAAACAATCCAACGCATCGTGGCAGGGTGTAAGCTGCAGGCAGGAACAGCATACGTTGAACGGCACAACCAAGTAGCCGGCATCGTGTATAGGAACATCTGCTCAGCCTATGGACTAACCCCTCCCAAGACCAGATGGGAGACCCCTCAGAAGGTTGTGGAGAATGACAGGGCTAAGGTCCTGTGGGACTTCCATATCCAGACAGACAAGGTGGTACTGGCTAACCAGCCAGACATTGTGGTGGTAGATAAGGCCCAGAAGACAGCTCTGGTGATAGACGTAGCGATACCAAACGACAGCAACATCAGGAAAAAAGAGCATGAAAAGGTGGAAAAGGATCAGGGTTTGAAGGAAGAATTAGAAAGGTTGTGGCAAGTGAAGGTGAATATGATCCCAATAGTGACTGGAGCACTAGGGGCTGTGACACCCAAGCCGGAAGAATGGCTCCAACAGATTCCAGGAGAGACAGCAGAACACTCGATCCAGAAAAGCGCATTGCTAGGAACAGCTAAGATACTGTGCAGAACCCTCAAACTCCCAGGCCTCTGGTAGAGGACCCAAGATTGACGATAACATACATAGATACACCACCCGTGGAGGGTGAGAAAACAATTTATATATATATATAAAAAAAATTGTTATATATATATAAAATCATGAAAGGTGCTACAATAAGCATACTTACTAGGGAATTGCTCTGCTTAAAGCCAAGTTTTACTCCCAAGTAAACATGGTTCAGAAGTAAGAAACTGGGTTATATAATGTAATAATTTATAAAACAGATGATAGTGATACATACCATAAGGACATCACCACCTCCTAAAATCAATGGGATGGACTCCGCCTGAATATCTGTGGGAAGACTACAAAAAACATACATATTTCAAGTGTGACTAGTTACTTAAAATAGTGTGACATTTGCAGACCCTATTTTTGAGTTTGCTTTTAAAAAGGAAACAGGTACTGTTGAAATACATGCATATTTACATCTAGAATTGGGCAGTGCTTTACTATGGCAATTTCAGCTGGTTTTGTGGGTTCATTTAACAAATATCAATTTTAGCGTATATATCTTCCCATACAAGCTTGATAACATCACTTCCCAAAGTTCCTTCTATGATTTCCAGAAATGTCATTTGTGGCAAAAGTGTCTATTAAAAAATCTTGACTTCTTGATCTGAACAACTACAGATAGAACTAGTTATACTCACAGCCAGTCCATCTCTTCCACAGCCTGAGCTATCTCAGGCATAACCCCCATTTCTGCAATCAAAACAAAGAAAGAGCATTAGCACTTGTGTTTAGGACAAGAAAACAATTCAGGCTGCAATCCTAACCCGCAGTTAATATGGCATAAAACTCAATACAAATCCTGTGCTGGTTTAGTCACTTCTGCACTATTCTGAAGGGGGGCGGGTTAGGCCAGTACATAGACATGTGGTGGCCTCCATGCACCAGTACAGGAATGGGGAAGACAGGTGAATTGGCTGGCCTAAATCTGTTAGGATTGCACCCTCACTCATCCATAGTTTGAAGGAAAAAAATACAAGTTTGAAAGCAGTTGTAAAGTCCTAAATTGTGTATGTATGTATAAAAATTCTGAATGTATCTAACTTGCAAAACGATAAAATGAGGAGGTTCTAATACTGGAAAATTATACCTTTGCATCCTTTATTAAAAAAATTGGTTTAACATTATTAAAATTACTATTACAAAACTTGTCTTCCGAGGGTTCTCTTATTTAGGACCATTTTTTCAGTCATCTGCCAATGTGTTGTAGGTGTGATAAAATGCATAGGATCTGGCTGCACAGCATTTCATCATATCTTTTTGCTTAGCAAGAAGACCCATAGCACAATTCTCGCCCCTGGTTAGACCAGTACAAACCCCGGCATGGGTACTGCGCTGGCCTGGGGTGTCACTGAAGTAATCTAAGGCACTACTATGCCACTCCTGGGAGGCTTTAGCCAGGCCACAGATGTGGACAATCCTAACAGATGTGTGCTGACCTCAACACACTACTATGGGACTGGAGAGATTGGGGAGTTGTGCTGGCCCATATTGGTTAGGATTGTATCTTCAGATCAGAAGACAGCAAAATTGCAACTTTAATTAGAAGTCTTTACTTCAAATCCATGACAGTGTTTCTGCCAATTCTTTTGTTTTAAACTACCTTTTACTTGTTACAGGTAGACATTTGTCATTTATTTATTTCTGAAATTAACAATAATGTACTCAAAAAAAATCTTCTCTCTGCTTTACGTTCTTTCAGTTATTTTTTCCTGAGAGTAAGCCCCACTGAACACAATGGGACTTACCTCTGAGTAGACACAGTTAGGATTGGGCCCTTAAGCAGCAATCCTATCCACACTTTCCTGGGAGTAAGCCTTATTAGGAAGAGTGAGACTTACTCCTGAATAGACATGCCTAGGCTTGGAGATTTAGGCTTCAATCCTATCCATCTTTCCTAGGAGTAAACCCCATAGGGCACGATGGGTCTTACTCCTGAGTAGACATGCCAACTCTTGGGCAGGGAGCCTATCCACTTTCCTAGGAGTAAGCCCCATTGAACACAATGGGACTTACCTCTGAGTAGACACGCTTAGGATTGTGCCCTTAAGCTGCAATCCTATCCACACTTTCCTGGGAGTAAGCCCCATAGGGCACAATGGGTCTTACTCCTGAGTAGACATGCCAACTCTTGGGCAGGGAGCCTATCCACTTTCCTAGGAGTAAGCCCCATCGAACACAATGGGAATTACCTTTAAGTAGACATGCCTAGGACTGGGCACTGAGGTTGCAATCCTATCCACTCTTTCCTGGGAGTAAGCTCCTTAGGGCACAATGGGTCTTATTCCTGAGTAGACATGCCTAGGGTTGGGCAGTTAGGCTGCAATCCTATCCACTTTCCTGGAAGTAAGCCCCATTGAACACAATGGGACTTACTCCTGAGTAGACATACACGGGCTTGTGCTGTTTGGCTCCTCTTTGCCAAGAGGAACCCACCTTCCTGGCAGCCCCTCCCTCAAGCCACCCCCGTACCTCAAGTCACCCCCCCCTACTACCCCCGTCAAGGCAAGGGGAGATCTCGCTCTCCCACTTGCCCCCCCGCGCCACGTACCTGAGAAGGCCGCCATCTTGACACTGCCGGCGACCAGCCCTCCCTATGGAACACTCGCGGTCCCTACCCTCACTGCGCATGCGCGCTCCACCGCCCCCCCCTCCAGTTTATGAATCCAGGCTGCACAGCGACACCTCAAGGCCAGACTTGGAAGTGCAGCGGCCAAGTCAGTCCAAGCAGCCCTGGTGGGACCATAACCTGAGCCAGGACCTGACCCAGGAATTCCCCAGGCAGTGGCAGCACCACTAAAGAGGACAAGCACTCCCAGAATGGAGGACAGGGACCCAAGGAAAGCCTAAAACACTCATGTGCACTGCTGTCATGTGCTTTGCTTAGACCTAGGACTGCAATCCTAAAGACACTTTCCTAGGAGTAAGACCCACTGAACACAATGGGGCTTACTTTTGAGTAGACATTGTGCTCTAAATGGCTTATTACCACACTAAAAAAACTATTATACTGTACTATATATATTCTGTCATTAAACTACCAAACTTTTATAATAGTATATTAAACTATTATATAATATAAGCTACTGTATTAAACTATTATAAAACTATTTAAAAATACCATAAAACTACTAAAATATTTTAAAATAGTTTATAAAACTATTTAAACAAAATAGTTTTTTAAAAGACTATTACAAAACTATTATAAGGCTATTTAAAACTAAAAATAGTATTTACAATGGTATCTTACTTAACAAGCGCCTCGCTTAAGAGGTATAAATTTCCAAGAAATCTTGCTTCACATAACAAGGTATGCTTCACTTAACAAGCAAGTGTGCTATGGGCATGCATGCTATGCAGCCCTGATGTTCCACATGGAGGCTCTTTAAAAGGGCTGCCGGCCAGCACTGCTGCCTCTAACTGCCCCCAAGTACACCCACCGACCACCTTGAACCTCCCAGGTCAGCCTCCCAGGAAAGTGTCTTTGATTGCAGCCTCTTAACCAAGTCTACCCAGAAGTAAGCCCCATTGTGTTAAATGGGTCTTACTCCCAGGAAAGTGTCTACTGAAGTCTACGTAGGCTGCAATCCTATGTAGGTCTACTCTGAAGTAAGCCCCACTGAATTCAATGGAGCTCACTCCCAGGAAAATGTTTTTAGGATTGCAACCTAAGTAGACTTCATAGGATCATGCACCTTGAATGCATGTTTTGAATTCAATTCCAGTGTTTTGTCATCATTTTTACAACCAGTTAATATTTTTATATGAATATTTTGGGGGTTGTGGAACAGATCATCTGAGTTTCCATTATTTCCTATGGAAAAATCCGCTTCACTTAAACAGCATTTCACTTAAAGGGCATGCCTCCGGAACAAATTAAGCTCTTTATGTCAGGCACCATTGTATTATACTATTATGCCAATCCCCCCATGGCATCATACCCCCATGCAGATCATGTGCATCATTTCCCCATGTGCACCACCCCTCCAGTGTACTCTCTCCCCCAGTACACTGGGCACTGCACCAAATTGGCTGGATGTTGGTCAGTCTCCCGTGTTAAGTATAGGACATAGGACAAACCCATACCCCTACCCCTGCTAACTGAGCAAGAGGCACTCTTTCAAGTGGGTGTTCCTCTTTTATTTAGCATGGGGAGAGTGACTGGCCCTACACGCCCCAGCAGTGTCTGTTCAAGTGGCTTCTGCTGGTGTTGTTTTTTGCATTTTAGATTGTGAGCCCTTTTGGGACAGGGACCCATTAGTTTTTATTAGCTATTATTATTTTTCCATTTTCTTTGTAAACCGCTTTGTGAACTTGTTAGTTGAAAAGTGGTATATAAATACTGTAGATAGACAGAAAGATAGGACAGATAGATAGGACAGAAAGATAGGACAGATAGATAAGACATTTCCTAGGCCCAGTGGTATTGGCTGGGTGTTGATGAATCAGTGACTTTTCAGTTATATATAAATATATATGTATATATGTATATATGTGTGTGTGTGTGTGTGTGTATATGTGTATATATATATATATATATATATATATATATATATATATATATATATATATATATATATATATATATATATATATATATATATATATATATATATATAAAATTACTGTAGAGTAGGGGTGTCCAACCTTTTAACTTCAGGGCTCTTGGACCTTTAACAGTAGTATATTATGAATCCATAACATACTATGAATCCAATATATACTCTGAATATATTATGAATCCATAATAGTGTAAAAGAGGGAATTTCAGCAGGTGCAGCTTGTGATCGGTGAGATTAAAGTCTGCACCTGCTGAAATTCCCTCCTCTACACAACTGTTAAAGGTGCAAGAGCCCTGAAGTTAAAAGGTTGGACACCCCTGCTGTAGACATTAGGGCTGCAATCCTAAAGACATTTTCCTGTGATTAAGTACCATTGAACACAATGGGGTTTATCTCTGAGCAGAGGATTGTGCTCTGAGTGTGTTAGTATTTATATATAGGCTGTGGGTGGCGCAAGTGGTTAAGATGCTGTGCCTGTTAACCAACAGGCCAGGGTTCGAGACCCGGGTTGGCCCCACAAGACAGGGTGAGCTCCTGTCCTTAGCCCAGCTCTGCGACGCCAGCTGGATCCAATCGTATTGGCTCTGCCTTTCCATTGGACTAATTCAGTGGTGTGGAGAGGGGGGATTTGCTGCTTGGGTAACAGCCTATCCTCCATAACAATCCAACCCAGGCTTCCGTGCTTGCTGAGTATGCAGCGTCGAGCACAGACTGATGGAGGCCTGAAGTTATTATAATATAGGAAAACTATATTAAACTATATTTAAAACTATTATATGTAATTTATTACATATACCTGTAACTTGGAGCAGAATCCTAAGCATGTCTACTCAGAAATAAGTGCCATTGTGTTCAATGGGGCTTACTCCCAGGAAAGAGGCATGGCATGTCCAAGCCTAGGCATGTCTACTCAGGAGTAAGTCCCACTATGTCCTATGAGGCCTGCTCCCAGGAAAGTGTGGATAGGGAGGAGCCCAGCTATGCACGTGTCAGTCAGCTGAGCAGGGAACCCCCGCCCCCCAACTCGAAGTCCTGAGCGTTCGGAGGTTCCCTGTGACGTCACTGACTGCTGTCAGCGTGGAAAGGGTTAAAAGTTTTCAGTGAGCGCGTTGGAGGCGTGTCTGCCGCCGGCCGCCGTAGCAGGTCTGCCTGTGCCAGCATGGCTGCTACTGGTGCTGGGGAGAAGTCTGGGGTGGGGGGCGAGGAAGAGGAGGGGGCGGAGGAGGAGAACATCCTCTATGACTTGCTCATCAACACCGAGTGGCCGCCGGAGACTGAGGTGCAGGTGAGGCTCCTTCTCCTCCTCTGTCTGCTCTCTGGCAGCTGCACAGCCACCCAGCAGAGGGAAGGGGAGGGAGATGATGGAGGGAGTGGGAGGCCAAGGAGGAGGTGATGATGATGGTGGTGAAGATGAGGAGGAGAAAGAAGGGAGGGGGAGGAGGGGGAGGTGATGGTGGAGGCCAAGAGGAGGAGGAGAAGGAGGAAGAGTTGAGGGGGAGGCCAAGAGGAGGAGGAAGAAGAGGGAAGGGGATTCCAGTTGGAGGAGGAGGAGGAGGCCAGGGAGAGGAGGAGGAAGATGAAGGTTAGGGTTAGGGGAGGGGGGCCAAGAGGAAGAGGAGAAAGAGGGAATGGGTGAGGCAAAAAAGAGGGGAGAGGGAGGTCAGAAGGAGGAAGAGGAAGGAGAGGCCAAGAGGAGGAAGAAGGAGGTCAAGGGAGGAAGAAGAAGAAGAGAGGAGTAGAGAGTGAAGGGAAAGAAGAGAGGAGACCAGGAGGAGGAGAAAGAGGGGGAGGCCAGGTCAGATCATCTGTGGAGTGTTTGTAGTCAGTCTCTGAAGGTTTGCTTCATCATGGAGCCACACTGGGGCTCAGAGAGCAGCCGCCTTTCCTTTATTCTGGGCAGGTCTTGGTTGGAAGGTGGGACAGACATTGACCAGTGTCTATCAAACCCGTGGCACAGGCAACACCAGTGTGTCTTGAAGTGGCACCACTGCCATCCTGCACAGGGTGAGATTGGTAAACACCAACAGTATAAAAATCATAACCTTAAATCTTGCAACAATATTTATGAAACAAAAAAAAAGAATAAAAACCAGACTTCCCTAGTGCTTTGGCAGGACTGGCTAAAACAAACCAGTCAACTGTATCTACTAGAGTGTGCAAAAATCAGTAATAACAATAACAACAGCAACAATATCCCAGGAAATTTCTGGGCTGCCAGTCTTAGTTCCTAGTTTCTGTCTTGGGGTGCAATCCTAACCGAGGCTGGCACATCTCATAGATCTTCCCATTAATGTGGTGGTGTAGGAAGGCAAGTGCTTGTCTCTGCACTGGCCTAACCTTCCCCCAGAAGTGGTGCAGAAGTATCTTAATGGCACTTTTGTGGCACTTCCAGGCTAGCATGGGATTTGTGCTGGGGTTTATGCCGGCCTAACTGGGGGATTAGGATCGCAGCCTTTTGAGTCTCAGGCTGGGTACACATTGCCACTTTATTTCCCTACCCCATGGGACTCTCTGGTGATACTCAATGGGTTAAACAGGTCTCTTCAATGTGAGATCTGTAACCTAGGAGGCTGGTTAGGCCGAATTCCAAAGCCACCATCCATAAGTGAAAGCATCTCTTTCGTTCCCCTGCCCCTCCTCTGTAAAGACTTACTTAGGGAGTAAAAGTTGGAGAACTGCTCAAGAGTTCTCCCTATAGGTTTGAGAACCATTGGTTTAGATCACGGGTTTCCAAACCTTGGCCTGGGGGCTAAATGCAGCCTGCAGTAAGCCTCTGAGAGCTTCTGGCCACTCTCCAGAGCTGTGCTCTGTTTGCATCCAGAAGGTATTCTGAGGGCCTCAGAATTATACTTTCATCTTTAATGTACAGTGGTACCTTGGTTTACAAACATAACTCGTTCTGGAAGCATGCTTATAAATCCAAAATGCTTGTATATCAAAGCAAATTTTCCCATTAAAAATAATGAAAACTCAGGTGATTTGTTCCACAATCCAAAAAATATTCATATAAAAATGATGGCAATGCTGTAACATAATACAAAATAATAAAGAAAATACAAAATATAAAGAAAAATTAAACAAATTAACCTGCACTTGGAGCACAATCCTAACCATGTCTACACAAAACAAGACAGGAAAGTGTCTTTAGGACTGCCGCCTTTGAAAGCAATCCAGTGTTAAGGTAGTGAGAAGAGCCCTAGCTGAGCTGCCCCAAGTTGGCTGTATCCAGAGCAGAAAGTTATACTACATCCAGAGAGTCAGGAAGCCTGGGCTGCTATAGCTGCTCCAGAACATGCTAAGTTGCAGCAAGTAAGTGACACCTAGGGAGGGCTTGCTCCTGAGGAGACCCCCCTCAGGTCACACTGAATATCTGTGGTGACTGCCTTATAAGAAGTCCCTAACAACCAGTAACAGCGGCAGCATGAGGTTGAACTGCAGTCTACAATGAATACAAGGGGCTTGTTGGAATGGCCTGCTGTATCTACAGATTAGTGGGCTGCCATAGTTGTGCCATATCCTGAGGTTGAGAGGCAGGGGTTGCAGCTAAGCTGGCCAAGAACTCAGATTTTTTTTTGTCAAGACTGCCATTCATACTCTTCCTTGTCATGGACCTGTATGGGACTACTCAGATTTATACCTGCTTCTGAGGTGGAGCTGGAAGAGGGAATTTCTGCCTTGGAAGCAGGCTCTGTATTGAGCGTAACTGCGCTGCACTAGGCAATGCTGAACATGCCCTCAACATGCCTCTCCTGAATTGCCTAGGCTGACACAGCTAGGGCAGCCCAGGTGCATCTGTCTTGTGGCAGCCTTTCAGCCCAATCCAGAGCAACTAATCTGTCCACATAAGAGCGCTTAGGTTGCCCTATCTAACACTAGGTTGGAGCAACTGCAAGATGCTCCAGCCCAGTTACTCTGAAGGAGGCTTAGGGCAGAGCAAGGCAAGATAGGGTGCCCTAAGAGAGGTGGACCTGCTCTGCCCTAGCTGGGGCAGCCTAAGCAGCTCAGGAGAGGCAAGTTGAGGGCATGTTTAGCATTGCCTAGGGCAGAGCAGTTACTCTGGATCCAGAGCCTGTTTCCAAGGCAGAAATGCCCTCTTCCAGCCCTCAGAGTTATACCACCTCAGGAGCAGGTATAGTAATGAGTAGACCCATAGGTGTCCATGATAAGGCCCGAGTAAGAATGGCAGTGCTGACCAAAAATCTGAGTTCTTGGCCATCCTAGGTGCAACCCCTTCCTCTCAACCTCAGGATATGGAACAAACTACGGCTGCCCACAAACCTCAGGATACAGCAGGCCACTCCAAGAAGCCCCTTGTATTCACTGTAGAATGTACTGGCATCTCATCAGGGACTCCTTATAAGGCAGGCACCCAGTGGCGTCACCAGACTGGTGCGGCTGGTGTGGGCTGCATTGGGGATGTGCTCCGTATGGGGTGATGTGCCAGAGGAGTTTGACTGTCCTTTGGCAGGCCCCGGGCGTCAGCACCCCCATTCAGGCCTGCTCCAAGGCGGAGAATCAGCCAGAATCAGCCAGAAGCTGCCACTTGTCTGAGGAGCTGGCCTGAACGGCCATCTGAGGTGCACTGCGCAGAAACACACTGAGCATGCCGAACAGCTTCAGAGGAGACTTCCTTAGAGCAGAGAAAGTCCGCGCCTCTGCACAGCCATTCGGCCTCACTCAGGAGGCGGAGCGGCAGCCGAATGGCTTCAGAAAGAGTACTGCACAGGCACCAACTCTGACGCCTGCACAGTCTCCCCCGAAGCCAAAAGGCTTCAGAAAAGTACTGCGCAGGTGTCAGAGATGGTGCCTGCGCAGTACTCTTTCTGAAGCCAGTTGGCTTCAGAAACAACTGCGCAGGCGCCAACTTTGGTGACTGTGCAGTCCTGGGGGGGGGGGGCGCATCCCAGGGATGACGTACAGACTTCCGCACCAGGTGATGTGCAGAGTCATGTCACTACTGTAGGCACCACAGCTGTTCCTTGTTCAGTGTGATCTGAGGGGTGTCTCCTCAGGAGCAAGTCTTCCCCTTGTGTCAATTACTTAGCATGCTCTGGAGCAGTTAGGGCAGCCCAGGCTTCCTGACTCTCTGGATTCGGCATAACTTTCTGCTCTGGATACAGAATAGTTAGGAGAGTGCAGTTAGGTCAGAGCAGGCTGAATTTGCTCTGGATTGCAGCCATCGTTACCTTAGGCTGTCCCATACCTTTTCTGGCATAATTGGGCTGTCCCATCTTGTAATTGGGCCACCCCAGTGATAGATGGGGTATCCCAAGTGCACTTCTGGATTGTAGCCTTAGGCAATCAAAAGATTGCTTGTATATCAAGTCAAAATTTATTAAAAATGTTTGCTTGTCTTGTAAAGCACTCTCAATCCAAGGTTTTACTGTCTTTAATTTTTATATTTAAATTTTATTTGGCCCTCAACATGCCAGGTATTTGATGCAGCCATTTAGCCAAAATTCTCAGAGACTGCTGGCTTAGATCAATACATAATTTAGAAGATGCATTCACTTGGAATAAAAGGTTTGGTGTACAAATTTACCCTTTTGTAATTGCAGCCAAGAGGCAACCGGAAACATGGTGCATCATTTATCATCTCAAGAGCGATTGCAGGTAAATACTCGTGGCTTACCTTTCAACCTTGTATGGCTGAAAGGAAGGGGGTGTGGATACTTTCAGTTTCTTTATGTAACTTGTTATCTGATGTTGTACTTTGTATAATGTGTTGAAGATCAAGCGCAAGATGTATTGCATTGCAAGTACAGCAAGAGTCTTCCAAATTGTTGGATTCAAACTGATTTTTTTGGTGGGTCATGAAACTTACAAGCTGATAGTTGACAAGGAAAATGCATTGAGTCCAATGGGAAGTGAAACTGAGCTGCAATGTGTGTTTACTCATGAGTAGCCAACCTTGCTTTGGACCATTTTGATGGGTAGGCCCAGAAGAATGCAAAGCCACCGGAATGGTTCTGATCTGATGAACGTAGTTCCCAATTAGCACTAGAGAAGGAAGTCCCATCCCCCAACCTGATTTAGCCTTATGGAAAGCAAAACAGAACCTCGTGTGGGTAGTCAAATATGGCTCCTCTCAAAGGCCAGGTGAAGAGGAACGCAAGAACATTAAAATGGTTCTGGTTTGTTGAGCCTTACCAGCTCTTTTTGCACTCCAGATGGTGGTCTTGTGTGCTAGCATATGATACCCTTGTGCATTTTTACAGTAGCAAAAAGGATTTTTTTAAAAGGCTTGAGCTGGTAAGGTAAAACTTTTTTAAAGTCTTGTAAAGCTAGATGGGTCCCAATAGTGTGACAAAAAAGTCATTTCTGCTGCTAATTATAGTAAAATCTCCTAAGTTGACTTAATTTTCATATACTGGACATACACAGTAGAAAGCCACCCTCTCTATATGACCACTTCTGTAAGTTGTATCTTGACCACCTGCATCCTGACACATGGTAATAATGCACTCATAATTTACTCTCTGTAATTTGTCCAGTTGGGTCCAGCTGTACCAAGGGTAAGAAAAAGTGAAATGCAGAATTGGTAGCAATGAGTTTCTTTCTAGAAGAATATCAGATAATATATTTTTAACTCTGCATTGGCAGTTTACCAATTATGAATTCATTTCGCAATACAAATTGTACAAAGACTTAACATTTTTTCCACTTCTAATTTTTTTGCTTTTTTCAGAATTGATAAATTAACCAAGGGTAAAACGAAACAAATATGCACACAACACAGACACGTGCAAGCTGTTTTACTTGCAATTGATCTATCAGGGCTTTTTTCTAGGGGTACTCACAGGTATTCAATATTGGCACCCTTTCCCACCCTTTCCCACCCATCAGCTAATTAGTAATTAGTCATTTGGGGATGTCTGGCTATGCCACCGTTGTAAGTACCTGCTCTTTGCTCCCCTCCCCAGAAGAAAGCACTAGATATTGTGAAAGAATGTAGTACACATTTTAAAGTGTAACAGACATTACACATTTTAAAGTGTAACAGACAATGTTTATTTATATTTTATTTATTTTAAAAATTTGTATCCCGTCTTTCTTGGGTTGTAGACCAACTCAAGGAGGCTCACATTAAATTATAATTTAAAACATTAAATAGAACATTCAATTAAAATTCAGTGTTTAGGCACAATGACAAAGTAGTCATAGGAAAAATAACCAGGCTTTACTATGCAAGTTGATTGAGAAATGTTGTACAAATGATGCTGTACATTGCTGTACAATAAAATGAGGCACATGCACATATCAGTACAGTTGTTCTGTTTGTTGACCACTTTCCTTCAGTCCCTTGGGTGGTCAACTTTTGGAGGTTTTACTGTAGTTTGGAAACCGCCCTATTATAGGATGCATGTCCCTTAGTCTCCCCATTCACTTTGATGCACTGGTTTGGTGATATTTGTCTACCCTGCCCCACATATTTAATGATTTGTGTACTTGTGTGCCCTGACCCCCTTTTCATCCCCTGATTTGCTATTTATAACTTAACTAGCGAAAAGCGTACCTGCGTTGCGGGAGTATCATTCCCCATGCGCATCATCCCCCCCATGCGCATAATCCCCTATTGTGCATTATCTCCCCATGCGCTTCAGTCCCCCATGCACAACTTCCCCATGTGCATCATCTCCCCATGTCCCTGAACTCCTCAAATGCGTTGTCCCCCATGTGAAACTTCCCCGCATGCACAACTTCCCCCCATGCGCAACATCCTCGCCAGTGCAACCTCTTCCTCCAAACAACAACCCCCCCAGTGCACCAGGCACTGAGCACCAAATTGGCTAGATGTTGGTCAGTCTCCCATGTTAAGTATAGGACAGAAACACGTTGCCCCCTTTTCAGCCCCTGAAGGGTTAATTTCTCCAGATGGTTCTTGGTGGGAGGTCAGGTGACAGAAGGAACTCCCAGAATTCCATGCTTCAGGCCCAGCAGTTGGGGAGGAATGTTGAGGAGTCAGCAATTCTCAGTGCAAAGTATAGGGAGGAAAACGCGTTGCGCCCCTTTTCACCCCCTTCCGGTTGGAATTTCTGAAAACCGGTTCTTAGTGCACCCCTCCATCACGGAAGGAACTCCCACCCCAAATTCCACGCTTCTAGGCCCAGCGGTTTTGGCAGGGCGGTAGTGAGTGAGTGAGTCAGTCAGTCAGTGACTTTTCTCTTTTATACATATAGATGCAAGTGGCCTTGCTTTACATATGCACTGTTGGGAAGCAGCCTAGTTATTAATGGTTTCTTTTGCTCTTGCTACCAATCCTAATGGAGCAAGAGTTCTGGAGTGTTTAATGTTAAAGCCCTTTGTGCCTAGATCTGCATTTCAACAGTCTCCCCCTGGAACACAGAACTAGGTTTCACAGTTCCTTTTTATACTGCTTCATGTTGGAGAAAGGTATTATGTCATAGATTTGAAAGAAAATGAAGATAAATCTATTGCATTATAAAAGAAATCAATGTACTGTTTGAATGGTGTCAGAGACAAATGGTTACAGGGAAAGTTAACATAGGGAGATAAGTAATTTTTGTATTTTCTCAAACAAGTGAAGAGAGCAAAAATGTGAAGTGTGGGATAGGAGATCTAAGATGACAACTAATCTTTGTGTAAACTCAGAAAGATATAACGTATGGGTAAATAAAAATAAAATTAGTAACTTGGAGGAGATCAGCAGAACTAATATAGAGGAGGAATACAGAATGTAATGACTTAGCTTCTTGTCTCATATCTCAATTTTTTTCAAGATCTGAATCAGAAATTTTGTTTTTGATTGTATATTTGCTTTTTATAGGTCCTGTCTTATTTTTGCTTCAATATTTGGGGTATAGGTAAGTCACCTTTCAAAGAAGAAACTAACCAAAGTTAGTCATAAGTCAGTTTAAAAGGGTGCATGACATGTTCTGAAGTATTGTGTTAACCATGGTTGGGAACTTGGATCACTTGGACTAGATTCATGAGAATGTGTGTTGTCCTGCTGTTGGTTTTCCAGGTCCATTCTTCAATTGTTGCCTGTCTGACAAGTCAGATGGAGGGATAGCAAGGGAATATTTAAAGGGGATACTGAGACAGACGTTCCCTTAGTGCATCCCCCTTTCCTTCCTGGAGCTGTTGCATGGTTCTTCTTGCTCACGTGGCTTGTACTACCCATGCCGTCCTGCTTAGACTAGGTGGGATGCACCCTCATCCTGAAATGGGGGGGGGGGTTTATTCTGAGCTGAGATCATACTAGGAAAGGAAGGGAAGGAATCAACGAGTTCTGTGCTGCTGCTAGAAATTGGGGTGGGTGTGGGAGAGTTGAAAGGGAATCTCTACACCTGGCAACAGCCCCATTTCTCTGAATGAAGCCATGGCCCTTTTTTTCTGAGTCCAATCATCCAATTGAGTTGTGAAGCGGTGACTTGGCATCTTGGAAAATGCACCTGTTACGACTCTTTCTTCGAGTTGCAGTGGGACAGTGAATCAAAACTCAATGTGAGTGAAGGTTAGCTGGATTATCCCATCACCGGTGTTCCTTGTTGTGCTTGTTGTGACTTCTGACTGCATGAAAATATAGGTCTGATCAGAGATGTTGAACATGATTGCTGTTAAGACCGACTGATTGCTGAGAACATGACTGCTGTTAAGACCAACTATTTTAAAGTGATATTTGTATTTAGACAATAGTTCAGAACTGTGATGGGATTCAAAGAAATTAACCTTTTCTATGCCCATCTGGTAGCCACTTTTAAATGGCTATTTTTAAACTTTATATGTCCTATTTCTTGTTAACAACCAGTTCTATAGAGTAGGTGCGAACCTGCTGGAGCCCACCACTGGTTGAGAAAATAAATGATGTGGGCATATTTGTGGCCTGGTTTATTTGAAAACTAGTTCCATGACCCTTGGTCCATCTGCTAGTTTAACTGCTTGTGCCTATCTTGCATTGGTGTTTCACATTCCAATGTAAGCATGTTTGTCCTTCCAGTCCTGCAAAGTTTTCTCTTCCTCCTGGTCTTGTCCGCCTGGTCAGTAAGCAGATCAACTGGCACTTAGTGCTTGCAAGGTAAATGATTTCATTTTTTCTTTGAAAGTTGGAATTGTTTGATATTATTGGTGGAAGATTGCTCTTTAGTGTCGAAGAAGAATATTTTTTCTAATAAAACTTTTTATTACACTTATAAAATGCCTTTTTTCTTGTGGAATTTAAGACAGCATGTACCAGTGGTGCTGAACTTTGGGAGTGCTTTGGGAGCTTTGGAGGTTACATGATCCCCATGTTTGCAGGGAAATGCGGAGCTGTTTCAAGGATCCCTGGGGTCCTGGAGCCCTGAGAGCACTGGCAGAGGAGCGCTGGAGAGGGCTGGTAGAGCTCCCTGCAGCTAGAAACGAGTAAAAATTCAAATTACAATCAAAGTTGGAAGTCTAGCTTCCCCAGACCCTGACACAAATCCTGGGGAGCCTGGAAATAGCTTCCCATGTCCCTGCAGGGGTGTGATCCTAGGGATTGTAATGCTGCTTCCCCCTTCCACTTAAAGGGAGCAGGAGAGCTTTACAAGAACTGGGGGGTCACAACCTTTCACATTTTGTACTTTGTGTATACTATTTTGGTGTAACACAGTGGTGTCCAACCTTTTAACTTCATGGCTCCTGGACCTTTAACAAGCTTGTAAAAGAGGGAATTTCAGCAGATGTAGCTTGTGATCTGTGGGATGAAAAGCTGCTCCTGCTGAAATTTCCTCCTCTGCATACTTGTTAAAGGTCCTGGAGCCCTGGAGTTGAAAGGTTGGACACCCCTGACATAACATAATATGACAATGGGACTGCAAATGCATACTAAAACAAACCCTTGATTTAACAGACTTTAGAAACAACAAATGTTTATGAATAGTTCTTAATGAAGTAGAAAACAATTTGCACATGCATGTCTCAATGAGTTCAGTGCATTCAATTTAATGGTCTTTTGGCAATAATGGACATCCTTCTTCCCTTTAGGCCATTACATTACATTTCATACACTGTCTTTAATACATTGCTTAGAATATCTCCAACTTACTGTTGAGTTGTGTGTTTTGCCTTTAATATTTTGAGAGGAGGGAGGGATAGTGAGCACAGCCCCCACAGTCTAAAAGTGGGGAATCAACTTTTGTCTTTTTGAGTTTGCTTAAGCAATTGGAGTAACCTTTGTAGTTCTTAATAAGAATTTTATTAAATACTTTTGACTCCTGTCTGAAGTGCTGTATAGCAAGATTTTGTCACTCACCTGCAAGATCTCTAAATTTCATCCTGTATCTGAACCATGTCTGGGTGACAGTTGTTAGCACTACTTGATGCAGTCTGGCCTGTGACTCATAGTGGTTATTTTATGATACTGCACACATTTATGTAGCTTTCCAGTGCAGTCTCATGCTCGATTATGTGATGGTTTAGAACAGTGGTCCTCAACCTCCTTGGCCCCAGAGACTGATTTTATGGAAAATTTTTTCCAAGGACCAGTGGGGAGCGGGGGGGAGTTTTTCCTTTGGCAACTTGGAGGGAGGGCTTCCCTACAGCTGCCTCCAGTTGTAAATCCCATTACAGTATAATAAAATAATAAATGGCGATATTGCTAGGTTACTGTGGATAGCATTGCAGGGTACAGCCCAATATCTTAATGCATGTCTACTCAGCAAGCAGGGATTTTCAAACTTTTTTGATGCAGGATGTATTGAAAATGCACATAGCCATCCTATTCTCTCTTACTGGAGAGAGTAAGCCTCATTGACTATAATGGGACTAATTTCTGAGTAGCCAGGCATTGGATTGGACTGTGATGCTGCAATCTTATCCACACTTTCCTGGGAGTAAGCTCCACTGACTACAATGGGACTTACTACTGACTAAACAGGCAGAGGATTCACATTCTGTGGTGGGAGAGCCCTCCAGCTCAAAGTCTCATGGTGGAGGGGCTTTGTCTGTCTCCTACCCCTTCCTTTTCAGCACCCTCCAATCTTGGCTAGGATAATTGGGGTTTCTCTCTCTGTCTTCAACCCCATTTGCTTGGATCAGGGTGTCTCATCATTCTCTCTCCTCTCTTCATCCCCTGTCTAGAATGGGGGTCTCTATCTGTAATTCCCTCTTTCTCCTTCCCTCC
Organism: Cryptoblepharus egeriae; assembly: GCA_030015325.1. Classification (NCBI taxonomy): domain Eukaryota; kingdom Metazoa; phylum Chordata; class Lepidosauria; order Squamata; family Scincidae; genus Cryptoblepharus; species Cryptoblepharus egeriae. Next base: position 135,230,558 of record JAREYC010000001.1, read on the forward strand.
TCCTCTTCACATTTTTCTGGCTGGGATGAGGGGATGCATCACATTCCCCACCTCTCTTGCCTTTGGTCCCCTGCTGGGAAGAGGGGTAGAGGCTCATTTTGCGGACTGGTGCGGAATGGACCTCCAGTGGTCCCTGACCCAGAGGTTGAGAAACCCTGGCTTAGAGCATGTATATAGTATATTCCTATTATTGGAAAACCTGCAAATATGAGCTACTATCCTGGGATTTTGACAAGATCCTTTCTCTTTTAGCAATGGAAAACTGTTAGCAGCCATTCAAGACCAGTGTATAGAAATAAGGTAAGGTAAATAGAAATATAATTGAATGTGTTTGCCACTTCATCATTTTAGTCTTGGTTGTCAGAGCTTGCCAAATCACAAAATACATTGCTCAAAATATTGCTCTTGACATTTGAGAGAAATTGAATGAGACGATAGGGGGAAAAATTCCAATGTGTTCTTACATGTTCAACAGTGAATTTTAAAAAACGAACCTTTGGTTGCTTTGCCCCTTTTTCATGGCTTGTCACACACCTCAAATCTTTGGGAAGTTGAGCTCTGTGTTGCTTAGAGCTGGGTGTTCCTGGAAGTCTGACAATGATTTATGAACTCAGTGAAGTGCTGCAGGGCTCTGGATAAGAGTCAGAGGGGTCTATGCATTGATGCTGACCCCTTGAAGGATTAATGAGTGGTTGACTGGCAAAGTAGTTTGAGGTTATGAGCCTATTCTGGTTTTTGGGACAAAGCAGCTGCTTTGTGGCATGTAGGTATTAGACAGACGGGATGTTCCTAGTTAGGAAAGTTTCTGAGAAAATTTTGCTCTTAATCCAAAACACTTTTAATCCAAGTCACTATTAAACAGAGGTACCACTTTTTTTTTGTTTGAAACAGTTCAGTTCAAGTTGATGCTAAAATACAAAATTTCTATGTACAAATTTTTATCTTTAAAACTGACAATATGCAACAGAACCATGAAACATGACAAGTAGGTCATAGCATTATATAGTATTACAGAAATATATAGTACTATATGTATGTATATATTATACATTATTGACACATGAATTTCAAATGTTGCAGGTCTGCGAAGGATGAGTTTGGATCTGTAATTGGGAAATGTCAAGGTATGTCACTTTTCCATTACACTGGAAATTTTGAGCTGATTGGGAATGATCAGTGAGGACTATGTACTGCAAAATGTGTAGTGTCATTAAGTAAATTGCAAATATTGTTGTCATTTGTAGGGGATTTTAATTCTTCCAAGTAATTGCTTAATAAGGGAAAAGCTTTTTGTGTGGATCAACTCATCTTATGTTTGATTTTCAGTGAGCCAGCATAAGTGAAAATAAAGGTTTCTTCTCAAATGCATTATGTGTGATTGACTTTCCATGTGGCAAGTGGCAGCTGTTAGGTAGCTTTTCATTGGCCCATAGAAACTTTGTCTTCAATCCTAATCCCCAATTTATTTATTTTACTCAGTTAAGCCAGCATAAATCTGGGCACAAATCCGGTATTGATCTTGGGGTTTCACAAAAGTGCTGTAAGGCGCTTCTGCACCATGCCCGGGAGGGGGCATGCCAGTACACAGACATGTGCCGGCCTCCCCATACCACCATGGAAATGGGAGATGAATGAGTTGTACTGGCCTAAAATGGATAGGATTACTCCCTTTGTCTCTTAAGAAGCTGCATCATGAACTACACTTAAATAAAAGTAGCTCTTATGAATGTGGAAATGCAACAAGAGAAGCTGCACCTGTTTAATACCTCTGATCCTGCTGTTAAAGAGAGAACCTCTGTCAAGTAAACGTGCCAGCTACCTATATTTTAAATGAAAGCTGTGTTAAAATGTGCATAAAGAACACATTTTTTTCCTCTTGCCTCATCTTGCATAGTTCCAAAGGATCCCAACCCACAGTGGCGACGTGTGGCCTGGAGTCACGATTGCACGTTGCTTGCCTATGGTGAAAGCACAGGAACCGTTAGAGTGTTTGACTTGGTCGGCAGTGAACTCTTGGTCATTGCACCGGTATTTACATTTTCCAGATTTTACAAGTCCAATTTGTATGCAAACGAAAGCTTCTTAAACATGATAGTTCTAATATAATGTACTTTTATTGAGAGTTTACATTGGGAACATTTTATTGCTTATTTTGTTGAATAGTTATTTTGCATTTTTATTGGTTGAATTAGCATTCAGTGTTTAGCATTCAGTGTTTTGCATAGTGGTTAAACAACATACACTAACTTTATATGTGCGAACAAATCTACAAACTCTTTTTTGGAATTGCAGTTTTTTCCCCTTTTGGAAACAGCAGTTCTGAAAAGAAGGTATAGGAACCAATAGATTAGTGTTGGAAGAAATATCTTTTTGTAAAGAAGATTTTCCTTTGATGGTACTTGCCTGAAAATTAATCTCAGGGAAATTTCTAGACAAATTTCTATATCTCTTTGGAAAACCATCGTTCTATTAACTTGCTACATACAAAATGACAAATACAAATGTCTCTGAACAAATATTTGATGATTACAGTAGTTAGCCTTCATATCTGGATCTTGTGCTGTTGAAATCCTTTCCAATTAGCAGCGCTCTGTGATAAGCAATCTCTTGTTGTTCTGGTCAACTGCTTTTTAATGGCCATTTAGTTGTCACGCATGTTACTGATGGGAACTAATATGCTATTTGAGAAATTTTAATATCCAACTTTTTATGATACTTGGTTAAGTAATGGAAAAGGTGGGTTGCGTTGGGGATTATCCAATGGCTGACCAGTGGCTGAGGGCCCATGTTCATCTCAAGATCCACTCAGCCAGATTCACCACCCGTGCCAGCAATAGCTCTTAGTGTTTCATGCGGGAACAGGTTTAGAGGCCAAGGGGTGGGGTCTTGATCCATAGCTTTTCTCAGGCCTCCAACAACTTGGTACAAATATACAGTAAAAAAGCATTCTCATTCTTGAAGATATATATATTGTGTGTGTATTTTCCTTGTTAAGTGACTCTTATTTTTTTTAAATCTCGGTTCAGGGTACCAGCATTCCAGGAGACCTGTCATATGCTATAGCAGGATTGATCTTTCTAGAATACAAAGCAAGTGCTCAGTGGTCAGCTGAACTACTAGTCATTAGTTATCGTGGTGAGCTAAAAAGCTATCTTGTGAGGTAAATATAATGGTTGATGCTGGGTGTACCTACCATTATTAAACTGTGGATCCTCTTTATAGTGCAATAAACTGTGAACCCTTCTTGATCTAGTGTCGGCACAAATCAGAGCTTCCAAGAGAGCCATAGTTTCAGCTTCAGCAGCCATTATATCAATGAAATTACTGCAGTTGTCTATCATCCTACTCACCGGTAAGTTCATTTAGTATAAAGAATGTTTCAATGATTTGTACCGATGAATGCCTATCTTAACAGCATGCATGTTTATTTAGCAATAACTTATCAGAATGTCTGTGTTGTCCTGAATTACAAATAACTAATTGACAGCCACAGGATGTGGTGATGACATCTAGCCTCAATACCTTTAAGAAGGGTTTGGACAAATTCCTAGAAGAAAGAACCATCATGGGTTACAAGCCATGAGGGATGTGTAGATGTGGACAATCTCAAAATGTCAGATGCAGTGGGGGCACCTGGGTGCAGGTGTCATATGTGCTCCCTAAGGCATCTGGTGGGCCACTGTGTGATACAGGAAGCTGGACTAGATGGACCTTTGGCCTGATCAAGTGGAGGCTCCTCTTCAATTCTTATAGAAGGTGCCATTCTCTAAAAGGGCTACAGTAGCTCAATGATAAGAGACAGTGGAACTTGTCAGGTCTGCAGTTTGAGACCTGAGAACTAGACATAGGAGATTACTTGCCCAGCTCCTGTCAACCTAGCAGTTTGAAAGGATGTAAATGCATATAGATAGTTACCACTTTGGTAGGAAAGTAACAACGTTCCATATGTCTTTGATATTTAGTCATGCTGGCCACATGACCGCAGAAGGGACAATGTTAGCTGTTCAGCCTTGTAATGTGGAGGTGCTCCACTTCCTAGAATTGGTCATGATTAGTATGGCAACTTGTGGGAGACACCTTTCCCTGCCTTTTTACCATTCTGTAATATTTGGAACAGATGGAATTTGATATACATTTGGACTGGGTTTGGGAACTCTTTCTTTTGTCAAAAGACTCTTTCTAAATTAGTGGAGGTATAAGGAAAGGGGTCCCTAAGGAGAGGTTCATCTGTGCATGGCTTTACACAAGGTCTTTTCAGTTTCTTGATATTTATTAAGAAATTCTGTATCTGTGCATGTGTACACATAAATACATTAAAAACACATATATTAAAAAGTAGTTTTCATGTTAACAAAACTAAATGGTTCGCTATCTCATAATCTAAGAAAACAAACATCAACAAACAACAGCCACTAGGGTAAAATATGCCTTGCTGGGGTGAAGATGGACAGTTCTTCCCAATCAAATATAAGAAAGTACCACTTTAAAACAATGTTTCTTTGTCCAGTTAGTAGTGGGAGGCCCACTAGAGCTCAAAGTTTGCTATAGCCTGTGTTTTATCATATTTCTCATATTGTGATGCAACCCCCCGATTTAATACTATATTATGTGCAAGGCTGCAGATTAAGTAATTTTTATTAATTTTTGTTTTGGGGATAAGAGGTATTCAAGGAAAAATTTGAAACCAGTTCTTAATTTTGAATATCACTTTCTTGTTAGTGGAAACTTTTTCCCTCAGTTGCAACTTTACAAGGCAAATGAGAGAGCATAATGGATTGGTTCTGTACATTTGCAAGTGCATTAACACATTTGAATAACATCATTGTGTTTCCGTCAGCCCTGAAACATATTTATTTTTAAGCCCAGCTTGGCTTCGTATTTGAAATGTTTCCCATTGCTTAGGCAGAAGCGCAAGGCTTTGATAACCAAAGCTTTATGTTCTCCTCTCTTCCTAATATGTCAGGCTGAGATAGTAGATATGAAAGACAGGCTAATCTACTGCTTTATGACTGTACTGCGTAGAGGCGGGACCCAAGTTCTGTGTTTCACAGTTTCTTTTGTTTCCCTTCCTGCCTTGAATATTAGTTGTGGTTACAAATATTCCCTTCATGTTCAGGTTCTTTAACAAGACTGTCTATTCCATAGATTTCTTTGATGATGGTAGCTGACAGCAAATAGACAGCTTTATTCCTTTTCTGAGGGAATCCAAATTATTCCTTTTTCTGCAGAATGATATTGTTGATATTCTGTGTAATGGAAGTGTGTTGCTGTAAGTGGAAAGCTACTGGAGAGGAAAGCTACCTTTCCAATTCAGTGTAAAAAGGAATGCTGTTAACTCAAGTGTATGGGTTTTGGCCTGTGATTGCACACATGCTTAGAATCTCAGTTTTTAATTTGTACCCGTATAGCAGTATAATATCTGGAAAGATGACTTTTGGTGTTCTTTCCCATTCACGTGTTACATTAAGTAATGGACCTTGCCATACTGCTAGCATGTGGATGGTTGCAATAGGTAGGGATTCCTTCAGTCCTCAACAGTTCCTCCTGAACCTATGAGGCTGTCTTATACCAAGTCAGAATTTTGGCCCAGCTATCCAATAATATCTACTCTTATTCTAACTGGCAGAATCTCACCGGGGTAAAAGCCCTGCTCTCGGATTGTAATGAAAATTGAATCTCAGCCCTTCCCTTTTCCAAATATGTTCTTTACTTCTGAGTAAATCTGTTGAATGGGACAAAATTAACAAGATAGACTTGAATGAGAGTCAGGTTTGCCCCTCATTCCAGGTATTGGGTTCATTCAGAAGAGGTATATTTATCCTGATGAGTTGTAAGTTAGTCATTCTTATACATAAGACTAGCGAAAAGTGTAACCTTGTTGCAGGAATAAAATTCCCCCATACGCCATCCCCCCAGGTGCAGCATCCTCCCCAGTGCAACCTCTTCCTCCAGACATCATCCCCCCAGTGCACCAGGCACCAAGCACCAAATTGGCTGGATGTTGGTCAGTCTTCCATGTTAAGTATAGGACAAAAACACGTTGCACCCCTTTTCAGCCCCTTAAGGGTTAAATTTCTCCACATCTGTTCTTGGTGGGTGTTCATGTCACAGAAGGAACTCCCTCCCCGAATTTCATGCTTCTAGGCCCAGCGGTTTTGGCAGGGTGTTGATGAGTGAGTGAGTGCGTCAGTCAGTCAGTGACTTTTCTCCTTTATATAGATAGATAGATATTTGGGGGCGGGGGTCATTTTTAGCTCTGGAAGAATGGAATCAGTCTTGGGGTCCCTGATGATCAAGTTTCTTCCCTCTGGAAGAGTGGCCAATTTTCTGGATGATAAAGAAGTTGGATAAAAATTGATTAGTGTGGTTTAGGACGTATTGGTGAGCATGAACTAGAGCAGTGGTTTCCAAACGTTTTAGCCCTGGTACCCACTTTTCAAAACAGTATTGGAATCCTCTAAGCTTTTCAAGGTTCGCCTTACCAACTGCACAACCATCTATTTTAATCCCTTTTATTAAATTCAGACCATTTATTAATTCCAGACCACTTTCTGGAATATTCATTGATCTCCACTTCCATTGGATTGGGATGATTCTAGTAGTCTTTCATTCCCCTTTGCCAAGGCAAGTTTGCCTACTTATGGGTAAACACGTTTGTGCAATTCAGTTTTACTTTCCATAGGTTTGATACATGTTCCTTGTTTGCCATCAGCTTTTTAGTTTTTTGATCCATTAAAATTGGATCATGGCTCACTGATGGGTCCCAGCCTATGGTTTGGGGAACACAGCTCTTTAAAAAAAGGTTCCTTTGCCTCCCCCTCAGTGACAATGGAGATCATTTCACTGCCTTCTCCCACTCTCCAGAAAAGACTTATCTTGGGTAGTTTACTCCTGAACTTGAGGAGCCTCTGTGCTATGCTAAAAAGAAAAATCATGGATGTGTGCAAGCAAGTACACATGCCTTTGAACTGAAGACATCAATGAAATAAAGATCTGAAAGCATAGCCGGGTCTACTAGATTCAGCAAAACCTCATAGATTGATCAATGAGTTGGGGAAATTGATGAAGGGTTGGCTATCTATTCAGTTGAATAGATACTATGAGATGGTAGGAATTCAAATGTGAAATTTAGATTGTCTTCTTAAAATTTTATCTGAATATATAAATATCAAATTGAGAAAACAATTGAGAGTTTGTTTTTTGTGGTTCAGTAAGGAGAGGGTAGTTCAAATAACATTTCTAATGCAAAGTTTTGATTGTTTTGTGGGAGGACGGAAAGAGAGAAGGATATATATTGGATGCATTGCACTATTCTTTTCCCCATTGACTTGGCTAATGCTTGTATGTAGAAAACCGATGCATCTGGATTGTTAATGGCCTCAGATCAACTTTTCAGAAGTTCTTTATTGGTTCTCTTGTCCAGTTAGAAGAAAAAGTTAAGCATTTATGAGACAAATCCACACTTTTTCTTTTTTAGTGGAGCTTAGAGATTGATAGCAGTGTCTTTTTTGTCTTTTATAGAGCTCCTACAGAATTATGCTGCATTCTGCTAGCTTTGCAAAGAGATGTTCAGAATTTGAAGTGCATCTTGCAGTGATACATATGTATTCTTTAGTTGCGTGAGAATAGCTTTTTTGTGTGTGTGCATCTAACTTGATATGGCAGCTTTTCCTCTAGCTGTCATGCAGTTTTATCCAGCATGTGGAGAGCTGTATAAATTATAAATCATGTTGGGTGGTATATGGCAGTGTTGTCAGAGCAGATGTGCTGATCTTGGCTGGCCTGCCTCCTGAATTTGTTCTACCTTTCGAATCCTCTTTTCCTTGGCAGTCCTTCCTTTTGGAAGACAATGTTCAGAACCTCCCACATGAGTGCATTTATGCAGCCTGCTGCTCACACCACCTGTGAGTTGAGGTTTTATACTGGCGTTGGAGAATATGAAATCTAATCTTAGACTCCCTGCTTAGGTAGGGAAGGAGGAGACAGGTAGGAAGGAAGGTTCACTACATTTTCACGGTGCAATCCTATATAGAAGTCCTTGTGCAGGTTTAGAGCGTCACAAGTGTACCATTAAGCATGTTTGTGATGACTCTGGTGTATGCCCTGCTGGTGGGAAGGCCTGTGCTGTCCAGCCAATGCTGTATCTATCTGGCTTCCGCAGAACTAAGTACTGAGAGGTGGTAGGGGAGGAAGGTGTTCCAGAAGTGGGCAGGGGTATTTTCTGGGTGAGAGGATGGATGGGTCCAAAATTGGTGAATAAGGCCTCTATTGAATCCTGTCTGCCTTCCTGGACCTGCAAACTCTATATGGAGCATCTGAGATGGGTCAGCTAAACAGCTGATGTAGATCTGTGTAGCCCCATTGAGCAAGCTGAGTCAGTGTAAGGGGAAAAATAACAGCTTACTCTGAGGAGACTTCTTTCTTGCTACTAACAGGCACTGGGTACACACTGGAGGTTGGGTGATTCCCACTGCACCAGTGCTAATAAGGATTAGGTTGCCTTCGGTTTGGTTAACATTGAGATCTGAGTGTCCTGAGGAGAAAGAAGTTATGGAAAGTGCTCTGGCAAGATAAAAAGCAGGCCTCCGTCAGTCTTGAAAGACTATGGTATCGTACTCGGTGCTGCATACGCTGCATGCAAAGCACGAAAGCCTGGGTTGGATTGTTATGGAGGATAGGCTGTTACCCAAGCAGCAAATCCCCCCTATCCATGCCACTGAATTAGTCCAGTGGAAAGGCAGAGCCAATACGATTGGATCCAGCTGGTGTTGCAGAGCTGGGCTAAGGACAGGAGCTCACCCTGTCTTGTGGGGCCAACCCGGGTCTCGAACCCTGGCCTGCTGGTTAACAGGCACAGCGTCTTAGCTCTGGCAAGAGCAGGCTTATAATTATGGCTCCTGTAGAGAGCAGCACTGACCTGAGAGGTTTTTTAAAAAATTGTATTCAGTGTATTGTATTGTGTTTTTTTAGAATGATGCCTTTAAGGGCTGTGGTGGCTCAGTGGTTAAAGAGGCTCTGCCTGTCAACTTGAAGGTTCACAGATCAGTGGATTGAGACCTGAGTACCGCATGACTGAGTGAGCACCCATTACTTGCTCCTGCCAGTTGAGCAGTTCAAAAGCATAAAAATGCAAGTAGATAAATAGTTATCACTTTGGTGAGAAGGTAACAGCATTCTGTGTGCCTTTGGCATTTTAGTCATGTTGCCCACATGACCACCTAATCGTCCTTGGACAACTTTGCCTCTTCTGCCTTGTAGCAGGGATGAGCACCATTTCCTACAGATGGTTACAGATGGCAGAGCAACCTGTAAGGGACAAGTTAACCTTTATTTAAGCTGCCTTAGTGATGTCTTCAAAGTTTAAAAAAGTGGGTTATGTAAGCCTAGCTAAATAAACAAACTGCCTTTAAGATAGATGTGATGCTACGTTTTTGTTGCTGGAAGAAAAGTCTCTCTGGGCCATTGTGCGGAAGAATCCTCTTAGAACATTCATCTGTCTCCTGCTATATTGTGTTCCTTCAGGGGATCTGCCCTACAGGTTGAGAATCGCTCATATATCTCTTATAGAGATGCCAGGCTTCCTAAGAAAAAGAAGAGGGCTTGTTCCTGTCTAAGCTAGCCATTTTTGCCAAAAGGAATCTGTGCATAGTGTCTGTTGTTTTTTTTTTTTTTTGGTGCTTAAATTTATAGCTTAACATATGCAAATCTTTATTGCCAAACATTCTGGGGTAGACTGAAACAGACAAGGTGGATAATCCTGATGGAGGGTGGTAGAGACTCTTTTAATGCAAAGGTGGCTGGCACAGTATACCTGGTACAGTATATACATGAAACAGAGTAGCAAATGTGCCACTAAGCTGAGAAAGCAATGAAGAAATGAAGTACTTTACAGCTGAATTTGATCTGAGTCTATTGAACTTTCTTCTTAACAAAAAAAAATTGCCTTTGGAAATAAAGGAAATAATGGAAACTCAGATGATTGGTTCCACAACCCAATTGCTTTTGTTTAATCATGATAATTCTTCTTTAAGGTTTAACCTGCCTTTTGTATCATTATGGATCTGTTTGTATTTATGAATGATGGAGATATAATTATGTGCAACTATATATGACAACCACCTTGTGTACTTTTTATTTTGGAGGTGGAAAAATTGTATATAGTGTATTTTGCGGCTTATAAGACACACCTAACTATAAGATGCACCAAAGTTTAGATGAGCGAAACGAGAAAAAAATTCTGAACCAAATGGTGTACTAATACAGTAGTGCCTCATGTAACAAATTTAATTCGTTCCAGATGCATGTTTGTTATGTGAAACGTTCTTTACGTAAAGCAGATTTTCCCATAGGAAATAATGATGCTTGGTTCCACAATCCAAAAAATACTCATATAAAATATTAACTGTATGTAAAAATCATGACAAAACACTGGAGTTGAATTCAAAACATGCATTCAACGTGCATGATCCTATGAAATCTACTTAGGCTGCAAAAGACACTTTCCTGGGAGTAAGCCCCATTTAACACAATGGGGCTTACTTCTGGGTAGACATGGTTAGGAGGCTGCAATCCAAGACACCTTCAAAGTGTCTCCCCATTTTCTCCTTCTCTTCATCCTGAGCCTCTCTCCCCCCTGCTACCTTCTGGCTAACCCTGAGCTGCTTCCCTCTTCTCCACTGCTCTTCTTTCCCTCTTCCCAGCGGACGCCCGGCCACAGGAGGAACAGCGTGGAGGTATTGCTTTTGCTATGGGCAGGTGTGCTAAGCAGCCCTGATGATTTTGAAAAGGGCTGCCAGCCAGCGCATCTGCCCCAACTGCCAAAGGCTGTGCCTGTTAAGTGAAGCAACACTTGTTATGTGATACAGAATCCTAGAGAAATTTTTGCTTGTTATGTGGATCACTTGTTAAGCGAGGCACCACTGTATACTGTTGGAAGCATGGTTTGCAGCAGAATGCAGTGAGAAAATCTGGAGTTAATTTTCTCTGTTGTCTCAAAGTTATGGCCAAAAATCCCAGAAAACAAAAATGCAACCTAGAAGGTGCTATTTTTAACTGCAGTTTCTGGCTTTTTTCTATGAAAGGGGTCCCTGGCTGGGCTAGTAGGCACCTTTTCTCATCCTCTTCAAGAGCAGGGATAGTAGGAACCTACCACGACACAGTGGAGCTTACTTCTGAATAGATATTCAAAGGATGGGGCTCAGACTGCAGTTCATACCATCCTAGGACTAAGGGCAAAATCCAGAGTAACTATGGAGAGTCCTTGCTCCGGTGTAAGAACAATTTACTCTGCATACCAATATGAATTTCCCATAGGTTTTCACTAGGTGGTGCAGTAACTATGGGTGCACGTTATGTCTCTTACGTGTTCCCATAGTTACTCTGGATTTGGGGGTTATAAGTCTCATTGAAGGAAATGTGACATGTTGGAGCTCCTTCATCATAATGATGCTGCTTCCAACCATGACATCACTTTTAAGTTGATGACATCACTTCTAGGGGGTCCCTCTGGACAGATTGTCATGCTAAGAAGGGGTTCCCTGGCTGAAAAATAAATAAATAAAAGTTTGAGTAAAATAATAAATAAATAAAAGTTTGATTACTACTGCTAGGATCAACTTGTTCTCTATCCATCTCCTCTGTACCAATGTGTCTCATTTTAACAACTTAAATTCTGTGTTGCGTCATTCTATATTCCAAATAAGAATGCAATTTTTATGATTTCCAATCTGGTAACTGGAACTACTTCAACTAAGCCTATCTCCCTCTGCACTGATTCTGATTGATAATGTTTTGATTATTTTTTATCTCTATACTTAAGAGCTACTTTGGGAAAACATTCACTTGATGATTGGGGGAAAATACGAAAATTTAGCCACTAGGTGGCAATAGGTTACTAAATGAAATCAAAGATGAGCAATCTAGCCTTCCCTTTCATCTTTTTACTTGTTTATTGAACGCTCCCTGCCGCATGTTTTTTTCTTTCTAAATGGAAGATGAGTTTTGAAGAAAAAAAATTATAACAGGTAATTACTTTGAAAAATAGCCTGCGAGGTGAATTAGATGCTTAAAAGTAAACTTGGTAATTTCTGCTCCCTTCTACAACCAACAGTTTTTGCATCTTTAATAGTAAACGTGTAATGGCATTTGTGATGTCTAAATGACAGAACTATTAAGTGTAGTATAAATAATTTGTGTGTCAAATTACCACAGGTGGGAAGCACTGAGGTTCTTTTAAAAAGAATTGCTCATTGCTATAAAAGGGGAAAATGTTGAAACTAAATTTGGCGTAATCTTGTTGTGACAGACTTTTGATTATCGGTGGCTGTGAGACGGAGGAAGATGGAGCTGGAGTCTCTAAAGCAAGTAGTTGTGGCATATCGGCATGGAGAGTTCTTTCTGGATCACCATACTACAAGCAGGTTACCAGTTACGAAGATGATATTGGGACAGTAAGTAACATTTGAATGCATTTTCATCGTTACAAGTCCACCTACATTATATGCAAATTCAGAACTTGTAGATTTCTTATTCATGGGTCCCATCTGAACCTGCAGGTGGTATACCTACACCATCTGGCGGCAACAGAAGGTGACCTCCCAATGCCTCTGAAGTATGTTAATGCTGAAAAAATGCTACTTTTAGTTTTATGAAAAAAAAAATTAAAAATAAACTGCTTGCAGGAAATTCTAGATCCAGGTCAAAAGATTAAATAGACTAAAATCAGCATTGTGAAATCTGAATGCAGTTTGAAATCAACACAGTTGCTGTAGAATTGCCTTTCTGTGACTGACTTTGGCCTATATCCTAAAGTGAAATTAATCCCCTTGCTCCGAAGCAGTTAAGATGACTTTCCATAAGATAACTCTAGAGTAGTGGTTCTCAAACTTCCTAATGCCGTGACCCCTTAATACAGTTCCTCATGTTGTGGAGACCCCCAACCATGAAATTATTTTAATTGCTACTTCATAACTGTAATTTTGCTACTGTTATGAATAGTAATGCAAATATCTGATATGCAGGATGTATTTTCGTTTTTACAAATTGAACATAATTAAAGCATAGTGATTAATCATAAAAACAATACAGATAGATAGATAGATAGATAGATAGATAGATAGATAGATAGATGTGGCATAGTTAAGAGGGGGTGACTGGGGAGGGACGGACAGATGTGGGTGAAAGGAAGCCTCCATAGGATTGGGATCTCAGGCAGCAGAGCCAGCCACTGTTTCCTGGGAGTAAGTCCCATTCACTATCATGGGAATGACTTCTGAGTAGACATGCAGAGAACTGGGCTCTAAGGCTGCAATCCTCCCCACCCCCCAAGGCTCCACATTGTCTCACAGCTGCTCAGAGGCTCCTTCTGAGCTGCTTCTCAGCGGCTTCTTCCAGCCGCAGCGGCTCCAGCGTTTCTGCCAGGTCTCCCCACCTGGCCCCCTGCACCAGGAGTCTTTAGGCGACCCCCAGGAAAGCTCCAGGTGACCCCCAAAGGGGTCCCGACCCCCACTTTGAGAAATGCTGCTCTAGAGGGTGACGTAACTGTGTGGACTCATAACTGCCATGGATTTTGTCCTTTGTCTCTAGTTTACTAGACCTTCCTTCATACTTCCCCATTGACTCAAAGAAAATAAAGTAGTGGAAAAGACTGCATGATATTTTCACTGTTCAAAAAAGACTAGAATACTTCTGAGACTATCACCATGACAAATACTCCAAGTCCTGTATTCTATCCTATGCATATTAATGAGCAGCTCTGAAATCTTGACACTCATTGTAGTGAATCCTTGCTGTATTTTTACTGCTTCAGTGGTTTTTGTTCTTTTGGAGAGAAAATTATAAGCATTTTTAAATATGTGTTGTTTTTAATAGGCCAAGAGAAGATCATTGCTCAAGTTTGTGAATCTCAAATTTTACAGCAGACAAAGAAGGGAGCAGGTAATGCAGGGGTGTTTGTGTGGTAACTATTTTTAATGGGACATCTGTCACAAACAGCTTCATTTCTGTGGAGCAACTTATCGTAGTCTATATGGGACATTCAGACCATGCAACCTCGAGCTTCAGTGTGCCTCTGGAAACTAGATGTCAGTGAGCATTGTAAGAGTGGAGGATGCCTTTCACCTCCTCCTTCTAGACTACAGAACATGGTTTTTTGTATTTCCTTAGACCAGTGGTCTGTGGTCAGTTCAGCCTGGGACCCCCTTTCACTCTTTGGAATCTGTCCAGAACCCCCCTGTCAAACTTGACACAAGGGTAAAAAAGAGGACCTGACCTGGAAAAGGAGGACACATGGTCAGTCTGCCCCCAAGTCCCCATGCCGCCCCCCCATTGTCCCCAACCCCTTAGGTCCTTTCTTACCCCCAACTGCCCCAAAGCACCCAGACTCTCTCCCACCCCACTGCCCCCAACCTCCACATGCGCTCTCTCTCATACACATGCACACACCTTTTATTCCATGCACTCGTACACACACCCACAACACATATACCCACTCCTTGCACTCACATACACACGTGAATACACACAAAACCTATGCACTCACACACACGTACATCCCATGCTCCTGGGCTTAGAAGGTACTTGTCAGGGTTCAGGCAGTGCCTGCAGCAAGGAGCCCTTGCGGGGTGAAGGGGAGGTTGGCTGGGAAGCTCCTGGTGCTCGGTGTTGATGCATTGTCTCCCATCCCCAAGCCTGGCTGCCCCTTCTTTCTGAGAGCAACCCCCCCAAATGTAGGCCACACAAGAAATATACACAAACCCTTGTGTATATTGCTGCCATGTGCTTAATTTAAACACCATATTACTGAATCTTTTAAATTATTTATAAATTATTACATATACAATTTATTACATATAATTATATATAAATTGAAGCAGGCTATAGGCTGTCTGTTCACAAGGAAAAGGAGGACAATGAAGATTTTTTTCCAGGATACATGATTAAAAGAGGACGTGTCCTGGAGAAAGAGAACATCTGATTTAAAAATAAATAAAAACAGCCTTACCCCATTAAAGCATTAAAACCCCAAAGAAATAAGGACAGAAAATTAGGCTTGGAGAGGGGATTTGAGCTATTTTTACAAATTTTTTTTAAAAAATTTACATTACTTTGAGAGCCTGTTTCTATAATTTTCAATGTTGGGGCTGCCTTCTGAATCACTTGTAAGCTCCATGTACCTGGGATCAGAGCCATGCTGGAAGCCTTGCACCCCCTGGACTGACCTTCCACACCAACCAAAGTGTTTGCTTACTTGTGAGTAAATGTGGCTGTTAAATTTTAGTTTCAAAGGAGTTCAATGCAAAGTAGGGGGAACCTCCTGCTGGGGTGATTTTTGGGTCCTGTGCTCATTGGAACAGGACCATTCTAGTGTGCTTGGATTGCTCTCAGTCTATCCTTTCCACTGGACTATGGCACATTTCCCTACTTGCGAGTAAAGTCGCGATATAAATTACTTCCTTTTCCCCTTGCATTTTCTATACATATTTTTGCTTTTCAGTTTTTTGGCCAGAACCTGTGATAGAAAAGAGCTATTTCAAAATGGGTTGTTGCGTTGGATTTAGCTCTTCAAGAAGACATGATGGGGTAGTGTGTACCATTGTGGATTTTTTGAGGTCTCTAGGACCAAGATGGTGCTCCCTCAGCCTTTGCGACCCCCTTGTGAGGGGTCCAGGACCTCCCTGGGAGTTGTGACCCCCACTTTGAAGACTACTGCCTTATACACAAAACTTTTATTTCAATTGTGTAATCAAACCCAACGGACCCATTTAAAGCAATGTTCCAAATTTGAATTGAGTTTGTGAAAATAGTTTTTAAGTACTGAGTTCTCCAGAATGCAAATTAAGCTTCCCAGCTTCAAAGCTGGCTGGTACAGCATGTTTGGTATCTTGTTAGCTGTGGCTATGTCTCTTGACTCTTTAGTTTCAGGGAGAAAAAGCCACTTTTGGAAACAAAGGAAAAGCATTATGTCTTAAAGGTCTTCACCAATCCCATGATTGAACTCAAAACTAGAAACAAGACAGTGACCATCCAGTCTAGCTACTACACCTTCAACTGGGTGGGAAAACAAGACCCAATAGGGATCTTTTACTAGGAATAGTAAAACAGATGACCTATGAATCCCATATGATTCTATGGGATAGAAATCTGTAAAAACCCTTGACATTAGCGGCTTACATTCTTCATTCTCTACTTGCCTGCCTGCTAACTGCGTCTTGTTGTTATGGAGAAATAACCAGTTGGTGCTGTGTGAAATTATCCCACATCCCATTTCATGCTTGTGTCTGTGAATTTCCATGACAGTTGATATTCAGGATTACAACCTTGCAACCCTTTCCTCCTGTCCTTCCATCTTACCTTCTCCTTAAGAGGTTATGATCTCCTTAAGAGCTTCCAAAGCTGTTGGCCCACTTCTCTCTCACTCTCAGCACTTTACTGTTTTTCTTTCACTCAAAGAAGGAAGGCAGCTTCTGCCTTTCCAAACTGTCAAAACCTTTCTCTTTTTTCAATCCCATTCATTTCCCTTTGTCTTCCCTTTTTGAAATCTCCTCATTTTGCTTTCTCTTTCTTCATGTGAGACACCTCCTTCTAAGATGTTTATCTTCCTTGCTGCTGTTAGAATTCCATTTTTGTGTGAATGTGAGCTGTAGATACCCTTTGTCTAAGATAAGTTTAGCTTCACTAGGTAAATTGCTAATTGAAATTCACTAGGTTTTGCTAATTGAAATTCAAGGTGTGAATGGACCATCTACTGGACCAGCTAAGTGTGGGTGAGTTTCATCAATCTTAGTCCTGCAGAGCTGAAAAAATTATTTCCTCCACTCCCCACGAGTGGTCACTAAGTTCCATTTTTTACACCTGTAATTATTACAACTGTAATAATTTTTACAATGTATTTTTACATCCATAATTTTACATTTATTACATTACATCCATATTATGAATGCGCTTTTCTGCAAAACTTTAGATCTATGCTTGCAAGATTTCCCAGCAAGGAGTGATAGAGAATTAGAAGGAATGGGAAAAATTGTATACATTTCATGGGGTGGTATAATTGGTAGCGATGAGCTGTTAAATCAGCAGTTCTCAAACTAGAGACCACTGTGCACTGAAGTTTGCTTCCCCCACAAATCATGCTACTAATCTCCATCCCAATCTCCTCTAAACTGTGTGCCTCCCAGTCATATCTGGTCTGAAAATTCTAGCATACAGGCTACTGAGTTACGTAATATGGAAGTGGCTGGCTGCCCCATGATTTGGGGGAGACTATTCCCCATGGAACGGTAAGCTCTGATCATGCAGGGAGGATCCGACCCCCATAACTGGCCCCTCATTTGACTGGCCCTGCTTTGGACATATGAAGATCAATCTGTTACCTGGGCTTGGGAATCGTGAAAGTGACTGATGGCTCTATTCTGTACTGATGTGAAAGATCCTTGTATACCATGTGCATATTATAAAAAAAAGGTGATCCCTGCAATGGAAAGATACATTGAATGTGAAAGAAACATTGATGGGGATTTGTGAGGCTTAATACTAAAAGTTTTTATTTTTGTTTTCCTTTACTGAAATATTTGTCAGGATGGCATTTTCAAGATGAGCCTTTCTCCAGATGGCATTCGCCTGGCGGCTGTTCACTTTTCTGGAAAATTAACTATCTGGGAAGTACCCTCCCTCAGACAACAAAGAGAATGGGAACAAAATGACCAGGTTTGTGGCTGTTAAACAGCTTACAAAAGCTTCGCTTTTCAAAATAGTTGTAAAAGCTTAACTTTGCAAAACAGTTTGTAATAGATTAGTTTATTTTTTTAAATTAAAATTAAATTATTTAATTTAATTTAAATTATTTAAATTATTTGCAGATTTGAACTGAATTACCGGTAATCACATGCCTTTGGACCAGTTATCCTGAAATGTCTTTAACTGAGTGACAATCCTGTGTTTGATTTGTAGCTGCCAAAGCAACTAAACAACTATATATTAAACAACTAAAATTTAAAAGGATGTGGGCAACTTTTTTGTTACTGCATTTCTGGTAGACTTTCCACTTGTTGGATTTGAAGTCAGTCCATTTGGTCCATACTGATGTAAATGTTAACATCCCCTCCCTCCTGGTTGGAGGAGAAAATATTTACTGCCGTTTCTTCCATTAATTTATTATGATTTTTTTTCAGTGAGGATGAGTTGAAAGTAGTTTATGTTTGATATAGGTTAGATTAATGTTTTCGAGTTGTAACAAAGGTCATGTTTTTTGAATAGAAGCTCTGTTTTTTATCAGAAAGAAGGAAGATTTTGCTTGTTTTCCTCCCTTCCCTTGATAGTCCTGGTAGGCCCCCCTGCTTTGTCTTTAAATAGTGTGGGCCACTTCTTGGAACTGCTGTGTTTAGTTGAGGTAATAATTCAGTAGAATAGCTTGTCTTGAAGAGTGAGTGCTGTGCAGGAACTTTCCATTACATTTTAATGGCAGTTTGATTTTGTTGAAAATTTACCTTCCACTATGTAATTCTGATAGTGCAAACTTAACAGTAGCACCTTATTTCCCCATTATGCAAGTTTTCAGAAAATATGTACTATATCTTCAGACACACCCCAGCAGTGTCTGTTCAAGTGGCTTCTGCTGGTGTTCTTTTTTGCATTTTAGATTGTGAGCCCTTTTGAGACAGGGACCCATTAGCTTTTAATTAGCTATTATTATTTTTCCATTTTCTTTGTAAACCGCTTTGTGAACTTGTTAGTTGAAAAGCGGTATATAAATACTGTAGATAGATAGATCTTCAGGATAACTTATGGTTCAAATACCTAACTGGAATATTGTCTGTTTGTTTTAGCCAGGTTATGATGAAATCAAGCCAGAATGGAAACTTTCTCTTGAAAAACGAAAGAAAATCAAAGGTTGGTGCCATATTCCATAGTGATAGTTTTTCATAGAATTCCATAATTCCATAGAATTTGTTTTAATTTTATCAGCACAGCACTGTTTGGCAATAAGTGTTAACCTTAAAATGCTTCCAAAATCGTGAATTTTAGGGTTGCTTTGTATGTTCTAAGAAACCAGTGCTAGATGATAGGCTTGTGACTTACTCATCCTTTTTCCACCTTGGAGTATTGGGAAAAGGGGGACTGGCTTGTTGAATTTTTTGAGCAATGCCTGCATATCACTTTTTGTGTGTGTGTGTGGACAGCAAAACTAAGAATTGGTTACCATGTTAAAGTTATACTGGGATGCAGCACTTAGCAGTGGGAATCCGTTTTCAAACCTCTTTACATTTATTGGTTGTTGTCCAGACAGCAACTAATGGCTGTCAGGTCACACCCTTGCAGGAGCTCTTTTTTGTCCCAGAATGTCTTGTTTTTCCAGGAAAAGAAGAGAAGGCACCAAGCTGTTGAAAGTATGTTCAACATACTTTACTGCCATTTAGCTGGCTCAGGGAGAGAAAGAAACTAGGTTTGTGAGTCTGGCAGGATCACCATAGTATATGATCTGTGATGCATACCTCTTTATGCATATGTCAAGTTTGTGTACGTAGAAGCTTGTACTTTGTAATGTTGGAGTGGTTGCACAATAATGTAAATATTGCTATGGTGCACCAGCCTTTAAGACAACCTACTGGCATTCCTAGGGAATTCAATAAGGTAGTTTATTTTTAAAAAGTATGTCACTGTATCAACTTAACACCGTGTGAGTGCTTTTACTGTCTTCTACATAAAATACAGTCTTTCATGATGCAGTTTTTAGTAAAACATAATAGAGATACATGCCAAATTTTAGCTTTCTAGCTTAAGGACAACTAGGAGATAAAGTGAGTCAGGGCTTTTGCGTCTGTCTAGAGAGAGAACACACATTTTTTGGTTGCTCTTGAATGTATTTAGATTTATGGATCCCATTAAGGAAGGCCAGCAGTGCACTATTGTTCTTTATAAATAAGATACTGAGGGTGAAAAATGGACAGCTTGGCCTTGGACTACACAGTTAGTCTTTGGAAAAGGAGAGTCTCAGCTTGGGATCCATGCTATAACTAAATCTGTTGAAACTTGCTCTAAATTTGGTTCCTGTGTGAAATGAGGCAATCCTTTATATTAGGGATGGCCAGATTTGCAGAAGAGCCACATATAATAAACTTCAGATCTTTGAGAGTCACACAAGAAATGTTTGAGAGCTATAAAGCATTAAAATTCTTAAATATTTATGTTAACTTATTTATATTCCATTTTTAATAAAAAGTTACCAAAGTGGTTAATAGAGGAAAAACAAATCACTAACTCCTTGTTGATAAGGGATCATAATAAAAAAGATGCACTAGAACACCTGCAGATAGCCAGTAGAAAAGACAGTGTGAATAGGGTCAGATACTCCCTCCATGCTAAATGAAACAGGACCACATTCTAGAAAAAGTGCCTCTTCCCTAATTAGTAGGGGTGGTTCATCATAACCATTGCTCACCGTGAACATTAAACTTACGTTTTACCCTGGTGGACTCTCAGTTTATATCTGGTAATTGTAAAGCTTAAAATTTCTTATTTACCTTTTATACCCTGTTTACTCAAATATAATTCTCACCTTTTCCAGCCAAATTTAGTCTCCAGAATTGAGTTGTGTATTAGATTCAATGGCGCATTAAATTTGAGTAAATACAGATTTTTTTAAATTATAAGTATAGGTCAGTATTTACTTTAACAGTTTACTATATTGTGATTAAAATGCAGCATAAACCCATTGTTGTATAAAGTAGAGCAATTAGGTAAAAATCATAACATAAATCTGTTGCCATTTTATTATCTACTAGCGAAAGGCGTACCCGCGTTGCGGGAGTAAAATTCCCCCATATGCCATCCCCCCATATGCATCAACCCCCCATGGATAACTTTTCCCCAGGCGTAACAACCCCCCATGCGCAACTTTCCCCATACACATCAACCCCCCATGCGCAACTTCACCCTTGTGCATCAACCCCGCATGCACAAGTTACCCCATGCGCAACTTCCCCATGTGCAACTTCCCCCCCATGCGCATCACCCCCCCTGCACAACTTCCCCCATGCGCATCAACCCCCCCATGTACAACTTCCCCCATATGCATCAAACCCCGTGCGCAACTCCCCCCCCCCCCGTGCGCAACCTCTTCCTCTGAACAACATCCCCCAGTGCACCAGGCACTGAGCACCATTATTGGCTGGATGTTGTTCAGTCTCCCATGTTAAGTATAGGACAGAAACACGTTGCCCCCTTTTCAGCCCCTGAAGGGTTAATTTCTCCAGATGGTTCTTGGTGGGAGTTCAGGTGACAGAAGGAACTCCCAGAATTCCATGCTTCAGGCCCAGCAGTTGGGGAGGAATGTTGCTGAGTCAGCAATTCTCAGTGCAAAGTATAGGGAGGAAAACGCATTGCGTCCCTTTTCACCCCCTTCCCGTTGGAATTTCCGAAAACCGGTTCTTAGTGCACCCCTCAGTCACGGAAGGAACACCCACCCCAAATTTCATGCTTCTAGGCCCACCGGTTTTGGCAGGGCGGTGATGAGTGAGTCAGTGAGTGAGTCAGTCAGTCAGTGAGTGACCTTTCTCTTTTATGTATATATAGATATATATAAAAGAGAAAAGTCACTGACTCACTCACTCACTCATCAACGCCCTGCCAAAACCGCCAGGCCTAGAAACGTGATATTTGGGGGTGGGTGTTCCTTCCGTGACTGAGGGGTGCACTAAAACCAGTTTTCGGAAATTCCAACCGGAAGGGGGTGAAAAGGGGGTGCAACGCATTTTCCTCCCTATACTTTGCATTGAAGAATTGATGACTGAGGGATCTTCTGTCCCAACACCCGGACCTAGAAGCATGAAATTTAGGGAGGGTATTCCTTCTATCACATGAACACCCACCAAGAACCGATGTGGAGAAATTTAACCCTTAAGGGGCTGAAAAGGGGTGCAACGTGTTTTGTCCTATGCTTAACATCGAAGACTGACAAAAGACTGACGACATCCAGCCAATTTGGTGCTTGGTGCCTGGTGCGTTGGGGGGATATTGTTCAGAGGAAGAGGTTGCACTGGGGAGGATGCTGTGCAGGGGGGGTTGGTGCGCATGGGGGAATGTTGCGATTGGGGTTTGATGTGCATGGGGGGCTGTTGTGCATGGGGTGGATTAACATGGGGGATGTTGCACATGGGGGATTGATGTGCATGGGGGGATGGCGTATAGGGGAATTTTACTCCCGCAACACGGGTATGCTTTTCGCTAGTCTATATATATCTAAGAGAAAAAAAAGTCACTGACTGACTCACTGACTCATCAGTGCCCTGCCAAAACTTCTGGGCCTAGAAGTGTGAAATTTGGGGTGGGTGTTCCTTCCGTGACTGAGGGGTGCACTAAGAACCGGTTTTCAGAAATTCTTAATTTAAGAAATTTAAAATTTAACTCTTTAAGGGTTGAAAAGGGGTGCAGTGTGTTTTTGTCCTATACTTAACATGGATGACTGAGCAACATCCAGCCAATTTGATGCTTGGTGCCTGGTGCACTAGGGGGGATGTTGTTTGGAGGAAGAAGTTGCATTGGGGAGGATGCTGCGCATGGGGGGACTGATGCGCCACGGAGGGATGGCACACCATGGGGGGATGGCATATGTGGGAATTTTACTCCCACAACGTGGGTATGCATTTTGCTAGTTATCATATAACTCAATTGCCAGCAAACCTTTTTTAAAATCTCAAGCCTTTTAAAATAGGGATGCACATTAAATTTGATGGCGCGTTAGATTTGAGTAAATATGGTATTAGTTGTGATATGAAAAGGAGCTCAGCAAATGTATTTCTGAAAGGCATACATATTGTATGTAACTTGTGACCTGCAGTTTGGGCAACCTTGCTGTACATGCTTTGTGGGAATAAGCTGCACTGAACTCAATGGAATGTACTCGTACTTCTGAGTAGATGTGTAGGATTGCACTGTAAATCTCATGTCCAAGCAAAATTTCAGGGCATGGGAGTAGGAGATTTTTTTCTGTGTGCTGCTGACCTTCATTTAACCACATTTTTCTGCAGATTATACGATCTAAACAAAAACTACTTTCACAGTGCAGCTATATTTTATTCCTGTGGGGAAGATATACCATTTTTTTTCTTTCTTCAGCTTTACTTATGACACTTTCCTAGCTTAATCTGGATTCTATGAATAATGCCCTGAGCATGTGCCAAGGAGATTGTCTCACAGTTGGCCTGAGGAGTGATAAGACCGTATATCTCATCCATTTTTAAAATATCCATCCTGCTTGGACTGAGTAGATCTGCCTAGTACATTTGAGCTTCTTGATTTTTAAAGTATTGCCTGAAAAAAGTCTTCAGCTGGAATCTTTAATTATTCAGTTTCACTTTTGTTAATTCTGAGATGACTTTAATTAAAATATATCATAAAACTTAGCAGATTGAAGCTCTGTGTGGAACTGATATACTGTTGGTAAAGTTGGGACTCCCAAGTGAATTTTGTTAAATAATTGAAGCTACTACAGTTCTTGCAGTATTGCTTGAAATTATTCCCCCTCCAACCTCCCTCCTCCAGATAAAGAATCGTACTACCCACTGATAGACATCAACTGGTGGTCAAACCATGCTGTCATTTTGGCTCGGTGTTCTGGTGCTTTGACTGTGTCATCAGTTAAGACGTTGAAAAACCTGCTAGGAAAATCCTGCGAGTGGTTTGAAAGTTCTCCTCAAGTCACTTCAGCTCATGATGGAGGATTTCTAAGTCTGGAGGTAGGAAGTACTTGCAAAATATATCTACATAAAAGCCTTGACCTTGCAGGTATCTGTGCATTTTGTGTCAATCTAGTAGACAGAGGGTTCTATTCTATGTGTCTCTGGGGCAGAGAAGGCTGAGGAAAAGAACTGTAAACATTCCATTCACATTTCAAAGTGTCATTTGTAACTTCTCTGTGTCAGATAACAGGCCAGGTTGAGAACAAGCTACAGGGTAGTTGATGAGAGCCATTGAGAAGAGAGGAGACCAAAGGTTGAGGTGCTGGAAAGCTTCCCTCATGTCTGCTGGTCCATAGAAAAAATTTTCCCAAGGAACTGGTCGTTGGTCCAAAAAAGGTTGAGGACCACTGCCTTCTGGCAGTTTTTGCATCATCCCCAATCCACATGGGACTTGGGCTGGCCTAACTGGGGGTTAGGATTGCAGCCTGTATGAACGTATTTCAGTGGAAATTTGTTTTTGGTGATGATTTGTGGCTCCCAGATCCATTGAGACTTGTGGTTGCTTTGTGTATTCTGAAGCCTTACCGGTAAGTGTGATACATGGTGCTATTTGGTAAGAATTGCTTTTCCTTGTAGTGTGAGGTGAAGTTGGCTCCAAAGAGGTTGCGTGTGGAGAGCAGACCTGGTGATGAAGATGAAGGAGAAGATGACTCTGATTCAGATGATGAGACTTCTGCCAAGGCCCGGTATTTTGGCTATCTCAAGCAGGGCCTATATTTTGTCACAGAAATGGAGCGGTTTGCCCCTCCACGAAAACGTTCACGAACTTTTATAAAGAATTATCGTCTTGTGAACCTGAGGTCCACGACCCCAGAGGAGCTGTACCAGAGAAAGGTAAGAGTGAGTTTTTCTTCTCTTGACTCCCCTGCTCCATAACTTGCTGTTAAGTATGAACACCTAAATAACCCAAAGTCAAAGCTGGCTGTCTAGGACCACTTTTGCAAGACTAGAGCAGTTTGCTATATGCACCCCAGCATAGTGTTTTGTTAGTGATATGCACCATAGAATGGCAAGGGAAGGACAGTATGTTCAGTATGTTTTATACTTTAAAAAGTGGTCACTTATGTTTCATAAAGTGGCACAAAGTTAAACCCAATTGCAATCTGATGATTTTGATGTGGACCTGTGTTCTTCCTGAGATATCTGGTGGGCTGCTGTGAGATATAGGAAGCTGGGCTAGATTCAGCAGGGTTTTTCTAAAACTTGTATAGCACGAATTAACTCCCCCCTTTTTTAGCATCTATCCTTATTTTCAGATACTGTAAATGAATTTGGGTTTGGGAACGCAAGTCACACCGATTTAAAGAGAACATCCTTTCAGCCAACTCAATATGTTTTTGATTTGGGTGTTAGAAATTTGTGTTAATTGGTTTTTTTCTTTAACCCAGCAGTTTGCTTGTACTTCCAAGGAATGTAAATTGTAAATAATGTATCATGAATTGCAGCTTGCAAGTCATTGTACAAGAACAGCAAATGCTTTATCAATTGAGGAAGTCTGGCATTGGCTTCTTCCACACAATTGGTTTTTCAGTCAATAAATGTGCAGATATTGCTCATTTGTTACACGTGGTCCAAATGTTCTCTCACTCAAACTAAAGCATGTACTGTGGGGAGATGATATTTTTCTGAAAATTCAAAGCCCATTATGTTGTACGTTGAAAAATGAGAATTATTTTCTCTTCAGCCTCCCCACCCCCAATTGTTCAACTTTGAGATTGAGATTTAATATCTTGGACAATTGTTTATATATGGTTTCTAATGTATCTAATTGTCATGTATTTATAACACATTGCACACTTATGGTGTTTTTGACTTGGGACTATCTCACAAAAGAGAGAATAATGCATTTACTGATTCATTGAAATGAGTTGTGTCAAATTGAACCTGACAGATGATTTTTTAAAGAATATGTTGACTTCCTTGTAATGGTGCCAATATGGATAGCAGTGGGTGCAGGGGGTGCAGTTGCACCCTCCTCCCCATGCAAGTCCCTCCTCCCCATGCTAGTAGTTAGGGAGAGTGCAGGGGGTGCAGTTGCTCCAAGCAACAGGCTTTAGGGGGGGAACAAGCTGAGCTTGACACTAGTGTCTAAAATTGTGAAAAATGGGATATGTATGAATGATATTACTATCATGTTATATATCACTGGAAAGATATTTTAATGAAGAATGCAATGAAACATACTGCACTGGAATATCTTTATTCTACCAAACATTATGGCCAAGTAACCAGAAAATGAAAACACAAAAACCCATGGAAGACAAAATGAATTTCCTTAACTGAACACTTTTCCATGATACTGATTGCTCTGAGAGCCAATGAGATGTAATTTGGATACTGTATGAAAATAATAAGGTGTTAATATGAACCAGCTCTTTTCCATATACATACAGTGGTAAGACAAACTGAGGCTGCAATCCTAAAGACACTTTCCTGGGAGGAAGACCCATTGAACACATTACTTTTGAGTAGACATGGTTAGGATTGCACCCTCATTTGTTCCGGAAGCATGTTAGTCTTACAAAGCGTTCTTCTTACAAAGTGGATCTTTCCATAGGAAATAATGGAAACTCAGATGATTGGTTCCACAACCTGAAAAAATTCATATAAAGATATTAACTGGATGTACAAATGATGAGAAAACACTGTAATCAAATTCAAAACACTATAATATAATACAGAACAGAATTACTGTAATAAAACACTGTAATATACTTGTACAGTAAAACAAAAGAAAAACTTTTATGGCCAAGGATGACTAATTTTCACTAAAATTGTCACTGGTGTGAACAAGGAACCTCTCTCTGTGTGAGATTTATCTATGCAAACCAGATAGGCTGTTGATAGTAAAGCTTCTGCCTTGATGCAAAAGAGGGAAGAGCCTATGCTGTCTACTCAGAATCAAGTCTCATTGTATCCAGTGGGGCTTACTCACAGGAAAGTATGGATGCAAAAGTGGGGGTTACCCATAGGAAAGAGGGGTGGAGAGGGGTCCAGGCAGGGAAGGTGGTGGTAAGGAGGAAGAGGGGTTGTTGTAGTGGGGTCAAGGCAGGGAGGGGGTTTGCTTCGGGGGGGGAAAGGGTTTCTTTTAAGGGGGGAGGTCCAGGAGGGGTTTTCCTTCCTACCTGATTGTGGCTGCTGTAGGGGCTCAGCTGGCTGACTTGGCGAGACTGCAGAAGGCTGGGTGGGGAAGCTCAGATATGCAGGCTCCATGTTCAGAGGAAGCTCCAGGCTCTCCCCATGCTTACTAGAGAGACTCAGAGGATGCTGCTGCCTGTGCGTCCCTCTGCTGGCCGGTCACTGGTACTGCAGGCAGGAGTTGAAGTCCCTCCTCAGCCACACAGCTCAGCCAGTGGGCATTTGTCATACAAAGCACATCTTACAAGGCAGAATCCCATAGAAATTTTAGTTTGTCTTACAAAGGATTCATCTTACAAGGTACCACGGTATACCCCTGCTAACAGTGTAAAGAGGCACTTGTAAATGGTGCTCCTCTTATATTTAGCAGGGAGAAAACAACCATTCCTTTTTTGCCACAGCACAATTTCCCTAACTGGTGAGGGACACAATTTTCATTTTTTTGTACTTAATTTGATTTTGTTGTTGTAGGTGGGGGGACGGAGAAAAATCTTTTTTTACTACAGATAGCAAATAGGTCCTTTAGCGATGCCTCAAGCAGAGCAAATGGGTGCGAGGTGGCAGGTTTTCCCCCAGTTTTCTTTTTAAAAATACCCTGAGATGACATCACTTCTGGTTGTGGGCTTTGCACGGATTTTGGGCTTTGCACGGGGCTACATGATCATTAGCTACACCTCTGATGGATAGCTTTAATTTCTGTACCTTTTTGGTTTTTTTAGATTGATCATGAAGAATACGGAGAAGCTTTGTCACTAGCTCAAACTTATGACCTTGATTCTGACCTTGTCTATCAGAGGCAGTGGAGGAAATCTGCTGTTAGCATTGCTTCAATTCAGGATTATCTGGTATGGGGTTCTTTTTTTGGTGGGGGGGACTCTTCAGTATTGTCAACATTTTGTCCTATTGCTGTCTTGATGTTTTTATTGTAAAGTTTCAAACTCCTTTTGGAAGTTGTGAAACTGAAGGTGGGGATGGGTGAGCATCAAATTTTCTAAATAAATTCAGCAAGGAAGTGCAATTATATTTTACAGGATGATGGTATTAAACATTGCATTTAAGCTTATTTAACATGTCATCCTGTAACTATAATTGCACTTCCTTGCTTCATAATCAGAGCGTTTTAATGATTTGCTAGCAATTCTATTTGGGTTTGTTTTCTCTTTCTTTGGGCAGAGCAAAATTAACAAGCGTTCTTGGGTTCTTCATGAATGCCTGGAAAGAGTCCCTGAGAATGTGGATGCCGCTAAAGAACTGCTTCAGTATGGTTTAAAAGGAACAGACCTGGAGGCTCTTGTAGCCATCGGGAAAGGAGAAGATGGTGGCAGGTTTGTGAAAGTAGATCATTTGTTCTGTTCGCTGTTCAAAAAAGTAGCTCGTTGTGATAATTTGTGTGGAAAACCCATATTTAAAACTCTGCTGAGCCTTGAAGCTTGGTGAGTGACCTTGGAACGTCACTGACTCTCAGCCTGATCCTATGCAACATAGTGGTTGTGAGAATAAAAAAAAAGAAGAGCAATGTACATCCTGTGAGCTCATTGAAGGAAGGGTGGCATAAAGGTTGAGCCTACTTTATGGATTTTACGTCCCTGGATCTGGCTCAGCTGGTGTCCTGGAAGTGCACTGAGCCAGATTTGGCTCCACTGTAACACCCCACATTGGAGTTTTTTCTTTAAACAAACTGAAAAGTAGAAAGAATGCTGTCTACTGTACCTAGGCTCAGAGAATCTCTTTTTCCAGTCTCTTAACATGTCATCCCCTTTTTGGTCCCTACAGCTTGATAATCATGTTGTATCTTCATAACCTATGTTTTTTGGGTGCATAACAAAATTGGTCAAAGGCAGGGTGTGTTTTTATTAAATCTCCATTCATCCAATCCGCCTTTAATAAAAATTCTCTAAACTAGTGGTGTCTACATTTTAACAAAAGAAAATCGCTGTATGTTCATAAAATTTCTTTGTAAAACTTGTTTAAAGATTTTCAGAAGTCTTTAAACAAGTTTTAGTTTTAACGTCTTAGAGCTTTATAGGGTACTATTTCAATTAAAATATAAATAAAAAATCTAGTGTAATCTAAAAGTGGGGAAGCTTTAAGAAACCAGTTCTTGACCAGATAACCAGTTCCTCATTTATTGATTTTCTTCTCCTAGATTTATTTTGCCAGGTGATGTGGATATTGATGAACTTCTTTATGAAGAGTTTTTAACTCCTGAGGAAGAAGCGGAGAGTAAGAAGGATCGGGAAGCTATGAAGTATCAAGAACTTCTTCGCTCAGTAAACTTTTCCAAGTAAGTGAAATATCAGTCTGAATGTCCTCTTATTTTATTGCTAGCTAATGCACAGAGTGTCTCATGGATTGAATATTTTAAATGCACTTAACTTCTGATTTGATCAGGGTACAGTATAGACAGGTGCCCCTCATTAACCAGCGTTCAGTTCCAGAACCTCCCATGGATTAAAAAAAATTGGTGTATAAAGAAAACAATGGAAAAATAGATTTAAAGACCCAATTCCAGGTTTCTTGCTCCACTATTGTGCCTAATTGAATAAGGTAGTTCCTCAGTATCTGCAGGGATTTGATTCTGGGGTGGAATGATTGCTTGCATGATTGTGAACAAGAATAGAAAAGCAGTTTTTTTAAAAAAACTGATTTGCAGTGGTCATTCACTTTGAGTCAAATTTGTGTGTAAAACATCTGTGTATAATAAGGCTGGACCTACTCTTAAGTAGTCAGATTCTTTGTAGAATACTATGTCCTGTTCTGGACACTGCAGTTAAAAAGGAATATTGAGACATTGGATCATATCCAAAGGAAGTTGATTAGGCTGGAGTCTATGTCTTGTGAGAAAGTGTGAAGGAGCTCTACATGCTTATTTTGGAGAAGAGATGGCATTCTCACTGTCTACAACTTTTATGAGAGGCTGTCATATAGAAGTTAGGACCATATGACCATATGAAGGTAGGACCTTGTCATTTGAGAAGGAAGGACCTGAACAAATGATCTTAAATTACTGGTGAGAGTTCTGTATGACTTGAAATTTATTGACACCATCTATGGAGGATTTTAAGCAGACATTGTATGGAATGTTATATTTGAGTGCTGCCTGCAATGGCAGAGCATCAGACTCAAACATGCAAGTCTCCTCCAACTTGGGTTCTGTGGTTCTTGGAAGAATTTAAGATGTGGAGACAACGTGGACAACTTTAAACAATATATTTAGATTGGTTTGCTTGTGGATACTTGCTATGGACTGTCCATCAAACTGAAAATAATACAATGGTACCTGTAATTTGTTCCAGAAGCATGCTTGTAATCCAAAAAGCTTGGATATCAAAGCAAATTTTTTCATAAGAAATAATGGAAAATCTGACGATTAGTTCCACAACCCAAATATATTCATATAAAAATGATTACAATGACTCAAAGTTATTCTCAAGCCAAAGTTTTACTGTACTGTCCAGATGGACACAAGGTACTTTTGAATGAAAATTCCAATCTGTGCCTATGCATTCACACCTGAATGGCTGTCTTCTACCTGAACGGCGCTACTTTTAGTTTAATTTGCATTTGGAAGTATAATCAGGTATAATACGTTACGGGTTGCACAGTTAGATATGGGTCTAGATCAGTGATTTTCAACTTTTTTCATCTCATGGCACACTTAACAAGGCACTGAAATTGTCAAGGCACACCATCAATTGTTTTTACCATTGACAAGGCACACCAGACTGTTCAAATCCCCCAATTTTCCTATTAATGAATGTCAATCTCCAAATTCCCACAGCACACCTGCAGTCTATCTGCGGCACACCAGTGTGCCATAGCACACTGGTTGAAAATCACTGGTCTAGATGAAGAAGATGGTGGTTCTTTTTTCCTTTTAAAAAAGGATGCAAGATGAAAAAGCAAACCTCACAAATATCGAACATCTAGCTACTGTGCTCTTTGAGCCATGCTTGTAAACATATGGCTTTCTTTTATATTTTAAAAAAACAGGTTAACTTTGGAACAGAAAGAACTTTGCCGTAGCAGGTTGAAACTACTAACTTACTTGGATCGACTAGCAACATATGAGGTAGATAGTTTTTAAGTATAGACTGCATATGTTGAGTTTTACAAAATGCTTTTGATGCCTTTGTTATATTTTCAAGAATTTCAATCTTTTTACAGATTATTTCAGTTATATTCTATCTCCTCTCCCTGTTGAATCACATTTTCTTTGTCTTTGAAACTTGTATTTGGTTTGGGGAGAGAGAGCAAGAGCAAGAGAGATGTGTATGTGTGACTGGATAGGTTTAAATGCAAAAGAAACCATTGCTTTTTTAACAAGAAATTATGAAAGCTTCTCTGTAAGCTTTGAGGACAAAGCACAATTTCATGAGCCTGCATATGAAACTGGGAAGCTTCAGCCTGTTAACAAACTAAAAGCAAGAAAGGCTATTGGGCTATAAGCCATTAAAGGCTTATCAGCCATTAAAAGACTATAAGCCATTAAAACTAGTTTTTTTCTTTAAACTTTAGTCAGGGATGTTAAAAACTCATTTTATACAGAAAGCTGAAGATAGCTTTCATGAAGGCTGGAAGTGACATCGTTAAGCAGAAAGTGAAATTGTTAAGTAGATGATGCCTAGAAATAAGCACTTTGTTCTTACATAGAAACTCATTTGCTACAAACGACAAACAAGAAAACATGCAAATCTTGTTCATAATTTCAAGTTTTGAGAGAGAGCCCAATTATCATGCTAGGAGAGCTCAATTATAACAGGGGACAGATAAATTGCTTTTGGGGGGCTGCATTTGTCCCACAGGCCATATGTTTGACACCCTGTTTGAATTAATTAACAAAACATGGTTCCCTACATTTTTAGTTAGACTTGTGGAACTGTAGCTTTGGTTTAAAGTGATAGAAAACTGTTCATGTTTCCTTGCTGATTTTGTACTGTGGAGAAATAGGGGGAAAGAGAAAGCCCAATCCTATGCTTCTGAAATGGTGAGTACTGCATCCAGTGGAGCAGAGGAGGAGTACCAGGTCTCTTTGGGGTAGAGGAATAATTGTTCCCT
Organism: Cryptoblepharus egeriae; assembly: GCA_030015325.1. NCBI lineage: Eukaryota > Metazoa > Chordata > Lepidosauria > Squamata > Scincidae > Cryptoblepharus > Cryptoblepharus egeriae. Next base: position 135,262,486 of record JAREYC010000001.1, read on the forward strand.
TACCCCTGTAGTGGCTTGGTGGTCCCAGTGTCTTTGGATCTTTGCTCAGTATTGAGTAGGTGCAGAACTGAAGAAATCTCAGTCCGAGATAGGGTTTAGGTGAGGTTGGCAGAGACTGCCATCCTCTTCTCCCCTCTCCCCACCTGCCTTCTTCACTTCTGCCCCCTCCTTATTCTCCCTGCTACCCTGACAAACTGTGACCAGCTGGCAATAGTACTTCTTGCCAGGAACTGTTGGTAGCCTTCCTCTGGCACTGCAACCGAATGCTAACTGAGGCTGGGGCCAGTGCTGGTGGTGTGCCAGTATCCCACCGCCCATAGGATTGGGCTCTTAGTCTGCAGTGTTCTTTTGGCATGTTCTCATAATGAGAAGCTGTGTGTGGAGCTCAGCTCACTTCATTATAGTGTTAGACTCCAAGTATAACATCACAGCTTTGGGACTGCTTAAAATTGCAGGTCATTGACAAAATGTAATGTGTGGACTTTTTCCTGAGAAAGAAGAAGAGTTTTTCTTTTTCCAGTTGATCTTCTCTCCCCTTGCACAAGAAATGAATGAGCTGGCAAGTTTCAGTTAATTTGGCGGCATGTTTTTGGATTGTTCTCTGTGTTATGTTTTGAAGACTTCAGGACAAATGTCAAACATTTTGTAATGGTTTTTCTCTTCAGGAAATCCTTGGAGGGCCACATGTTGCTGAGCAGCAGTATGATGCAGAGTTTTTCAAGAAGTTCCGAAACCAGAATATTGTTCTTTCAGCTAGAACATATGCTCGGGTACCAAAGTGTTAGAAATATCTGGAAATAGCTATCCTGTCAACTGCCTTCCTTTTATGTAGTAATGTCTGGCCCTCCCTTCAAAAAATTCCATTTTGATTTAGATGTTAACAAAACTGCTGCTTTGACCATCTGGCAACGGTAAAATGAGTGCTTCTTCATATGTTACCCACATCATGCCTTCTTTTCATGTTCACTTGAAGCAGTGTTTGAATACCCAAACATTTTTCTTTCTGTTTTCTTCCTATTCATTTTTATATTGTTTCTGCTGGGCTTTAGTTGTCAAGTATTTATTACATTTTTGTTGTGGATATCCTGCTGATGAACCATACTTTTAGGAGGCTTCCATGATGTCTGTACCTGCACTACTGCACGATGTAGTGAATGCCATTTTGGTACACATGCATCAATACTCGAAATTTGGATAAAATTGTCCCCTCTGTGACTAAGGCTACAATCCAGAGTAACTACGGGACCTTTTACACTGATGTAGTTATGGTGCCACCTGTGAAAAACCTATGGGAATTGCATAGAGCAATTCAGAGTAAGTGCTTTTTATGTCCTCCCATAGTTACTCTGGATTGTAAGGTAAATGGGGATTGAATCCAGAGTCTCTGTGGTCCTAGTCCATCACATTGACCTAAGTGTTATATGACCCCAATTGGTAATGGTTTCCTGCTGGATATCTGTGAAAAATTGTAATCTTGGGTACAGCAAGAATGAAGCATGTTTGCTCCATTAGTTTCTATAACTAAAAAGGCATTTGTCATTAACACTTAGCTTTTATCTGTTTAAAAATATGCAACTTTATCGTCTCTGATTTTAGGATATTAAATGGAATGGTTCAGAAACTGTTTTCTGAATATTAAAAGCTATACTATTTTGTACAGGAGAGCAATGTGAGAGCCCTGGAGATCTTGTTCACATACCATGGATCAGACTTGCTTCCGCATCGGTTGGCAATTCTCTCGAACTTCCCTGAGACCACTTCTCCCCATGAATATTCCTTTTTGCTGCCTGAAGCTTGGTAAGTGCACTCTTGCTGAATAACAATGCAAAACTGCACCCTTTCTTGAAAACCTTAACTTTTCATTTAAAGGAATTACAGTACTATTCCTAATTAACAAATCAGATTAAAAGTAATGAGTATTCAGAAAGAGGGCTAGGAAGGAGAGATAAAGAGATTTAAAGGTGATTTAATCTCCAAGCAATTTTGATCCAGTTCTAGAGGATTGCACCTAATTTAAATGGGCCAGTGCTGTTCAAGTTATGGCTGTTTCTATTTAACATTCTTGTATGATTTGGTTTATCTTAAATTGTTTGCTTGGATTTCCATGTTTTATATTTTAGCACTGTAAGATGGCTTGAGTTTACTTTTGGGGAGCTTTTTGGGGCTCTTCAATCCCTGGCCCAAGTTGAGGGCAGAGGCTTCTCCCTTGTCATACATGCAGTGATACCATGCTGGGCATCATCCACCCATTCTCTTCATCCACCTGGGAAGAATTCTGTTGCCTGGCCTGGAGAGCCTTCCAGTTTGGCTTGAAGGGGCATTGAGGTTATACAACATCCACTTCTTCCTCCCCTCCAGTAAGAGCTAGAAATCTTTCCTTTATTCTAGCCATGGGGAGTCCTGCTAAGCAGGATCCCCATCTGCAGACCTTCCCAGATCCTAGCACACCCTGGCAGGACCCCCGGGGAGTGGAAAATTGCTCCCATTCTTCTGCAGGGGCACAATCTTTATAATTGCTTCACTGCTCCATCTCCTTCCACCATAAAGACTTACAGAGAGTATATATTTCTCTAAGAGCACAATCCTAACCATGTCTACTCAAAAGCAAGCCACATTGTTTTCAATGGGTCTTACTCCCAGGAAAATGACTTTAGGATTGCAGCCTAAGTTTGAGAACCACTGATTTAGCTCAAGAGGGTGGAATGGAATGACCTGCTATATTTACTTATTTACAGTATTTTTATCCCACCTTTTTGTCCCCAGAGGGGCTGAAAGAGAGTTGCACATCTCTTTGCTTATCTTTACCTTGAAGTGATGTTGGGGTTGATTTTTTAATTATGAAGTCTTATTCAATATTCTTTTCAGGAACAAGGTTTCCCAGATGGCTCTCCTCTGCCTGGTCTCTGTAACCTGGGGCAGTGGTAGCAATACAAGTTATAAATGTCTTTTCTTCATTCAACTACTGGTCTCTTAAAGGGAAAGTAGGGTGTAGAAAGGGATCTGTGCATACTGACCATAAGATACCACTCCTCTTATTCAAATAATTTTAGCTGCTTCTTAACCATGGTTAAGAGATCCTCAGTTATGCACATTTCCAGTCTTGGGATCTCCCCTTCTTTTACCTGTCTTTAATAATAAAAATGTTGACAGTAATTATTACAAATCAATGCTCCAATTTAAGCAGATCTTGATTAAATATGTACAGGATGGTTAGCGTTAACCACAGTAAGAAAAATTTCAGGGGAAAGACTGAGCCTAGATATTGAGGCTGGAAGAAAGAACTTGCTCAAAACCAGAAAGAAGTCTGTATTCTTGACACTAGCTATAGCTTTCTTAACATTGTTTCTTTATGGATGATAAAAACATTGCTACATGTATTTGATGAAAAAGTCTGTTTTCAAAATGTCAGTCTTTTGCAAAATTTCATTGCAAAAGATAAAAGCAGGTGCTTTGATGGGAGAGCATCTCACCCTGAAAGGCGTTTGCTCTGCTGAAATTAGAACACCTTTTATTTGAAATTGTTTCATGCTCACATATTAGTTATAGAAAAGGAGCACCTTTCTGGAAGCCTGTAATCGGAAGCGGAAAAACTTCAAAGCCCTTGGCTTAATCACTAAAATGTTAAATGCTTATCTTTAAGATACAGTTTGGAGGCAAACATGAAGTCCTCTTGTATTTCAGTATATTATCATGTTAACAGAAAGAGATTAATGGCTGACTTCAAAAGTGATGATTCAGGGTACAATCCTAACCAATTTAGGTCAACTCAACTCACCCATGTACCCATTCCCATGGTTGTGGGGAGAGGCCAGTGCATGTCTGTGCATTGTCCCCCCCCTCCAGGAATGGCGCAGAAGTGCTTTTTGTGACACTCCCAGGGCAGCACAGGACTTGTGTTTGGGCTTGTGCTGGCTTAAACAGGGTGAAATGCTCAAGCAACCCTGCTCTAGCTAATTGTTGCACATCACACTGTGATTAGAGATGCCAAAACTGGACAGCCAAATCTTGGATTAAAAACATCTGCTTCTTTTCCCCTGCTGGTCAGAATATGATTGTGGACTTTGGGTTTTTCTTTAATCTTATGTCATGCTTTGAAAATATTTTGTTCAGCCTCCGAAGGGTTTGGTGTGTGCAAAAGGTTTAATGTGCTTAAACTGCTTGATCCAAAGAAAACCAGAGCTCTTTAGGTCATCCTGACAGCTTGCTTTTGCCCAAGATACCAGCAGAAAAGAGGAGAAATGTGGTTAGTTCTTGATTGTCCCCTAAACTTGATTTTTAGGTTTGTTACTTACATTCGGGACTCTGATGGCTTACTCATGGTATCTGTAAACTCATTGGTAAAGGGGTTTCTGCTCTACTGAAACATTATTTAAAATCCTAGGGCACCTGTGAACCACTGAGGCAAAAATTGGAATAATTGTGGACCATATGCAAATCCTCTGCATACAAAAAGTACATTTAATTTTGTAATAGATAAGATTTATTGTTTTATAGAAATATTGGTGAGTAGCTGCTTTTGTTTCCAACTGCGGGTGATGTGGTCTCCTCTCTCACAGGTATTCCAAGAGAAGGAGAGCTCATTCAGCCGTTTGTTCTCCACCCTGACTAGTGGTCTGCTGATTGTGGGGAAACATTCATTTGATGAGATGATGAAAGTAATTGAATTATATATTTTTTCTTCTGAGGTCTTTTTAAAAAACATATTATTTTTCAAATAGGGAAACAACAAAGAAAGGAAGAAAACAAGAGAGAAAGAAAGAAAAAAAATAAAAACAGAAAAAATAAACAAATACGTTCTTATCCAAATATATGGCAAGAGCAGATTACCGAATTTACCCTTCTTTGGTCTAAAATAACTTCAATTAATTTCTGTTAAATTACTACTTAAATTTTTTCTTAAACTATAAGGTAACTCAGCAATTCCAACAGACATCAAAAACAGCGATAAAAAGTTATATAACAATTATCTATTCATCAAATCCATAATTAATTTTACTCATCCCCTTTTCTCGCAGAAAGTCCATGAATGGTTTCCAGTTGTCCATAAAAGTTTTTACTGACTTCTCTTTAAGAAAAGTTGTAAGTTTGTCCATTTTGGCAAAGTCCGATCTTAATCCACCATTCTTCAATAGAAGGTATTTCTGGAACTTTCCAATATTTAGCATATAAAATCCTTGCAGCTGCTGTCATGAATAAAAACATAATTTCAAAATTTTTATGGCTTGAATAGTCTAATGTTCTCAATAGAAATGCTTCTAATTTCATTTCAATATTCACATTAAATATTAACTGTAATTGTTGATGAATCAAAACCCAATTTTTTTCATCTTAGGTCCTTCATGTTTATTACCCTTCCAACATTTATTTGAGGACTTCTTAGACATTTTTGCTAATTTGTCTGGTGTTAAATACCATCTATACATCATTTTATGAAAACTTCTCTTTAATGCTCACATTTAATGTACGTTTTAATCTTTTAACCCATAAATCCTCTCGTTGTTTCATCAGTATTACATGGCCCACATTTTTCTCCCATTGTATCATACAATCGTTATGTTCTTCTGATTCATATTTTCATAATAACTTATAAATCCTGGTAATAACATGTTTTTCTTCTACGCATAATTGACTCTCTAGTAAAGATCTTCAAAACCGTACATTTTCTTATCCATTTTAAATCTCCCCAAAAGCTGTCTATATTGAAAACACTGGCATCTATTCCTTCTTCTGAAAATCCTTCTGAGATCTTGTGGAACAGGTACGATATAGGTTAATGCTATATGAATAGAATTATCTGTTTTTGCTGCAGTTCTAGAATTCTTTATTCCCAAGTTGCTGGGATGTCAAAAGTTTCTGCCTCTACACAGTTGAACAGGAAGGCAAATTTTTTTAAAAATAGCCTCATTATAGAGAATTGTGTATGGCTGGTCGCCATATCTTCAAAGGTGTTCTGGCTACTTGTGTAGTTCTCTTCTCTTAAATTTGAACCAGGCTTGTGCAGATCCTTTCCTATGTGGTAGGAATCTTTGTATGATGGTAGAGAAGGGGTATTCCTTTCCTTCTCTTCATCATACAGCATTGCTCCACATGGTTGTCCAATTAGCTGATCTCTTTCTTTCATGGCTCTTTTCATCACTGAACAGAGGACTGTTGCGACCTGGGGAAGATCTGAACCAGCCAGTAGTTTTTTAACGTTTGCAGCAATTGTCTGATATTTTTTGGAAGGCAGTTTATTTCCATTAGAGTGGACTGATCAGCCTCTGTACTTTGTGTTGCAGTTTGGTATTCAGCATATCAGAAGTTATAATACTAATGTGACTCTTGCTACTTCCTAAAATTATTCTTTTTCGCTGCCTCCCTTTTTTCCAAAGAGAATGGAGAAAGTATGTGATTGAAAGAGAACTCATTCTTCAATGGACCATTCTTAACAGGAAATTAGTGTTATCAACTAATATGCTTTCAGTGTCTGACATGAAAGCATAATGCAGTATCAAGCACCACAATAGTAGTAATTGAGATAGCAGTAATGAGGGAGGTCACTTCTGAATATGACCTGTTTTGGTAGGCTCAGATTCAATACCTAGAGGTGCTTAATTATTTTACTAGTAGAATGTGTTCCATTCAAGCCACTGACATGTTGTTGCATGATTCATTTCCTTAAACCTAAAGGGCATAAAATGCATCAAAGTACTCTATAGGGCTCATACATGGAAGTTTGTGCAGTTGTCCTCATTTTGGGGTTGTGCTCTGTATGTTCATCTTAAATTTGCATTGTTTGCAGAGTACTATCATGCACGTAACACTCGAGAGATAAATTTAAAAGTATTGAATAACAAAGCATTGTCACCAATGAGCAGGTGTATCACAAGCAGAGCTGTGTGTTGATTCTAGAGTTTCTGGATCAAGGTGGTAGCTGTTCAGTTGAAACCAAAGATGCTTAATTATACGGTATACTGAGATACAGTCTTGGTAATTGCAAGGGTTGTGTTCCAGAATGCCCCACGGATTCAGAAATCCATGTATAATGGATTCCACATATAAACTGTGTTTTTTAAAAACACGTCACAAGATTCACAGTTTCTGCCTTTGCATCGTTAAACCACTTTGTTTACCAACCTCAACGTCTATTTTGTACCAGGATGGTGTAGTGGTTAGGGAGCAGGACTGATACCTGGAAGATCCAGGTTCAAATCCTTCCTTGACCATGAAGCTTCCTGGGTGACCCACTCACTCTCAGCCTCAACCTATCTCATATGATTTTTTTTAGAAAGCAGGAGGGGAGGAACTAAAGCTTTCAAAGCTGCCATGATCATTTGTGTTGGGTGGGGAATATTTCCCACAAATAAATATTTTAAAAGACGAAAGACCTACTTCTGGGTTGCATGGAGGTTTCTGGCTCTTCCCAGGCTTATTCTAAGTCAAAACCATAGATGTTTGACCCATGATCCCACGGTCCCACTGTGTTTTATACCAGACAAGAACTGTTTTGGGAACAGAAAGGGAAAAATAGAATTGGGATTGCAGTACCAATTGGAATAATTAAAAGACCATAGGTAAGGCAAATTGGGAGTCTGCCACATCTTTCTGGCTTGAAAACTGAGCACAATTTTTGGGAGAAGCAGGGCTATTGATGATGGGAGAAGTGAAAGATTTTCCTTTCTTGGAAAGAGGGTGGTAGGTTTCTTGATAACAGCTGGGCTAGGACCATGAGGTATAGCAAGTAATAAGAGGAGGCTGGCATAGGTAGATTTTTAAAAATATTCCTTCTGTTCTATGGTTGATGCTGCTGACATCCCACTAGTATGGAATGAAAGTGTTTAGGCTGGAGAAGTTATGAGTAAGCCAGCAAGGGAACCATTGTTTTAATGTTACTAGTCTTGTGGAAATGCACCTATATGTGTATGACAGAGATTTTGTCTGTAGTTATCAATGCAAGTTTCAGGAGATGTGTATTTATACAATGTAGCTGTCACATTTCTTTGTTTTAGACAAAGGTTGAAAAACCTGCCTGATTTCATCAAACTGTTTTCTGGACCTATATCACCTATTTTGGTACAATTTACTTTGCAGTGTTCCTGAATGAGACTTAAGAAAGAAGTATTGGAGACTCCACAACTTCTGCAACTTCAAAAGTAAAAGTGGGCTGCTACCTTTTCTTTTGAAAGTTCTGCCTTCCTGAAAGCTCTATGATTGGGAAACAGCAGAAAATTTAGTGGGGCCCTCATTCAGAAAAAAACAACCCATGTCTCCGGTGATGGGATTCAAAGAAATTAACAACCGGTTCAGTGACCATCTGGCAGCCACTTTTAAATGGCTATTTTAAAACTTTTTATGTCCTATCTCTCATTAACAACCGGTTCTATAGAGTAGGTACAAACCTGCTGGAGCCCACCACTGCATGTCTCCAGTAAACTAGAAAACTGCAGTTATATCAGTGTGTATGGTGTAGATTCATGCCACCCTACCAGCTCAAAAGTGTGTAAATGCAAGTAGACGAATAGGTACCATGTTGGTGAGAAGGTAACAGCATTTCCTGTGCCTTTGGCATTCAGTAATGGCCATCTCCACATGACCATGTAGATATCTTTGGACAATGCTGGCTCTTCAGCCCCTTGGAATCAGTCATGACTGGCAGGGCGTCCTGTGGGGGATACCTTAAGGTGTAGGTGGAGTGTTTGGCTTCAACAAACCTGATCACATCCTCTTCTTTTGGGATGAGAGATACTTTCTGGTAGGGGAAAATCTCCTCCTGGTTTTGCTGGATAGGAGTTGCAAAAAAAAAACATTAAAAAAACATGTTTTGGGAAAAGAAAGATAAAACTGTTGTGTTGTGAAAATGCAGAGATCAGTGCTGACTCTTTGCAGACAGCTTGGAGAGGAAAAAGAGAAGGTGCTTCTCTGTTGCATCAGATTGTGCTCACTATTCATTTTAGTTCTGGTGATGAGGAATGGACTTGTTTTGGACTGTGCTGTAGCACAAATATAGCCTGGTATATGGGTTGATTAAAAAAATGAAGAACTTACCCATGGTTAGAGAGTTGAGGGATGGAGAAAGGAGTATTTTAATTCAGGGCTACCTTGTACTTTTTATTGTTCAGAAACTCAGGCTTGTGAAGAGACCGTTTCTATCTGTTCTATACGCTTTTCTCCTTAACTCTCTGGAGAAAGGGGGAAGAACTATGTGATTGGAGACATTTTTAGAACATTCCTGTTTGAATTGATTGAACATTATTTTACCTTGGGGTGTAGGGAGCATGCTTTGGAGGCAGTTTGTGCATGTGTTTGGAGCAGAGATGCTTTGAGAGACACAACATGCTTGATTGGTAAAATAAGAACATATTTGTGGACCCTTGTGCAGTGTGTTGTACTTGTGATGGCTCAAAATCACATTCTGATTTTCCATTTGGTTCCCCCTCCCAAACAATATGAACTCTTTAAAAGTTATCGGGCTTTAAAAGATTATTAACCTTCTGTAGAAAGTGGCATTTCCCAGTTTAAATTATCAGATTTTTATTAGATTTTTTTATTGTCCAATTCACACCATGATAGCTTCTTGCTTCTATTGTGTCAGAGTCTTTTAAAGTTAGTTTATAGGGCCCTTTTTATGGTGTATTTTTAGATCTCAAATGCAGTATTGTTACATATGAGAGCACTGGTGTGCAGTTTTGGATAGAGAAAGCAGATTATAGCAGCTCAGCCGACTTTGTCAGCCTTGCGAAAAGCATAATGTGATTTCCTTTTCTCCTATAAAAGTGGAAAGCTGATTAGACAACCTAATCAAAATCTAACTCATGAATGTGTGCTTCATTCTGCAGAGGCTTTTGAAGTAATATGGCACATAAAATGCACTTTGGCGTTCATACTGCTCAGGCAGCAAGGGGATGTTTTCATGCCTCCTTTTTTTTACTACAGTTCTTTTCTAATGAAGGCCCTTGAAACTTGAGTGCAGTATGAAAGTTTCCTGGCTGACTCCTTAAAATATTATATATTTAGGATCATATGGAGCTGTGTTATGAGGAATCAGACAGTTGGCTCATCTGAGTTGGTTTGGCAGTTTCTTCCCATACCCCTCATGTTAAAGAATATCACTTAATGTAAGAATACTGTCTCATGTATTGAGGTGTTGTCCTTTGCTACCATCAAAAGGACTACCAATATGGAAAAAATATTCTTTTTTTCCTAGCTGAATTTTATTTCAGACCATGATTGTTCTCGATAAATCAAAAGAATTTCACATGCAAAAAGAGTGGTGCAACAGAAGAAAAGGGTTGACAGCAAGTGAAACACAATGGTTTTGCAAAGTGTACTTGCCTCTCAGTACAAATTCAAAATCTGCTGATATTTCAGTTTTTGTCTGAAAAAACTGAAATATCAATATTTGGCTTCTGTCAACCTGTTGCCACTATCTGTATTACTACCTCCATCTCAATTTTTATCTTGATAAAAACTGTATTTGCCGGCTCTCTGGCATCACCAGAAGGCAGCATTGTTATCTAGATAAATGGTGATTTTCCTTCTGCCACCCTTAATCCATTCTCTCTCAAACACAGAACAGAAGAAGGTGGTACGGGGTTTAGCTATGGAGACACAAGGATTGCTATTTTTCTTTAAAATAGCAACAGTTGGAATTTTTGGTTTTTGTGAGAAGTATTGCAGTTTCAATTGTAGAAGTAAACTCTTTGGAAAATTATGTCCTTCATCAGCATTAGAAATGTACATAGCCAAAGCTTTGTAAATTCCTTTGGGTTGTTTTTCTTTTTAATGCATTAAATGAAATATAGCTGTGTTATGGCCAACTTATCAATCTAACCAAAGGCAAGAGTTTCAGATAAATGACTCCCTTAACCGTTGTAACTTAGCTGAACAGCACATTACAGTTGCAGTTAAACAAATCCCTCAAATTTACATTCAAGATGGCATATTTATGCTTTCCTTCATTGAAATGCCCCCAAATTTCTTTCTTGGGCAGAATATTTTTCCATGCTTGGTCTCATCTTGATATGAGACCATGCTTCTTGTGAAGGCTGAATTAAATCCATGCAGCTAATTATGGAGAAAAGAATGAACAGAAGCAGTGACAGCAGAGCACAGCTGCTTAAATTGGCCTTAAATGGTGTTGGCAAAAGCCACACCATAGTTTTGTCACTGTGTGGAAGCCTTTGTCCCTATTACTTTGAGCACAGCAATGTAAGTACAACAGTGGAGTAGTCTTAGAGTATTGCCATTCTGAGAGTATCTGTATTCTTCAGAAGAAGGTGCAGAGTTTTCTGTTTCCTATTTGCGAATGTCTGCTACCTGCTGGTGATGCTACTACACCCCACATATCCAACTGATCTGTCCGCTGCCTTTACACTATGGGACTCCATAAAACACAATTTTATGAAATGCAGAGTAAAAAAATCAGGTTGTGGAAAAAAAAAAACCAGTTCAGTGGAAATGGGTGGTGGAAACTCCCCCCCCACCCAAGAAAGTTAAAGTATATCCTTATCTACACAGCACAAAATACCTGTGTTTTTAATTTTGTCTGCATTTTCAAATGAAATGGAATTCAAAAGCCTGTGGCTGGAAACGTGTTCTGTTCAATTGGTAGCAGCTTACTTTCTTCATCTTTCCCCTATGGGTATATTCCCATTTACATAGAAGGGCCTGTTTCCCCCCTCATATTTCTCCAGCGTGAAATGATGTTGCCTGAAAGTATTCAGATACCTTACTCTGTAATTAAAGGTCCCTTTCTTCTTAAATGCCATATTTGACTGACCTTTTTCTTTTGCATAAATCTTCCCTGAGAAGAGAGTTCGTTTTCAAGGGGCCTGATGGGATAGTTTGCACAGGAAAGGTTTTCTTTTAGCCTTTGGTCACCACGGCTGACAATCTCATCCGAGAGTGTTTTAAATAGAGAATTTAAAGGCAGAATTTCATTTCTCACCCCTTCAAGCCCCAATAATGCATTTAATCTCCAGGATGTGCTGCTTAAGAAAAAGGTAGAAACCAAACTTTATGAATGGTACGTATACATGGTTGTCTGATCACTTTCTCATCGTCAAAAGGGGAGGTATTGAATGAAGAGACTACAAAATAAAGGCTTCTCAAACTGAATTTTTTAGTTTGTTGGTCTCTCAAACTGTATTGGGTCTCTGCTTCAGAAAGCTTTCTCAAAATGAAAGGGAATTTGTTGGGCCTTCCAAATGTGAGGTCTTCCAAAATGTATGGGAGGAAGGAGTGAACTTTAAAAGACAGTATAGAGTTCATTTAATATGCAACTTCTTATTGAGCTGCCTCCAGAGTAAGGAAAGATGTCCCCCACAGATTGTCCTGATAGCCATGACCAACTGTAGAGTGTGGTGCTCCTTCCTTTTTCAAGGCCAAAGAGCCAGTGTTGTCTAAAGATGTCTCTATGATCATGTGGCTGGAATGACTAAATGCACACAGAATGCTGTTACCTTCTCACTGAAATGATACCTATTTAATTACTTGCATTTCCATGCTTTCAAACCATCAGGAGCTGGGCAAGAGACAGTAGCTCACTCTGTCTTGCGGTACTCGAGTCTTGAACCACTGATCTGCTGACTTTCAGGTCAATAAGCACATTGTCGTAACCACTGAGCCACTGCAGTTCTATGTACAGAATACTATTATCAAAGGAAAAAATGGCTTGGAGTGCAGTCCTATTCAGTTCTGTTGAGTCCCAGTGGACTTTCTTCCAGCTGAGCATGAATAGGATTACAGCCATAATGCTCTAGCTTCTTTGCTCCTCTTCCCTTTATCACACAAATGTGGCTGAAAGGTTCTTCCAGTCTTCATTTTGGACTTTGTTCTTAGCAGCTTAAAAGTTGCATTACGAAGCATAGTTATTTTAAGTATATTCTGCTTCCAAACTCAGCATTTGCTCTTCAGTAAATACTGTTAGGATTGAGCTGTTAGTTTAATTAGTGCATCACTGTCTTCAGCATATTTAGGCGCCCCAACTTTATGATGGTTCATTTTCTGATGATCAGCTCTTTCAACACCTTTCAGTTATACCCAGAACTCATTCATTCAACATGCTCCACTCTTTCAGCCTCTCTCTACTTGTCTAAAGTCTAAAATTGCCTTCCCCCATGTTGATTTGCATGTGACATGGTGATTAAACTGTTTTTTTCAGTTTGTTTTTCCTGTAATTTCAGCATTGATCCTGGGAGCTATATGTGCTTGGCACTCTGTTGAGCAATAGTGTTACCATTGCTAGTTTGGTGGAGAGATAAATTTATATTCCAGCCCTTGCTGCAGCATTAATGCAGTATAACTGGATTGTTTTCAGTACTGGGAAGGAGAAGGAGGATTACCAAAAACACTTCAGCTTTTACCAGCTTAAAAAAAATTCTATTTGTAACTAGAATAACATACTATTATTAAAATATCAGTTTTTTGTGTGTCTGCACAATAATAGCTGTCAAATCCATGTCACACTTGGAGCTTCTCTACAGAGGCAAAACTATTTTTCCTTTTTGACAGATCTGAAAATAAATTAGCATGACTTGACTGTACGGGACCACATAGCGCTTCATTTCTCAGAAAGTGATATTGTTTAGAATTAAAATTGTAAGTAAGAATTGCAATCCAAAGTGTAGTTTTTATTTTTAAAAGAATCATCATGGTGGCGGATGCACAGAATGCATGAAGGCATTGTGAAAACTGTATGCTAGCAACAATAAAAAATATAGCTTACATTCAAGAGCAGTGGTTCTCAAACCTTTTGGCACTGGAACCCACTTTTTAAATGACAACCTGTTTGGATCAAGTGGCAGAAAATTTTGGACAACCCTCCATAGAAAAAAATAAATTAAGTACAGTATATAGGTATATTAAAAGTTTACAATAAGTGTAAGTTTAATAAGTTGGTGAAAATAAAGAACCATTCTGTAATAAAGGATAAAGAAAAATAAAGAAATCCTCCTAAAATAAAGAAGCAGGAGTTGATGTGTTTTTTTAACCACCAAATATTCCAGTGGCTGCAATTCTGTCCACACTTACCCAGGAATAAACTCATTGGCTGTCATTGTTTAAAAGCATATACATATTGGCCTGTTAAAAGTATAAATCTGTCACATTTCTCCAAATGCAGTCATATATCATGGCAGAATAAAGTTAATATATTAAAAATAAAATACACATTGGAATTAATGGGGATCCATCTGAAATTGGCTCACATACCACCTTGTCCAGTGACTTAAAGTTGTGATTAGGGCACCCTTAAGAAAAGGTCACAACTTCATTTCAGGTGGGTATCAAAAAGCTTGGGACCACTGTCTTGGAATGGGGCACTCAAGCTACAATCCATACTTTCCTGAGAGTAACCCTACCAACCAGAGTATCTACGGGAATACGTAAGAGGCACTTACCCTGGATTGCTCTATGCATTTCCCATAGGTGGCACCATAACTATGTCGGTGTAAAAGGTCCTGTAGTTACTCTGGATTGTAGCCTATGGCTACAATCCTAAAGACACTTTACTGGGAGTAAGACCCATTGAACACAATGGGGCTTCCTTTTGAGTAGACATGGTTAGGATTGTGCTATAAGTCTCATTGAAAATAATGAGACTTACTTCTGAGTAGACATGGAGTATCTATATCATCCCAGTTTTGTCACTTTCTGTTGGATGTCCCTTCTGGCCTTGATGTCACTTCCACATTGATAACATCACTTTTGGGGGTCCCAGACAGATTGTCATTCTTAGAAGGGGTCCTGGGCTGAAAAGATCAGAACCACTGACCTCAAGGGTCCCAATCCATTATTTGAGAGATATTGTTCTAGAGATTTTGCAAGTGTATTCCTACAGTCACCCTTATTGCTGGATTCTGAAGCTGGGCTCAGCAGAAGGAGTTTGCAGTATCTTTTTAGAAAATAATGAGGGCCGATTTGTAAAGTCAGCGAATGTTCCTAGAGCTGTATTTTGGAATCATAGGTAGGAGTTTGTGGGTAGAGATACTCTGCAAATGGATCCCTATTGTGTAGGGGGAAACAGGTTTTTGTGTGTAGGTGTTCCTTTTCATGCAGTCTCCTACATGTAGCCTGAAGTGATAAGCTCCAACAATAGTTTTCTCTTGTGAAACGCTGTTTGAGAAGACTGGGCAAATGTTATTTGAAACATTTCTTTTTATACTATTGAGATTTTGACATTGAGCTTTAAAGTTGTTGCAGTGCCAGAATTCTAGTTCCCACACTTTTTTCCTATTTTTGGCTGCTACACACGTTGTCCAAAGAAAGCATGCATATAGTGGGTGCGTTTCACCTAGTGGGTGCATGCACCTACATATACAGTGGTGCCTTGGTTTATGAGCATAATTTATTCCAGAAGCATACTTGTAATCCAAAATGCTTGTAATCCAAAGTGGATTTTTCCTTAGGAAATAATGGAGACGATTGCTTCACTCCTACTTCATTGCATCTCACTTCCTGCCTTTGTAATACCTTCTCAGCACTGTAACCAAATATTTATAGGAGAACAGAAAAGGTACATGAGAACCAGCGATAGTGAAAACTACTGTATTTTAGCATAATTACTAAGAACCTGAGCCGGACTGGGACACTATCTCCAGGTCCCTTAAGGGGAACATCAGATGTTTCTCTCTTCACATGCTGGTGCTCTAGTCCAGTGGCAGTCATTAACCCTTTTCATTCCTGTTAAGTCAGTGGTTCTCAAACTAGGGTGTTGTCACACCTCAGCAAGAGTGCCCTGGGCACTTCACTCCCCAGAGGCAGGGAGGGGGAAGGCAGTGATGTAATTGCCAGGGGCGTAAGGAGGACTCCAGCCTGCAGCAGCGTTTCAGGGGTTTGGGGATCCAGAGGGAGAGATCCCTCTGCAGCAGCGTTTCAGGGGTTTGGGGATCCGTGTTGCAGAGAGAGTCAAAGTTGCAATTGCAACCCACTTCTGGTTTGCAAAAGTTGGGAAAACTTTTCTGACAGATGTCCTGCTTACCCCATTGTCGATTCAAGATTCAATGTCTGCAGATAGTTTTTACTAATGTTTTTACATTAGTTGCGGCAGATAGTTTTTACAATGGTGTGGTTTGTTTTAGAGCTGAACAATGATTTCAAATTTCCTTAGGCCAGGGCTAACTTTTAAGTCCACAAAGGATGCACAAAAATACTGTGTTTAATCTCTCACCTTTATCAGCCAAATTTTGTCTAACAAAATCAGGCTGAGCTTTCGATGTGATGTTGCATTAGATTTGAGTAAATATGATATGATAATAAATATTGGTCAGATTTAGTTTAACAGTTTACTATTATTGTAATAAAAATGTAACATAAACCCATGTATAAAGTTGTGCAATTAAGTAAAAATCACAACATAACATGAACTTATTGTCATATTATAATTATCATATAACTGATTGGTGAAAGCAGTAAAATTCAATTTTCCACCTGCTTTGCAGCTGCACATTACAACAGACAGTAAATTGTTTTAAAAAATAAATCTCAGGGGTTTTAAAATTGTTGTGTGCCAATTTTGATGATGATTTGATGATGCCACTAGTAATTAGTAAATACGGATAATTCCAATTCCAGGCAACTTACTATCTAGGACCTTGAGAATTTTGCCAGTTTCTTTTTTACTTGAAAAGCATCAGATAACAACAATGACAAATATTCATGATGAAGCATGTTTTGAATCTTGAGAGTGAGGTTTTTTTCCTCACTTTCACGTTTTTCAGGTATACTTAGGGCACAATCCAGCGTAACTATGTGCACATGTAAGAGACATTATTGCATATTGCAATTGTATATTGCAATCCAGAGTAACTTGTTCTTACACCAGCGCAAGGACTCCCTGTAGTTACTCTGGATTTCACCCTTAATCTAATATTTCATATGCTCCCTACTTGGTACTTTAGAATATTGTGCTTAATTTTAGTAGCAAAATTCTTGTGCAGGGCACAGATATAAATACCTGGTTTACTTGAAGCTTCAGGCCCTCAACTGCAGACTATAAAATGAAATCTTTAAAGGAATGAGGAGAAGAAGATGCTGTGAATGGTTCATTTTACAGAACTTGGGTTGTTTGTAGGTGGGCCAATTCTGGTTCCTGGCATTCACTGACATAAAAGGATAACATGCTGTAGAATTGGAAGTTTAGCTTGAGCAAGTGGTTCCTTGCCTTCATTAAAAGATAAGAAAATTCCAAGAGCTTCATTCCAACTAAAAAGACAGCCAATGATATTATGAAACATTTTAATGGAAAAAAGAACATTGTTTAAGCAGTCTGAATGTGTAGAAGCGTCCAATCCTATCCAACTTTCAATGCTAATATGATGGGCCAATAGCGCAAGTTCTGCATCATGCTATGAGGGATGGGCACTCATCAAGAACTTATCCAGGTAAGGCATATGTCATTTACCTTGGGCTTGCAATCATCACTACAGTGCTTGGAACTACAATAAATCACAAAGTTGTAGACAGTCAGAAAGTTTGTTTGACTGGCATACATCTGTTCTGGCGACAGCACTGGCTGCTGGCTTATATTTGGGCCCAATTCAGGGCACGCATTTTTACCTTTAAAGCCCTAAATAGCTTGTGGTTAGTGTATATTCCATATAGTCTTGTCCACCATTTTAGGGCATCCACCCTCAAGACAATATTAATTTCATTTGTGGTTCTTGTATTTATGTACATGGCAGCATGTGAGCATCTGCATACATTGTGGTGCGTAGATTAGTTAGGCCGGCATAAGTCCTGTGCTGGGCTGGGGGTGTTGCAATAGTGTCATAAGGCTCTTCTGTGCCGTTCCTGGAAGGGTTAGTCCAGTGCACAGATATGTGCTAGCCTCCCCACACCACCACAGGAATGGGGAGCAAGTGAGTTATGCTGGCCTAAATTGGTTAGAATTTTACCCTCATAGTTTTAGAATAAAACAAGATTTGTCAACATGCATCATTGCCACTGGAAACTACAGTGATATATGTATACTTGTCCTAGATTTATTTTTTGTTATCAGCTACTGTGAGGGCTTGTGTTGTTGAGAAGCAGTCTTAGGCTTGTTGATTAATAGTAAACGAAGATGCTCCAACTTAAATTTCTAAGACCTAAATGGATTTGTCATGCTTTGGCAATTTTACAATAATGCTCGACAAGTACTTAACATCCATCTTTCAGCCAGTTTGTGTTGAAAGTACTGCCAGCCGCTATCTCTTATACTCAGGCAGTATGGAGTAAAGCATGAGTTGTCCAAGAAGTAAGTGCAAAAAAACACATTTGCGGAAGGATTAAAACTGTTAGTAGAACTAAATGTTTGGGATTAACTCAACAATGTTGCATATTATGGTATGCGCAACTTGTAAAAATGAACCCTGTGATTTGTATGGGTCTGAAGTAGGTCAGACTATAATTGCTATGAAGGATTCATTGGACACACATAACTGAGATGGCATTAGATCAGTCCTACAGGACCTAGATATTTGTTGCTGCTTTGTGCCAAATTAGGAAATTCCTCCCTATGTCATTAGGAGGCCTAAATGATGTCTACCCACTTGTCGCTTCTCAGTACCCCAAAAACTGCAATCCTAATAAGTGGGAAATTGAACATTGTTTATGTATGGTCATGACCCAGCTACAAAGCATTTATGTAATTTTGTGCATGAGCTGTGACATGTCAAAGTTGTATGACAACTTTGCCCTTTACCATATCAGAACCTAATATATCACAAATTCATTTTGAAACTCTTCTCACATTTGAATAAGAATGCTAGCTAAAAAAAGTAGTGGGAAAATGCCTGGTGTGTGTGAATCAGGCCACTTTTCATACTGCTGTCAAAAGTCCAATGGAGCATCACACTATCACACTGATAGTTTGTGATATTTTCTTTGGAAAATTGCACACCAGCTGCACCTTGCTTAGAGATCCTTTTCAGAATTTGAAGTGCCACATCCTGGGAGTTTCCTTGCTAGGAGATTCAGAACCAGGTACAGACATGTCTTTTGGCCTATGCTTTCCTCACCAATTTAATTCATAATGCCATCAAGACAGTGACATACCTAGTTCATTTGGCACCCTGGGCACACAATTTTTTTTGTACATCACCATATGTCAAAATTATTTAATTATTATTTTATTATTATTATTATTGTATAATTAATTTGATATTAACTAGTACTTTCATATTTTAAAATCATTTTACCAATTAAACCTCTGTTTTATTTATTGGGGGGAGGCTGACTTCTGGAGCACTAGTTCTCCCAGGCCCAGGACCCCTAGGGACACCACTGCATCAAGAGCTCTATGCTTGTTGGGACACAGGTTTTCTGAGCAGTTTAGAAGTCTTTAGGACTTATGCTTCCAAAGATGTTTCTCTTGTTCCTCAAGCCCAAAACTTTGTTTTGATATGTTCTTAATATAAATTGTAAACCTCATAGTGCTTATGAGTTTTTGTGAGTTTGATGGCTTATGGTTGACTTAACATACCTATACACTTATTAATTTTGTCACATTATTATCAACTCTGTGTTAGCTTAGGCAAGAGAGTGCTTTTAAAAGCTGAATTTTAGAAAATTCCAAGCAGCCTATAATCCTGCAGGCATCTTGGCCACAAGACACATAGAAGGATTTCAATGCCTCAAGGATACACAGTATGTTCCAGGTCTTGGCTGAGTAGACCTATTTCTCTTTGATTTTAAAAGGTCTTGGCACAGTTGATGGTGTCCTGGGGCTTAGAGAAAATTAAGCATATTTCAGTGTAAGTTATGATCATTGAGTTAAAATGTTAAAACAGACTTTGAGCCCACATCACATCAAAGATGTTGCCAAACATGAGGGTTTCTTAAAACTTCCAGTAACTTATTGGAAAGCCCTTTTTAGTTCCCAGTGCATCTAGAAACTCTTTTCTTCAGCAGATTAGTAATATAGGTTGAACCTCGGCATCCAAGAGGTATAGTTCCAAGAACCTCCATGGATACCAGCTTTCAGATTAAACAAAGCTATTTTTTACCATGGTGAGCAATGCATCAGTTTCCCTTTCTTAGGCTTAAAACAGCTTCAGCTAGAAGGCAGATGCTTCTAAATCAGGGGTCAGGGAACATTTTTACCCTTTACCCCAAAATATATTTAGATATGCTGACGTCACCCCCTTGATTTGAAAGGAAAGAAATCATATATTATTAATATAGGGCTTTGTGTCAGGTCCTTGTACACTACAGTACTGAAACGCACACAGCCGGGCAATATATATATAGAATCTATATATAGAATCTATATGCAGTGAAATGAAATTCCTGGGGGTAATGGATGGTCACACTGCTGAGACACAGCTGGGCATGCATGTAGATTCATATGCATGCCCGGCTGTGTCCTGGTAGCGCGACTGTCCATTACCCCCAGGAATTTCATTTTTACCCCATTTGGCGTAATTTGTTCCCTGACCACTGTTCTAAATCAATGCAATGTAACTGGGAAGTATTTACATATCAGTTTACATTCATGGGGGTGGGGAAGGATCTGCCTCCCAGCTGAAAAGAAAATGAAGCTGAAGATTTTCTGAAATCTTTCTCAACCCAGAAACGAAGATTAGTTACTTGCTTAGTTTCCTTGGTAAGCAGTGTGTTTTTAAGTCATTAACTGCTGCTTAAATGATTATCTTTTAATTTAAAAAGTCAACCTCATTCACGTTGATAAAATCACTGGTTAATAAACCCACTGATAATTAGAATATACTGCTGTATAAATTCTTCTACTGAGGAAAAGGCACCAAATATATCACCAGGCGTCCTATGCCTTCTTTATCAGATCCGGGAAGCTGAATGTGAAACTGACATATTTTAGTTTGAGCCCTTATGGATCATAACTTGGCTTAAGGCCTAGGATGTCCTGTATTATCAGTATAGCTAACATATGGATGGTTTGTTTTTGTGTATTTGCCTTGTAAGAAAAGAAGATTTGTTAAATTCAATAGTATAACAGTATTATTGAACTAGTCATAAAATGCATGACACTCCTCAAAAGAACAGAAAACTTATCTAAATGGGTCACACCCTTGTCTGTCTTCCGTGTAAAGTCAAGTCTTTTTTTATAGCAGGATTTTTATGGCTTAAAATCCTTGACAAATGTGGTGAAATGATTTTTCAAAACCACAAGTAATCAGTCTTGTACTAACTTTTCTTCTCGTGAATATGTATTTTAGTTAGAAAGCACAAAGTCTATTTGCAGATAATTTTTTTATTACCACAGGAAATATTTTATCCTGGATGCCTGCAGCTTAGAAAGCCACATCTAACATAATTGAGAAAATCAGTGCAGCAAGGATGCCTTGACTTGGTGGAAGAATTTGTTCATAAGTTAAACAAAATCCTATTACTTCAAAGAATCTACAGCTGTCATTTTGTCTCTTGTTATTAATTTCAAGGATTTGCAGCCATGAAGTAGAAATCGTACTCTGAAAGTGATAATTTAAGTGCATTCTTAAGCTAAAATGGGTACACACGTACAACATAACTGCTGTTCTATATATCCAAATACGTACAGTATATCTAAAGAGATCATTCAGTTTGTTGTTGATTTTTATGGCAAGGTGCAATCCTTGGCAAACATGAATTTCTTCTTCCTCTTCTAAGGAATCTATCTTCCTCCTTGTCTCCTGGTATAGTCAGAATGGACTATCCTGCCGTTTAAAACCAGGATTGGTGGCTTGACATGTTGGTAGCGTATAGTTCAATGCCATATTTTCTGAGGACTTTGGCTGATTCATTCTTTAAAACCCATTCTGCATGGATGGAGAGAAGGTGATGGTGGGGAGACAATCACTGAGAATGAACTGCTGAGTACTGTTGTACTGAGAATGAGCTTCCTATACTGAATTTCTGGTTGGGAACTGCTGCTCTATGTGTGCATTGCCCTCTATCTCTTCACCTCTAACTTTAAAAAAAACACATGCTAGTTTTCTTTAGTGCGTAAAAGGCTAAAGATTGGATGTACGCAACTTGTGATCCACCAAGTAAAATGCTTGCTTTTCCTTTGCTCGGTAGTTAAAGACTTTGCACATTGTCTGGAAAATCAGGGCTCAGACAGGATGTTGTATTTAACTTGAGAATTGCTTTTGGCTTTGTCAGAAATGGTCTTTAGTTGGGCTGGTCTGTCCCAGGCTGCTTTGTCCAAACTAATGCATAGGAAGATGATAAAGTACCCTGCAGTATATCCTTTTTGTACAGATGGCATGGGATGACTTCACGATATAGAAAAGAGTTTAGATAAACAGGAATGGAGTCTGTATAAGGAGAAGGTGCTTCAGAAGGAATGTGAATTCTGTAAGTTTTTATTGGTAGGGGTTTGGTTGCCCTTTGAAGATGTTTCTCTTCATATAGCATCTCTTTGCCTGGATATAAGTAACTTAGGTTTGATGATGCCATCACATTATCCTACTGGAGGAATGGAGACCATCTGGTAATGCCATCCCACTGTTTTACTGAGATAGGTTTGGATGCCCAATTCCACAAACATACAAGGCTGGATGTAATGGAGGACTACTACTATAGTATAGTATAAAGGACAGATTACTGTAGAAAAAATTTAAAACTTTCTAAAAGGCCAAACCGGCACAAACGCTTCTGAGAAATTAGGAATGTCCAAAATACAGTGAAAAGTGGGCAAAAAAATAGAGGGTAAGAAGGACATTCATCACAGCTACATACAAGGGTTGCTTTTGTTTAATCTTGATAATTCTTTAAGGTTTAACCTGCTTTTGATATCATTATGGATCTGTTTGTATTTCTGAATGATGGAGATATAATTATGTACAGCTATATATGACAATCACCTTGTGTACCTTTTATTTTGGAGGTGGAAAAATTGTATATTCCATAATTAAATAAGGCTATAGTAAATTAAAAACAAAATACATGTATGCATGCGCATGTGCGCACATGTGCAAATACAGAGGCCCCTAGAAGGATGAAAGGACCAGGGCAATGGAAGATGCTATAACTTCGCAACTCAATCTATATTTTGCTTTTAAAGAGTAGATTTTTTTCATACACTGTGCAGTAACTACAAAAAAGATGGACTGAAGATTCTTCCTTGGAATGAACAGAAGCACAGAGAAGAAGACTGGTGTGAGAGGCCCCCATGCAAGTAAGTAAATATATACTTGTGCATCTTAATCCACTCGGGGCTAGATCAAAAGAGTCCAACTTGGTATGGGAGTATAGGAATGCTTATCATGTATAGGAGTGCTTATCTTTTAGAAAAGGAAGGGAGTGCTTATCTTTTATGTAGCTTCACGTATATGAGTGCTTATCTTTTCGAAAAGGAAGCACATGTGTAGAGCATTTAAAAACTGGAATAGGAAGTTCTAGGATGCTTAGAGCTTTGGACTGTGGTCACTGAGGGTGCTTTCTAAAGAACTGAGGAAGTGATATACAGTCAGGCTGCATCTTATGTCAGTTCTACTTGCAAAAATTCAAGACTATGGTCTTAGGAGAAAAAAGAAAACTCGAGATAGTTCTCTGCCACTCCACTATCTGAATTGTGCCCTGAGAATGTGGAATGTGAGAATGAATTTTTGCCCCTTAGTAAAGCTTCTTGTCATTTTCATTTCAGGACATTTTTAGGGTAATTTTGAATATATGTTAATTTTAGCCTTGGGTGCTGACTTCAGGAGCTAACCTTTATACAAGATGTGCAGTCCAACAGTATTGATAAGCCTGTAAAAATGAACACCAGAAATGTGAAAACACTGGGGGGTAATGCAAACTGCTCTGCAGTGACCTGGCAGTAGTTCTGGTTTGTATTGCAGTCCAAGCAGAGATTCACCTTGTACTGTCCTTCCACCACCACCCTTAATATAAGTTGCACCAAATTAAAATATCATGCCCTCTTTTTACCCATTCTTTCCTGGTTAAAAATCCAGGAGGCCAGCTAACGAGTCAACCCAGTGTGTTAATAGAGCCCTTTCTTCATACAAGAACAGGTATTCACACCCACAAAGGAATTTTCACAGTATATTTTTAATGTTCTTTATTTACTAAGGGTTCAGTCCTAATGTAGGCTGGCACAGCTCATCAGTCTTCCCATTCCCGTGGCAATGAAGGGAGGAAAGGACATTTCTGTGCACTGGCCTAACCCTTCCCAGCAGTGGTGTAGGCGTGTTTTATGGCACTTTTGTGACATCCCCAGGTTAGCACAGGACTTATGCTGTGGCCTAGGCTGGCCTAACTGGAGATTAGGATTGCAGTTTTAAAGGATCTTACTAACATATGTATTATGGAAGCACTTATTGCAGTAATAAGATTAATAAGAAATAAGAAGAAAATTCAAATGGGATAATTAGCTTCTGTTTATGTAGATTTTTAAACTAATGTTAATATGTCCTGCTGTACTAGAAATAGCAATGGTGAAATTTGAACTACGATAATCCTGCAGTT
This sequence comes from Cryptoblepharus egeriae, assembly GCA_030015325.1. NCBI lineage: Eukaryota > Metazoa > Chordata > Lepidosauria > Squamata > Scincidae > Cryptoblepharus > Cryptoblepharus egeriae. Next base: position 135,286,873 of record JAREYC010000001.1, read on the forward strand.
TTTTTAAAGATACCAGTTCTTTAAAGTAGAGCTCATAAGTGTTTTAAAATGCCTCGCTAGGTTGAGAACATTTTTGCTTAAAGTGTCTTTTTGAATACTATACCTCATATCCCATATGAACCTTTCACTGAACCTATGGAGTAGGTTTCTTTTTTCTTTTCTTTTTTGACCTTGATGTCATTGTTAAGTAGTGTGTTTATATTTAGTAAAATGCATTTTAGTTCTTTCTGATTCTGTGACTCTCAGACTGACTGTTGAACCAGCGCATCAAGATGAAGGTGCTTTCTTATATGACTCTCAACCTGAATTGTTGAAGTACAAGACTACAGAACTTTCAATAAACTCGGCCACTGATTGGTACTTGAACAGAGCAGAGGAGATTGAAAATTATTCTATGCAGGTAAATGCATAGTTTGAAACATGTTCTGATGCTATTTGTTCAAACAACTTCTTTTCATGGAGCCCCATGTCAAGGGTTCATACACATGAATTTGAGTTCAGCCAGTTGTGTTGGGAAAGTATCTCTCATTTGACTGATGCTGCAGGCCTGCTAGAAGACTTGTGGTATATATTAAATGTTAGCAATGTCTGCATTTTACAACATGTGCATCAGCAAAGCTTCTGGAAAGAGCTTCCCTTTGCTGAAGTGGATTAATGCTAATTAATGATTTGTCTTAAATTTGAGTTTTAAAAATAACATGCTCCATAACAGTTGTGAGCTAAATCGCCAGCCTGAGGTGGAAAGACCTCTTTCTACCAAAAGCGTAGAGAAGTTTCATGAGGTACTCTTTGCTTCATGTTGATAATCAATGTCTATATAAATCTTGTATGCTGTATAAATGACTGTATAAGTTCTTGCTGGGGATCACTTTGATGGCGCTCTGTTGAGTATCCTGCAACTCCCTAGTCCCCAGTACAACTGTTCAACGACTTGGTGTAGGGCAGAGGTCTCTAAACCTTTCAGCCAGAAGTCCACATCATATATCTGGTGTGGTGTTGAAGGCCAGAAAAAAAAAATATATAATAAAAAAGGCAGGCATCCGTCAGTCTTGAAAGACTATGGTATCATGCTCAGCGCTGCATATGCTGCATGCGAAGCATGAAAGCCTGGGTTAGATTGTTATGGAGGATATGCTGTTACCCAAACAGCAAATCCCCCTTCTCCACCCCACTGAATTAGTCCAATGGAAAGGCAGAGCCAATACGATTGGATCCAGCTGGCGTCACAGAGCTGGGCAAAAGACAGGAGCCCACCCTGTCTTGTGGGCCAGAAACTTGTAGGAGTATAGAGGCTGGCCGTGGGCCAGATAGCAAGTTGCTGGGCCACAGCCAGCCTCTGGTCCCTGCATCTGGCCCCTGGGCTGGTTTGCAGTCCTCTGGTGTAGGACACCATCATTTTTTTTGCTAACTGACAAGGTACACTACACTGATAGTGGGGAGGCCCACATCCCCAAAGGCTCTACTAATATGACTCAGATTCACACTTGTAGATCATTTGTGGCCAACCAGTGTGTTATGGCATACAGTATTAAGAACAGGGGTGTGAGCCTGCTAGGGGTATGTTTGGGGTCTGGCATGCACTGGATGATGCTCTCAGGTACAGGGTGGCTTGCCCTGGGTTTGTGTATGTAACACCACTAATGACCAAAATTGCAAAAATCATAGTGGTTAGGAATAATATCCCAATCATGCTGTATACCTTTGAATGCATAATTTACAGCAGAATGCAATGAAAAAACTGGAGTGAAATTTCTCCTTTCTGTCTAACGTTATGGCCAAAAAACTAGAAAACAAAAATGCAGCAGAAAAAGGCCAGTGCATGAACTCCTATGGTATGTAAAACTGAGCTGTATCATGTGTTTATATGTGAATACACAAATTTTATGTAGTCAGTTGGAAAGCGCAGGCTGAGAGGAATCCAACAACAGTGGAGTGGTCCCAATCCAATGAATGCAGCCCCTCCTCCAAAAAATCCAAGAAAGAAGTCTGTTTCTCTAAGCTGACAAAGGCAATTTGCCCTGTGGAAAGTAAAACTAAGCTACCATATTTCATCGAATCTAACACTCTCCTTTTCCAGCCACATTTACACTGCCATCCTATCCATGACTACTCAAAAGTACCAGTAAGTCCCATCGTGTTTAATAGTATTTACTCCCACAAAGTGTGGTTAGGATCACAGCCTTTGTCTACAAAATTGGGATGTACATTAGATTTGATGGCTCTTTAGATTTAATGCAGTACTGTATTTTGATTATAAATATAGGCCAGTATTTAGTTTAACATTTTACTCTATTGTAATAAAAATGTGCTGTTTGCAGTGGAGTGCAGGGGTACAAAACTATACACCCCATACACGCACATGCACTCTGCTTGCATGAAAATAATAACGGGGCATTTAATGAGCAGCTCAGATCCCTGACCCAATCAGTGGGTTAATAAAATGCTGGTAATTAGGTTCCAGCTGTATAACATGACAGTATTATTGGAAAAAACCCACATTTTTAGATATTTTGGTCACTAGTGGTATCACTCCCCTCAAGGGTGTTACCTTACTAAAAGCTTATTGTAGTAGTTCCTAAATCTTTTAGTCTGGAACTCACTTTTTAGAGTAAGAATCTGTCCAGGACCCATCAGAAGTGATATGATGGCTAGAAAATTAAAATTAAATATTTTTATTAAAATTAATTAAATTACATAAAATATTAAATTAAAATTAATTTATATTGAAATTACTTTTTAAATAAAATAAAAATTACACATTTAAAATTATGCATAATTAAAACAAAACAAAAATATTAAAATTGGAACAGTCAACCTACCAAGTGCATTTTCCTCTGTAGCCTGCCTGCAACAATCCCTCCACCCACAAACACACAAGCTTTGTAAACTTTTCAGCCCTGTCCATTGCCAAGTCCAATTTAAGTTCTTACACTTAATCGGCATGCCTGTCAGAACCATCAGGCTTAAAAGTATGAAAGGAGGAGGCGGAGGAGGAACTTCCTTTTCCTTCCTAGTGTGATTTGTGGGGGCTGTGTTCATTGGATCAAGTCCATTCTGGCATTGCATTCTGGATCAGGCATTGCATTCCTCTCTGCCTGCTTGTGAGTAAAAGCATGAAAAGCTCACTTTCATTTCCATAGGTTCTATGCATATTTTTTTATTTATAGTTTTCTCGCCTTAACTGTTGATAGGAAGGAGATATTTCAAAATTGATTTTTGCATTGGATTCTGTGTTAAATGCCCTAACCAGTGGTATATAACATGCTGGAGTTTTAGCACTGTTGTGATGTTATGATTTTGGGTTGTCATATTTTGGATTTTTAATGCATTCATTTTATAGGAGTTGCACTGCAATTGCAAAAGTTTTACATTAAATCATTCTGAATCAAATGTATTGGAACAAAGTTCCAAACTGGTTCAGTTCTGCTAATCCAGTTCCTTTCTTCCTCTTCCCTCTTTCCATTATATGCCAAATCAAGAAAGTTTGTTATTAATGAGTGTGATTTGGAACTAACACTCCACCTTTTAATGGCCTCACTCTCTAGAGGCATTAGCTACACTTGCTCCCTTTTTAATAGGTGGATTGTGCTCTATCTCTTGTTCGCCTTGGAGTGGAAAGGAACATTCCTGATCTGCGCACTCTCTGTGACAATTTGGTTACTTTGGAGACACTAGTTTATGAGACTGGCGCTGACATAACTCTGACCCTGAAAGATCTACAGCAGATGAAAGACATTGAGAAGCTAAGACTGTTAATGATGAAGGTATGATGCATTCCTCACTGTGTTGTGGTTGACTGGGTGTGAAATGGATACATTTTTGCCTTTGTCATCCTCAGGGGTTCAGGTCCCAGAACCTCAGTTGATGCCAAAAACTGTGGATAATGAAAACCATGGTCTGATCTCTTTTCTGAGTTGTGGAGAAGCTGTGCATGACCTCCCCATGCTTTCCAGAGTCTCTTAGCAATCACTTCTGGATTTTACAAAACCCAGAAGTACCTTTTAGAAAGCTCCTGCAGGCATTCTGAGTCTCAGGGAGGATACACATGGTTGCATCTGGAAGGTCCTTGTGTGCTCTTCATTACAAGTTCAGAACAAGTTGATTTAAAGAGAACCCACTGTATTTCATTTCCATCATTGAATAAAATCTTACCCTGAATATAGGATGAAGCCCACTACTGTCAACTCAGTCTTGTTTTGATTTATCTTATTTTCCTCCATTGTTTTCCTTCATTATTTTCCTTCATTTCCCCTACTCAAAAAATGGTTCAGGATGATAGTTGTAGCTCAGGTACTCCCATCCTCATTTTCCTTCCATAAGCTTAAGGCTGTAGTCCTATTCACTTTCCCCCGGGTGTAAGCCACACTGAATTAATAACACAATCCTTTGCATGACTACTCAGAAGTAAATACTACTGTGTTCAGTGGGACTTACGTATAGGGACTCCTGTATAGGAGTGGGACTTGCGTCTGAATAGATATGTATAGGATTGCACTATGTGTGTGTTAACTCAGCTTGGAATTGGTCCCCAAAATTTATCTGAATGAAATTAAAAACTGATTTTTAGATTCTTATCTCCAGTGATTAAGTGGGATGGGTAGTGGGACAGAATTGTGCAATTGCAAAGCTCCCAACATAGAAAATGCCCCTTTGACATCTTCTATGGGATGATGCATGTGCTAACTAGGTAGTATGGGAAATATTTTTTATGGCTGCTTTTCATGCTTTTTTAGTAAGTTCTGTTGTAAGGTACCGGTTGGGTGACTGATGGTGTGACTTCTCATGCTAGTATTACCCTGTGCCCTAAAGCAGACAAGCATACCGTGCTGTGCACATCAATCTGCTTTGTGCTCTTTTCTCTGGAATTGCCAGAGCACTTTCATTTAATGTTATATGTCCCTTTGCTCTGATGGAAATGTTTGTATCAGTGCAGTTTGTAGTTTCATGCACAAGATGTTAACCTTTTAAAAAGCAATTTTGTGCCAAAAATAAATGAGTTGGTTGTTTGTATGATCCTAGATGTTTTTGTTTATGATTTAGTTTAGGTTGTGTACTTGTCCATCTTAATTCAAAACCACTGAACTTCTCAGTCAACAGATGAAAGCTACGTGAAGGATGTTTACCAGTGGATGGTGCCTTTTCTGCACCGTTGTGAAAACCAGACCCCTGGACTGGCAAATGAGCTTTTGAAGGAGTATTTGGTAACTCTGGCAATAGATGACCTAAAATTTCCTCTGAAGATAATTGAACATTCAAAGCCAGCTGTAAGTTTAGATTACTAGTTCACAATGCATGAATATCCAAAAGTTTCCTTTTATGTGCGTGCTTCAGAATAGTATTCTTAAGTGTATTATAAAGGTGTAACATTAGGTGTAACAAACGTTTGTGTATGCTATATCCATGTGAACTTACAAAAATATGGTCACTCACACAGAGCTTAAAATTAGGTAGAGAAACCACTATTCCTCTGTATTACACTTACTTCATTGAGATACCTGTATAGCCCGGACCTCAAAAGGTGGATTGTCAGCAATAGCCAAGAATGTAGATCTAAAAATGGAGGTGGCCACCCATATGAGATTTCTGAACCACGAGGACTGTTTGTATGTGAGCAAAAGGGGAAAATAAAATAAAAAATCAATACTGTATCAGCTAGTTTAGTTGATGTAACACAAATCTAACCCAGAAGAAATCTTTCAAATATTATCAGACTGTGGACTTTGATAAGTCTTTAGAGTTCTGAATATGCATTGCAGATGCAGGTCTCTTCCTTTTGAAAGGGCTTGGATTAGAAATGTAGGATCCAGAAGATGATATTAAGTCAACACCTTAAACAGCACAATGAAGCCTCATGTTAATAAAGAAAAAGAAAAAAAGCCTTGCTTAATTTTCACAAGCTGTTTTCTCTGGATGTAGTCACTGAAATGTGAAATTTAGAGAAGGTGAAGAATTCAATGCATTTGTAAGAAAGATTAATGTGTCTTTACACTAATTTTGCAAGTTATTTGCATTTTCTTGAAGCATTGTGTTTTCAGTCCAAATCTGAAATTTCTGCATCTTAAAGCGGCATCTTGGTAGGATGTTAATTAGGTACTTTTTGGCTGTGTATGGAAATAGATTGGCTGTCAACAGCATGTTGAGAGAAACCAGCATTATGATGTGTTAGTTGCATCTGTTTATGTGTAAATGAAGCAAATAACGTAATGTTGCTGGTTTAAAAGCTTTAGGATTACAAATATTTTTGTTTAACAAATATCATAATAGAAAGCTCTCTTAGACTAGAAATATCCTGCTCTTCCAAACAGTTGCTGTGCTCACAGTTTACAAATGAGCTTCCATTGCAGTTTTTTTGTAATTATAAAAAGATATTTAATAATTCTCAGCTGTACATGTAGAGAGCTTGTGTAATTAACAAAAATCACCAAATTGGTTTTTTACAGTTGTAATTGTGCTATTTAAGAGTCAGTTGACTGTTGAAGGGAGATAGGAAAAAAGCAAACTACAAACTGAAAAACTTGGGTGTTTTCTTCTCCTCACAGTGTCAGCAAAAAATAATTTCTGACCAAGACCTATTGATGATCATTGCATTGGAATGTATCTACAGCTGCAAACGTGACGATCAGCTGTCTTTGTGTTATGACATCTTAGAATGTCTCCCCCAGAGAGGATATGGGTGAGTTTTGGCTGGTACTTAGCTTGGACATTTGTGAAACATTTTTTAAGAAATTATTGTTCCTCTAATAGTAATGGTGCCTGATCTTTTCAGCTGGTGGCTCCCTCGGCCTTCTGGGCCATTTGCTGTGGCTACACACCCATACACTGTATAGGGTGGTTTTTGTGTGAGGATTCCACAGTTCCTCTGAGTTTTTTTCCCTACTGCTCCATAGGGTGCTATGGCTCAGTTTGGGAACCAGTAAGGGATCTCGCTTAGAGGAGGAAATTCATGACCTCTCCCAATCTCACCATCCATAAAAGGGTGGGTAATGAGTATATATCTAGATAAGTCCTTGGACATAGTGAAGATTGCAGGTTTTCTGCAATTGTTAATTTCTGTTAATTGTTGATCTTGTTTGCCTGTTTCCTAAAAAGTGTTTGTTTTTATGTATGGTGGGGTAATAACATGAAAATGTTCATAACTTTCCAGCCCTGAAACAGCCATTACAAGTAAACTTCATGATCAAGTTGATGACTTGGAGCAAATTCTTAGGTAAGAAGTTTTTTTTTCCTACATCTCCTCCAGTACATTAACTTTATTAACACAGGACTGTGTTTTACAGTTTCCTGCCCACCCGGGTAGTTATGAAAGAGAACTCATAGGTCAAAAATGACTGCAGTCTTAGAAATTGCTTTCTGAGCTTTGGCCACATATAGTTGTTTATGTCCTAGTTCATTTTTGTTTTTTCCTTGGACTTGTGAATGTAATATATTGTGGCAACATTGACGACAAATAGAGCTAGAGAACAGAATTACCTGAAATTGAAAGACTTGCAGCCCAGTCCTCACCTTCCCACCACAGCATGCAGCCTTTCCAAAACGGGCTGTACCGAATGCTATGTTACAGGATTCGGGAGGCTTGGATAAGGGGGAACATTGCTGTGTTTTTTTTATATTGTGCCTTAACAATGTGTGGTTCACAGTCTAGACCTTTCAGTGCAATTGTTGTTGATGAAGATAGTAAGCAAAATTTAAAAGTGGGGCTAAATAGATGGGAAAAACACTTATGATTACTTTTTCAGTGTATCGGAACTTATGGAGAAGCATGGGCTCCAAAAACCCATATCCTTTGTAAAAGAGACAAGGAGTAGTTCAGAAGAAGCAAGGAAGCTGATGATTAGAGTAACCAGGCAAACAGGTCGCAAGTGAGTAGCAAATGGTTTTTGGCAAATATGAATATTGAAGAAACAACATATCTGAGGCCAACTGAGGTGATATGGAAGAAAGATGGTGTGCGATGGATGCTTCCGCTGTTCTTCAAGTTTGTGAATAAAAGTTATATTGCTGGTTTACAGCAGAAAATTCATGATGTCTATCATTTGTATCTCTTTTAGGCAGCCCCCAGTTAATGAAGCCCACTGGATGGGACTGTTGCAGGATATGTTGGAAATGCAACAGAATATCTACACATGCTTATCAGCAGACACTTGCTATGAGGTGATGTTTGCTGTTTTACCATATATCAGAGTGCATGTATCCAGTGGCATAACTAATGATCAAGTAGCCAAGTGCAAAGCTCAAAATGTTGCCCGGAAGTGATGTCACAACTGGAAGTGACGTCATCCCCATGTATTTTAAAAAGCAAAATAGGGGAAAAACTTGCCGCCTCCTCCTCAGCAGTTCTCCCCAATTTGCTCTGCTAGTGGCATAGCTAAAGGAGCTGTTTGCTCTCGGGAGTTGAAGAAATTTTGTTGCCCCACCCGCCCAGCAACAATAAAATCAAATTTAATTAAGTAAAAAATGAAAAATTTGTCCCTAATCAGTTGGGGAAACTCTGCTAGGGCAAAGAGGAAGGATTATTCTTTCCCTGCTACATAGAAGAAGAGCACCACTTAGAAGTGCCTGTATGCCCAGTAAGCACCCGGTAACTGTATTATGATGCATGTACTGTATATGATATATTTACTGAGAACTGATTCATATTAACACATTAGTTCCATATAGTATCAGTATTACTTCTCATTGGCTCTGAGCCATCAGTAACAGGAAAGTTTGAGTTAAGAAAATCCACTTCTGTGTTTTTCCTAGGCTTTTGTGTTTTCATTTTCTGGTTAGCCTTAACTTTTGATATAATATAGATATTCCAATGTGCATTCTGCATAAAATTATCTTTCCAACGATATATAACACGATGGCATTATCATTCATACATACCCTTTTTTTCACAATTTTAGTCACTAGTGTCAAGCTCAGCGTGTGGCCCCCTAAAGCTTGTAGCCTGGTGCAACTACACCCTCTGCACCCCTATAGCTATGCTAATTCATGTATCTCCATTGATTCATCCTTGTCTAAACCATAAGCTGCATACAAATTTCCGTTTTGTTCAGGAAAATAGAATCACAATTGTGCCTGGGAGGGAAGGCATGATCATGGGGGGCTTCTGCTACATGCACCAGGGTAAAGAGAATGAATTCCCCTTACTCATTCTTGCACAGGATGCAGCACAGATCAGCTGGCCTGTGTGCTCTAGGGTGAGTTTGAATTGGGTTGTGAGACATATTGGTGGGAAATCAGAGTTTCTTCATACCTAGCAATTTAATAAAAATTGGTAACTAAACAATTGAAAGATAAATGATCTACTACATCCGTGTAATGTTTATTTAAATGGTTCACTGAACAGAAAGTTCATTTTTAATAATGTCACTCAGGATGACTATAGACTTGATGTTTTCCTGTTTGCATTTAAAGTGAAATGCAAAATTCAGGTTCCGCAAAAATAATCTGTACACGCACACTCTCTCCAAGCTAGTCTTTAAAATTTTTGAATTACAGTGGTGTCACTTTTTATATATGTGCTGTTCATCTGAAAGCTCTTTTATCTTTTCCACAAGCTAGCATTCAAATGAACTTTTGTGTTGTGTAATTTATCTTCAGAAATTTGAAATATTTTAAACATTGCATATTGTTGACTGTTTTATTATAGCTTTGAGATTTTATTGGTTATGACGGCTAATCTCCGTTACTCTCATTGAGAGTAAATTAGTACATTTCTAAAGAAATTGCAGGAAGACCATGCCATCTGGGAGTTAAATCCAGAATTGAAATCTGTTACTTTTTTATGGCAAGACTTTTTCCAAGTCATGTCAAGGGGAAAAATACTACAGTTAAAGTTCTTGCTTCAAGGTAATTAAATTGATCACTTTGAACAGGTCATGTCCAAGAAGCAACAGTGCACACGTCTCTCCTCAATTTAAGAGGAGGATAAACTATGGTGGCCTCTTTTGCTGTTGTTCTAGTGTTTGTGTTAGCTCTGGTGGGCTCACCACCTCCCCTATGCCAGCCTATCCATTTGAATTACCCAGGGCTGAACAGGGAAAAGGAAAGAAAAGGAACAACCATTGCCGCTCCTCTTCCCTTGAGCATGGTCACCTGCTTCTTCTCATTGTCTTTGGACACATGGGCTGGGTGGAGCATGCTGAGAGTGAAAGATGGAAGGATGCTCTGCCCCTCCTGTGTGTTTGAAGAAGTGGCTGGGACAGAAAAAGAGATGGAGGTAAAGGAGCTAAAGGGTTATAACTCCATCTTCCCTTCCTTGGTCGCCCAAGCAGAAGGAGGTGGAATGATCCAGTTTTGATTGCTCTTGGTAACAAGTGATGAGACCAAGATTGCCTTGTGGCTGTTTCTGTGACCGCTCTACTGTGGTTATTTGTGGCAGTGGACCAGAGGAAGCGATTGGTGGCTGCTGCCCAAATTCTCCTTACTCATTTTCAGTCAGTAAGAAGATCACAGTACTTATAGAAGTCACTATGTTTGCAGTAGGCCAGCGTAGTAAGGACTCCACTGGACAGGCCTTGGTTTTGAGTAATCTATATATATAAAAGAGAAAAGTCACTGACTGACTGACTCTCTGACTGACTCATCACCGCCCTGCCAAAACCACTGGGCCTAGAAGCATGAAATTTGGGGTGGGTGTTCCTTCTGTGACCGAGGGTTGTACTAAGAACCAGTTTTTGGAAATTCCAAGCGGAAGGGGGTGAAAAGGGGCACAACACGTTTTCCTCCCTATACTTTGCATTGGAGAATTGATCCCATCAACATTCCGCCCCAACTGCTGGGCGTGAAGCATGGAATTCTGGGAGTTCCTTCTGTCACCTGAACTCCCATCAAGAACCCATGTGGAGAAATTTAACCCTTCAGGGGCTGAAAAGGGGGAAACGTGTTTTTGTCCTATACTTAACATGGAAGTCTGACTAGCATCCAGACAATTTGGTTCTTGGACTCTGATGCACCGGGGGGGGGGGGATGTTCACAGGAAGAGGTTGCACAGGGGAGGATGCTGCGCATGGGGGGAAGTTGCGCATGGGTGGAAGTTGCGTATTGGGGACTGATGCCCGTGGGGGGAAAGTTGCGCATGGGGGAAGTTGCACATGGGTGACTGATGCGCATGGTGGGAAGTTGCACATGGGGGGCTGATGCGCATGCAGGGAAGTTGCACATGGGGGACTGATGCGCATGGGGGAATATTGTGCATGGGGGGATTTTGCACCTGGAGGAATTTTGCGCATGTGGGAAATTGTGTATGGGGGACTGATGCACATGGGGTGTTGCGCATGGGGTGTTGATGTGCTATGGGGAGATGGCATATGGGGAAATGTTAGTCCCGCAACGCAGGTACGTTTTTCGCTAGTATAATTAGGTTAAGACGCTGTGCCTGTTAACCAGCAGGCCCGGGTTTGAGACCTGGGTTGGCCCCACAAGACAGGGTGAGCTCCTGCCCTTAGCCCAGCTGGATCCAATCGTATTGGCTCTGCCTTTCCATTGGACTAATTCAGTGGTGTGGAGAGGGGGGATTTGCTGCTTGGGTAACAGCGTTTCCTCCATAACAATCCAACCCAGGCTTTTGTGCTTCGCATGCAGCGTATGCAGCGCCGAGCACGATACCATAGTCTTTCAAGACTGACAGAGGCCTGCTTTTTTAATTATAAAAATATAATATAATTACTATATTAATAGTAATATAGTAGTCAAGTAGTCCCCAAACTGTTGGTAGAAACTTACTGATGGGCCACTACCTGATTTTTGGTGGATCATCAAAGGATGATGGAAAGATCAGATATTTACTGTAATTGCTTCACACCCTAAGGCTATTCAAAAAAGAGCAAAGAGCTCATGTCCTAATGTGTGGAAGCATGTGTAAATATAGAGAGATAAATGAGGGTCTTTTTCTGGTTACTGTTAAATAATAAAATAATTAAATATTATTTCTTTATAAAAGTGTGGAAAACCTATGTGTATCCCAATAGAGTGTTGTTTAACAAAGTGGGGTCTGGTGCTAAAAAGTTTAGGATCTACTGTTCTTTCCAATGTAGGTGTTAGCTGGGAGTTCCTCACGGATGGTTTACCTCCAGTTCAGGCAGGAGGCAGGAGATCCTGCAGACATCTCGGCCAGACCTTGCCTGCCATGATCAATTTTTCTCTGCAGTGTAAACCCATAGAGAAGTACAGTTGACCATTAGGCCCAAAGCTTGACCTTGCACAGCAAGTGGATCCAAACGTATCCCACAGTTCTTTGCAAGATGTAAAGATTCTGCCGCATGCAGTGATTCTTTGGAAGATAAATATACAGAAAAGATTTCCCAAACGTGACAGGCTGTGTTTCATTTCAGCAAACTGTTTATTAAAAATTAAATGCTTTGGTCTAGAGTCTAGACAAAGCTGAAAGCTATTCCAGATAACATGGTTTTTAAAATGCATGACCATACTTCAAAGTAATCCTTGAAGGCAAAAAAAAAACCACACACACAACATACAACACTTCTTGTATGACATGTTTGCTGTCTTTACTTTTTAGATTTTTACAGAAAGCCTTCTTTGTTCAAGCCGGCTGGAGAACATCCATTTAGCTGGGCAAATGATGCATTGCAGTGTTTGGTCAATAGATCCCCCAGTTAGTGTTTCTTCAAAAGCCAAACCACAATACAGAGTCTGCTATGAGAAAAGCGTTGAATTAGTTTTGGCAGCTAGCAGAGAGTACTTCAATTCTTCAACTAATCTGACTGACCCGTGCATGGACTTAGCCAGGTAAACGAATATATTGATGTACTTTCTCCCCTTCCTCCTTTAAAGATTATACTGTCTGCTCGTACAGATAAATCTCTGTATTCCCTCTTCAGTCTTTCCCCATTTTTCTCATTTATTTCTCTTGGATACTTGAACATGTCAAAGATTCATTCATTCATTCATTCATTCATTCATTCATTCATTCATTCATTTGATTGGTATTCCTCCTTTCTCCCCACGGGGTACCCATGGTGGCTAACATTATATTGTTGTTGTATTATATATTACTAATAATATATTGGAAAATAACTTAAATGTTGATTAACAAGAAAGCGATGATAGAAATATATGTTCTGCCTGGAATATATTGAGCCTACCAGGGAACATAAGCTCGAAGAGCAATCGGTGAGTGCCAGCTGGTAGTTTTGGAAGTGAATATTAATATTTAATCTTGTAAATTATACAGCTATGAAATAGCAAAGCATTTGCCTGTTCTTAAGATGTTGGGTTGTGCATACCTGCATGTTAAACTTGTAAGGCTCACACAAACGTAAGAGATAAAAACAAATACACTGGTACCTTGTCATAATTGGTACCTTGAACATAATTCGTTCCGGAAGCATGTTACAAAGCATTCTTCTAACAAAGCAGATTTTCCCATAGGAAATAATGGAAACTCAGACAATTGGTTCTGCAACAAAAAGTATTCATATACAAAATATTAACTGTGTGTAAAAATGATGACAAAACACTGTAATCAAATTTAAAACACTGTAATATAATACACTAGCAAAAAGCGTACCCGTGTTGCGGGAGTAAGATTTTCCTATATAACACCCCCTGCTCATCAACACCCCACGCGCAACTTCCTCCCACGCGCAACTTCCTCCCACGTGCCTCAACTCCTCATATGCAACATCACCCATCTGCATCAGTCCCCCATGCGCATCATCTCCCGTGCGCATCAGTCCCCCATGTGCCTCAACTCCCCATATTCGACATCACCCATCTGCATCATCCCCCCGTGCGCAGCATCCCCCCATGCGCAGCATCCCCCACAGTGCAACCTCTTCCTTTGAACAACATCCCCCAGTGCACCTGCCACCAAGCACCAAATTGACTGGATGTCGGTCAGTCTCCCATGTTAAGTATAGGACAGAAACACGTTGCCCCCTTTTCAGCCCTGAAGGGTTAAATTTCTCCAGATGGTTCTTGGTGGGAGTTCAGGTGACAGAAGGAACTCCCAGAATTCCATGCTTCAGGCCCAGCAGTTGGGGAGGAATGTTGATGAGTCAGCAATTCTCCAGTGCAAAGTATAGGGAGGAAAACGCGTTGCGCCCCTTTTTTCCCCCTTCCAGTTGGAATTTCCGAAAACCAGTTCTTAGTGCACCCCTCCGTCACGGAAGGAACACCCACCCCAAATTTCACACTTCTAGGCCCAGCGGTTTTGGCAGGGTGGTGATTGAGTGTCAGTCAGTGAGTCAGTCAGTGACTTTTCTCTTTTATATATATAGATAGCACAATTACTGTAATATTAATAAAAACACTGTAATGTACTGTACAGTAAAACAGAAAAGAAAAATCTTTATGTCCAAGGATGACTAATTTTCACCAAATTACTGGTGTCTTCTTGAGTCATGGGTGTCTTTTCGATCAACTTTCACAAAGAACCTTTTAATGACTCTTGCTTTTGTCTCCTTTTGAGGATGTCACAGAAATGTAATGTTGCATTGTCATGAAATAGATTCATCAGTCGCACTTTCTTTTCTTTTCTGTTTTTCTTTTCTGACACTTTCTTTTCTGTTTTACTCTACAGTATATTACAGTGTTTTATTATAGCAATTGTGTTTTGTATTATATTACAGTGTTTTATAATACACTGTATTATACACTGTATTATACACTGTATTATTGTTTTGTCATTTTTACATACAGTTAATATTTTTATATGAATTTTTTTTGGTTGTGGAACCAATCATCTGAGTTTCCATTATTTCCTATGGGAAAACCCACTTTGTAAGAAGAACGCTATGTAAGACAAACACGCTTCCGGAACAAATTAAGTTTGTCTTACAAGATAGCACTGTATATATAGAGAGAATGTATCCTACTAAATGGTGACTTTTGCTTGCTTAAACATCTTCCCACTGTTACCCAAATGTGTACTGTTGATATATCCTCTTTTTTATTCCCACTGGGACTTAAATTGGTTATCCTTTCCCTGTAATTCAACTACCCCCTATTTAGTCTTATTTTTCTAATGTTTATGATGAATTTTGAAGTCTTGGATAACAGTTGGTATGAATATATTTCCATGTTTATTTTTGGTGTAGACCTCCCCTCATCACACTTTAATTTTTCTTTCCTTTGTTTCTCCACTATTCTCCCCCTTTTGAGTCAAATGCACTGTTTTCCATCCGTAAGTTTGTTTGTGGGTGCTCAGTTTAAAACATCAGAAAAGGTAGCTCATCCATTCTTTGATTTCTATTCAATGAAAATGTTTGCTGTGTTAATATTAAAAATGGGGCACCCCATAACAAACATGCAAAGAACTTTCACCTTTTCAGTGTGCAGAATGAACTCTTCAACTTTTTGTTTCAGGAGCAGACATTAATTTTCTGGTCCATTAACATTGGGCAAAATCCAGAGTAACTATGGGGAGTCCTTGCTCCGGTGTAAGAACAACTTACTCTGGATTGCAGTATGAATTTCCCATAGGTTTTCACTAGATGGTGCGGTAACTACGGGTGCACGTAAAGTCTCTTATGTGCTCCCGTAGTTACTCTGGATTTGGGGATTTGTCATTTTAAGTAGAAATTATTTCAGAAAGAGTCTTCTCTGTGATCAAAGTATATACAGTATATTTAAAACTATCTATTTGTAATTAAAATTGCAGGAAAGAACCAAATTTACAGGAAATATCTTAAGCCATTAGCATGTTTCCCCTCCCACAGGATTCATGGTAGCCTACAAAATAATTATTCTATTCCTTATCAGTTTTTGCAGAAATCTTTAAAAACCAGCTTTAATTGAATAATTTGTGTCCTACAGGTGAACTGTTCAGAAATAACTTCACTTTCTAAACCTGAATAGTTTCCCTGCTTTTATAATGGAACAGTTTCAGTTGCCAAAGTGGATTGGTTGGTTGATTGGTCATGCAGTTCTGCTTGAATTTTAAAGGGAAATTTTTCCACATTAATAAGAAGATGGCTGACTAATTGGCTTTCCCTGTGACCAATTTGAGGGGGAAAAGATGGCAAATGAAGTGGATTTTACCTGTTACCTCATCCATATACAGAATGATTGCTTATTAGACATGCTTCCTTTCAGCTTGCAAACTCCTAGTAAAATGCTAACATAGCAATTAACACATGGGTTTTTTTGGCACTCCATTCCACTTCTAAGATATTTTAAATGGCATTCAAGCTATGCAAGCAATACAAACCCTCCTAACTGTTGGAAGGATCCTATAAGGGTGAGACAAGGCAGCAGTGAGTTATGTGAATCTCCCATTCATCTGCATTGTGCCCGTAGGTATGTGATCACTACCAACATGATGATGTGTTTGTGGCCTGAGAGCAGCTGTGATAACAAGCAACATCTTCTAATCCAGATATATTTGTGTAGGCAAAGATGCACCTTTTAAAGTGCTGTCCTCTTTCATTTAGCAAGGTGGAAAACAACTGTGTCTCTTCAGCCCATTGGGGCCTTTTTCCAGTGACTGTTGCTGATCTTCTCTGTATCCTGTACCTCTTTTTAAATAGCTCCTTTGGGGACAGGAAACATATTATTGACTTGTTTTGCTATGTAAACCACTCTGCAAAGCACCTTTTTGTTGAACAGTGGTATATAAATATTATATCATTTAATAGCATCCAGTCTTTATAGCTATCTGTGGGATTTCTGATTTGTATGCTATTTCTCCCTCAAGTGTCCATGCTATTCATAATTTTTAATTGACTATTTTTAAAAATTTAAAATGTATCTTGGAATATATAATGTCAAATAATTCCTCTGGAACATAAACAATTCAAATAAAGCATGTTATCAATAGTACAGTAAGCTAATAATAATTTAAAGAAATCTCATAGCATAAATTTAATAGGGCAGTATGATGAAATGGGGTGGATTGGATTGGCCAGATGTGACATCCCTCAAAGTACACATCTGATAAAATTTTAGATTTTAATTTACAATTTGAACATTTAGTTTTAGTGTGGTGGCATTTGATACCTCACTCCCTTTTTTCAGGATTGACTTAAGTTCTCTAGATAAAAATTATACCATGGCGCTTGGCCCAAAAACCTGTGTGCAGTTTCAACATGTTTTATTTTTAGAAATGATATTTGAAATACTTAACACTGTTTTTTTTTTCTTTTAAGATCTTGCTTACAACTTATTACAGACTGTCCTTCTGTTATTCAAGAAGAATTGGATCTTATTCGGGGTCTTGGCTATCTTGAAGAATTTGGTGTGAAAATTTTGCCATTACAAGGTATACTCAACTTAGGCTGCAATCCTAAAGACACTTTCCTGGGAGCAAGACCCATTGAACACAATGGGGCTTACTTTTGAGTAGACATGGTTAGGATTGTGTAGTTAGTTGTATATTATATGGATGGGAGGTAGGCACAAATACAGTTACGTATATACACAAAAATATATATTTGTGTGTGTGTGTGTGTGTATGTATATATATATATATATATATATATATATATATATATATATATATATATATATATATATATATATATTAACAAGTTCATCGTATAGAGTTAGATTTTCCCTAAAGTGATATTTAAAAAGAAATTGTTTTTCTTTGACAGCAGTCAACAAGATCTAGGTAGTACTTTGCCATGATCACTATGACAACCAAGAATATAATCCTGGTGAGCGCATTAGGAAGCTGTCGGCAGCATTTTCTTGTTACCACCTCAATTAAGTTTCCTTTGCTTGAACTGAGTCACTCTTCCCCTTGCCCCCAACATTGCTGCCCTCTTATTGAGCTGAGCCAGAGGAGGCAGTGGCATTTTAAAACCTCTTTTTTATTTTGTTTTGGTTGCTTTTTCTTCTGCACTAACTCTAGCTCCTTTTGAGCTCTTCTCATGGTCAGCAGTCTTCACTGACCTCTTCCCTCTCCCATTTCTCACCCTAGAAAGCTGCTTTGGATGGCCTTCTGCGGAGAAGAGTGGAATACAAATTTAATGGATAGGTAGATAGGTAGGTAGATAGGTAGATGATCTATCTATCTACCTACCTACCTATCTACCAACTGTATTCCATCAATCTATCTGTATTCATCGATTTGTATTTGATCAATTGATCTCAGGATCTTTAAGGCCTCGGTTGATCTCTGGCTTCTATCAGAGTTACCTAATCTGTCTGTGGTTCTTTGCGTTTGCCTTCACCACTCCAGGAAAGGACAGACTGATAGATCAATAGATTGATAGATAGATTAGATAGGAGAAGAGTTTAAATCTCATGATCTCTGGCTCCTGTCATAGTCATCTGATCTGTTTGTGGTTCTGTGCCTTCAGGATAGGACACAAACAGACTGCCATAAAAGGATTTTCTTTTCCTCCACAAAACTACTGCACTACTCTCTTTATGTTCTAACCATCATCACCATCGTCTTCGTATTATCCAGGTAGCAACAGTCATTATGTGTCGTGTTGCGGGATGTTTTTATTCTTAAATATTTCTTACCCAGGAGACACCATTTCAAGATGTGAAAATGATGACACCACAGTCTTCTCATCCTTATCTTCACCCCTCAAAGTAGACACACACACGTTGCAGCAAATGTTCCTATTTGCAACTGTGGCGTTTGGACATGTGTTCCTCCAAAAAGAGTGAGGGTCAGAACAAATATGGTGCAAAATATGTATAGTTACAACATGGGGAAAGAAACCAAGTTAAACTGACACCAATGCAATATTACTAATTTTTTTACACTATCAAATGAACCTGATTTGAGAATGATAGTGGAAGAATTTGTGAAGTCTTGGAGGAGGGCTAGTGGAGGGACACTTGCCTCTTTAACAGTGCACCAATACCGTTTTTTTCCTAGTACCCAGTACAGTTATCCTAGTAGGAACCAGACAGGCCCTAGAGAGGATAAGAGGAAAAAGATATTCTTCAAACAATCCTAAGAACCTGATGAGAGAAACTAGTAAATCCAACTATGGAGATGCGATGGCTGCATAATTCACAGTAATAAAGGAACAGGGTTCAAAATGTAGAAAAGCTTTATAGCAAACCAGTTAGCAATGCTCTAATTGCCATGGGTTAAACTTGCTACCCACAATACAGGACTGCCATCCCATGTCATCCAATCCAATATCTCCAAATTCATACTACAGACAAAATCTAAAGGTCCAGGTCTGTTTATATTTTGGAGGGCTTGATTCATCAGCAAAGGGAAGTATACTTCAAGGAGCCTCAAGGGAATACTGATTTACCTGACAAAATGAGCTAATAAAAAAAGATAAGACACATAGAAAAGTAAGGCGTAAGGAAATGTATGGAAAGAGAAGTTGGGAAGAAGAGCTGTAAGTCAAGTATATATTTCTATATCTGTTGACTTCAAACTAATAGATGAGATTCCAGGATAAGTCGCTAGTGGCTTGAGACAGAAGCTGTTATCAGTTCTTGTTCCAAATGGCGGAGAAATCAAATCCAAAGAAAAAAGTTGCAGGTACTCCCCAAAATGAAAGGATTCTGGGGTGGAATGGCTGATACAAGGATGTATTTAGCCAAGGCAAAAACCTTGATGAGGTAATAATTATAACAATAATAATAAAAATAATAAATGATAAACTTTATTTATATCCTGCCTTTCTCCTGGAGGGACTCAAGGCAGCTTACACAACATCCATAAAAACACCAACAATAAAATCCAATACATTAAAACAGTTAAAACAGGCATCTTAAAAACAATAAATATAAAACATCTACATTAAAACATTGATTAAAACCATAATAAAAGTTGTGCAGTAGAAGTGGCCAGACTAAAAAAACAAGGGATTATTTCCTTCTCTAGAGAGGTTGGACACCAGATTATAAGGCACCCTGTGGATAGAAGCAGTTCTGATTAGATTCTGCATGATAAAAATGACATATGGACCAGGCATTGGTTTTGAGACCCTTAAATATCTAATATCAGACTTTCTCAGAGTCAGAGAGTAAATTGATACTCCTGTGCAAAACTGGTAAAATGTGTTAATTCCTTTTGCTGCTAAATGAACTTTTTACTAGTATGTAATTTTTATTAAGCTTCTTTTAGTGCATGAAGTACTTATTCATCCCATCAACAGCTTTGTGAAGCAACTGATTGGTTTTATAGCAAAGAAGCAGGCAATGGGTCATAACCGTACCTCTTTTTTTCTACAGTCTCATGTGTCTGACAAAGTTAACTTACAATATTTAACATAAGCTAGAGGGCGTCTACTGTCCATAATTTGCAAGAACAATTTAGCTGTATTTAGGAAGGCTTACTGCGGTTTAAAGGGGCTTCCAGAGTTTGGAATTGTATAACTTTCATTGGTGCTTTTTTATTCCCAAGCTTTAGTGTTCAATAAAACTGTTTATTATTTAAATCATAACAGCCTGATATGTTTCATGAGTCAATCTGCTATTCTGCTTTCAGTGACCTTCCTGAGTATATCCTCGTTTTTAATGGCTTTATACTACTGATGACAAAATAAACATTTTTAAATGCTGTTACAAGTTTATAAAGCCTTTATAACTTTCTCACCTCAAGGTGAAAAGAGAGAGCATTTTTTGTGGCTTTACCATTCAGCCTTAAAGCAAAACTGAGCACTTGTTGCTTAAATAGTTATCATGGTGATCTCTGCAAAATGAATAGAATGTGGACATAGGACTTGTAAAGCAAGTCCTATGTCAGCTTAGGCCAAGATATAAAAACATGAAATTGATTTCACAAGTCCAAGGAAACTTTCTACTTGCTTTCTTTAAACACAAGCCACCACAAGCCTTTAGTATAAATTGTATATCACACAACAGAGGAGGGCCTGGAAAGGGGGAGGCAAAAACCTTGAGTGCTGCACCTATCCTGCCCCTACTGTGTCCCTTCTGTTTTCTCTTTGGAGCCATTCTGGAAGTAGGCAAAGCCTTGGATAGTGTCGAGGATCACTCAGAAGGTCTTCTGAAGCTTACAGCATGGTCTTAAGATATATTTCCAGTTTCCCAGATGGGAGCCTCAGAAGTTTCATGTGTTTTCTTTGATTTTTTTCCCCCCTGCATTGACTTTAGTGTCCACTATTTGCTGTTTTTGCTATTACTTTAAGATGATTTTATTTTTAAAATTTACTTTAAAATGTGTATCCCACCGTTCAAAAAATAAAAATAAAAACAGCTAACATTTTTAAATTCATTACAAAATCAAAATAAAGAATAAGCACAGCAAGGATTAAAAAAATAATAAAGTAGCAACAATAAAACATAATTGAACAGTGTTTTACTGTGGCTGCTATTTTAAAATCATTTTTTGTGCACAGTGCAAAAACACGTGATACTTGTCAGCCTTGTCAGATACTTGGCAGCCTAAACCATCTGCAGCCATACCACTTAACTTACGAAAACCTAAGTGTAATAAAAAGGTTTTTAACTTTGCCAAAATTCCAATAACATGAAAGGTGTTGTAGTGCAAAAGGAAGCATCTAATGCAGGATGTAGCAGGGGGATGCAATTGCACTAGGCAACAAAATTAGTGGGGCAACAAGTTCAGCTTGACACTCGTGGCTAAAATTGTGTGAAATGGGGTATGTATCATAGAATCCTAGAGTTGAAAGGTACCCAGTAGGTAATCTAGTCCAACTCCCTGCCTGCAGCAGGAAATCCCCCTAGAGCATCTCCAACAGGTGCTCATCTAGCCTCTGCTTGAGGATCCCCAGTGAGGGAGAGTCCACCACCTCACTTGGCAATCTGTTTCGCTGCCGAACCGCCCTCACCTTCAGGAATTTTTTCCAGATATCCAACCGGAATCTTCCTTCTTGCAATTTGTACCCATTGGTTCTAGTTCTGCTTTCAGAAGCAGCTATGAACAAATGAGCCCCTTCCTCCATATTATCGTATGAACGATTATACCATCATGTTACATATTATTGGGAAGGTAGTTTAATGCAGAGTGCAATAAAACAACTGTACTGGTATATCCTATCAAAAGTTATAACCAATTAACGAGAAAATGAAAACACAAAAACCTATGGAGCAAAAAGTGGATTTCTTTAACTCAAAACTTTCCCATGTTACTGATGGCTCTGAGAGCCAATGAGATGTAATTCTGATACTGTATGGAACTAATAAGGTGTTAATATGTATCAGCTTTCATTTCCATATACATATATCATAACATAGTTACCCGTGCTAACTGGGTAAAGAGGAACTTCTAAGTGGTGCTCCTCTTCTATTTAGCAGGGAAAGAATAACCATTCCTCTTTGCCCCAGCACAGTTTCCCTAATCAGTAAGGTACACGTTTTCATTTTTTACTTCATTAAGTTGTTGTTGATGTAACATGGAGCGAAATTTTCTTTGACTCCAGATAGCAAATAGGTGCTTTAGCTATGGCACTAGCAAAGCAAATGGGTGATAAACCGCTGAGGAGGAGGTGGTAGATTTTTCCCCAATTTTTTTTTTAAGATACCCGGGGATGATGTCACTCACATAGACTTGAATGTTGCATTTCTCCTTTTGGGTTCACTCTGTAAATGGAAGGAACATTTTTTTTTGTCCATGGACTCCTTCGGCTTGCACAAGTATCCCTTGGTTCTCACCTTCATAAAATAAGATGGTTCTCCCCTTCATAAAGTAAACTTCTGTTTTGTGAATCAACTGCTTGATGGTCAAATATTAGCATGGGATGTTAATCTTTGCAATAAGAAATGAAGATCCTGTAGGTCAGAAGAGCTAAATCTCTTCTTGATCCTAACTTTTGAATTTTATGGCTAAAATGGTTCTCAGCAGATTGCAGTAAATGTGACAAAATAGTGCTTTGCTATGCCAAAGCAGACACTTTATTCTCATTGTGATTGCAAACCTGAGATTGCAAATCTAATTGAGATTGCAAAAAAGAGTTGTAACACTTCAGATAGGGGCTGCTTACATCATCACCAATTAAATTATGTGAGCCCCAATTTGAAGTGCTATAAGACCAGAAAAAGATTTATAAGAATTGTGCCAAAAAGAATCATGCCAGAGCTTTTCTGTTTAAGCTTGAATTTTGTATGTTCTCCATGCATTTAAAACTAGAACAGTGCTGCATATTTTTCTTTCTATGGTATTTGCAATCCAAAACAGGATGAGTGACATTTCCATCTATTTGATTTCTTCTGGCATGTAAAAAAACAAAATTGTTGTATAAAAATGGGTTATCTTTTCAGTGGAGTTAATGTGTCCAGTTGTATTTTATTGGGGTGGATTGGTAAACCCAGTTTTGCCAACAATATGGATTTATTTTGTAAATAAAATAATTTGTTTTGTGCACTGAACCAAAACACACTTCAATCAACAACATATTCAGTTCTGTGGTATTAGTGCTTAACATAATGTATTTTCCCAACAGTGCGTCTGTGTTCTGATCGACTCAGCCTTATCAAGGAGTGTCTCTTGCAGTTGCCAACGAATTACAAGCAATCGGCCAAGCTCTTGGGACTTGCAAATTTGCTGAGGGTTGCAGGTAAACAAAAAGCTCTAACTGAAATATACCTGTGTTTTATGGAGGATTAATTCAAAAGCATCCTGAGATTTTTGGGGGGAAGCTTGACATGCTTTTCTAGTGTAATAATGTATAATAACACTTTTCAACCCATTGCAGCTTTCTCTTCTACATAAAATACAAACTGAATTCTCTGAATTTGAGGGCCGTTCCTCTGTCATAAGTAGAATATGAAAGCCTGCAGAATATTAAATCCCCTGTTCTTGTCAAATATGAAAAAAACCTTCCTTTTTGTGTGATAAGAATTCTGCATAGGACCAGAGGTCACATTCTTTAAAATTCAGGTTTATTTACAGTTTTGGGGTCATGAGCCAGTTCAGATTAGAACAAAGCTGTGTGGAGAGTATAAAGTTAGGGTGAACCTGCTGTCTTCATCCATCTTGCCTGGAGGACCTATGTTTGACTGCCTGTGTTGGGAACACCCTTCTGAATGTGGCCCTGCACACGTTGGCCAAAATTGCATGGTCAATTATGGAAATCCATAGTGTCATTTTGAGTTATGTGCACGGTGTTTTATGTGTGAAGGAATGTATTTAGATAGGCTGATGCCAGGAAGCTGAGAAAATAAAAGGCCTTTGGCCCAGCTCTCCATGCTAGGCAAGACATTGCCTGAACAGACCCACTGTTCTGTATTTATTGTTCATTATTGTTGAATAGCACTGTTCTGAAATACTGTATTTCAGTGCTATTCAAAAAGGGGAGTTGCAACTCCCCTGCTTGTGTAAAGGTCCTCTGCTTTCTTTAAGGGGAGGTGGAAGGGGAAAAAGCAATAGTGAAGATTGCTCTGCTGCAGGGGAATAGGGAGCAAAATTTCTGCCTCCACAGGAGTCCTGCCAGGCTATGCCAAAATCTGGAGGGGGAGAAGTGGGGAGCC
Source organism: Cryptoblepharus egeriae (assembly GCA_030015325.1). Classification (NCBI taxonomy): domain Eukaryota; kingdom Metazoa; phylum Chordata; class Lepidosauria; order Squamata; family Scincidae; genus Cryptoblepharus; species Cryptoblepharus egeriae. Next base: position 135,311,200 of record JAREYC010000001.1, read on the forward strand.
CTGGGAGGTCTGCAGATTGCTTGGCCATGCTTAAAGTTTTTGGTACGATAATTGAACTTTTGTTTATTGCTTTACTATAACTGGCATTGGTTTTTTCCTCTACATAGTAATCCATATTTTCAAAACTCAAAAGTATTTTTGCATAACCTTGGATTTGGAGAAGCTTTTTTTCTGACAGTGACAGTAACCTATGGTATTTGTAGATTTTTAAAAATTTATTATGGTGACAAAAAGTAGACTGATCATTACATATACTATAGATATTCAAGTGTAGGTATAAAATCTCATAGATAATTTGAGGACAGGTTTTGAGACAATTATGGAAGTTTCTATGATTTTCAAATAAATTAGGAGTTAAACTTTGTGGGTGGATGTTTAGTTTCATCTGATTTTACCTGAGGCTAGGTAGAAAATAGGTAAAAAATCCTAGAAAATAACCTACCAGTAATTGTTGCCTAAGAACTGTTACAGTAACTTATTAAAAATATAATAAAATAAGATAATTCTTATTTAGTAACTTTTTTATTCTGATTTTCACAACCTTTTGCAAACACTCTCAAAGTAAGTGCACTGTAAATGACATACCACAGAATAATTAATCAAATCTTCTTTAAGATACCTGGTATATTAAGCCAGAGGTTCAGCATATAACTGGAAATGTGCAATTCAATTCACAGCAGAAAGACAAGCAACAATTGTACAACTAGTTCTTTTGTGGCATGATGGTGGTTGGGCCTTTTTCTCAGAACTACAGGTTGCTCCTGTAGCATATGGGAGATAGGAATTTCATGTGCAGTTTGTGCTGTGTGTTGGGGTGGCATTTTGCACTCAAAATTAAAAGCAACTCTATTATGAATGGCATAGGATGGCATATAAGGAATGGCCTTATAATGAGTCAGAACATTGGGCCATCAATCCCAACAAACAGTGGAACTCCAGGGTTTCAGGCAGGCATTATTCTGCCCACATAGCAAATGTTCTTCCCTTGAACTTCCATTCTTTTAGGTGGACCTCAAGACATTTTTTAGTATCACAACTAAATTCTGTCGTCAAAATAATAATAATTTAACATATATATAAATTATTCCTTATGGTATAGTCCATGTCAATTCAGGCAGGCAAAAAATAAATCTTACCTTCATAGTCTCAGAAGTTTTTGAATTTAACATATGTTAAAATTCAGGAAAAAGTAAGATACCTGTATATTTTTGTTTTGCCCCCAAAAATTCCTGGCCCGAGATACAGGCTGCCAAAGATGGCACCCCAGGCACCATTTCTCACTTGCAATTTTTGACAAAAATTTTAAAGTGCTCTATCTCTGGAACGGTGCAAGATATTTTGTTGTGTTTTTTTTATTGGAAAGATAATATTTTTCTGTTTAAAATGATACACTCCATTTTGAAATATGTGTTCAACTTTTCTTGCTGCAGCCTTCTGAATTTTTTTTAAAAAAATAAAAAAAAATTTCTCAAAAATGCCAATCCCAAAAATTTTGATTTTTTTTTTTTACTGTTGATCAGTACCATTGAGTACTACATTCCCTGTAAAGGAGAACTTCCACATTTGAGGTTAACAGGTGAAAAGGGGTGCAAAGCGTTTTCTCTCTATACTTTACATTGAAGATTTGATGATTCATTAACATTCTGCCTCATCAACATTTCACACTTCTAGGTCCAGGGACTTGGGGCGGAATGTTGATGACTCATCAATTCAATAGGCAGACCAGTCTGAACAAGCACTGTTTCTAGCAGTTGTCAGAAACAGGTTGGAGGTCTCCTGAGGGTAGGGAATTTTTTCCCTTACCCAGAGTAAAGCCCATCCTGCTCAATGGAACTACTTGGATGCACTGTATTTAGCTAGTGGAAGTTCAAAAAGCCCTGTTTAAGGCTTAAAGGACTGTCAGAAAGGACAGAATATGGCAGAGAAGGCCTTTACCATTACTACACCTCTCCTGGACCTGATGTATCCCTGTTAAACTCTCTCCCACCCTAATGTATCCTCAACCTGCCACCAAATCACTCTCCTTCTGCTCCTTTGCCACCTGGTTCAACTACCTGCAGTATGTGGCGGAAGGCCCTGATCTAGCTACTAAGTGGTGCAGGCCTCCTTACCAGCGCAGCTTATTTGCTGGGTGATGCATTGTGCCTTAAAACATATTAGTAACATCTTCCAATAATTTGGATTGTATTCTGAAACATACACTTCATTTTACTTTGAGGCCCCTTTAAATAAATGAAAATAATAAATGCTGTTAAACAGGGTGTTCAAACCCTGGCCTGGGGGCCAGATGCGGCCCATGGCAAGCCATATTGTGGCCCATGGCAAGAGCCCTCTATATGTAATTTTGAAATGTAAATTAGTTTTCTGACCCCTGGCACAGTGTCAGAGAGATGATGTGGCTCTGTGCCAAAAGTTTGGACACCCCTGCAGTAGAAAGTTTTGTAAAATTACTTGGTTGACAGACCAATTGTTTTTCAGGCATTTGCCATGAAATGAGTCACAATAGTTCATGAAACGGAGAGATCCTAAACATTTCAAAGAATTCCTTCCTTCCTTCTTATTTCTTGTTACACTCTAACTTGTCATCCCAAAGGATAAGTTGCCCTATGTTAAGCACTGGTTTTCAAAGTGGTGGGTCTCTACCCACCATACGAACTAAAAACAGGCCATTCCCCCTTAAGAGGGGTCACTCAGGAATATGTCACAGTGGTGCCATAGTACCATAATTGCAAGTGTAGTGGGCACCCAGAAGCTTGTCTCTTTATATGGGGGATGAGAGGGGCAACAAATCTTGGAGAGTATCAGGGAGGCCTGCAGGCCTCTAGCACTTCCTAGCAGTTCTCAAACTCCCAGAGTTTAAGAACTGTTTTAGAGAGATGTAATTGATTGCCCAGTTCAGGCACATTAGTAAACCATAATTTAGCATTGTGTCATCCCAAAGAATAAGCAGGGACAATCCCGAGTTTTGGAAATTGTGTTCACATACTAGACAGCAAGGCATAATCCAGACAGGGTCATGTCCTGATTTTGTGGAAGAGAATTATGGCAACCCTATGTGTGAAGCAGATTTAGAAAGACTTGGGCTTCCATGTTCCCCCAACTTCTCCTCTCTTATACGTAAGAGAAGACTGAATATTTAACACAAACCTCCTCCCCATTTTGTAAATTAACTCAAGGACCTGAAGTTTACTGATGGATTATAGTTCTAGCAAGCCAGAATTTCAAACTGCTTTGCTCTAACTGCATGGTTAGTTAACCATTGCATCTGCATTGTCCAACACTAGAGATTCATAATCTTTTAATTTAATTTAAATTGTATTTTAAAAATGAAACATTGATTTTTATAGTCCCTGAGAAACATCATAGAAAAATCAAAGGATTTAGGATACATTGTGCATAATTATGTTAATCATGATTTTTCCTCTCATGCTTTTGATAAAGCTTTGGGTTATAAAACTTTCAAGAATTAATCTCCCTTACGTCAGTTAATAAAGTTTTGCAGTCCATGACATCTACTGAAAATGCTGACAGAGCTTTAATGATATTGTGTAAATGTTATCACCAATAAAACTTAATGGTCCCTGTGAAGAATGCAGGAAGAGCTTCATTATTGATAGGTGATCAGTTCTGGGACCCCTGCTTATACCAAATTACCAAATTCTGCAATTTTTGATCCATTTCTCCCTCTGAAGAGAATTGGGGCTGTGCTTTTCTGAAACATGGACAGGTAGTACTGGCACTTGACTGTATGACCCATGTTGAACCAAATATGTAGTGCAGAAAGGTTGGCACACATCTGTTTGACCAAAGTGCCAGAGGGTTGGCATGACTTTTTTGATGCCACTAGGTCAGGCACCAGTTTAACTATTTCCTAGGATTGTGCTATGGGTTAGTGCCTTAATGCAAATTTTTTAAACTTTTTATTAGGAGTTAATTTTTTTTAACTCTTAATAAAAGTGAACCATCACTCCAAAAGCCTTGGTCTTGCATGCTCACATGGGGACGAGAGAATAATGTTTCTCCCTCCTTGCAGCAGCTCTTTTTGGCAGAGTGTCCTTTCCAATTGTGAACATGGGATCTGAATCTCACAGTAAAGCTCAATTATCTGTATTTTAAGTGTCACTATTTTAATTTTTTTAACCTTAAAAAAATTTCTTAACCTTTTTCTACTATCCTGTCAGGAGGGAAAAAGGTCTATGAAAATCTTTGACCTGCTGAACTTTGCATTTACAGGCATGACTGATGTGTTAGAGCAGATGATGTTGGCTTCACCAAATGAGTGATTTCCCCCATCCCTGTCTGTTCCCATAACTTCAGCTGGATCACCTGCTTGAAGATTTTTAATGCCCTGTTGATTTTTTTTTATTTTTGGAAGAATATGAAGTCATTCCTGGCCCTCCTTGCAATGCCATTCATTCTATCCATGTTTTGGAGAACAATGTTTTCACCACCTCTACATCTCTGACCATTGAGTAGGATGACTTTATGTACAGAGAACATATTTCCTAGGAGCTGCATGAACACAGCAGTTGTATTCCTCATCCTTTTTGACATTTGAGTAATGAATAATGCAGGTTGCCTAGGGTCTCTGTGTTGTCTTGACTGATATTGTTCTATATGAACCAGTCCAACAGATCTGCATGAGGACACTTATTTATTTTTATTTTTTATTTTATTTTAAAAATTTGTATCCTGTCTTTCTCAGGCTGTCTAGCCCGACTCAAGGTGGCAGAAACATAAAACACAATTAAAAACATTAATAATTAAATACAGTAAAAACAATTAAAACATATAGGCTAAAAGATACAGTAAAAACAATATAAAACTAAAGCTGCCCCCCCCCCAATCTCCGCCCTTTTAAAAAGCCCCTTTGAAATAAAAGGTTTTTAGGCTCCGCCTGAAGCTCTACAATGCTTCAGGGAACTGTTCAAATTAACACCTGTCTCGTGAGACTAAAAAAGTAACAATAAAGGGAAGGAGACAGAGCATGAGTTCTCATGTCCATTATGGTGAGGTGCCAGTTTAGACAGCAAAGAATAATCCAAACAGGTCCAGAGTAAAGGTTAGGCACATTTTCTATGTGCTGGAAATTATTTTTATATGGGTCCACAGGATATGGCATGCTAGTTTCTATTTGGAATCTCAAATTCAAGGTACAGATTTACAGTTCATTGGGTGTAGGTGGGAGAGGGCCAGAGATTATCCAGTTTATGGTCCATGTTTTCATTATGCTATCTTTCTTTGTAAGTATAAAAGACAGAAACTGTATCATTCCCCCAAATCAGAGACTTTTTGATGAATTAATTATGTAAATGGGATCAATAACATATTTTTATAAAAATCTCAGAAATGTATGGGATGTCTCTTTGGAGAAAAAACTCCAGCAGACGTTTTTTTCTGAAATCTGAAAAAAGATTTCAGCGGACGAAGCAGTCTTCAGTAGTTATCTTAATTACAGTTTGTTTATTGGCTCATAATATTGAAAAGACCTGGCAGAAATATTATTTAAGGCTGCCACAAGCTGCAGGAATTGCTCTTTAAGTCATTAATTTTAGAAATCTTTTTCTGGTTAATATTTGCTTCAGAATGACAGTGACACTTATGAAAATAAAATTCGTTTAGAGATTCACTCATCTATAGAATTAGCCGTTAAAAGTTATTTTCTTCCCAGAATGTGAAATGTAATTTTTAACTTCTGAGTAACAAAGATATGAGCATTTTTTATTGGGGAAATTCTCTTGGCTTTTCTAGGCCTTTCTTGTTTACACAGTCTAATGTCTGTGTATTTGTTATTTGGCAGTCTTGTCAGCGTTTGGGAGTTTTCTCAGGCACCGACCTTGTGATCCCTCCTCTACACGTGCACATGCATGAGCTTGCCAGCTTCCCCTTTTCATCTGTTCTGAAGCTGAGTAGACAGAGGCAATTGTGTATCTATGGTGGGGGGGCCACCGGGCAACAAGCTGAACTTGTTTCCACTATTGGCTAAAACTGAGAAACAGAGAATATATGTAGAATAAATACAACCATGTTCTATATTGTTGGAAAGATAATTTAATGCAGAATGCAATGAATCAAACTGCATTGGAATATCTGTATTCTATCAAACATTATGGCCAAATAACCAGAAAATGAAAACACAAAAACCTATGGAATAAAAAGTGGATTTTCTTATCTCAAAACTTTTCCCATGATACTGATTGTTCTGAGAGCCAATGAGATGTAATTCTGATATTGTATGGAACTAATAAGGAGTTAATATGAATCATCTCTCAGTACTTGTATCATATACAATACATATATCATAAAACAGTTACCCCATCCTAACTGGGAATACAGGCCTTTCTAAATGGTGCTCCTCTTCTATTTAGCAGGGAAAGAATAATTATTCCTCTTTGCCCCAGCACAGTTTCCCTAACCAATAAAAGGGACACAATTTTCAGTTTTTTCTTGATTAAATTTGATTTTGGGTTCTGGGGAGGGAACAATTCTTCTATTCCAGATAGCAAATAGGTACTTTAGCTTATGACACTAGCAGAGCAAATGAATGGTGAACTGCTGTGAAAGAGGCAGGTTTTTCCCCAATTTTCTTTTTTTTAAAATACATGGGGATTACATCACTTCCATTTTCAAGACAACATTATCATTAGCTACACCACTAGGGTGGCACAAGTGGTTATGACACTGTGCCTGTTAACCAGAAGGCCAGGGTTTGATACCCAGGTCCCCGCAAGACATGGTGAGCTCCCATCCTTAGCCCAGCTCTGTGATGCAGCTGGAACCAATCGTATTGGCTCTGCCATTCCATTGGACTACTTCAGGGGTGTGGAGAGGGGGGATTTGTTGCTTGGGTAACAGCCTATCCTCCATATTAATCTACTCAGGCTTTTGTGGTTCGCATACAGCGTTGAGCTCGATACCATAGTCTTTCAAGACTGATGGATGCCAATACACCACTAGATAGAGGAGAGTTGTCCTTTATGAAGTTGGATGCAGCAGTGCTGTGAAGGAAAAGCACCTTTTGCTGCTGCCTAGCCTTTGCAAAGTTGGTATTTCTTTGGCTTATCATGCCACCATCCAGGAAGATGGAGCAGCACCAAAAGCTGTTGAACTTTGTTTGTACTGGGTGGCACATGTATATTCCTCGATACCCTGCCCAGTGCTACATTGGTATCTGGGACTTTCAAAATGAAACTTGGCAGAAGAACATCATCTTTTTGGAAGATGGAACTTCTATCTCCAGGGGTTTCTGAAAGTCATTGCCCAACATGCTGCAATTCTCATCTGCACTGAGGTCTTGGTGATAGTCACTGTTTTGTTTTTAAAAGGCACCAATCACACAGCTTTACACTGAGAGTGTTCACAGGTATAATCCCATTTCCCCCTTTCAGTTTTAATCCTTCTTGGTGGATGTACAGTCCTCCATGCCCATGTGTTGTAAGAAACAAATTTATAATGTATTCTTGACTTGTTGTTATAGCTCTTTTGGTTCAGCTACATGTGTTTTCTGAACTGAAAATGGCACAGGGTTTCCAGCTGTAAATATTAACAAGTCTTTGAGTACCTGTTATCATTGTTTAAACAGCAGGAACATTTATGAATGGGGGAAATTGTTACCTTATTAGGACACCTGTTTCATTGATGTCCTTTTGTGTAGCAGATTAACTGTCTAAATTGTATCTGTCAAGCACTAGAAACTCAAATGGATTCTTAGTGACAGTTGTATATTTTTTTTCCTTTCATAAATGATAATTTTATTTTTCCCAAGTTGGTAGTTGTTGCCCTGTCAGTGAGTTTGTTTGGCTGGAAAAATAAAAATGGTGCTGGAAGTCTGCAGGGGGTAGGACTCGAAGTGACTCCATTGTGAAGCTCAGTTAAAAAAAATTTCAAGCTGTGTGTTTCAGGAGTTCCACCCGTCATGCTGGAATTGACAGTTACCCTTTTGTATCCCAGTAGGCATTCAGATAGCAGGTGCCGAAATAAGAGTGAATGCAGGGAGGATAATGCCAGCATTTCTGGTACTTGAGTTCTTGCAAACCCTGCAGAGGCAGAGAGATCCTGCTGTTTCCAAGCAGATTTTTACTAATATCTTGAACAACCACTTAAGCACAGTTAAGGGAAAGCAATTTCTCCCATGTCCAAATATGCCCATGTTTCTTTCCAGAGGTAACAAATTGCTTTTGATTTACTGCCTTTGCAGGTTCCTGAAGAACAATACAAAAATTAGATTAAGCACTCTGATTGTGTAATGGCACCTTCAGCATTTAGCACTTTTGTACAGAGACTCCTCTGCCAGCTGGGCTTTGAATCTGTCAGGAAAGGTCTATTAATCTGTCTGCTTGGTAGTTGCAAGCACCTTACATCTAGTATGTCACTTTGGAAGGTCCAGAGAAGAGGTCAGGATTGCCAGATGTTTCTAATTTTAAAGTTATGCCGTTTATAGTGCCCAAGCCTCAGGAAACCCCAGAGCAATGCATGATTTCCCTGTGGGCTCATCCCTCAAGGGCATTGAATGGGTTGAAGTAAAGTCTTTTTACTACCTAATGTTGCCTGAACTCACAAAATGAGGCAAGACGAATCAAGTCTATGTTTACGCACTTGTTTTATTTTGAGTTAAGTCCCTCACAATTCAGTTCCTGAACTTTAATGGTAAGGTGGATCTGGGACTGGGCTGCTTTGCTGTCATGCCCTATCAAACTGACCATTGCTGGGCCATGGAGAGTGTCTACTGCATTCACACATTGGCATTACTCATTATTTTCCGTTTTCTTGCTGCCCTGTGTTGCTCCTTTCTTTTCCTGGATACTCTCTGTCATCTTCACAGCTTGCTTTTACCTTGCCTCTACTTCCTGTGCTCATCTAGTTTTCTTGACATTTTCTGGCCTCCCTCTCCTATTCTCCCTTCTTCTCTTGAATGTCTCTGTCTCCCTATCTTCTATCTGTTGCTAGTCTTCGCATGTTTTATGACCTCACTTTTTGCTTACTGCATCCTGCCCTCAGTATGAACCAAAAATACTATTCAGCCTCCAAGATATGGAGCACAATCCTAACCACGTCTACTCAAAAGTAAGAACCATTTTGTTCAATGGGTCTTACTCCCAGGAAAATGTCTTGAAAGGATTGCATCCATGGACTGCAACCCTAAACACATTTTTCTGGGAGTGTCCCATTGAACACAATGGGACTTACTTCTGAGTAGACATGCTTAGGATTTAATTGGAAGTAGATTTGCTGCCCCTCCATCCTGTAGTTGGAATTCTATACAGATTTATCTGGGAATAAGTCCCATTGTACTGAATGAGATTTCATTCTTAGTTGATGTGAAGGTTTGCTGGATATATGATTAATTTGATTAATGGGAATATTATTTCACATTAGAATTTATAATCAGTAAATAAATTGTATTCTGTCAATTCTAAGATCATGCATATGTGTTACTGTATATTATATTCCTCTTTCTCATGAAACAAGCTTCTTCGGTATAAGAGTTTCTTTTTACCTGTGGCATTCTTTCATACCATACTTAACAAACAAGGTTGTTCTTTTTTATTTAAGGATCTCTGTTCTGATGTTTTGCAGGTGATGACCCAAAGGAGAGGAAAGGACAGGTTTTGATACTATTAGTGGAACACGCTCTGCGATTTCAGGATTATAAAGCGGCAAATATGCATTGCCAGGAACTCATGGCGTCAGGTGAAGTACATCACCTTTCTCCCCACCACACAAAACTAAAACAATCTCAAAACTGCCATAATTTTTATCACTTTTTTCTCTTTTTGTTGGAATTTTTAAATGACTAAGATAGATTTTTAGGTTGTAGGAATTGGGAGCTTAAAGAAGGGTAAATTTAGAACTCTTGCTCTTGCCATATAACTATTTTTATTTATGTTCTATGTTATTCTTTCCTTTCCTCCTTTATAAAAAAAATATATTTTTCTTTGTTTTCTGATAAAATCAATAGAAATTAACTATGAAATCTTTTTTAAAAAAGGAACAAAACTAAAACAATTTCATGCATGATCTGCCATAGGAGTTTATTTCTTAAATTTAGACAAGTTCTCTTAAGATATTATCTTTTCTATATATAGCTGTATGAACAGAAAAATGGAAAAATGTGGTCAGGCACTTGGAAAATGCGCTAGGTAGGTGGCATGGATAGCCATCAAATTGCTATTTGGTCTTGTGTACTGGCTGCTCTTAGAGAGGATCATGTTTGAAAAGTGGAAATAAAACCTGGAAAGCTAGATGAATTTCATCTGAACTGTAAAACTTTTGGTTTCTAATGCATTAACATTTATAGCATGTATGGAGGCAAGATTTTATTTTTTTGAAGCTCTGCAAAATTTGTCCAACAAGAGCTCATTGTAAAGGGAACGTCTTCAGTGCTTGTCCTGTGTGGTGGTGGGGTCTCCTTGTTCTCGATTGGAGTAATCCAAACCATGGATGAAGCAACGTTGGGGAAACCTGGACGGCCTGTTGCAGGGGCCTATCGCCAGGACATTTCCTTACCACCAAAGTGATAGCTATATATCTACTTGCATTTGCTTTAGAATTGAAAGGTTGGCAAGAGCTGGGCTAAGGACGGGAGCTTACCCCATCTTGCAGTACCTGGGTCTTGAACTGCTGTCCTGTCGATCTTCAGTTTCAACAGGCACAGTGCCTTTAAACATTGAGCCACTGCAATTCCTAATGAGAGCTCGTGGTAGTTTGGGAAAAATGTGCACGTGCTGTTTGATGAAATTCGGGTATTGTGAGGATGTGACGTTACATACCAAATGGAAGAAATCATGATGGTTTAGACTTCATGTTTATATGAGATCAAAATTTTAAGTATGTATGTGTATATTACCAAACAGAACTTGCACAACCATTGCAAAAAAGGGGTAAGCTTTAATAACTTGCTTTGAAAACAGAAATTTTTGTATTCCTCAAATTTGAGGTGCTTAGCTGGATAAAGGGGCATGTTTATAACTGGCTTCCCCCTTTTCCATATCAGGCTACTCCAAAAGTTGGGAAGTTTGCAGCCAGCTGGGACAATCAGAAGGTTACCAAGATATGACTGTTCGGCAGGAGCTCATAGCTTATGCGTTGACGCATTGCCCTCCCACTGCAATAGAATCACTGCTGGCAGCAAGCAGTACTCTACAAACAGAGGTAGGCTTTGTTTGCTTTTCTGATTTTTTAAAAAAATACTGATTATTTTCCCTCTAAAGTCGCTATAATTGCAACCACTGTGTTGTTATTATAGTTGTACATTCTGTTTTATATTTATTGCTTTAATTTTTTCCTTTAATCTGAACAGTGGAGCTTCACCAAATAGGTATATGCCATACTGGTTTGGTTATCCTTTTTTGACAGATTTAACAATTGGCATAAATATTTGTTGTTCAAATCTTGAATATTCAGCCCTGCTCACAGGTGGCTCCAGTCTCAGAGAGAAATGTGAAGCCAGTCTCACCTCCACCATCAGCTGTTCTCAGCTGCTGAGCTGTACTGAGGTGTCACCAGTAAAAGTAAACCAGCATGATAATTGGGTTCTCCCATTATCTTGGAAACATAGTCAAGATTTGCGTATTTTCTGTCATTTTCAACTTACAAAAGAATGCTGTTTTGGTCCACTATAAAATGAGTTTGATACCCTTGTTCTAGAAAGTGCTTCATATTGTGAGAAACTGACCACATTGTAGGTTGAGTACTAGGATGGAAAAATGCAGCATCAGACACCCAGAAGTGTATCTCTAAAGGACAACTCGGTCATCTTCACCAAATACTTAACTATTTGTTGTCTGGATTTGCTGTAGTACAGGCACAGCTGTTTGCCTGCTGCATCTTCTAGCACTGCCATATTGTTCTATGGCCTTTATGTTTCTGAAACTTGGTTATTTGCTTTCAAAGTAATATTCATCAGTCTGTGTAATCCATCATAATCCTTAATGGTGTTTGACTAGTTCTTTTCTTGGATTCTGTAAGGTTTTCATACTTGCGTGAAATTCAAATTTATTATTATTGTGGGGGGTGTTGGGACTGCATCTTCCATCTGTTTGGCACAGTCTTTCTGCATGTTTGTTTATATAGTGAGAAATAGGTAGGTGATATGCTGCTACTCAAGGCAGAAGCATAACTTCTGTTATGTCTGAAACTGTAAAAATCTCAAATCTCTCTTGAATCTCTAATCTCCCCTTGAATTAGGGCTGGCTGTCTTTAAACAAAAAACTATATCCAGAAGGGAATTTTCATACATACTTTATCAATCATGTGGAACAACTAATTTCATACACTCTAAATCTATTCTTCCTTAGATTCTTTATCACGCAGTCAACTACCAGATACACCCTTCAGAAAAAGGGGAGAACATTAACACCTCCAGACCTTCAGTTGTAGTCAAACCAGAGTCTCCTCCAGAGGTGAGCTATTAAAACAAAGGAAAATTACAGATTGTATTTGGATTGTGAGCCATTTGAAACATGAGTCAATCTGCTCAGACTTTATAAGGCAACGTGTGCAGAGATGACATCCTATGACAACTGATAGCCCTCTATATTTTTATTCCTAGATCTGATTTGATTTCCTTTATAGCAGTGTTTCGTAATGTTTGTTCTCTGTCGTACCACTTCACATTGTCCAGTCCTAATCATCATCTGGGTGTTATCCTTGATTTCCAGTTTCGGGTGGAGAGAGGAAAGGAATCTTGTATATGATACAGGATTATACATAGAATCATAGAGTTGGAAGGTACCTAGTAGGTCATCTAGTCCAACCCCCTGCCTGCAGCAGAAAATCCCCCTAGAGCACCCCCGACATTATATGATTCAGGATAACAGGATTCTGTTTCAGATCCTAGGACATCTTAATTAGTGGTTATTTTCTTTGTTACCTCATGTGAACTACAGCAGCATTATCAATATCGGACAGTATTCAGAATTTTAGGGTCATACCCAATAAAGAAGTCCACAGGACCTCTGTGTTTCCAAACAATAGCTTGTAGTCATAAATGTCTAAATTGTGAACTTGCACTGGTTGACTTAGGCTGCAATTATATCCACACTTTCTTGGGAGTAAGTCTGATTGAGCACAATGTGTAGACATGCATAGGATCAGGCTGGAATTCTCTTGGAATGAACCTTTATCCAAACTTATTGACAGGATTGAATGGGAATACGGGGGTGGAATAGTGCTTTAAAAAGGTGTTACAAAGCCATTAGAAGCAACTTCCCACTGACACTACAGTACTTGCAATGGAAGATGTATGCTAGCTTTTCTTATGCAGTCTGCTTTATATTGAAGACTGAAGAGCTCTTTCAAAGAACTGCATAGAAAGGTAGTGGAATCCTTCCTTGGTTTTACCCTCCACTATTGCTGTACGTTGATTTAGATTTACATTGTACACCCAATTTAGAGATCCTCAAAAGAAACCAAAAATTTACCTTTTTCTAAGCAGTTAATCAAGGACCAAAAGTATTTTAGAATATTAATTTGACAACATTATTAAACTATAGTACTGGGCCATAAGTTGGGGAGTCTAATTCATTCATGGTAAAAAAAATAACAACTATAGCAAAACATTGCACACAATTGGAGGTCAGCATTTATACTTAATTAGGCTGATGTTTAACTTGTGTGTCTTATAAAAATAAGTATTTTATTTATATAACTCAGTGATAGGAAAATGTAATTACTGTGCACTGCCTTCTTAACTCAGGGAGGTTGTTTGAAGTGTCAGGTTATATGTCTAACTTTAAACATAACTTGTGTGTGCTTCCTTTTTTTAAAATAAATGCTTGGTTGCAAATATGTGCAAAAAAGAATACAGGTCCAACCTTATATATAGATTTTTTTAATACATGGATTTAACACAACGCAAATAGCCACTTCAAATGAGAAAGAACTTACTGAACTCTGGAGAAGGGGGAAAAAGGCTTCCCTTTAAAATCACCATTTAAAAAATCTTTTCTTACTATTGTAGATAGGCAGTCACGAAAACAGTCATTCCATTCTTTAGCTGACAGAGCAGTCCTAATTTGCAGTCTTTGCCCTCATTGTATTCAATGTATTGGAACTGCTGCAGTGCAACCACAGGAAAGGGGATGTTCTTCCCTCCCCTAATGTGGGGTGCAGATGTCCCAATAGGTCTCCTCAGACTTGGGCCACTTCTATATTGCAGTTGTACTTATAAATTTTTCTGAAATAGTTAGACTAGAGCTACACGTTGTAGAATGGAGTGAAACTAATTTAAGAAAGACTGTGTTGGCAAGATTGCAGAGGTTGGAGGTTGCTTGGTTAAAGAACTTTACCAGTGACCTTTCTATAGTGTGCGCTGCAGTGATCAGAGAGTGAGATTTTATTAAAATTATTAGGCAGACTGCCTGAGCTAAGCTTGTTCTTTTCACAGTTTGTTTTCTTTCTAAAAGCTTGTATGCCTTGAGTTAGTGCAAATGTAATGTTTTCTACCTCTTAACCTTTTCTGCTATATATTCTTGCCTTCCATGGAAATTCCCTCCCTGTGTTGCTGCATTGTGTGTTTACTAAAGTTAATGCTAACCATGGTTATATTTTCAGCTTGTCATTGAAATTCTAGCTTCTGCCAGGTACTGAGTGGTAGTGGCTCAAAACAGTTCCTCATAGTCAGGATCCAGCAGTTTTCCTACTATGCTGCTATGCTTTCTCAGAGGACCTGGCAGACAAAAGTTTTGCATTGTAGGGGCATCACCTAGATTATGGGAATTATCAGCTCACATCCCAAAGACCAATTTCTGCTCACTTACCTCATTGCTCAACACACTGAGCAACTTGTCACAAATAGTAACAGCATCGGGTAAGTGTAATTGGTTTAGTAAAACTTGGGTGAGGTGACTGATGGGTGCAGGATGTCACTTTTGTGGCATCCTGCTTCACCTTATGATTGAGCTGCTCTGATTATTTTTAAAAGTTTTTCTTCTGTATATTACAGTATTGAACAAGCAGACTTAACAGCAAACAGAGGAAGAAAAACTTCAGGTTCCATTTTCAGCAAATGTACTTTTCAAAAATTGTTCAAAATTAGCTCTGAAGTGACAGCTTTTTCTTTCTTTAAATACTGTTAAGTGCATCTTTTTGCCATTTATTTTCTAAGCAAGCTGGAAATTTTGCCATATTTTGCTCAGCATGCAGTCTCTTCAGTTAGGAAAGCAAGTACTAAAATTTCCAACTGATTATTCAGTGGTTGGCAGGAGGTCTCCTTTTTATATCTTTTTTACTACTATTAATAATAAAAACTTCACACTTCGGTATTCCATTGCATAAAGAAGTGTTAAGCTTAAAAAAATACCTAAACACTACATTTGCAGTTAATCATTTATCTTTACTTTTTAGTTTCAGATTTCTAAATTATCAGTTATCGTCATCAGTTATTTCTTTGCACTCAGCATATTACTTTTGATCCAAACATGACAGCACAATCTTGACTTGCACAGGAACAGGGAGGCTGGCTCAGCCTGCGCTGTGTCCAACAGAAGGATTAGGGCTGTGATTGCACTATCACAGGAAAGGGGAAGCTTTTGCCTTTTCCTGGGCTAAGGCTTCAAGCAGCCTCAATAGGTATACTCAGTTCTTGGCCGCCCTTGGAGGTGGCCTAGATCTGAGCAGTCCAGAGCAGCCAAAGACTGCTCTGGCTACCCAGGAATGGAGGTTCAGATCTGGCATAACTGTTGGACCCATACCTAGCCTCCCTCTCCACCCACCCGCCACTGGGACCACCTTCCCCACCCTTGAAAACCTCTTCTGAGCTTTTCTGTCCCCTCGAAGCCCCTAAGCTGCCAGGGAAAAAGCAAGTCCAACTCACCCTGCACTTTGTTCCTGGGGTAACACAGGAAGAAGCAAGGAGGCTGGTTAATATCTGTGCACTGGCCTCAATCCCCTGGGAATTGTTCAAAAATCCCTTATGGCATTTACCGCCAATTAAGATTGCACTCTCAATAAAACAAGGGAGAAATACTGGTTGGAACTTGATGTCCCATACACTTTGTTTAGTACAGGGGTGAGCAGATGTCACACTTATGATCTATTTGGTTTTTTAATTTTTTTCCAAATTAGAAAAATTAGCAAAATTTGGAAATTTGCAAAAGCAAGTTAAGAAATTCAAAAATAAAATGGTCCATAAGGTACACGTAAACCAGATGAAAGGAAAAGGAAAGGTCCCTTTGTGCACTTGTTCTGAGTGCTGTAACTGACAAATAAGTTCACAGTAGTACTGCTTTGTCATGCAAAAATCCACTCCAGATTTCCCCTCATCTTTATAGTCATCTTCTTTAGAGAGAAGAAAACTGTTGTTGTGACTGCTAAAACAGTTGGGGGTCAGAAACCCTTGCTAGTCTACTGCAAATCATCTGAGATCTGCTAATAAATTCTGGACTACTTTTGTCCACCCCCTTTTTAAATATTCATTGCTGCGGACAGATACACTTGCTTTAAAGAGATGCATCTACTTTGAACATATCTCACTCTTGATGCACAATCACCTGTCTGATATAATCTTTCCTTGTTCTTTAGTTCCCTGAGGATCTCCTCAATTTTAGGGGTGCTGTTCCTTTGAATAAGCAATTCATTTTGACAATGGCAGCAGAGTTTTCAAAAGAATGGTGTGCTTGATGGACACTTGTGAATATTATTGTGTATTGCTGATTCTTAGGTGGCTGATAACCCATTCATCTGAGTGCACTGATCAGATTATTCTGTTGTAGAGGGAATGTTCCAGCCTGTCATATAGGATCCTACAAAAGAACTGAAAAATTGTGTTCTCTTTCTTCCTCTGTCGCTGATGTAGCCATCAGTGCATCACTGATGCAATTAAATCAATTGTAAAGAAGAAAACTTCTAATTTTTTTTACCAGTTATCAGAGTTCATCATACAGATTTTGATTCAATCGGCGCTTACTATCTTAATGGTTGAGTACTAGTATGTATTTCACAAGGACTGTTCAGCATGTTAATGCATTTTCTTGTGTGCATAACAGCGATCAAAATAGTCATTGGCATCCGTCAGTCTTGAGAGACCATGGTATCATGATCCAAATGGGAAACGTTTGGGCCTGGGTAGATTGATATGGAGGATGGGCTGTTACCTATTGCAATAATTGCAATGCTAAATTCAGAATTGGTAGATTAATTGTACCAATTGTTTGTTAATATTGTTTGGTAATAATTGCTTTATTAACCTTGTTTTGTATTAAGCATGGTCTTTGACTTATTAACCCATGCCACCATATTTATGTATGTTGGTGCTTGTTTTATTTTTTAAAATGCCATGCTTATCATCCTGTATCTTAACACTTTTGTGGATTGTTATATTGCATGAACTCACAGGTTGACACCAGCAGTTTGCCTAATCAGTCTGCTGACCTACTGCAGTGGACCACAGCTAAAACCATGAAGGTTCTCTCTGACACAACTCTGACCACAAAAGCTATGCTACATGCTGTTAGTGATCGACAGTGGTGGAAGAAGTCACTGACATATCTTCGGCCCTTACATGTAAGAAGTAGCCCTCATTTTTTTCCTTTCATTGTCTTACTTGCATAATCAGACTATGCGTAAACAGACATACCCTACAATCCAGAGTAACTACGGGAGCACGTAAGAGACTTTACGTGCACCCGTAGTTACTGCACCACCTACTGAAATCCTATGGGAAATTCATATTGCAATCCAGAGCAAATTGTTCTTACACCGGAGCAAGGACTCCCCGTAGTTGCTCTGGATTGCACCCATAGTCTGACTTTTCCTTCCTGAACTGAAATATTTCTGTCACCAAGAAGCACATTCAAAGTGGCCTATGAAGGCGGTGGACAAGCAGGCTATGAGGTTAATGAGGACCCTGGCAAACTATGGATCTTGTTAGTAGCTCAAGCTTCCTTTCACTGTATTTGAATCCAGTTCAGAAATTTCTCATCTGATGGAATGTGTGGGTTTCTGATTCATCATCATTGAATTTAAGTGTATTTTTGTTTCTCACAGGGTCAAGAGCTTGGAGATGTATTAAAAAGTACCTCGAGAGCCAATGCAACTATAGCAAAGCAAGGCTGTCATCCATTTTATGAATCTCTGATCGATGACCCATATGTTGCAGATGTAAGTCTTGAATTACACCCAGACTCATGTATCGCAAGCATTTTGTAGCAACAACAGTCAAGGCTACATTGAGTAGCCTCAGCATTGAGAATTTAGCCTTAGCACTGAACTATATCATATTAGCCACTAAACTATATCAGATTAGCACCAATTTCTTGCCACTGAACTATATGAGATTAGCACCAATTTAAAGTTATATGGTAGGCTTATCAGCACTCCTTCTCCCCTCATGCTATCCCAGATTGGAAATTCCCTATCAAAGAGGTAAGAGTAGATTATGACTGTGTGTTGATTGGAAAAGATAACAGAGTTCACAGAATGACTGCTGAAGAATGATTTATTTAAGGGATATATTCATCACTAATTCACCAAAATGTGCTACAGTCATTGGCATTTATATAAGGAGGGGAAGGGGTATTGTGGAAGATAATGTATTTTTCACAAATCCTTGCTGGCTATTGGCCTCCCAATCAATGAAGCTTCCTTGTGGGACCCTGGCCTCCTCCTTAGTGAAGAATGGAGGAGGGCTGGTTAGGGTGGGTACCCTGAAGGTCCTTTTGCACACCCTGAGGTTCCTCCTAGAGCTGCAGGCTGCTGGCCTCTCTCTGCCTGCTTTCCACATTTTCTCCATCTTCCACTTTTCAACTCCTTGCCCTCTGTCAATCTCAGGCTGGTCTATTCCTTCCTTTGCTTTGCCCCCTTTTGTTTCTCCACTCCCTTTCCCTTCCTGCTGGCTCAATGGTCTCTACTCTTCTTGTTTCTCCTCTTGGCTTCACCATTCCTCGTCTCTTTTCAAACCACCATGCTGCTCCTGTGTCCTTTCCTCACATCCATTGTCTCCCCATCTACCACTTTCCCCTGTCTGTCTCCATCTTTTCCCATATCTCCTGTCTTGTTGACCCATTCTCTTTATCTTCCTTCTTTTTACATCCTTGCTTTCCTCTCAGCCACTATCACAACTCCATTTTTCCCTCCTGATTTGCCATTTCCTTTTTCCTTTTTTCTCTCTATTTTTGTACCTCCTTTCCTTATCTCCATCTTCAGCATCAAAGCTGACTTGTTTTTGCAAGGGGTCTCATCTCACTGTCAAGAGCAGTGGTGCCTCCAACAGCCACAGCTCACAAGTCATTTGGAATCAAGGAAAAGAACAGAAAAATCAAATATTCTTCAGTTATAAAGAGTTGTGTTGCTTTAAATCTTTGTTTTGCAGAATGAAGTCACCTACACCTCATACCAGCACAATCCTTTGGAAAGCTTTGCAGAAGTATTGTTGAGAACTGGAAAACTTGCAGAAACTAAAAGTGAAGGACATGATATGTTTCCTGCAACTGAAGGTAAGTTGTTGCTTGCATCTATTTTTACGAATGTACAGTGACGCCTCACGTAACAAATTTAATTCATTCCGGAGGCATGTTTGTTACGTGAAACTTTCTTTACGTGAGACAGATTTTCCCATAGGAAATAATGGAAACTCAGACAATTGGTGCTACAACCCAAAAAATATTCATATAAAAATATTAACTGGATGTAAAAATGGTAACACTGGAATTGAATTCAAAACATGCATTCAATGTGCATGAGCTTATGAAGTCTACATAGGCTGCAATCCTAAAGATACTTTCCTGGGAGTAAGCCCCATTTAACACAATGGGGCTTACTTCTGGGTTGACATGGGTAGTAGGCTGCAATCAAAGACACTTTCTTCTGTAATCCAAGACACTTTCAAAGTTTCTCCCCACTTTCTCCTTCTCCTTCTCTTCATCCTGAGCCTCTCTCTCCTCTGCTCCCTTCCAGCTGCTTTCCTCTTCTCCCTGAATTGCTTCCCTCTTTTCCACGGCTGTTCTCTCCCTCTGCCCAGAGGATGCCCGACCACAGGAGGAACAGCATGGAAGTGTTGCTTTCGCTATGGGCAGTGTGCTAGGCAGCCCTGACGTTTTTTAAAAGTGGTGCCGGCCAGCGCGTCTGCGCCAACTTTCAACGAGTATGTTTGTTATGTGAAGCACAGTTTGTTACATGAAGCAGAATCCTGGAGAAATTTTTGTTTGTTACTTGAAACACACTTTACGTGAGGCACCACTGTATTTATGCACATTGTCAGAGGGTAGGGCTCAAACAGATATCTAGCTCAGTGATTTTCAGAGTTTTTAACATAATAATTTAATGGGGTGTTGGCCAATCTTGTTTGAATATCACTGTGACACTCAATTCTTTATGAACAAAGACCACAACCAAAACACAATCAACACAAATCTGTTCAATTAAATTAATATTCCATTCATAAACTTATCTTTGAAGAATCTCTTATCAGATTCTGTTAAGCCCCAAGGTTCCCCAGAACTCAATTTGAAAACATCTGGTTTAGATTATGGCTTCATAACTACTTTTCAATTACTTTTTATTTATTATTTCTTGGCATGTATTTCATTACAATATCAAGTAAATTCAGTTTTCCATTGAATACTTATGGTTTCTGAATAGTTAAAACTGGGGACCAGAAATAAAAGGAGAGATTGTGACAGAATATACCTAGTATACCACACTGATTCTGATTATTGTTATAAGAATCGTGCCCGTTGATTCTCTTAACTGATAGGAGAACTGTGTCTAATGAGATCAGTCAGGCTTGCTAGTTTCCAGGCATATCCATCTGTCATGCCCTGTCTAATATTCTAGTAATGTGGAAACATCATGTCACTTCCATTATTAACCTAATTGTTATGTATTTCCACTCACAGATCTCTGTGTTTTAGATCATACTTGCCTAGCATTGTGGCTGTATGTGTGACTTGATATTCCTGGTGCTTTAATTCGAAGGGATATGATATGCAGGCTTAGTGTATTAAGCCAGGATGTGTATGTAATTTGCTGTCCATCTTTTTCACCAGTCTTCTACTTTTGCAGTTGCAAATCCTATTGAGTTCCGCCTCCATAGCCTTGCAAAGTTTCAGTTGATTTCTTTTTGCTCAGGAGTTCTGTAATATATAAATTACAGTATTTATATATATATATATATATATATATATATATTAAAGTATTTAAAATTGGAGATATCAGCTAGATGTCAGCCACTGACCTGAAATGTGTAAAACTCCAGGACGACAGTATTTTTGTATAAGGAACCATGGGGTGATTGTAAAGGAGTTTTATAAAATATATATAAATATATAAGTTTTCAGATAACACTGAAAATTTGCCCTCTTCAAAGAAAATGCAACAAATCGTTTAAACTACAGAATTTGCTTGAGTATATTTAGGTATA
Source organism: Cryptoblepharus egeriae (assembly GCA_030015325.1). Lineage (NCBI taxonomy): Eukaryota > Metazoa > Chordata > Lepidosauria > Squamata > Scincidae > Cryptoblepharus > Cryptoblepharus egeriae. The sequence goes on from JAREYC010000001.1 coordinate 135,332,558, forward strand.
TGTAATACATTTTTTAATAACGTTATGGGAAAACACTGAATTCAGGGCTTATGTCAAGGAGAGCCTAATAGGCAGTGTGAATATGTGAAATACAGGAACGTCAAGGATTTCATATTCCCGTAGATACCTGAATCCACAGATACTATTGGGGACATTCTCTATCTTTTGTTAACAGGATGCTCAGTTAATGTGTTGTGGATTTGAAAATTCTTGTCAAGCTGCTTAAAAGCACCCAGAGGTATATCAATAGACCTTGATCTATTGGTCACTCATGCTCTTTAGAACCCATTCATATTTTGTACACAAACCTTTTGCAGTACTTACAGCAACAGCTATACAGTGAACTATCAATTTATTGGGTCTTGATTTAACAGACTTCAGAATCAGCGGATGTTTGCTGCTTCATTAAACTAGTCATATACGGTTTTTGCATGACTTCTCAATTGACTTTAGTGCAATTGAATGTAATAGACTTTAGTTTTAATGGTTACCCGTTCTCCCTGTTAGTCCATTAAATTAAGGGTTCACTGTGCTGCATTAGAACAAAGAATTAGGGGTAGAGGGGAGAAACACTTCCCTTTTCCTCAACGAAAAAAATATGCTACCAATCACCAATGATGGATGGGTGGACACCAGGATGCAGGTGCCTTGTGTTGTCTTATGTACACCCTGATGCCGCCCTGAGGCATCTGGTGGGCTGCTTTGAGATATAGGAAGCTGCACTAGGTGGGCCTTTGGCCCGATCCTGCGGAGTCTCTTCTTTTACTGCCTTTCTGGCATTAGATTTCTCCTTTGACTATTCAAGACAATGTACATGATCAGCACAAAAATCAGCATCAGAGATCCACGCAAACTCTTAAAAGCTTAAGTACAGTAACTGGCTATCTATAATATATAACACCAAAGTATCGGGTAGTTGTAATTTAGCTACAACACCAAACCTCAAGAGTGACAGAAACATATGTATGTACCCATATTCACACAGTTTTTCCCACTTATTCTTGTCAATAACTCTGAATAGCAGCATTCACTGCTGTAATTTGGATGGGCTTAAACCTGTTTTCTACTCTGTATAATGTTTGTCTACTGACAAGGACCCACCTTTGTGTGAATCTCCTGCCCATCCTGTGGTGAAATTTTGATTGTGGAATAAGAATAGAAGCTTGTATGTTAAATCTTCAACTTGCACTTTAGCACAAATGCATTCAGATCAGTTTCTGCCCTTTTGAAAGTATCAAAAGTCTATTACTGTGACAAGTAGTTGCTAGAATAGCTGTGTAATTTGGTCTATATCATAGAAATTTAAAGAAAAATTTGATTTTTGAACAAATTGTTCCTAATGATTCTTGCATCAATAGGTCATCATAGAAATGTGAATTCTGCCCACAACTTTAAGAATTTTTCAGGCCTTATTAGGGAGGAGAAGTAAAGGCATAGTCCGTGGAATAAGAAAAAGTATCTTGAAAGCTCTGTTGACAGAGAGCTGCTGTTAAATAAATGACAGCTATCAAGTCTTTATCTGGCTTCTGCAATGGATACTCATGTGTAGATCAATACTATGGACTGCTTTTTCACTCTGAGCAGAATATTAAAACGTGAATTATTTTCTATGCCGGTGTTTCATCAACATTTATTTTACAGTTCATTGAAGTGTACTTTGTTAAATGCAGAACATAAAATGTGGGTGTCCATTACAGCTGACTCGGCGCTATTACACCTATGCAAGTTCAGTAAAACAGACTAAACCTTCACAAAAAGTGCTAGTATGGCTGTTGGGTAACTAAGGCTGCAATCCTAACTACACTTTCCTGGTAGTAAGATACATTGAACTTAATGGGACTTACTTCTGACTAGACATGGACAGGATTGGGCCCTAAGGGTGTTTATAAAGAGATATTTATACAAAAATTACAGGTTGAATTGCCTGTAAGATGTCTGCTGTACCACTTTTCTGAAGTGTCACTTTGCAGACCACCTTTTGGGTGGTGAGCAGCAGAAGTTGCATCTTGGCAGGAGCAGTGCTGATGAAGGGCAGCCTGCATGATAACGGGGCTTATTCATATCTTGAAAATATGACCAAGATTTGCATATTCTGTCATTTGCTGCTCATGAGATTCTAATGTGAGAACAAAGTACTCATTTCTGACTATTATCTGGCTTAACAATATCATTTCCAGTCCTCAGCAGGCACCATGAATATTATTTGCCCCACTTTATTAAGTGAATTTTTCACCCCTGCTCCTGACCTCAATCCTCTGTTGTATGTGGCTATATGATTTCAGATGTTTCCATACTTTCCAGATATATTGAAACAAAATTGTGATATCCTATTTCTTTTCCTTTCTTGTGGATAAGAAGTTGATTAATAATGGTCTCGTGTTGCATAACAAGCATGTGAAACAAAATGCAGCTGTTCAGACTGTAGGGAACCATATATTTCTTGCTACCTTTACTGCCTGTTTTCTTTACTGTTCATAACTTAAAACTGTTACTTTGGGTTTATAGCCAGTAGATTTAAGTGCTGTAAATCAGCATGAGGCATGTTTGAGCCATTCAGTTCAACATCTGCCACTATATTATTTCATCTAGTTTGGGTAATTCATAAAACACTTTGGCTGGAAACTCAGCTGAAGCAGCCTTGTGGTTTAATTGCACATTATCTGTTTTTGGCTGCACTGATTAGTGGTTAATTTAATGTGCACAGGATACTTCAATCTAGTGAAAGATGGCTTGGAAAGAAGATGCTAAACTTTCATTTTATGAAGGATGGGTCAGTTTTCAAGAGATTTTTTTCTATTACAGTGCTGTTGCAGCTGGCCAGTGAGACTCTGCCAAATGACATGACCTTGTCTCTTGCTTACTTACTTGCATTGCCACAGGTATGTGGGGAAGTGTTTCTTTTTACCCAAACTTAACTCTTTTAATCAGTCTGGGATAGTGGCTTGAATTCTGTCTGAATCTGATTCCCTGTGGGGTTTGAGTTCATTATGCTTCAATGCACCATGATGCAGAGTTTCTATGTTACTACATTTTAAAGAAAACTTTGACAGATGTTCTGGAGAGTGATTGGATGTTCAGCATAATTTGCTCAGTCATTTACGACCACCAGTAATTTCAATTTGGTTGATGGGTGTGCTTGAAAGTTCAGTTGGACACATCTGCACATGGTAAAATCTCCAAAGATATTATTTTTAAGTGTATGTGCTTTGGGATTCAGAATTACCTGAATGATTCACATACGTGTGACCTTCTCAAGGACATGTTTGTCAGACTTCTTTCTAATACAGAGCTTTGGGCATCTCCTTTTAAAATGTTCCCAAGCAATGTATTCTGGATACTGGTTTTGTTCCACTCTAAATCAGCTGAGCTAAGAGTAAAGTCAGCCAGTTAATTTAAAAATTGTAGTATAAAATCTGACTGCATAAACATCTGCTGCACAGAATATAAATGATATTTGAATAGAACGACCCTATCATGCACCTATCATACTATATATTGGGAATGTGGTGGCTTTTCTGAGTCCTTTCTGCATTCTTTTACCTGGGATCCTTTAGCTGAAGGTATTGAAATTCAAGGACCTTCTTTCCATGCAGAATGGGAATTTATAGTTCCTGTTACAGTGTTCCATTATCTTCTTATCTTCAATCAGTTTTAGAGAGAGGACTCTTTATGTATCTAGAATTCAGTAGTAACTCCCATACATTGCATCTCAAACTAAAACTCCCAAACTTAAAGCCTAAAGGTGAGAAACTTGGGAAAAGTGTTCTTTCCATGATGGAGGCACCCACTAAGAACCCATTTTAGGAAATTCCAACTGGAAGGGGGTGAAAAGGGGCGCAATGTGTTTTCCTCCCTACACTTGAAGAATCAGTCCCTGACTGATCACTGCCCTGTTCTAACATCCGAAGAAGCGTGAAATTTGGGGAGGGTGTTCCTTATGTGACACCCACCAAGAACCAATGTTGAGAAATTTAACCCATAAGGGGCTGAAAAGGTGTGCAAAACATTTTCAGACTATACCTAACTTTGAAGACTAATCAACACCAAGCCCCAAATCCTGCACCAGCCCAGAAGGATTGCCCAGGAGATGTGCATGGGCTGTGGGGATGTTGCATAAAGGGGGATGATGCGCATGGGGGAATGATGCAAATGGGTGATTGATGAGCATGGGGGAGAAGTGTGCATGGGATATATTTTACTACAGCAACACAGGCACATTTCACTTGCAATCTTAATAAATATTTCATTATCCGGATAGATTAAACAAAAATCTGCTTTTCATGTTCTCCTTCACCTGGAACATGTTCTTCAGCATCACTGTTTCATTATTGTCATTCAGGAACAGCTACTGAAAAGATAGCATGTCTGCCATTGTAATGCTTTAACTGTTAATTTTCTCCTGTTTCCTCCTAGGTGGTAGATGCCAACAAGTGTTTTGAAAAGCAACCTCCTTCTGCTTTATCTCTCCAGCTGGCAAGTTATTACTACAGTCTGCAGATCTATGCTCATTTGGCACCATGTTTCAAGGACAAATGCCACCCCCTCTACAGGGTCAGTTTTCAGTTGTTTTACACTTTATGCAGTATAAAATGTATAGTGTATATTCAGTGTCTGTGTTTTCAGGGTAAAGTCTCATTTTTTCCAGCCAAGCTGCATAATTGCCTTTTCATCTGAAGAAACAACTGCTTAATAAGATGTTGGCCAAAATGGATTGCATGCTTTTAATACTATTTCCTAGCAGATATATAAAGGTGTGCTTTCCATTTAAAACAAAAAAAAAAAACTAATCATCAGCTATGCTATTCTTATTATCAGCCTTCTTACTAAATGCTTGAAAGGTAGCTAGTGTAACAGGAGTTTTAAAAAACAGAATACACTAGTGCTCTGGGAAGTCTTCACAACCCATCTTTGGCCCCAAGTAAATTGTTGAAGCTAGACTGATTAAAAACAAACTTCTTGTCACTGAGCATGAGATAGTGGTGATCAAATAAATTTTATGTACTTAAACTCCCGAAAGGCTTTTGACAGTGTCTCACTAGATCTCCTACATGAACTTGGATGTCATAAAGAAAAAATTAGGTCCTCCCAGAAATAGGTAACTGATAAGTCTGAAACTATAAATGGTTAGGAAAGAGTAGATAGAGATTTATTTATAACTTTGTGTCACCGATTGACATGGTTTGACAGTACATTCAGCACAGAGACATGGATGTAATATTGCCTAATATATAGTAAACATAAATAAATTACTTCCACTGAGCAATGGCCGCTTCTTAGATGGTTTTGAAAAGGAATTTAATTAATAGAGGAATAGAGCTACCAATTCCTGTCAACAAAAAAGAGCATTTATATTCATAGGCACCTTTTGGGTGCTGGAGCCTGGGGACAAATAAGGAGATGGTGATGTTGTAATTATGTACTTATTTCATTTGAGGTAGCATTTGATTAGCCAGTGGTGGAAATCAGATGTTGGACAAGACCTCAAGGTGTTCTAGCAGGGCTCCTCTTTTGTCTATACTTAAGTTTTACATAAAAAGCAGATAGGAAAAATTTGTGATATCCTACCTGATACTTTAAAACCATAGTGTGAATTAATCCATGTTTTTAGGGATTGTATATGTCTATTTAACATCTGCTTTTTCTAAAATCAGGATTCAGTATTAATTACTCATTTGCTTACTTTCAGATTATTTAGGTTCTAATTCTATCCAGTGTTCCAGCACTGATGCAGCCATGCCAGTGGGGTGTGCACTGTATCCTATGGGGGTAGTCATGGAGGTATCTTCAAGATAAGGGAAAATTTGTTTCCTTTCTCTGGGGGCTGCATTACAGCTGCATCAGTGCTGGAACTTTGGACAGGATTGGACCCTTAAATGTGTTTTTCTCCCTTGCAGGACTATGATTCAGGTCTTTCTCAGGCAATTATATTATTTATAAACCTTTGTTGTATAGATTTTAAAATATAGACTTCGTTGTATGGTCATAAAAATAACATCAGTCCTAAACAGACAATAGAACTTAAAATATTATTTTGGGTGGCTTTTTGGGGGAGTGGAGGGGGAGGAAGTTGGATCACTTTATCATGTTGTCTGATTCTTTAGCATTACATTTCATTTGATTCATTACGTTTAATGTTGTCCGATATACTCGTAGATGTAGCTAACATTTATAGCCATTTTATTTGCCACTTTGTAGCTTGCCGAGTTTTAATCAAGGGAATGGTGAAACAATTTGCCCACCATCTCATTTGTAAGAAAATAAAATACAACTAAAAGTTGTAAGAAGTAAAAGTATTCTGCACCTTCAGTGTTACATTTCACTTTGAGTTGTCTGGCTATACATATGTCCCTTGATAAGCTGTACCATTTATCTGGTAAATCACACTGACTTTATTCTAGAGCCTGATGAGCTGCAAAGAAGCCAGATGGTGTGGCAGTGCATACATTCAGTATCCCCATAGCGGAGCATCTGAGAATAAGAAGTGCTGGTTGATTATGATGTTTCTGGGCATCATAGTACTTGGAGAATGTAGAAGGATCTTCGAGGGAAAGGGAGCACCATAAGAAAGGGAATGAAGTTGGGGAAAAGAGGGAAGTCAAATATTTGATTAGGAAAATGTCAAAAAAGAATATTGGTACCGATGAAGAAAAAAGTTCAGAGAGGATCAAAGAAAGAAAAGACAGAGCTGGAGAGATATGAGACCATATAGAACCTTGATTCTCAAACTCCTCAGGAGTCTTAGACCCTAATATAATTAAGATAAATAACAAGTTACCGTAATAGCTATTCCTCATGAGCTACATGCATCTTCAAATCAGAAACGCTTGGTCCATATGCATCATGCTTTATAACTCTTTTCCAAATCCCTATGGTGACCCTTTGTCATTTTATCATAAATGTTGTTGTTTAAAATTATAAATGTATTTTTTTAAAGCCATGTTCTTTAGAAAATCTTTATCTCCTTGAACATCTTTGCTTTAATTCTTTCTTGTGTTGTAATCATTTTGTTCCAGTAAACACAAGTGTTACGTAGAATAGATAAAATAGATGTTTTCCTTTAGGACTAAGTACTGCTGAACAGCACCATATGTTTTTTTGTACTGGTTCTTCAGATCTGTCAATTACAATTTCAACAACCTTTACTGGCATAAAATAAAAGTTAAAAACAGACAAACACAATATAAATACAAACTCAGAAGAAGAACCACAAATAAATTCCCACCTATATACAGATCTGTCATAGCAGTTACCTCTCATTGCTGGCTAGATTATATATTTTAAAAGCCCTGGGTATTTTCAGTTGAAGAACATGTTGCAGTTACACTACAGTATTATGACAAATTATAAACACTGTGCTTCCTTTTTAAATTGAACTGAAACTGTTTAAATGAAAAATGGAGTGTGAATTTCTTTGGTCTGTAACAGTGTTGTCCATGTTTTTATTTCAAGGGTGTGACATATTTTCCCATTTTCAGTCATGGAAATAACAGCGGCTGTGACTTCTTCATAGTTGCATGTATCATACAGAGTTGTGTCTGGTGGAGGGAGGGGGTGAAACTCAGTTTTCTGAACTGGCATCTGATCATCAGCTGTAACTAATATCTTTAAGAAGCTGGAACTGAGAGAGCTGTTTACCCCTGCTAACTGGACAAGAGGCACTCTCTCAAGTGGGTGTTCCTCATTTATTTAGCAGGGGGAGAGTAACTGGCCCTCCACACCCCAGCAATGTCTGTTCTAGTGGCTTCTGCTGGTGTTATTTTGTATTTTAGATTGTGAGCCCTTTTGGGACAGGGACCCATTAGCTATTAATTTTTCATTTTCTTGTAAACCGCTTTGTGAACTTTTCAGTTGAAAAGCGGTATATAAATACTGTAGATAGATAGATTGATAGATAGATAGATCGATAGATCGATCGATCGATCGATCTCTCTCTCCCATGAATGGTAGTTTGTACTAGATAAGCCTGACTTTTTGCAGCCTACCCAGCTCTGAAGGTAGTGTTTGTTCCCTCTCCCTATCTATACCTGTGTCATCCTCCCCTGGGTATCACTTTATTGTGATATTTATTTATTACTATCACTTTATTGGTTTTGTGTCATAATAACATCTTATTGGCTCTTCAAATAATCCATCTCATTGGTCCGTTTAGAGTTAAAGAAATGACATTTCTATTTTTGTTTTTTACCATAACCAGGGTGACCATATAGAATGGAAGACGGCATGCCTGTACCTTTAAGAATTGCATAGAAGAGGAAATTTAGGCAGAATTAGACTTTTTAATCCCTTCTATTTAGAGCTAAACCTGCTTAACTTCCTCCTTCTATGCAATGGTTTAAGGAACAGGCACTCTGTCCTCCATACTATATGATCACCCTGACCATAACTTTTGATAGAATGGAGATATTTCACTTTGCTTTTCATTACATTCTTCTGCAAATTACACATCCAATATTATTTATACCAACCACAATTAGTGCTATTTTTCTTATTATTGGTATAACATGCACCCCCAAGAGTGGAACCTTGGATGCTCCATACCCTGCTAGCTACTCCACTGTGCAGCTCCACAACTTTACTGCATAGTTGTCATAGATTTTTCACTGCGGGAGGTTTGGACCAATAATTCTGCAGTCCTGTGAACCCTTACCTAAGAGGGAATTGCACTGAATTTACCTAAGAGTCAGGCTGCAATCCTAACCAGCATAAGTCCTGGCATAAGGCACGTATGCCCCACTCCTGGGAGGGGTGGGTCTAGCCAGTGCACAAGCATATGCTGACACCTCCACACCACCACAGAAAGATATACCAGGTGAGTTATGCTGGCCTAAATTGGATAAGATTGTGCCTTTAATGTCTGACTTAAGACTTAAAGTTGTCTTACATTTAAGTAAACAAACACAGGATTATGCTTATTCACATAATTTTCCAAAGGAAGTCATTTTGAGCATTTCCTGGTTAATTTTCATTCTCCATCTTGCTATACTTTATATGCCACATTTGTCCTTTCATTTATTTTTTCTTCATTTACTGAAAATGGTTTTTCAAAACTAAATGCAATTAAATTATAAGCTGCCCCAGAGAAAAATAAAGCCCCTTCAGACATTATTTGGAAGGGGTAGACTGCACTATTTGAGTTTTTTCTTATTTGTGTTGAATATAAAATTGGGAATACCTGATCACAAATCAGCTATTATTACATTTTTAAGAGTTATCTTGGGAATCTACTAATCTATTCTATCAAAGTGTGCTATGCAGAGCAAATATTGAGTTAAACTATTTTTCTCTAATAAAGGAGAAATTTGCTTCCTTTTGTTAATATTGATAAATATATTTTAGTTCAAGATTTGCTTTTTTATTGTCCTTGATGTGATTAGCATCAATTGTATAAACTTATTGAGCAACATTAGTGATAATTTTTTTTGGTCTTCTAAAATTTTGTTATTATGTTCGCCAAACTTTGGTTACTTAAAACATCCTTCTTAAAAATGTAAATTGGAGTCATCCCAAAAGGTTTATGTATAGAAGCACCTGCCATTAGAGCAACCAACTTGTGTATTTCTCCGTGAGTATCTAGATGGGTTCAGACATAATATGAAACCATAATTTGTTATGATGATAATCAAGAACCCACAGCATGGTTTGAACATCCAGGCAAACAACAGGAAAACCACATTTATAATGACTTTTCTGCTTTTCTCTTCTGCCTGGTCAGAATTCAGCTTAATAAATTCAATCCTACCTTCAGAATTTAGTAGCTTCTTTCAGTGGAACAGATAACCTAATTCAGGTTTTGTCAGTATTATATGACTTAATTTTGCCAATTGTCTATGAATAACTAGAAACCACAGTTATCAAAAGAGTGGCTTGCAAACTACCTTCAAACTGTGGGTTCAGATTTTTGGTTATTAAATTAATCCTAAATTAATCCTAAATAAACTGCAGTTTGTGGGAACCAGTGGTGTAGCTAGGGGAGTGCAAGGGATGCATTTGCAATAGGAATTGCTAAGCTTTTGGCAAAATTTGATGCAGATTCTCTGCTCAACTTTGTCTGTCATGGTCAATGCGATGACCACATGCTACGCATGTTTCTTCCAAGCACTATTCATAGAATCATAGAATCCTAGAGTTGGAAGGGACTCAGTGGGTCAGTCCAACCCCCTGCCTGTAGCAGGAAATCCTCCTCGAGCATTTCCAACAGGTGCTTGTCGAGCCTCTGCTTGAAGGTCCCCAGTGAGGGAGAGTCCACCACCTCCCTTGGCAATCTATTCCACTGCCGAACTGCCCTCACCATCAGGAATTTTTTCTGATGTAAAGAGAGGAAGTGAGTTAGGACATTAAAACTTAGTGTGCATGCATGGTTGGGGTCAAGGTCAGTCTGTGCCAAGTGGCTTCACTCTATGCATTTTAGTTTCTTTACTATGGCACCAGTCCTGATACTTACTGATCACACTCGTATTGGTTCAGTCAGTCTTGAAGCAGAAGTGCATTCAAGTTGGCCAAATCCAGCAGAGATTTCTGGGAAGGAGTGAAGGTGGATATGGGGGCATGCCATATATATGGCTTACACCAGAAGTGAAAGTATGCATGTGCAAAGATGGAATTTGAACAAAAGTTTACAAACTATTTTGGGGGTCAGTGGCGTGTTTTTTGTTTTTGTTTTTTTGCTTGACGCTCTTAACTCTCATTGTATTTTGAATTGATTGCACAGGCTGATCCCAAAGAATTAATTCAGATGGTCACAAAGCATGTGACCCAGTCCAGCAGTGCAGACTGGTCTGATGAAATAGCAACTCTAATCAAGCACCTGCAATACTACAATGAAAGGCTCTTGGATTTCACTCAGGCTCAGACTCTTCAAGGCCTCGGCAAAGGAGTGGATGTACAGAGGTTTACAGCAGATCCACAGTACAAGAGAGAAACCATATTGGGTCTGGCGGAGTAAGTAATGTCTGCTTTGTATCTTCTTTTTTTAACCTGACCTATTTAAAATTCAAATCAGGAAACTAAATTTTCAGCAGCACTGACCTTTAGAAAGGTTTATTAGTCATCGTGTGCTTTGCAAGGTTGTTGTTAATGGGATTTTTTTCTCCAACCACTTTCATCGGATAAAGTGTTTTGTCCAGCCAAATGGATCAATAAATGCAAGAAATTGGTGGTGCGGACATTTTTATCTGCTTTTTGTGCCCTAGCAGCTAATCTTACTCCTTGCAGGAAGAGACTCCTTGGCAAATGAACTTTTTGAACTGCTCTTAAGGGGCAGAGTTTGTTTCAAGTGTGCATATTTTTAGAGACAGATCTTGTTAGGGCACAGTGCAGGCTTGCTTGGATTTCCAACACAGGGAGTTGGAGCAGTTTAGTAGAAAAACATGTTCGTTGTATGCAGAAGTTTACAAATTCAGTCTTGGACTTCTCCAGGAAGGGAGAAATTATTCCTGTCTGCAAAAGCTCCCCCACCCCAATGCTTTTTATGGGTGGTGGTGGTTATGCATTATCGTTTAGATCTCCTGTGTGGTTTTTTTGTGCGCTGGAGAAATGTACAGTTCTAGCTGTCAAGTGGTTTGACAGGTACTGAAGTATTAAGATGTCGGAGCCTTTTATGTTAACCCACCACTTTCAGAATGGCCTCAGAGAATTTCAAACTAAAGTTGCATTTTGGCACTCATTTTGTGCTGAATATGTTTTCTGTTTTTGTGGATGGATTCATCATACATCTGTCTGTCTTGCCATTGTAAGGTGAGCATGCCAGAGCATGAATCAGGCATAACTAATATGTGCAGTTTTTTCATACTTTGCACTCTTGTACCTCTTTCTGTTTCGCACCTTTGTGTGCCTCTTTCTTTGTATTTTTAAGAAATGCAAGTTATTAAAAAAGACTTGAGAATGAGGAAAAGACATCTATTTTAAAATGTGACATTGTGTGATGCTTTAAGGAGAAGCCCTTTAAGCTCATTCCCTTCCTCACCTCCAAGTGCTGGCAGCAGCCAATTGGCTGGAACCCATTATAAATTCATCATTGCAGGAGGTAGTGATGACGAACATCCTGAAGGTTGCAGTTTTGTATCTCTGAATTCTACAAACTTGACAATGATCACCAGTTTCCAACCTTCTTTTCTTAGGGAAATGGTGATTTAGTAAGTGGTGGCATCCTAGCTTCATAGGGCTCCTAGACAAGAACTATCTGGAGCCCTTCTAGTCCAGCTTCAGGCCAGGTTTTCGAACAGAAATAGCCATGGTTGCTCTGATAAATGACCATAGTCAAAGATTAGATAGGGATAGTGTATCCCTGCTGGACCTCTCCACCACTGACTATTATATCCTCCTGCATCAAAAGGACAAATTGGGGTCTGGGGATATTGCTCTGCAACTCTTTCCTATCAAACATATGGTGGTGCTGGATGATACTTGTTCCATAACTTACCATAGCTCTTACAGTATGGGTGCTACAGAGATCTCCCCTACCTGCTATGCTTTTTAACATCTCCATGAAACAACAGGGAAGATTATCTGATGTGAGGTGTCACCAATATGCAGATGACACCCAATCCTATCTCTCCCTGCTATTTTGCTCTGAGAAAGCAATAGATGTCCTGGTGTGCTGTCTGAATGCCATTAGAATCAGGATGAAAGCTAATTAGCTGGAACTAAATCTGGAAAAAATAACGGTTTTTCTGGTCAAGAAATCCTCAAAGCAGACACTGATTCTTCTACCCACTTTGAATGGGTTTCACTCCCTTTACAAAAACAGGTGCAGAGCTTGAGAGTTCTCCTGGACCCCCAGCTCTCTCTGGAAAATCAGGTAGCAGCAGTTGCTAGAAGTGCATTCACCCAGCTTAAGCCATTATTCCAACTGTTATCATACTTGAGCTTTTAGACCTCCCTATGATGACACAAGTGTTTTCTTTTTTCAATCACTGACTCTTAGATTCAGATTTCTGAACCTAGCTTTATTTTTATCCAATGGAAAGGGAATGTAGCACATTTTTATATGTACTGCTCCTTGAAATTATTGGGGTAGATAAGATTCTTGCTGTTGGATCTTTGGGCAAAATATGATCATTTTTTCTGATCTAGTTTTAAGTATTTCCCCTATTTAATATTTCCAGGCAATCCAACCAAACTGTTTTAATTGTTTTGCACTGTATTTATGATTCCTCTTATACAGAACACTTGAAGAAAATGTGTATAGAATTGCTCTCTCCTTGGCTCAACGTTACAATATCCCGCTCTGGGAAGTTTACATGACTCATCTGGAATTTCTTTTCAGTGACAGTGGGTGAGTACAACAGCTAACTCTATTTAATTTAATATTACAAACGAGTTTCCTGAAAGGCTGAACCCATGTGAACATTCAACAGTTTTCTTTCAATCAGTGGAAACAAGATGTTTGGTCATGCATTTTAACAGCTATTGATTTTGTTAGTTGAATATGAATATTGGCACCAAAATCTTTGATCAAATGAGATCAGTTTAATATTTGGTGCAAAAATGTCAGTTGCTTGAACTCATGTCGTTGCATTAGTCCCAGAACAAGGAATCCTGGTCAGCCCAAATGTATTGCAATGAATGCAGGCATCCTTGGTTGTCAGATTCTGGGTGCAATCCTAACCAATTTAGGCCAGCACAACTCACCCATCTCCACATTCCCACAGTGATGTGAGGAGGCCAGTGCTTGGCTGTGCACTGGCTTAACTCCTCCAGGAGTGGCACAGAAGTGCCTTATGACATTTTTGTGACACACCCAAGGCCAGCTCAGGACTTATGCCAGAATTTGGGCTGGCCTAACCAAGGATTAGGATTGCACTGTGTTTGCTGAAACATGGACATACTGGCATGATACTGAGTAACGGGATTTGATTTGCCCTATTGAACAATATGTAGTGGATTTATTGCATATAACATCCTGTAAGAAGAGCTTTGCGAGGAGAACGTTTTGCTCGACTTTCAGCTAGAGTTGAGACTAAGGAAACACATGCTGTCAGCCTGCTTTCTTTTAATGTGTTTATCTATTTTACTATCAATATTATACTATTTTATCTGTTTTTATTCCAATAAAGATAAATTTAATTGAACTGAATTAATGTGTTACACATACTTACATCTCACAGTCCATAACTGTTATTAATATCATTATTCCTAAGAGCCGCCCATATAATGTTACCTGTTTTGTGGGGTTTTCCTCTCCCTTCCTTATCCTTTGATTGACAGAGGAAAGTTCTATTGGAAAGTGGAAGCAGGGGGGAGGAAGTGATCCATCTTGACTTACACTTGGCAAAGGCATTTCAAATACCTCCAACTATAAGGCCCACCCGTTGCGCATATAAGCTAAACAACTAAAGTCAAGAGGAAAAGCCAATTTGCCAATTCAAGGTTTTGGGCCTTTCTAACATCACAAACCCTGTGATCTAGTCCCATCTTTTTCCAGGGTAATTCCTGTAGTAATTGGACAAGTTCACTAAATCAACAGGTTGTCAGGTAACCACATAACTCAACTAGGAAAACAAAAAATTTGGTAAGAAATTATGCCAATTCTGCAGCAGTAAGGAAACAATTTTCCCAGTCATACTAGTGGTAGGGCAAGGTTTAAATGCTCTACCCTGAAGCATATTATACCTAAAACACCTTTTTGACAAAGCAGAAACCTTCCTACAGGATACTGTGAACGCCTGACTTGATGAGAGATTTAGTAAAATATAATTATGAGCAAACAAGTTAAATATGAGCTTTTGGCAGAAAAAAATTATGCTCTTAAGCCTTACTACTTTTACAATAGTCTCTGTAAATATTCTGTTCCTCATAGTGAATTGCTTTGTTTGTAGTCAACAACTTGGGATTTCACTGATTCTGCAAAGTGAATTCCCACATGATCAATCTTGTCATGCTTCATGTTGATGACATCATCCCTGGAGCAAGTACAAATACTAAATATAAAATTGTTAACGGGTATATTGATATGAAAAGGAAAAGTCTCAGTTTAACTTTCCATGAATGACCAAGTATGTTCCATTGTATCATATAGCTTATCTACGACTGCAATAGAAGACAGAGCTCAAAGCCTTGGTCTCTTTGAAACTTTGAAATCCATCCCTGAAGCCTTTCATGAACACATGGCAAAATATGTTTATCCTACTATTGAAGGTAGAGATCACCAGCGTTTGCTGTATTATTTCACGCTCCTTGAGAACTGTGCCTGTTCAGAATTTGTGAATAGTGCAATCAAACCAGAAACACACATACGTCTCCTGAAGAAATTCAAGGCAGTTGCCCCAGGTTTGTGGTGGTTGAATTTTTTTCTTGTATTTTTCTGTATACAAGAGTTGTTTATTCTTTCCAATATGCTGGTGTGTATCTGCAGTAAGTTAGTTACTGTATATCTAACAGTGGGATCCTAAGCATGCTGTGAGCCACACAACCATCCCTACACTAGTGGAGTGGGCATGCTGGAAGCGGTTAGGGGCATTTTGGGTGGGGGAAGGTGAAACAGGGAAAGTGGTGGAGGCCTAGGAAGTAGTGGAGTAGTCTTCTGCCATATCCTGTCTTTTGCTCCTGCTCTAGGCAGCCGTACACATGCTTCTCAGATTTGTACCATTGGATAGCTGGCACGGATCTAAGAAGTCACATAAGGATGTATCCCCTTACCCCCAGGAAATCTTGAATTACTTCCTAAATTTCATTGGATCCAATGCAAGCTGTGCAAGCTTCATGCAATTTTTTAAAAAATTGCCAATCTGCACAAATCTTGTGAATAAATTTTCACATGTGCCTATTATTAGCCGCCTTGGGCTCCCTCCTATGGGGGAGGAAAGGCGGGGTATAAATTTAGTAAATAAATAAAGTAAATAAATTATGAAGATGTTCCCAGATTATAGCATGAAGGCAAATGATGCACTCACCTGACAGGTCCAGGGGACTAGTAAGTTCCTGTTATTTTTGAGAAAAGAATATAAAGACAATTAAAATATATTAATTAATCCCCTGTATATGTACAAGAAGGGACATGTGCATAGCAAGCTTGAGTCTGAGGAACTCAAACTTGAGTTTGAGTTATTCATGTGAGGAATACTGCACATTTTGGCAAGCTCATGAGAAATTTGCACAAAATGAATTAATGTATTGGCTGAATTAATATAAAATATTAATTAATATAATTAATATAAAATATTAATTCATATAATTATATTATAATATAATATAAAAATGAATTAATATAAAATAATATTAATTATTTTATATAGCAAGGCCCTTGGGTTTCCAAAATTTCTCTATTAATAAGTTGCCCTTATCTGCTGTATTTTCCTGTATGCCATTTAATCTGGATTGCACTATGTTCACACAAGCTGTGGAAATATATCTGTAAAATGAGTTACCAGAGTGGTCAGCTGGAACAGACTTAGCGCAGATGGCAAAACCTTTATAAAGGTCAGAAGAATAAATATAACTGAAGTCGACTAATTGCTGACATTGTTATAGTTAAATCAGGGTGTCAGACTTTCTGAACTAGGAAAGGGTTTTTTCTTATCTTTACTGTGCATTCTGGGTAACATCTCCCACACCCACTCATTGCACCAAATAATTTTGTTCTGCAAGTAACTGTGGTGATGGGGGGAGACATCCTGAGCATTGGAGCAGATGCACATCGAAAGGCTAAATTTGCATGAGTTCTGGTGCCTTCTCTCAGATGCATCTCATCATCCCTCATTTCTTCAACTGGCAAATGGCCCATAGCTCATTTCTTCAACTATTGCGAGTAGAACTGCTACATAGGCTTTTAGATAAAAAGAGGGTGAATCCAAATTCTGGTTTCCTTGTAGTGCAGGTGGTTCACTCCTAAAGCCCTTTTATCAGCTCTTTTAGCCCTCCTACCAAAGTCTTCCAACCTCCTGTGGTCATTCGAATGTTTAAATTAGATTTAAATGCTGTAACAGCAAAGTGATGTATTCTTCATGCTCAGTTAAAGACTTAGAGAGGTCAAATGTATTGATTTATAAAAATTCACCAGTTCTGATTTATATTCTTGTAGATCTGTGTTGGTCCATTTCATTTTATGACTGCTAGTAAGGAGTTTGGATAGGGAGATTTCAAAATTTTGAATTACATAGCATTCAGTGCATTAGTCCTAGAATCAAGAATACTGTCCAACCTATCACAGAGTGTCTCCAGACTTCACTGAAAGCTTTTGAACAAGTTCAAACCCACCAAGAACAGACTCTGATGTTAGAGAACATTGGGTTGATATCAGTAGTGACAAAGATCATTCCTCTGGATTGGGCAGTGGGCATTTCTGCAGCCCTCCCTTTGAACACTTCGTTCTTTTAAGGCCTTTTCATAAGGCTTTTATGTTGTGCCTGAAGCTAAAAATAAGTACAGTGGTACCTCACATAAAGAGCTTAATTCGTTCCAGAGGCATGCTCTTTAAGTGAAACGCTCTTTAAGTGAAGCGGATTTTCCCATAGGGAACAATGGAAACTCAAGACAATTGGTTACAGAATCAAAAAAATATTCATATGAAAATATTAACCGGATGTAAAAATGATGACAAAACACAGGAATTTAATTCAAAACACTATAATATAATACAGACCACAATTACTGTAATAAAACACTGTAATAAAGAAAAGAAAAACCTTTCTGGCCAAGGATGACTAATTTTCACTAAAAGAGTCACTGGTGTCTTAGAGCATCTTTAACAAGGAACCTCTCTCTGCGTGTGAGATCTATCTATGCAAACTATATAGGCAGTCTGCAACAGCAGAGGGGCCAGATCCATTATGCGAGTTACCACTGTACTTGCTTGCAGATTGTCTCATGACTCTAGTGTCCATGTGTGGTAGAAGCATTTAATCTAATGTACCTACTGGTGAATCTAGAAAACTTTCTTTCTTTCTTTCTTTCTTTCTTTCTTTCTTTCTTTCTTTCTTTCTTTCTTTCTTTCTTTCTTTCTTTCTTTCTTTCTTTCTTTCTTATTAAAGAAAACTTTGTTTCTTTCTCCTAATAGGTCTTAACTACAAAAAGCTAACAGAAGAAAATGTGTGCCCTTTGGAAGCTTTAGGCCCTGTCCTCACCAGTCAGAATATTCTGTCGATCTCTAAACTTGCTCCTAAAATCCCTGACAAAGATGGAAGTATGCTTTCCCCAAGCTCTGTTTATCTCATCTGGCTAAAAACACTGTTCTGGAATGGTGATGCTCATCTCATTAAGAAAGCCCCAGAAAACATACCTGAATGGTTACATGCCTACGAAATGTGTGCCAAGTACTTTGATAGACTCTGCCCAGGAGATATTATTATTTTCATGGATGAGATTACATTTTCCTCAAAGGCTGTTACCAAGGTGAGTATGGTGCCTTTAAAATTGGATTAGATAATTTAAAATGATGTAAATCTTTGCTTCTCACTTGTTTATTCCTTAATTGGGGGAAAATATAATAGCTTAAGGCTGCAATTCTAAAGACACTTTCCTGGGAGTAAGACCCATTGAACACAATGGGGCTTACTTCTAAGTAGACACAGTTAGGATTGTGCTCTAAAGCAGTGTTTCTCAAACTGTGGGTTGGGACTCAATCGGTACACCATAAGCCAATTTTAGGGGAGCCCCCATTCATTTCAATATTTTATTTTTAATATATTAAACTTGATGCTACCATGGTATGTGACTGCGTTTGGGAAAATATTACAGATCTGTAAATAGAAATATTACAGATCTGTAAATAGATCTGTATATAAATATTACATTTGTAAATAGATCTGTAACAGCTTACAGATCTGTAATCTTTTAACAGGCTACCGTGTGTGTGCTTTTAACAATTATACTAAATGGGATGTACTGGGTAAATATGGATAAGATTGTAGCCTAGCGTTGTTAAAAAATTTCCTGTATGATGATGTCACTTCCTGAGGTTTCTCCCAATGCTAAATGTTTAAGACCTGTAGCTTATAGCAATGTATAGAACTACTTCTGTAAAACAACGATGCTATATTGACGCCCAAAATAAGGGCAGCTGTCAGCTATTTGTATAGGCTCAGAAACAGTGGTTGCTTTGATGATAGTGCTTTCAAGCAGGCACAATAATGCTGGGCAGTCAAGAAGCAGGTTTTCAGTTTAAATATAGGTCCTGTTCTTAAGCTGTAGGGAACTTAGTCTATGAGTAATCCAAAATTTAAAGAGTGAACAAAGATGCAAGACACTGGCATCACTAGGGTGGTGTGGTAAGTGCAGCTCACATTGGGTGATGCTCCTGGGGGGTGACGTGCAGTGGGCTGTGGCATCCCAAAAAGCAACTTCACAATGGTATGTACTACCCCATCGTGCCATATGTCGTTGGATTTATCTTGGAGAGCAAAGTCCAACGCAACAATCCGTTTTGAGATAGCACCTTCTTAGCCAAAGGTACAGCCAAAAAAGGTATAAAAGCCCCCAAATTTGCATGTCATGGCTTTACTCACAAGTAGGTGAATGCGCCTTAATCTGCTGGAAATGGGAGGCTGAGAGGAAGCCACAGACACTGGTAGGGTACTGATCCAAGGAACAGAGCCCCCCCCCCAATCACCCCAAGAGGAAATTCCCTCCTAAAAAACTCCCCTTTACATTGTTTACTCACAAACCCTAGTGACTCCCCTGGTGCAAGTATACATGTTCTTTCAAACTTCTCTTTGTTCTAAATCTTCATATTGTATCTCAGTTTTTGTAACCTTGATCAATCAGATATCTGGAGGTGTTTAATTTATACAAGCAGCTGATAACTTGCCTCTGATGGAAAGCACGGGAGTATTGTGGGTCCTTTGAATCCATTCCAGGACCATTCCAGGACCTCGCACAAATATTGAAATGTACTTCATTTAATAAACATAATCTGTTTCTTGTCGTATAAAATAAAGTGGAGGTTGACTGTTCATGTTCATCCGTTTGGGACAGTAGAAGCAGACATCTTTATTCAAAATTCTCTTTGAAATATAACAGATTGCTATTCATATACCTCAGAAAGGCAGTGCAAGATAATATATTTTGATGGTTTTTCGCTCTGTGGAGATGAATGTACAATTAAGGTAGCATTGTCTTGTCCTAAAATCCTTCTTTTAAGTAGTCTAATCTCTGCCTGCAAGATCATTGCGTCTTCAGAGGATGCCAAACGCTTTTGTGGTTCTTTAGCATCTAACAAAACAAGCTGAATGTATGCATAATGCTGCCATCTGCATCACTTTATCTCGAGTTGGGCATTTTAATGCACAAAGAAGGGAGGAGAGTCAAAATGCTTCTACTACCAAAGAAATGGATATGCTAATCAAATTATTTTGCATAATATGTAAAAACCGCTTTCTTATGCTTAAAGTACCATGAGGATACATCAGCTTCACAATTTGGTACTGGCAGAGTGCGCCCCATGAAAGAAAGCTTTTTCTTGCTGCTGTCTTATTGCACTGACTAGAGGAAAGCTGGTCTTTTTTAGGTTTAGGGTTTTTGTGTCTTTTTAAAGGGCAATACACAATCCTTACAGTTCAAACTGAAGGATTGACCAACGACTTCCTGACGGTTCGGGCGGTTCGGCAGTGGAACAGATTGCCAAGGGTGGTGGTGGACTCTCCCTCACTAGGGATCTTTAAGCAGAGGCTCGACGAGCACCTGTCGGGGATGCTCTAGGGGGATTTCCTGCTGCAGGCAGGGGGTTGGACTAGATGACCTACTAGGTCCCTTCCAACTCTATGATTCTATGCATACAAGTTCATAGAATGATCTTGAATGTGTCATTGAACTGTTACAGATACAGAATTGGGGTGGGTCTTTCAGACACAGAATTGGGGTGGGATTGTTGCAAATAGAATTATTTTCAGTAGAATCTGTTCATACATCCAAAAAATGTGATCATGTGAATCAAACCTGAGATTGTAACTTCTTTACTGTAACATGTGAGTGTTTGGGTGTTCTTAGAATTCTTGTGGGCAAAAGACCAGTTTAAAGTTTGTCTGATTTCAAGAAAATAGCCCACACTGGTAGGCAGTGGTCTCATTATGATCTGATTTGACTCAGCAGAGGTTCAAGACCTCCCAGATGCAACTGGAAGTCTGGGAGCCTTTTGCAAGCCCAGGAAAGTCTCAGGTGGCCTCCCCAGGTCTTAGGTGGCTTCCCGAAGATCTTAAAAAGGCATTTCCAGGGCCTTTCTGTGACCTCCAGAAAGTCTTCTGAGGGCCTAGGGAGGCCAGACACAGCCTTCCCAGGTTCTGAAAGCCTCACAGACACTGGAAACAGATCCCACTACAGTTTAAATTATTTGTGGGTTTCAGTATCCATAAGGGGTCTAGGAATGGACCCCTTAAAGTTACAGAGGTCCATCTGTATACTTTTCAGGTCAAACAAAGATGGTTCAGCCAAACCTAGCAACAAGACTTCTAGCTACATTGAATGACCCTGATCTTTCACCCAGTGTCTTCTCTTCCACCATCATCCCTTAGCACATTCTGTTGGTACACTTACCTGTAGCCTTTATGACATTCTGCAGCTCAATTGAACAGCCCTGTCATTCCTGACAAAACATTCTAACGTTAGTGTCATTAATATGGGTGATGGTCATTAATTAATTTCTACCATTGTTTTGGCTACCTTTCATTTATGGAACTTGTCCGAAAGCTTTTGATTACGTAGAATCTTTGTTTGGGCGTGCTTTCGGTGTCTCATGTTGCTTGTTGTCCTAATGTGTGCATTGGCATCTGAAAGTGTGTTAAATTGCTTTTGCATGACCTTTGTTTGATGAGCAATTTCTGCCTAAGCATCTGAATCAAGGCAGCTTACCAAGTGAAATAAATAGTTATGCATCAGTTATATGAGATGGGGAGCAGTTCACAGCTCCTCACCCTCTTTAAAGTGCTGTATAAAAGATAAATCACATGGACATACATGAGCTAGCATTTATCATATTTATTGGTAACCAATGAAATTTACTCTCCATTGCTGGAGTAAAATTTCAAGAATGTTTGTCGTCCTAGGCACCGGGTTCCAACATTCCCCCCCTTCCCTGCAACATCTCCCCTGTGCACTATCTACCAGGCACCAAATCAGTTCTTATTGGGTTGTTAGATCACAGAAGAAATACGCTCCCCAAATTTCATGCTTCCAGGTCCAGGGGCTGGGCTGGATTTTGATCATTCAGTCTTCAGTGTAAAATACAGGAACAAAAACATGTTATACCCTTCTTCTCACCCCCTTAAGGGTTAAATTTCTAAAAATCAGTTTTTAGTGAGGGCTCCTGTCACAGAAGTGATACCCGATGTGGCAAGCCTCGGCAGACTGAAGAACTAGCTGAGGACTTGATGTGGATGAACTTGGCAAGAGAAGCAGAGTTATTTGCCAGTTTGCCTGTGTCGCCCTTATAGGGTGACCCCTGTCACAACCCCCCCCCCCCCCCGGAAGAAAGGAAAGCTAGAGAGAAGGTAGTGGAAGAGTTCCTGTGGGGGAATGCTGAAGTAAAGGAAACAAGGGAGGACACGTCCCTGGAGGAAAAGCTGCGAGAGCCCACACAAGGGACACCCCAGAGGAGGAGGAGAAGACCAGCAAAGTAGACTTGGACCCCTGAGGAAGTTCCCAGGGGAGGTGCCAGGGATAGGCTAGAGTTGTATGCAGGACCGGATTGGTGGCAGAACCTTCCACTCCCACCTAGGCCTGATTGGTAGAAGCCCCCGCCCCCCCCAGTGGGAGGGGAATCTGGAGAGTTTAAAAGGGAGTGAAAGGGAGGGAAAAAAGGGGAGAGCGGGAAGGAGAGAGACAGAGAGAGGAGCAGGAGGAAAGAGGAGCGAGACAGAAAGGGGAAGAGAGAGAGAGGTGGTAACAAAGGGAAGGATCTAGTTGAGCAATGTTATGTTGTGCTTGTGTGACTTGGCTTACTTACCTGTTGTGAACAGTTGGACCTGATACTTTGTTTGCAACTTACCTGTAAGTGATTGAACCTCCACATGGAAGCCATTAAAGAAACTGTTGTCAATGTACCACCGGTCTCCCCTTGGCCTTATTTCTCAGAGGAACTTAGCTTAGGCCTGTACCCTTCCCCAGAAGGGTAAATCCCATCCACACATGTGACCCCCTGGTACCCGCATCACACCCTCCACAAATTTCATGCTTCTGTGTCTAGGGGTTGGGGCAGGGCTTTGATCAATCATTGATTTTTCAGCGTAAAGTACAGGGACAAAAATGAGTTGCACCCCTTTTCCCCCTTCTGTTTGGAATTTCCCAAAGTCAGTTCTTATTGGGTGCCTACATCATGGAAGGAACACCCTTCCCAAATTTCACACTTCTAGGTCTGGCAATTTTGCTGAGCGTTGATGAATCAGTGAATGAGTCATTCAGTGAGTGACTTTTCAGTTTTATATATACTGTATATAGATTCAGCTGTACCATATGATGGTGCATTCTCAACAGGAATGAAATGAAGATGTCTGTTTATATTCCTGTAGAACAGTTTTCTGAATGTTGATTGGAGAAAGGCTATAGCTCAGTGCAGAAAGTTACAGGTTATGTCCCCAAGTGGAGCTAGGAAAGCCTTGGTCCAATACTATGGACTGTTACCTTTTTGTGGGGTGAATTTGATCTAAAGCTTTCTGTTTCTCCATGATTAATATTATGGACCCCAAATAAGGCTTGCTCAAATGACCTTGTTCACTACTAAAAAGGGTTTGAAATTCAGTAACAAGAATGTCATTGGAGAAAGGTCCTGTCTTACATGAAAATTAACTTCTTCTGGTTTACTCTGGCTTCAGTCTAGTCTAGCGCATGGATGTGAGTCAGCTTGTGATGGAGTGCACTGGTTGACTGTTGACTATGAATGTTGAAATACTGCACCTTCCACTCATACAAAAATGAGAACCACTTGGTGCAGTTGCATGTATGACTTTGTGACAGAGGGGAAGGCATGCAAATAGCGCATGACACCTCTTGCCTCCATTGGTTAGTTGGTTTGACTGCCGTTTTGAGTGGTTGGTTTGACTGACTTTTTGAGCAGTAGGCTAACCAGTCTTTTTAACAAGAGCTGAATGCTTCCCCCAGTAACTTCAAAGATATTCACAAACAGCTTAAAGGGTACAAAGTTGTGCTTCAAAATTGCTAGTGTTATTATGCGTTTAGAAGAGGGTTTTCCTAAAGTTAGATGATGGAATTAGTCAAGAAAAAGTTGATATGAAAAAGCAAGCTAATGTGAGACTGTAATTTGAAAGAAGTTACTCTTTCAAGCAACTGCACATTCTCTTGCACCTTTTCTATTGTATTTCCATCAACCGATCAATCAACTGTGTAGATTGTTGTATGACTTGACAATGGGCGCAATCCAGAGTAACTACGGGGAGTCCTTGCTCTGACATAAGAACAATTTACTCTGGATTGCAATATGAATTCCCCAGAGGTTTTCACTAGATGGTGCCGTAACTACATCGATGTAAATGTCTCTTAGGTGCTCCCATAGTTACCCTAAATTGTAGGGCATGTATCTATGTATTAACTATGTTGTATTTAACATAGTCTTGTTCTTCACAATCACTTGATCTGGAACTTACATACTGCTTAGCTAGTCCTGCCTGTGACTCATGTTTAGAACATCCAGACAGGGACTTGTGTTGGAACAAAAATGACAATATATAATGAAATGTACATTATATTTTCTCAGTTGTCGGTTGATTCCCGGGTAGAGATGACAAAGAAAGCAATTAAGACTGTGAAACATGTTGCCGAAAAAGCTAGGAAAAGGACAACGGATAAGGATGATGCGGAAGGAGTGGTTAGCAGGCACATGGATTATGAATATACTCTGAATCATCTTCAGCAGTCTCTTGCACATTTGGGAACACTTAGCCATGGATTTATTTCTTTCTTGAAAAATAATGACCAGGTAAATGAGAAATATCCTAAATATATCAAAATTTTGTTTTAAGGTATACATATACAACCCCAGTATCTACAGATCTGGCATCTGCACATTTAACACCTTGTAGATACTGGGGATGCCATTTAAATATCAGGTATGCAAATAGAATCTCATTCACAAAAGTCATCAAATCAAATTACTTGGTTTGGATGGCTTGTAGAAAAAGCCAACTTTGTTTAACCCTGTATATACAGAAATATGTTATCATGAATCTTATAAACAGCATTTTAAATTTTTGGTCCTGTGTGATTAGTTCCAAAAATTCCTTTGTGCAATGTTGAAAATAATTCTTTCTGCCATAATGTAATGGTCTGCAATATAAAACATTTTGCTGGAATGTCTTACAGAATGGCTGGGTCTTTTCAGTGATCAATGATACATATCTGAGTTTTCAATTAATGTTGACCTATTAGCTATAAAGCTTGTAAAATGAAAAGTGAATTGTCCTGGGTGTATTTAAAAGATCTTTCCTTACAGCATATACTACAGGAATATGGACATCAGTATGATTTATCTAGATCAGAGAAGGATAAAATCAATGAGCAAGCTGTAACTATGTGTATAGATGGTCAGCCTCTGGGTATGATACAGAATTTACTGGATATTGCTGTTGGAGATCTAGGACTCTCTCCAAGATGTATAGTACAGACAGCTGTGAACAAAATTATAAGATATTTAAGGTGAGCACAATTACACATTTTAAGCTAACATTGTAATGTATATTCTTAAGTTCGTATGCTTTGGTTTGCTTTTTTGTACTGTACAACCATAAAGGTTGTACCATACACCCAACATAAAATCAGTTTGTTTTTTACATGGTACATAGTAGGCCAGTGTCCAAACCCTGGCCCCAAATGCAGCCCATTGTGAGCCTCAATGTGGCCCTTGTGCAGCCCCCCCCCTCCATCTGGCCCTCAGGCAACCCTTGTAATTCTCCATATTTGTCTCTAATACACTCTTACATGTAAATTCATTTTTTTCAGCTCCCAACATAGTGTCTGAGAGATAATTTGGCCCTCCTGCCGAAATGTTTTGACATTCTTATGTACAGTCAACATGCAGTTAACTTTTGATACACTTACTTACTCTGATACATTTACTTGCTTGCATACTTACTTAGAGAAGTAAATGTCCTCCCACCCCACATAAATTATTAAAAATTATCAAGATAGTTTATCTTCTTCTATATATATAAAACTGAAAAGTCACTCACTCGCTCACTGAACTTCTGACTTTATTCAAGGCAGTTTATGCAGGCAGACTTTTCTAACACTTGAGATGGTTTTACATTTAATAAAGAGTTTCTGTCTTTCAAACGCTGCTAGTCTTAGCTGGATCCATTTTTTGTCTTGGTCAACTTGGTCATGATTTTTTTTACTTGAGAATGAAACTCCGCTGCTAGCTGGCTCCTTATCTCTCATTCCGCCCACCTCTGCAGCTTCAAGATCTCATTGCACAGCTCTAGGTGTTCTCAAACTGGCTACCTTTGATTCTTGTCTTCAGGCTTAACAGTAGCTCTAGACCAGACCTAATAAATGTTTTTCTCCAATAAACTTTGCTTATTATCTTCATCAACAGTAATGGCATAGAAAGATCTAGACAGAGCACCATACATTGTTAAGGCACAATATAAATCCTCACAGCTATGTTTTCCCATACTCCTCCCAAGCTTTCCAATTGCACCCATAGCATACGGCACAGCCTGTTTTGGCATGGCTGGATACTATAGTGCATTTCAGCCCAGGACCCCTTTTCAGTTTTTGGAATCTGTCCAGGACCCCCCTGTCAAACTTGTTACCTTCCATCCGGGTCACAAAGCTAAAAAAGAGGACCTGTCCTGGAAAACAAGGACATATGGTCACTCTGTCCCCAAGTCCCCATGCTCTCTCCCATCCCACTGTCCCCAACCCCACAGGTCCTCTCTATTCCAATCTTCCCCCAAGCCCCCAGACACTCTCCCATCCCACTGCCCCCAACCTCCACATGCACTCGCATGCGCTCTCTCTCTCTCTCTCTCTCTCTCTCTCTCTCTCATACACAAACACGAACACCTTTCATCCCATGCACTCATTCACACACTGACAACACACATACCCATCAGTGATGGGCTTCAAAGAAATTAAGAACCGGTTCTCTGCCCATCTGGCAGCCACTTTTAAATGGCTATTTTTAAACTTTATATGTACTATCTCTTGTTAAGAACCGGTTCTATAGAGTAGGTGCGAACCTGCTGGTGCCCACCACTGATACCCATCCCATGCACTCACACACACGAATACACATACACCCCATGCTCCTGGGAGAAGGCGGACTTAGAAGGCACTTGTCAGGGCTCAGGCGGTGCCTGCAGCAAGAGGCCCTTTCAGAACGATGGGGAGGTTGGCTGCACTCTCTCCCCTGCCCAAGCCTGGCTGCCCCATCTTTCTGAGACCAGGTCTCCCCTCAAAATGTAGGCCACCCCAAAAAAGTGTAGAACATAATAAAATAAAAGCTCAAAACCCTTGTGTATATTGCTTTCATGTGCTTAATTTAAACACTATTACTGAATCTTACATTTAAAATTATTACATATACAATTTAGTACCTATAATTTATTAATTCCAAGCAGGCTATAGGCTGAATGCTCACAAGGAAAAGGAGGACAATTAAGATTTTTTTTCCAAGATACATGGATAAAAATAGGATGTGTCCTGGAGAAAGAGGACATCTGATTAAATAAAATTTAAAACAACCTTAAACACCCCCCAGCATTAAAACCCCAGAGGGATAAGGATAAGAAATTAGGCTTGGGGAGAGAAGGAAGAGGAATTTGGATTATTTTTACAAATCGGGTTTTTTTAAAAAAAATTCACATTACCAATAGAGCCAGTTTCTCTCATTTTCAGTTTTGGGGGTGGCTGCCTTCTGAATTACTTGTAAGCTCCATGTGCTGGGATCAGAGCCATGCTGGAAGCCTTGCACCCCCTGGACTGACCTTCCATACCAGCCAAAGTGTTTGCTTACTCGCAAGTAAACACAGCTGTACAGTGAAGAGAGAACTTCTTTATGGGGTGATTTTTGTGGCTGCGCTCATTGGATCAGGAACCTTTTGGTGTTCTTGGATTGCTCTCAGCCTGCCCTTTCCACTGATTTATGGCACATTTGCCTACTGAAGAGTAAAATTGCGATATAAATTACTTTCATTTTCTCATGCGTTTTCTATGCATATTTTTGCTTTTCAGTTTTTTGCCTGTAACTTTTGATAGGAAGGAACTATTTCAAAATGGATTGTTGCATTGGATTCATCTTCTTCAAGATGAATCCAATGACATGATAGGGTAGTGTGCACCATCGTGAAGTTGATTTTTTGGCATATCCAGGACCAAGATGGTGCTTCCTCAGCCCCTGTGACCTCCTGTGGGGATTCTGCAACTTCCTTGGGGGGTTTCCACTACCCCCATGGGGATCGTTACGCCCACTTTGAAGACCACTGCTATAGTGATATGTACCTTGAAGGCAAACATACCTATTTCAGAAAATATGTAGTAGTGTAAGTCAGACACACCTCCTTAATGGCAGCACATATGACAGTTCCACTTCAGATGAATACAATAAAAATTTCTCTTACAAATTATTTGACCCTTTTCCTTTGGAAGTGCAGGGAAGAGGGGCTTGCATTTTTCCTTCTTGTTGCCTTTTTTGTTTTATTATGACAGTGATAGAAGGTTGTATTCAAGGAGAGAAATGTGTAATTTACAGCGATTTACTGTCTGATAAAGGCATGAACTATGCACTCTAAGCATTAAGAATTTTTTAAATATTTATACCAAAGTGATATTTCAGCAAACTTTATTTTTCTTTTCTTTCATTTCTGATAGTGGAAAGAGTGATGAGTGTCCTTTCAAAAAAGACCCTCTGCAGATACTAGAAGGTATTGTGTCTGCTGTCCATACAAGTGCTGAGAATGGGTAAGTGGCTTTCCATCAAATGATTATGGTTGCCAGCCCTTTGTAGGTATTATTCTTTGTCAGTACTTGATGGTGAGGGATTTAAGTGTTGATGTACAATCCCTATTATCTGTTCAGCACAAGGAGTTTAATATTGTGACTCAAATACACATGCAAACAGCCAAGTAAGTATAAAACTGCTGAAGCGTTCTGTTCATACTTTCTTGAAAGGATTGAATCTTGTCAATGCTTACATCAAAACTGCCTGTAAGGACTTAGCTCTGACAATAATTACCAATAATTAGCTGACAACCTCACTTAGATCACAAAGATCTCATATAGTAGTGACCACAGATGAGTATCACTTAGTGACATTCTAATCAACAGACTACATATATGATAGTCTGAATTTGGCTTGCTGTATAGTAGATGAAAATTCTGGACTAAACCAGATATGAAGAAAAAGAGGCAATCCGCTGCTATGAGTTCATGATAAGTCTTAGTTGTCATTAGGATGCCCCACAGACCTCTCACTGGTTACGCTCTGAATGGGCCTCTGAATGACCCACACAAGTCTCCAGAAGTCTACCTTCAGTTTTCAGAAAGCTGCTTGCCGTTTTGAAAATACAGTTTTTAAATGTTACTTGAGTCTTTCAGTCACAGATTAAAACATTATAGGATCTAGTTCATTGTGTTTTAATCTGTAGCTTAAAGACTTAAGCAACATTTTAAACTCATACAACCACAAAAGCCTTAATATGCTTGTACACTTTGCTTTAAAAAAGTAGCTTCTATAGACAGCAGGGGTGTCAAACTCATTTCATACAGAAGGCTGCATTAGCATTAATGGTGTCTCCCCGAGAGCCGCAGTCTAATTTTTTGCATGTCTACTCAGAAGTGCCCTCCTTTCTCCTGGGCTCTTTCTCCAGGTCAAAATCAAGTGTGCTGCCGCCACTACTATGCTGCTTCTGGGGGTGGGGATATCACACGACGGCCGCATGTGTGCCTGCAAAGGGCCACATGTGGCCCTTGAGCCGCCAGTTTAACATGCCTGGCATACAGTACTTCTATAGGCCATTCTGAGGCCCTTGGAGACCTTGCATGACCTGGAAGAGGCCTCTGTAATCTTAACTACAGCAACATTTGTTTTTCACATAACAATGAAATTGCTTAATTATAGGGTTTGGAAAACCTATCCTCATAGTTAAGTGACTCAGGGTGCAATCCTAACCAATTTAGGCTGGTCTAATTCACATGGGTTATCTTCCTATGGAGGTATGGCGATGTTGGCTTATTCCTGTGCACTGGCCTAACCCAGTGCAGAGTTTGACAACCCCAGGTCAACACATGACTTATGCTGCGGCTTATGCTGGCCGAAGTGAATCTTAGGATTGCAGCACAGGCACAAGTCCTGTGAAACCGGGGGGTATCACAATGTGCATAAGGCATTCTTTCATCTCCCAGAGGGTTTGAATCAGTGCACAGACATGCACTGGTGTCTGAGTACCGCCGAGGGAACAAGGAGAAGGGAGAGTTGTGATGGCCTAAATTGGTTAGGATTGCACCTTCATACACTCATTTCTACATCACTGTAACACAATTCATGGATTCCCAATATTTTCTAAAATGGGATTGTAGATTTTTATGATTTTTGAAATATCTGTATGGTCATAGACAAGGCTATAAATCTTTATTACTAAAAGTACAGTGTTTACCTTCTGGATTCTTCAGTTCTGAATGTAAATTTTTGCCTTTGGGACATAGCTGCCTTTGAAAAATGAGTTTGCCTAACTTCTGAAGCCAGGATCTAAACATTTTCCTTTTAATTTCTCAACTTTTAATTTATATTCTGAATGTTGCTTCTTCAGAAGCATCACTTCTAATTTAGTACCAGTTCTCTGAGAGATGGAACAGGAAGTGGAATAACAGAGCCTAAATAAATTCTGAACTCTTCACAAAATGATAACTTAAACTGTCATCTTATATTATTTCAGGTCTTTGAGACAGGTTGAATTGGTGTTTTCTGACTGATATTACTTTTCCATCTGTCTTGTTAGGATGAATATAGCAACATTAGTTATAATATAAATCACATTCTATCTGGAGCTTATTTTTCTTTGAAAAACTCAGCTTGAAATATTGCCAGTGAATATGAGAACATTATTTACCTGGTTTTTATATGCAGTCATTTGAAGCTAGTAAAGGGCAAAGGGATTCTTAAAAGAGGGATAGAAATACAGTAAATAAGTAAATAAATAACATCGTAATCTGCATCCTGTACATCCTGCACCATCCTGTTGAGATTAATTTAGTGTGTGTTTCATCACACAATAGATTTATACAACATTCAGTGTATCCCAGCTCAAGGACTTCAGCTGTTCCTGCTGCAGTTGGTTGTATCTGCAACGCATTTGGTATTTAGATCACTGGTTCCCTACTCAGCTGCAAAGTCTTCTAGATAAACTGCGCCTTCCTAATTCACATTGTTATCATTTTGGTTTTATTATTAGCTTCCAGCTTTTTCTTCCCAAAGACTTTGTTTTTGGGAAGAAACAGAGTCTTCCCAAAGACTCTGCATTACCCAGCACCCAAATACTGTACTCTGCCTCTTATTTCAGCTAGGTTTATCCAACTCTAGTTTGAACTGACACAGATTGGGCTGGCAAAGAAGGAGATGAAAAAGTAATCTTTTCTGGGAAATAAGATTAAACTACTGTATAGGTTGCTCTGCCTCCTCCTCAAAAGGAGAAAACAGCAGAGAGAGTCTATCTTTGTGGGGTTTGGACTAAACCAGATATGAAGAAAAAGAGGCAATCCGGTACTGTGAGTTCATGATAGTTTTGGAAAGTTGGGGTGGAGGAAAAACAAATGGTTTTTCAAATTGAGGGAAGCCCTAATACTGAAATGTGCCATTTGAGTAAGCTTAGAGCTGCCAGTTGCATCATATTTTTAAAATTTAAAATGTGTTGCTTGGACTTTAAAATGTAATGTATAAATGCAGTTACAAATTAGTAATAGTGGTGCATTCTCCAAGTAACAGATTTAGACCAATTCATGAAAACCATCTGGCGCCTCCATATTCAGGCACATAGACTTTGTAATACAAACATATTTTTTAAAAAATGGAAGTTCAGTATCCACATTCCTGTTTCAGAGTGCTCAGAGATATCTCATACTAGTCAGCTATAATGCAAGGCTACATAAACTTTGCTGTGATCCAGTAAAGCAGCGTTTCTCAAAGTGGGGGTCGGGACCCCTTTGGGGGTCGCCTAGAGCTTTCCTGGGGGTCGCCTCAAGACCCCTGGTGCAGGGGGCCAGGTCAGGCTTGCAAGACCTCCGGCTGTAGCTGCGCGTGCACTGGGGCTGACTGACAGCCTCAGGCCCAATCCTATGCACGCCTACTCTGAAATAAATCCCATTATAGTCAGGGGGCCTTTACTCCCATGTAAACATGGATAGGATTGCAGCCTCAGGGCCCAATCCTATGCATGCCTACTCTGAAATGAATCTCATTGTGTTCAGTGTGTGCATAGAATACACATTTCATTTGTAACAATGAAAATACATTATCGGATATTTACATTACGCTTATCGGATATTTACATTACGATTCATAACAGTAGCAAAATTACAATTATAAAGTAGCAATGAAAATAATTTTATGGTCGGGGGTCCCCACAACATGAGGAACTTTTAAAGGGTTCTCGACGTTAGGAAGATTGAGAACCACTGCAGTAAAGCAACCAGAGAGATTCTTGGCTGTTATAGTCTTGGAGACCAGCTCACATTTGGTGTTACATAATGTGTGAAGCAGACCCCAAGTAAAAAGTATTGTGACTGGAATGGAAATCTTACAAAATACTTTGTTTCTCCCAGGTATATAATCTAAATATCACTTGCATGACCACTTAGAAATACGGTAAATTTAGTGAGCTGTTAAGAATCATAGATTCAAGTTAAATGTGTTTATTTCCAGTCAAGTTTTATTAAACAATAAAATTGCCCACTTCTTCCTATAAATACATGTTCATCATTAGTGAGTTGCAGAGGGACAGAGATTTTCTTATATTTCACCTTTCAGCTAACCAGAGAGCAGCATGAGAGAGAACCTTTTTGCGTCAGTTGTCTATTCTCAAGTCAAAATAATTTGTTACCACAGAGGAATGTGTTTAAGACCAGCTAACATGGAAGCAGCCTTTACGCAACTGTCTTTGGTAGCGATGAAACAAAAGGCATGTTGAAAATGTTAAAAAGAATTCATTTCTTCCCCCAAATATTTTGTCCCGAGGTATCCGTTGCTTTGTTAGGACAGGAAATATATCTTTATATATGTTCTTCTCTATAAAGTCATGGGTAGAGTTGTGTGAGTTTTTTCTCTTCTCTTTCTCCATTGATCTT
The DNA here is from genome assembly GCA_030015325.1 of Cryptoblepharus egeriae. Taxonomy (NCBI): domain Eukaryota; kingdom Metazoa; phylum Chordata; class Lepidosauria; order Squamata; family Scincidae; genus Cryptoblepharus; species Cryptoblepharus egeriae. The sequence goes on from JAREYC010000001.1 coordinate 135,365,774, forward strand.
ATAAGTGCAAATGGATTTTGAAAAAGAAGAATTTGAAATGAGACATTATCACCCTTGCTTACTGATCAGAGTGATTGGATCAAATATTTGAGTGCATGATCTTTGAGCATTCAGCAATCACAAATGATTTGTTTTTGTAGCAGTGTTAACTTGCCCCCAGTATATTTCTGGAAACTTATGTTGTAGTATCTCTGTAGATTCAGATATAACACTGTAGATATGATATAAAAAAAGCAGGCCTCCGTCGGTCTTGAAGGATTATGGTATTTATGCCATAGCTATGCCACTGAGTCCAATGGAAAGGCAGAGCCAGTACAATTGGATCCAGCTGGTGTCACAGAGCTGGGATAAGGACAGGAGCTCATCCTGTCTTGTGGGGCCGACCCAGGTCTCGAACCCTGGCCTGCTGGTTAACAGGCACAGTGTCTTAACCACTTGCACCACCCACAGCTCTAGATATGATATATCTGTAGATATAACTGATTTATCTTCGATGAATACCCCTGCACAAAAGCAAAGTACAGTGATGCCTCACGTAACAAATTTAATTCGTTCTGGAGGCATGATTGTTACATGAAACGTTCTTTATGTGAAGCAGATTTTCCCATAGGAAATAATGGAAACTCAGACGATTGGTTCCACAACCCAAAAAATATTCATATAAAAATATTAACTGGATGTAAAAATGATGATACAATACTAGGATTGAATTCAAAACATGCATTCAATGTGTATGATCTTATGAAGTCTACTTAGGCTGCAGTCCTAAAGACACTTTCCTGGGAGTAAGACCCATTTAACACAGTGGGGCTTACTTCTGGGTAGACATGGTTAGGAGGCTGCAATCCAAGACACTTTCAAAGTGTCTCCCCACTTTCTCCTTCTCTCCATCCTGAGCCTCTCTCTCCCCTGCTCCCTTCTGGCTAGCCCTGAGTTGCTTCCCTCTTCTCCACTGCTCTTCTCTCCCTCTGCCCAGCGGACACCCGGCCACAGGAGGAACAGCGCGGAAGTGTTGCTTTCACTATGGGCAGGTGTGCTAAGCAGCCCTGACGCTTTTTAAACAGGCTGCCAGCCAGCCCGTCTGCCCCAACTGCCAACGAATGTGTTCTTTACATGAAGCACAGTTTGTTACATGAAGCAGAATCCTAGGGAAGTTTTTGTTTGTTACATGAAACATACTTTATGTGAGGCGTTCTTTACGTGGGGTGCCACTATGCCATAAAGGATAGAAGTTCCTCTTGTTTCCATGTGTCTTATAGAAACCTGGAAGAACTGTTTGTATGTGTATAGTGGGAAAAAATTAGGATATTGAAAGAGTAGTCAGACATTTGGAAGCACAATAATGTTTTTAATTTTTTTGTGGTGTGATCCCAATATTGAATCACAAACTGCTTTTTAAAAAAGAGTTTTGCGATGTGGGCAACCCAAAACTTCCAGTAGCATCCAGAAGTTCTTTCTGTTCTGTGGCTGAGGGTGCTGCAGCCCACCTCTTTCTCCCGCATCAGGCCTCCGCAGACTTCAGAAGTCCTTGGGTTAAGTCACTTTAACCTTGAAGTAAACTGGAAGGGACTTTCCTTCTGCTTTTGAGGGGGGCCTTCTGAGGCCTGCAGAAGTCCATGTCTCCAAAGAGCTCCAATTTGGAGCCAGAAGAACATAAGGAGGTAGTAGCCTAACTCAAGACCCACCAGATATCAGGTTGTGACCTACAAAGTTGAGCTGCATCCCACAATTTGAAAAACCCTGCCTTTGTGGATTGCTGCATTGCCACTAAGATTTTAGTTCATTATTACTGCAATCCTAAAGACACTTTTCTAGGAGTAAGATCTGGTGAACATAATGGGGCATATGTAGAGTAGACATACCCTACGATCCAGAATAACTACGGGAGCACGTAAGAGACATTACGTGTACCCTTAGTTACTGCACTACCTAGTGAAAACCTATGGGAAATTCCTATTGCAATCCAGACCAAATTGTTCTTACACCGGAGCAAGGACTCCACATAGTTACTCTGGATTGCGCCCATAGTTAGGCTTGTTCTCTAAGTGGACAAGAGTGTAGTATAGTGTAGCCATGGCATGCCTTTGTCATATGCTTTATCTTTAAAAATGAAGACATTCTTAGTTACTTTTACAGGATGGTGAAGATTAGGATAAGCAGAATAACCAAATCGACTTTTTATGAGTTCATGTATTGTGTCCTGTAGTTTTTACTACACTTGGATATTATGATAAAATAATTGTTTTTAGAATGAAATTTAAAAAAAAACAATTTCCATAATATTGGCTTTATTGATTTGATTACAGGGAGAATCTAGTTTCTTCAGATGACCTCTTGGATTGGTTTAGACCTTTCTGTGGTGATGATTCTTTGCCCGTGAAGCCTCGCATTCAGGTGTTGCAGATTTTAGAGCAAACCTTTAACCTGAGTGATGAAGATAGCAAGCTGCTTGTGCTGTTCAGAACTCAAGCTGTCCTCAAAGCCTGTTGGCCTCAGACTCAGGTAGGCAACAACATTTGATAGTAGCTGTCACAAAAATTTCACTGGCTTCTTTGATTGCTATCAATCATTAACTGGATTACATTTTTGAAATTATTATAAAGGACCAACAACTTAAAACTCTAGAAGCTCCAACCTTGACTTGAACAGTATGACAATGTTTCCTTCTGACATTTTTCCATTTTATGGGTCTTCTGTTAGACACTGATACAGACATTTTGTCTCAAATAGATCAATACAGCAAAACCTTGTGCATTCCTCTCATTAGGAGGCCAGAGAATGAAAGTAAAGGATGAAAGAATGCAAAGCATAGCCAGATGCTATCACAACACCCATCCCAGCTCACCACATCTCTCTCACACACAAACATACACACTTATTGCATTATATTGGTATATCATCTCTTCCCTGCGTGTGGAATTCTATATTCCAGTTTATTCTCTGCTTGCCTCTCTAAACACGGGTAGCATGTGATGTGCACACCTCCCCATGCAGCATAGAGAGTGTGTGTGATCTGCCCTCTGCCCATATTGGACTCACTATGTTGCTGCTTTAAGCATCAGTTGATATAGATCTATTTTAATTTATTTATTGGATTTATATCCCGCCTTTCCTCCCTAACAAAAGAGAGCAATTAAAAGAACAATAAAACACAATTTAAAAATAGGTCATAAATACAGATTAAAATACAATTAAAATGCAACTAGATTATACAAAGACTAAAAACAGTTGAAACAACAGGCTAGAAACACATGTTAAAAACAATAAAACAGCAAAAAATAAAACAACAGTAAAACAGTAAATGGCTTCTTATACTTTACAGGATATATACAATATCCTGAATATTATATAAAATATCCTGTATATTTTATCTGTTCATGTTCTGTTTACTGCCATGGGGGTGATGGGGATGATGCTGTTTTGAAGTTAAATTTGGAAGCCAAGTATAAAGGCCTTTATTATGGTAAAGCCAGCTTAAAATGTAACTTGCATGTCAGCCTCAAATTTGCAAACATTTCAACATGGGAGTTTTGAGCATTGCACATATAAGGGGCAAAAGGAAGTCTGGGAAAGTCATATGTCCTTTCTTCTTAAAATCTCCCCTAATGCATGGGCTAAAACAGTAAAACTCAGCATGTGAAATGGGCTACATTTTAGAGAGTGTAGGGGAATTGGAAGAAACTCCAAAGTTTCGGGAAAAGATTTCTGAGATCGGCAGTGTCTTGATTGCCTATTGGTGAAAACTGATGAATTTTTAATACTGAGTTCACAAGAGTTATTTCACTCCTGTGCTGTGCTGCTGCCTTACGTTTCCCTGTGTTTGACTTTGGAGGAGGGGTGCCTGCTTCAAGTAACCTGCTTTTTCTACAAAACATTTCTTCTGTGAAAGATTCTTGGTGCATTCAGTTGTAATACAAAAGAGAGAGAGGCTACAATCCTAAGCTCCAGTTTGGCCTGCATAAGCCCTGACATAAATCCTTTGCTGACCTGGGGGTGTCACAAAATTGTCATAAGGCACTTTGGTCCCACTCATGGGAGAGTTAGGCCACCACACAGATATACACCTATTTTCCTACATTACCACAGAAAGATATGCCGCGTGAGTTAGGCCGGCCTAAATTGATTAGGACTGCACCCTAAGCTTAAAGAGGCAGGAAATTCTGAAGTTTGAAAGGTCTATATTTCCCTTATGTGTAATGCCAGGGTGACCGTATGTCCTCTTTTTTTAGCCTTGAATCCTGGAAAAAAAAATCCCCATTGTCCTCCTTTTTCCCTGTGAGCAGGCAGCATGCAGCCTTCTTATAATTCATAAAATATACGTAATAAATTAGAGGCACTAATTTTAAACTTTTAAACTAGTAATAAGTACTAACAACATATACACATTTGGGGGGAGCTTCCTCTTTGTGGTTGTGAGATTACCATGGTCCCCCTGGTAATCTACAAAGCCATCTTCATCTACCATTTTATTTTTGGGGGCCATGAGAGACTGTTCAAGAACAGTTCATATTCTCTTTTTTAGCACTGGAAGCTAAGTGCTAGTAAAATAGGATTTTTTTCATGCATTCGTATTGTTTGATAACTGTTTTGAAAAGAATAGTTTTGTCCTCTTTGCCCCATTTTGACATCCTTTTTTAAAAAAGCTGTGTGCTTTTTCTCCTTACCCACCCTCTATTTTCTGTATGCCCTTAAAGGAACTCTAGATAATGCCATTGGTGGATGTGGATTCTTATTGTGTAAAGATAATTTTAATGATATTGCAGTGTTCAATTCCCAGAAAGTGTGTGAAAGCCACCCTCAGTGCGTCTAAGTAATCCTCTTAACTCAGGCTTTGCATACATCAAAGTGGAACTTAATATTTAATTATGCTCTAGGTGCTATAAGTTAGTGGTCCCCACAAATCAATGCACTGCTGGGAAACAGGCCAGCTTGTGCAATTTTTTAAAAAGTATTTTACGGAGACAACCACCTATCTCACAGCTGGTAATGCGGAAATTTCCATCTCTCTAATGATTTGTTAACAAAATTAAAAATTCAGGTGTCCTCGTTTTCTCAAAGACTTGTGATACTTTAATTCACATTCCACTGACATCTCACTGGGGAGCTGGCAGCTTGTGGTGGTGGTAAACTAGTGACATAGAGGGTGTTATTTTTAATCCCCTTGATACATTTATCTGAACTCTTCAGGTTCTATAATTTTCTAGTTAACCGGAGCATTAAAAATGTGCCACAAAGTACAGCCATTTGCCTTAAATGGGAAAATATCCAATTTTGAGGATTTTTTCCTCCACACCAAAGCCATATAACTGAGCAATTCTTTGCTTTCATATCTGACCGAATGTCACGGGTAATTTCCTATCATTAGAGCATTTCTGCTCTGCGCTTTCCTGACCTCTTGATTTGATGCTTTTAAGCTCAGCATTTAGCATGAATTACCCTGGGTAGGTGACACAACAGAGAGAATGGTTGAACAGTGGCAATTATTGCACAAATTTGGATTTTTCAAGGAATAACTTTACCCAAAAGTGTTAGTTTTTATCTAAAAATTAATGAAGTGGAACAATCACCACAGCTCTAAAAGAAAATAGCGTCACTAGATGTTGGGAGAAGGTACAGTCAGGTTATATCTTCTGTTCTGTACTAGAGTGGTCAGGTGCTTTCTTACCATAATTTCAGTCACAAGCATTGCTAGACTGATTCGGCATGCACTCTCATTTGGCATGCAGCCAGAACAAGATAACATGGACATATATGGTAGGTAACCTGTGAGTGTTGTGGCTGAAAAAATGTGCCATGCTCAAGTACTGTCTTAATATTCACCTTCGAATGCTGTGCTTGCACGGATGTGCTTGTGTGTTGCATCACAAGCACTGAAACAAATAATAAAGGCCTAATCCTAATGATGCCAGAGGATTACAATGTGTACCAGTTCAAAGACACTGCAGCCTCAATCAGTTGACACTACGTAGTTGCCATTGTGGCAGCCAGGAAGCTCTGCACCTGGATGCAGATCAGCCTGCAGCACAATCCAGCCAGTGGGAAGGATGCAAGAAGGAGGAAGGCCGAGTGGAACAGGCAGGGAATCGTGTATGACGGATTCCAAGCCTCCTTTCCAAGACAGACACACCAGCAACAGAGCTGGTGTAGATCAGAGGAGCCTTATAGCGAGCAGTACAGCAGCTGGAACAAACACAGAAGTGTAATACTTCTCATTGCCTAACTTTCAGCGAGCCTCTGCACTATGATGGTGCGTAGGATCATGCTAGCACCTCTGTGCTCTCAGCACTACAGCCACATAGGATTGGCTGTTGTCTGTCTCACAGCACAATATAGGCAGGCTGGTACAGGCAGGTTGGCGTGTTTGCACTATATCCAGCACAAGTTATAGAGGCTACTGCTGTGGTACCCCGAAGAGCAGAGGCTACCCCATTGTAAGGCTGCAGCAGGTGGTCTTGGACGTAGGTCACCCTCGGGCTAACTGGTCCCCCCAGTGGCGCAGAGTGCCTTACTGCACTTTTGCAACACCAATAGGCCAGTGCAAGGGACTTGTGCCATCCTATAAGGAGCCTCAGGATTGCTACCTCATTTCTATCTGAGGATTTCCTTGAATCCCTTGCATCCCTTATTGCACAAATTTGTGCAATAATTGCCACTTTTCAGCCATTCACAATGTATAGGTAGGTAATTATGTGTGTTATTCCATGCACTGAACAAAAACATATTTATTCTTTTTGCACCAACATCGGCAAGGATTGTGGAGTGTAAGGCTGAGGTGTACAGACAAGGCTTAATTCCTCTCTAGAGCTTTGCCATCCACTTGAGACGCTTGATAAAACAAAGCAAATAACCTATCCACCCAGAGTCTCCCATCTCTCAAGTTAGAATAACAATTTGCCAGTCTCTTTTGCCTGAAGTTGGCCTCCTTTGGAGCAAGGAGCATCTCAAGCTGTATGCATTCATAATGACCCACACATAATAATTGCCTACATAGCTCAAGAAAACCACATCTGGAGATAGAAAAGTAATTGCATGAGGAGGAGATTTCATTCTAGTCACATCCTTCATGTCACTTTAGCTCAATACCTTAAGATAAAGCATATATCTAAGTTGAGTTGTATTTGAGAGCCCTTCTGTTGTGAATAAATCCGAAGGTAGCATAATTCACTCTAGCTTCACTGTGACTGGAAATGTATTGTAGCAATAAGGGACTACTCTCAGTTGCCTCCTTTGCAATTCTGTTTTTAATGTTGTATTAATTCAAATTCACACTCCAGCGAGAACCCAAGAATATTTGTGAGATACTTACTTTTACATGGTCCTGAATGTATTAACATGGATTTGGCTAGGATATGAATAAATCTTCCATTGTTTTGAGGCTTGGTATCGGAGTTAAAGACAGAGTAATTTTTTATGGGCGTTTGACAAATGTGCGTAGTTTATCTGAATTTCCAAGTTAGCCTGGGAAAGGTAAATGCAGAGTTTCTACATATGAGTTGTTGTGGTGATCTTATTTCTCATTTCCATTCATTCTGGGAAAGCTGATTCGTGAACAAATATGTTTCTTTTGAAAACACTACATTTCACCACCTGCACATAGGCTGTTGTCATCTGGTGGAAAACCACAATTTTTGTTATGTCATTTACCGAATCACCTTCTTCATAGTGTGCTAATTCTATTTACATGTTTAATTCATGTATACGTGTGTGTGTGTGTCTGTGTGTGTGAGAGAGAGAGAACTTGAAATTATTAAGAAAAATAGCCAGCTGTTGAAACATGTCGCAGCTGCCCTGATGACCCTGGATTGTAGCCTAATGGAGTATATGTGGAAAGAAGCAATACAAGAGAACACCTCTTACTCCTTGATCTCCATGGCATCCTTCTTTGCCTTCCAAAATTTTTACTGACTAGCTTTCCAAGTCTCTATATGCACCACCGTCTCCTGGTTTAGATTCAAAACCTATAGTTTTGTACAGGCTGTGGGTGGTGCGAGTGGTTAAGACACTGTGCCTGTTAACAAGCAGGCCAGGGTTTGAGACCCGGGTCGGCCCCACAAGACAGGGTGAGCTCCTGTCCTTAGCCCAGCTCTGCGACGCCAGCTAGATCCAATCGTATTGGCTCTGCCTTTCCATTGGACTAATTCAGTGGCGTGGAGAGGGGGGATTTGCTGCTTGGGTAACAGCCTATCCTCCATAACAATCCAACCCAGGCTTTCGTGCTTCGCATGCAGCGTATACAGCACCGAGCACGATACCAGTCTTTCAAGACTGACAGAGGCCTGCTTTTTTTTTAGTTTTGTACAAATGTGCATTCATGAGAAGGAAAAATACACAAATGATGAATTACTATTATATCAGTGGCATCCTTTCTGTCAACCAGTATTCAAAATACAATGTATGTTTGAGCATTATAATATATTATAATAGATTCCCATGTTTATCAACTGCAGTAGATTATTATATAATACTGGCTTAGATTTTAAGGTGCTCTTGTGTGAGCCAAAGGCACTTCTTATGCAAAGGAGAACCAATTTATTGCCAAGCCTTTTTATGCTGCTCCAGTCTTCCATACCATTTTCACTCAAATTCTCAAGCATGAAATGGGACTCAGGCTGCAATCTCATCCATGCTTTTCTGGAAGGAAGCCTCATTAAACACAAAGGGACTTACTTCTGAGTAGACGTAGGATTGTGCCCTCAGAGCAGAGGTAGGCCCATTCTGTGTGTAGAAATAACATAACATTATGCTTTTGCACACATATACAGTGGTGCCTCACATAAGAAGTTTAATTTGTTCCGGAAGCATGCTTGTTATGTGAAACGCTCTCTATGTGAAGCAAATTTTCCCATAGGAAATAATGGAAACTCAGACGATTGGTTCCAGAACCCCAAAAATATTCATATAAAAATATTAACTGGATGTAAAAATGATGACAAAACACTGGAATTGAATTCAAAACATGCATTCAATGTGCATGATCCTATGAAATCTGCTTAGGCTGCAATCCTAAAGACACTTTCCTGGGAGTAAAGTAAACCCATTTAACACAATGGGACTTACTTCTGGGTACACATGGTTAGGAGGCAGTAATCAAAGACACTTTCAAAGCTCCCAACTTCCTCCTTCTCTCCATCCTGAGCCTCTCTCTGCCCTGCTCCCTTCTGGCTATCCCTGAGCTACTTCCTTCTTCTCCACTGCTCCTCTCTCCTTCTGCCCAGCGGACGCCCGGCCACATGAGGAACAGTGCGGAAGTGTTGCTTTCGCTAAGGGCAGGCGCGCTAGGCTTTTTAAAAGGGCTGCTGGCCAGCACGTCTGCCCCAACTGCCAACAAGTGTGGTTGTTAAGTGAAGCAACACTTGTTATGTGAGGCAGAATCCTAGAGAAATTTTTGCTTGTTATGTGGATCACTTGTTAAGCAAGGTACCACTGTATTAATTCAATAATCAAAGACTTGCAAATCAGTGTTATTTTGGCTTTAATTTGTTTCCTGTGTACAAATATTGCTGTGATGGAGTAACTTTGAGTTTCATCCTATGTCCTGCAAGCAAAAAAGATCCTTGTATGAATGCATCTTCTTTAAGTAAGGGTATCTCCAGTGTTATAGCTGTACTTCGCACAAAATTAGGATACAATCCAATAAAATTGGAATTATAAAATTATTTAAATTTTTAAAGGGTTCTTATTGTTAAAGCTTCAGGGCATTATGATATTTTGTGGGAATTTCTAAATAGTTATCAAAATATAAGATTTTTAACATTAAATGTTACAGTAGGAATATTATACTGCATATATCTTCACTGAAAGTATTATAAATTGTGTTTGAAGGTCTCAGGAAATCAAGGGGTTGGAGGAATTAGTTATTGTTATCCATTAATCTTAGTTTCTCTTGGCTTAATGTTTTGGAACTATAATTTTCAGTAATTTTATATTATATATGTGCAGTCTTGTGTTTGGCACATAACTGAAGACAGAACAGAATAAAATGCTGCTTAGGGGAAAAAATCTCAGATTGCTTTGGTGTTGTTTTTGAACCAACCTCACTCACAGAGATGGAATACATCATATTTATTGCTGGCAAATTACACTACAGTTGGCTCATTAGTCTGACTTCTACACTTAACATGGGTTGTTGCTTTTTCTCAATTCCTTAGGTGGAAATAACTGATATTGAAAATGAAGAAAAGAGATACTCTCTCTTCCTGGAGCTTTTGGACTCGAGTGAGAATGATACAGAATTTCAACCTTTAGTCATGCTGTTGCAAGCTTGGCCACCTATGAAAAGCATGGATGTGTAAGTTTTTCCCCCTCCTCCCATGCACACAAACATAAGCAAAAGAAAACCAAATTTGTTGCCCTGCATTTGGTTTTGAAACAACTTTCCTTTGGCTACAAGTGTCAAGTGCAAGGATTTGCCCAATCTTTTACAAAGCCCCTCTAATGGTGGATTACAACAATATTTTTATGAAATCCTTATACAGTAATTACCAAATTTTATTTACTTAAAAAATTAAAGCATTCTCTCCTCCAACCAGATGCAAACAGATAGTGGTCTTCTGGCAGTTATACCCAGATAATCCATATAAACTGGAAGATTTTGCTACTTTATATATTTGCTTGTTTACATGTCTCTCAATTCAATAGCTGATGTTTCTGTTACAGTAAGACCTTGGATTGAGAGTGTTTTTCAAGACAAGCAAAAATTTCTGATAAATTTTAACTTGATGTACAAGTGATGTCTTAATAAACAAGTGAAAAATAGTCTCAGCCAGGATACAGCCTATTTCAGTGCTCCACCAGAACATGCTCAGCCTCTCCTGAGAGACCAAGCTATGCATGTCTGCTCTGAAATAAACCTATTACAGTCAATGGGGCTCACTCCTATGTAAGGGGGGCAATAGAAATGGAATGTTTTTGTCCTGTACTTAACATTGAAGACTGACTGATCAATATCCAGCTGATGCACTGGGAGGGAGGATGCACAGGGGGTGATGGTGTGCATGGGGGATGTTGTATGGCAGTGTTGTACATGGGTGGATAATGCGCATTGGAGGACAGAGCACATGGGATGGTGCATATGGAGGGATGATGTGCATATGGGGGTGTTGTACATGGGGGGATGATGCACATGGGAGTGTTGCATATGATGCACAGGGAGGGATGGTGCGCATGGGGGAATGATGCTCAAGGGGGTGTTGCGCTTGGAGGGATGGTGTGCAGGGGGGAAAACACATGGATGGTGTTGCACATCAGGGACGGTGTGCAGTGTGCGGACGATGCACATTGGGGGGATAGCATACAGGGGGAATTTTACTCCTGCAACGCGGGTATGTTTTTGCTAGTATCTTATAAGCTTGTCTCTCACAATTTTGAAAGGCCATACAGTGGCTTCCACACCACTCTAGGAATGTTTGCACTCAAGTATCATCTGGTCATAATTTCAATACTACAGTGAAAAGAAGAAAATATACTGTTAGCAGCAGGACTTACATAAAAAGCACTCTGTGGCAGTGACTAATTAAAGTAGTTTAATTGTGGAGGAGGAATAAAGATAATGACTCTATCAGCCTGCACTCAAATATATCTAGAACTCTACAGAGAATGCAGAAACAGCTGACTGGACAAAGAACAGAATTCAGTAAAGTGGTTCAAGACTTGGAGACTCCTTCACATCATGTTGGTACTCCTTGCATCTCACAGTGTCTTCAACTTATAGATTCTCAAGAGTAGTTCTTCTTTCACCTTTCTTTAAACTCCTACTAGCTGTGTGCATTTTAGCAGGAAAAAGACTCCAACAGATTGAAGCAAGATATGTCAGTTTCTCACCTGAAGGCTCACTGGGAAAATGTACACCTTCCCAAGAAATGTGATTCACTTGAATTCCATTCCATAGCATGTTTACCCACTCTTACATCTGTATTAGAAAATGAGGAACACTGACTTGCTTTCAATAAAATGAATTCTCATTCATTTCAGGGTGAAATGCAGCATAAAATCTAAAATTGTGATCAACAATATCATTAATAAAATATTAGTCAATAAATATGCAGCAGATTAAAAACCATTTACATCTCAGATTAAAGGCGTTGGAAAGTGCATTTATACATTCTTGGCTTGAGGATTCTTGGCCTCCTTTGGAGGGGCCACTGCAACTTATGCAGTCTTTAGGAACTGTACAAGATGATGGTGGATGGTCCCTAACATATGGAGAGAAACTCTTGCCTCTGCAAATGACAACCCTTCCAAAGGATTCTGCAACTTAAGCAGAGTGATATCAGCAGGTTGTTAGTATTAAGCGCACACCCACACTGGCATGTACTGATTTTAACATCCCCATTGTTAAGTAGTCTTCCTCTGTACAGAAGAAAAAGATAATCACATTAACTTCACTGTTAAAAGTAGTTCAGCTAGGCTTTCCCTATGTGATACCACTGCATCACCAGGTTCCCACAAGCTTCAGAGGAAAATCATTTGCAGAATCCTGGGGTTCCCCTCTATTCTGTTTTCCAATTCCCCATTTTTCCATGCTGCAACTCTCTGGCTTGTCCCTGTTGGAGAAGAGGAGATCAGTAGTTTTTCCTTCCTTGAAAGTTGTGCCTCAGTGTCACAAGATCTTCTGAAATTGAACATTAGAGCAGGAAAGGGAGAGGTCCTTCCATGAACATTTAGGGTTGGTATCTGCCTTCATGACTCTGGAGGAAAGGAACTTTCCCCAGGTTAGCTGTCAGCCCTCTTTCACAGAGAAAAGATTTCATTGCTAATTCCAGATTTCCTTTGCTTTGTATAGCTCAACTTTTATTAATGGTTCTACAACATTTTCTAAAAAGAAAAATCTTGATTCTTCTTTATTCTGTCTCACTATGTAGTGAAACATGCAACTCAGGCTGCAATCCTAAAGACACTTTCCTGGAAGTAAGACCTATTGAACACAATGGGGTTTAATTTTGAGTAGGCATGGTTAGGATTGTGCTCTTAGTTTTTTTGTACAGGTGGAGTGATATATGTGAACAAAAAGTATTTGTTTCCCTAATCAAGTTGTTTTTGATACTTACAAGAAAGCTTTTTTTCTGCATTCTAGGGTTGGTCCAAGTAATAATCCTTGGGTTAAACTAGGAACTGCAATGCTTATAAAATGCCAGCAGGAACATAAGGCGAACATGGGAAAAGAGATTCTGAAAATCTGCCGCTCTTTGTATGGGACAAAGCACATGCTGTCAACAGAGGTGAGTCTAGCTATCTAGGACGGGAATAACTCTTAAGTTTTGTTATCTGGGCAAGTGTAAACTGATGCACTGCATCATGTGTAAATTGACCCGTGCCGACCTTTCCTAACATTGTTTTGGATTGTTTTAATTGGAGATGTCAGAAATTGAATCCTGCTTTCCTGCAGAATGAATGCCTTCCCCAAAGGGGAAGTACAAAGTATAAAGAACAGTTTCTGTGGCATAGAAAATTGAATATAGTGACTGTAGATCTGGAGGGATATGAACGGAGTCTAGGTTTGAGAGGTCAGAGACTTGCTCTTGCTTTGTTGGTATGAATCAGTTCCGATGAATCTCACTTGTCTAGTTCCCACTCTGATGCAGACGGTGTGTGGGCAACAAATTGCTGGTTGAGCCCATTCCTAAACTAACTGATAATGATTCAACAGACAGATTCTAAATCTGTCATGGATCAGCTGTCCACCCTAGTGAAATATGCTAGGAATGGTGGGACTTAAATAAGATCAACTAAAATTAGAAGTGCAATGCATTCTCAAGTCAGTTCCTTTTCTGATTTGTTTCTTATGGTCAACAAAAAGAAGTCTGAAAGACTGTAGGATGCAAGAGTGAGCATTGTATATTTATTTCTGCACATTTTCTGAATGTCTAGGGAGCACAATTTATTGCCACGAACAAAACATTTGCAAAAAATGGGCTGTTAAAATGCACAGCCTGGGCGAAGAAACAGTTTTATCGTGCTGGTAACATTTTATATCTGCAAACCCATCTAAGCCTTAAGTGAAGAAGTAGCATCATAAGGGGCTTGACAGAAATATAAAACTTGTTTCAAACAAACCAAAAGAACATTTTATTCCTAAACAGTAAGAAGAAAAACAGATATGTAATGTCCATTAGGCAGCATCTAAGGCAGGGTAGCTTAAACTCTGGCCTGGGGGTCTGATCCAGGGTTCAAATGAACCTGTCCACCTGTTAAGAGATGTTACCAAGGAGCTGTATGTAGTCTTCCTCTGTTAGTGGACAGAGATGCTCTGGGTAGTTGCATCTGCCCAGATGTCCTGTTGTGCAGCCTTCAGCAGACACGAATGCCCAGAGCATCCCTGTCCCCTGATCAAGGAGGAGTATACAAAAAGCCTGATGGAACAATAAGATGAGGTCTGAAAGGGAATACATTTCCATAGTGTGGCAGTGGCAAATTTGTCTGATCTAAGAGCTGCAGTTAGATTGGCTCTGGGGCATTTTGTCCCCCAAACAGGATATAGAAAGTGATGGTGACAGCAACAATTCTGCCTGTGCCTGTAGGCATACTTTAGGGTTTAACTTGCTGATATGCGACAATTGGAGTTGGAAGATGGGTAAGTTGTACTGGCCTGAATTGGTTAAGATTGTATCCTGAGTCTCCTCTGTACAGGTCATATACTGTATTACGAAATCTTAGGTGACTTTGACCGCATTGAAGCAAGCATCCCTTTTATTTATTCTAATTCCTCCTTCCAGCTTTTCAAATAGGCTTATTTCCCGATGAAGCTGGCTTTGTTTGTTGTAATAGGGTTGACTTTCATCTTGCGCTTGATAGTGAACTTCCTTGTTTCTGCTGTATTGTTCTGTTGCATATGTGTGGATATCTCCCTGCTGTCTGAATACATGAGCTTTATTTTTGTTTCCAGTGTATAAAAGACCTCTGTTTGCTGCTACTTAACCAGTCCCTTCTGCTGCCAGCTCTGAAACTGCTTGTGGAAGGCAGAAATCAAGATCTCCATGCTGTGGCGCTGGAAGAGATTGCAGCTGTTGCTAAGGTATGAATAGTTGAATTAACCACTCCTCCTTTGCTCAGGTAATAAATTAGCTCTTTTATCCTCATGTAGAAAGACAGGCCTCTTGAGTGTGTTATCTCCATTAGACTTTCTAAAGCTTTTGTGTCTGCAGTCTGCGGACCAAAGGGCTAGACAGGTCTTTTTATATGCTCAAGGTGATTAACAGCACAATCCTAACCTTGTCTACTCAGAAGTAAGGCCCATTGTATTCAATGAGTCTTACTCCCAGGAAAGTGTGTTTAGGATTGCAGCCTAAAGCTAACAATCTTTTTTTTTAATTTTACCTTATCTGCATATGCAGTTTTTTTAGTCAAATAACAAAAGTCCTTTTGTATCTTCCTTTATGCCTTAGTGATTTGGTTTGGCTTATGCAAACTTAGCTATTAATGTGGTATAAACCAAAATATATTGAACCTGATAAGCAATTTGGACTAGAGGTCTTCCACAGATATTGGCAGAAGCATTCAATTATTCTCTGGAGGCAAGGAAAAGAGGAGCATTCACAGTCTGGATTAGCTCCTCCTACTTCTGGAGTATGGGTCGAACTTAGACAAAATCTCCTCCCTGGGAGAGCCCCCCAGCAAGGAAACTCGCCCTCCCCCTTCCGTGAGGAGATTTCGTCTTAGTCTGACCCATACTCCAGAAGTGGGAAGGGCTAACCCAGCTGGTGAATGCCCCTCTTTTCCTACCTCCGAGAACAGGACATTTTCAGGTAAGAAATTCCTAATTATTTAACTCATGACACCAATGTCCATAGTGAAAGCTCTTATGTTTCAGTGTGCACCAGTAGAGGATGAAGCAAGTGACTAGGGGATCACCATAGTGAATGGAACGATTGTGTCAGATTGAGGGCACTAAGTCATCCTCTGAGTTACCCATTTGCCTTATCAAAATTTAAAAAAGGGGACTCTGTCTTAGACTGTGGGCAGGAGGAGGGATTGTGCCAGCAGCCTCTGGCTACTCTTGTTTGCTCAAATTTAGGCCACATCTGGAGCCACCCAAATCTGAGTAGACCCACTGGGATTCTTGCAACCCTACTCCAGGGAAGGGAAGAAGCTTTCCCCCTATGGTAGAGTGGCAGTAGCCCCGAAACCTGAAATGGATCCAGCTCAGGCAAGCCAGCATGGCTAATCCAGCCCATTAGGATTGTGCTATCACTTGCATGAGTTAAATCCCATATTTACACCATTATTTGTTATCTTAAATTAAATTAGACTACAGAGACATTAGAGCAGACATACAGACATTAGAGCATAAATTTTGCATCTCACGGTACACTGATAAATCACTAAAATTGTCAAGGCACCCCATCAGTTTTTTATTGCTGACAAGGCACACTCTGCTACTGGTAGGGGGCCAAATCCTCCAATTGCCCTTCTCAAAATCTCATGGCATACCTGAAGAACATCCATGGCATAACCGTGTGCTACAGCACAGTGACTGAAAATCACTGCATTAGAGCCTCCAAACCAGCTATGGCAGAGCTGGCTGGATGCTGAGATTTGACATGAGCCACACCATCAGCCCTGGCATGCTTTCCTTTTTTTGCATAAATTACACTCATGAGGGACGTGGTTCCAATTGGGAATAGTGGGAAAGGTAAGGGCATACTGTTAAGGGCATACTGTTGTATGTTTCTGAGGAATGTAATCTGGCTGGTAGGAATGTAATCCAACCAGCCAGCAGCAAGAAGGGGGAAGTGGGAACCCAATAAATTATGTATTCTATGCCCAAATGGCTTATCAGAACTTGGAGGAAAATCGAGATTATGGGCCTGTTCTTTGACTTTATGGCCTTGTCCTTGGAAAGGGAACTTTCGTGGACTAACAAACTGTGTTAATTGACATGGTGAACTTTTTTGCTGTCAGCCACAAGTAACTTCGGAAGCAGATAGGTGTGATAAATGTGAGAAGTGTAATTATTTTACTTGTATTTTAACTCTGTGATTGTTGTATTTAGAATTGTTGATCCGATAACAATAAAGGTCTGTTTGTCTGCATTCTCTTAACTCTCCAAACTCTCAAAAAAGAGGTGTTTTTTTGAGACTTTACAGGGCTTTCAAACATAAGAAAGCTGATAATAGTCTGTTAAAGAATTAACTTGAATGCTGCTCCTTTGAGCCAGCAGAAGTTGTTTTATATGCTTATCTAAGCATTTGCACAATTTGTGGTGCATATTGCAGGATATTTGAATGAAATACTCTTCTATCTTTTTTAAAAGGTTTTAGTTGGTTTGTTTTTTGTGTTTGAGTGTTGAATGTTTTTCTTGATTTTTTTCTCTCCCAAGCTCTGTACCTATTTACATTAAGCAAGAGAATCATAACTAGCATCTGCAAAGCAAAATCACAGCCTATTGATTGCCTGACACAGACCTAGCCCAGCTCACAAACATGGCTGTGTGAGGGAAATGCGGTCCTCTTGCATGCTGATCCAATGTATTATTTAGCCATTTGTTGTATGAGGCTGACAGCTTTATGGTAGTTTACGTTTAAAAAGATGATGCTGGGAAGTGCTGATACAAGAATTCTATAGCTTTTGCCTGCAATAAAAGGCCTGGCTTCTTTTGTAAGCTTCTTCAAAATTGCAGAAGCTTTGTATTGTTGCACACACTTCTGCAAGCTGCCAATTCCGTATTTCTCTGCACCCATCAGAAATATCTAGCCCCCCTAGGACAAAGAATAAATTGTATAAATAATTGAAATAATTTTAGTGTTGCCTGTTTAAAGTGGTTTTTCTGTGGCCATTAGATATAATGCTTCCTTTTAAAGGCTTCTTTATTTATTTCAAGGAAAAGGGGCACGTGTTCTTTCTTTGTCTAGGTTTGTCTTTTTATTTTTTCCCCCTTAGCTACATCAGCAGATAAAGCTAACACCTGATAATATTTCTTTGATTAAAGCAGTGGTAACTAAATCACAACTTTTAACAAGGCACACAAATGTTTATGGCCTGAGTGTGGGTGCAAGAGGAAGTTTCTGCTGGAAATCCTGTATTTACTCAAATCTAGTGCTCTTTTGCAGGGGTCATCAACCTCCAGCATGAGCACCAAGCTCAGCATGCAAACTGATGTTCACTGGTATGCACCCACCCAGCTTCTGCCCTGTGAGGAGAGGATGAGGAGCTACATTGCCATCTGGGATCCCAGATAGTGCATGGGAATCTCCTTTTCTCTGGGGCAGAGGGGATGCTCTCCTGCCCAGAGAGAGGTAGACCTCAACATACACAGGGCTCACCATATGTATGTATGTATAATTTTAGAATCATGCCGGCATGCAGAATAACATTGTAGCATAATTTTGGCACGACACCGCAGAACGGTTGCTGACTCCTGTACTATCAAATATAATGTGCATCCCAAGTTTGAAGACTAAAGACTGCAATCCTAAAGACACTTTCCTTGGAGTAAGACCCATCGAACTCAGTGGGGCTTACTTTTGAGTAGATGTAGTTAGGATTGCACTCTTCATTTGGCTGGAAAAGATGTGCATTATATTTGAGTAAATGCAGTAATAAAAGCCATGAAGAGTAGAGAGGTGCCACTGAATGGATATTGACCAGATGTGGACGCCATTGTTTTTTTTGACATTTTACTCACTTAACTGTATTAACTTCAACTTAAGCCTTTTCTGTCCAATGTTGCACATATGCAATAGGGATCAAATGTGTGTAGACCTGTGGACTGGGCAGAAATGGGTTAAACTGATTCATATTATTCATTTTGTTCTCAGTGAAATGTATTTGTTGACTTTCCAAAGCATGCTGGTATATGGATTTTTTTAATTATAAGCACAATGACTTGTGACAGTACTGTTGCACCCCATTATCTGTGGATCAGTAAAAATAAGTACTACAGAGGAGGCTGTGTTGACTCTTATTTTTAGATGAAATTTGTTGGATTTAAGAGCCTCCTAGTTATCCAGAAATGGGCACTTGGTGAAGGGTGTATTTGTTATTGTTGTTTATAAGAACAAAGGAGTTCCCTCTTTACTCGAATCAAATGTACACTTTTTCAGTTGTAGTTTGTCTCCAAAATTGGAGTACTCATTAGTTTCAAGTAAATACAGTATTTTGATTATAGTATTTTATAGTATTACAGTATTTTGATTAGAGCAGTGGTTCTCAATCTTCTGAATGCCGTGACCCCTTCATACAGTTCCTGATGTTGTGGGGACCCCCAACCCTAAAATTATTTTTGTTGCTACTTCATAACCGTAATTTTGCTACTGTTATGAATTGTAATGTGAATATCTGATATGCAGGATGTATTTTAATACAGCAAAAGCAGGATCTGTCCCTCAAGAGAGATAGCAGTGTGAAGCTCAGTCAGAATGATCACAGATCATAACTGAAAAAGAGGACAAGCCCCACCCAAAATATAGGACACCCAAGAAAAATGTAGGACATAACAAAATAAAAGGTATAAACACTACATACACACACATACAAAAAGAAGAAAAAGGAAGCCCCATTGACTACAGTGGAATTTACTTCTCAAAAGATGTGCAAACTGGGCTCTGACAGTCCAATCCTATCCTTTTTTCTCAGGACCTGTCCCCTTTCTAAGCCTTAAATCCCAGGAAAAAATTCCATTGACCTCCTTTTCCTTGTGAGTGGGAGGCCTTTTTGTTGTGAATTGCCTTCCTGTAATTAAGAAATTATTTGTCATTGATTATATGCAGGGTGACCATATGTCCTCTTTTTCTAGGACGTGTCCTCTTTTTAAGCCTGTGCCCTGGAATAAATCTTCATTGTCCTCTGACTACCTGCTGCCTGCTCACAAGGTTAAGGAGGACAGTGAAGATTTTCCAAGATACAAGGCTTAAAAAGAGGACTTGTCCTGGAAGAGGACATATGGTGATCCGCTCTCTCTCTCTCCCTCCCCAATAAGATCTCTGGCAAACAATATAGGGGCTGCAATATCTCTGGCTGAAATATAGGGGGACCTCAAGGGCAAGATCCCAGGCCTTTCTACTCAGAAGCAAGTCCCATGCTGGTCAATGGGCCTTTCCTTCAAGCTAACCTGAAGTTACACCTTTACCTAGAAGTAGAGCTATTGACTATAGTGAGGCTTCTTGTGAGTAGAGCTGTGGAAGGCTGGGCAGTGTGATGTCCTGTTCACTTTTACCTGGGAGTAGGGCAGGGTGTCTATTTCATATTTAGGGCCAAAGTGAGCATTAATGGTTCTCCCAGGGACCCAATCCTTTCTGCCTCTCTACGCAGAAGCAAGCCCCATTAGACGCAATGGGGCTACTACCAGGAAAATGTCTAGGATTGCAGCCAAAATGTAATATAGCCTACATTACATCCCTGGCTACAGGTTGCCTGTTTGGAAGGAAATGGAGATTTCGTTCCAGGACAGAAGCCTCAAAAAGGAGGACATGTCCTGCAAAAAGGAAAAAGCATAAAAAAACAGGCTTAACCCCAGAGGGGATGGGACAGGAAATGGGCTTGAGTGGGAGGGAAGAGAAGTTATCACCAGTTTTATAAATAAATGTATTTTTGAATACTTGCTGAACCAGTTTCAGTGCTGGGGCTTCCCTCAGGAGCACTTTGAAGGGCCAGGTGCCTGGATCAGGGCCATTCTGGAAGGCTTGCACCCCTGCACACCTGCCTAAATGTTTGCTTACTCGTGAGTAAGGGCGGCTGTGCAGTTTGTTCCAATGTGGTCAGTGGAAGCGTGGAGGAGGGAACTTCCTCTGGGGTGCCTGTGGGGCTGCCTTCATTGGATCAGGACCCTTCTGGTGTCCTTGCATCCTCTCAGCATGGCTTTTCTGACCACACCCCAGTCACACACACACATGCCCTACCTCTGGGGCACATGGGCTGCTGCTGATGAGGAGGAGGAATGGCTCTCTCCAGGCTCCGCCCCAGGCGTGCATAGCTCCACCCCTTCATTCTTGCCTCAGGACTGCAGAGCTGTGGTGCTCAAGGATGGGGAGACAGAGAGGGAGAGGGGAAGGGACAAGACCCCTCAGGAGGGGGGAGCCCTGGAGGCAGAGCCCAGCCCAGCAGGAGGCGGGTGGAGCAGCCCTCTGCTGCCTGCAGTTTCTCCAGCTCCACAGTTGCCTTCCACTGAGTGGGCACCAGGGGGACCCAGGAGGAGGTGAGGGGGGAGACACAGGCGACCCCCAAGAAAGGATTGGGCGACCCCAAAGGGGGTCGCTACCCCCACTTTAAGAATCACTGGATTAGAGCATATATCAGTATTAAGTTTAACAATTTACTATATTGTTATGAAAATGTAACATAAACCCATTGTTATATGGGTTTTATTACCTACTGCAATTAGGTGACAATCATAACAAACTCGTCATATTATTGTTATAATTATTATTATAACTCATTTTTATATACAGTAAAAGTTGAACACAGAAGCATGTTACACAGATACAGTAGTCTTTGTAGGAAGACTTAAGAGGAACTCTCAAGCAGAAAACATTCCATGTAACAGCCATATAGAAGTGGTGGGTTGGAGAGAAAGGGGTGACTAAATGGAGTCCATTAGACACGTGGTCTCCATGTTGTCTGTAAAGCATTTATTTTATGATGTGGTGCTTTGTTGGTGTTACTTGTTCTTGGGTTTTATTTGATTGCTTTGTGTCAAATACTTCATAAGCTACTTTGGGCTGCCCTCCAGCTAGGAAAGGCAGGATATGAGAGTTTTTAAAATGAAAATAAATTAAATGTGTACAAGGTACAGCAGGGCAGGGAACCTTTGCATGCTTTTGGCTTGAATAACACACACTAAGAGCACAATCCTAACCATGTATACTCAAAAGTAAGCCCCATTGTCTTCAATGGGTGTTACTCCCAGGAAAGTGTCTTTAGGATTGCAGCCTAAGGTAGGCAGGGGGCTTTGGCTGGCCCTAAAACAGTTGTGGGGTGGGGGACCTGCTTTGCAGTTTATGGTTGATTCTATACTGATTGTGCAGAAATGTATCTTGCATGGTGCTGTAATTGGCCTTTAATCTCTGTAAATGTCTAAAATTATATTAGACACTGTTAGACACTACATTAGACACTGTTTACAAGCACAATCTTTTACACAACACAAGAACACAAGCACAATCTTTACACAACACAAGAACAATCTTTTAACAACCGAATAATGGCTGAAAAAATGCTCTCTTTTAGATTAGGTCTGACTGATTTAAACCTTTGTCTAACTGAGGTTTTTGGGGTCAACACATTACTATACATCTAGAATTTGTATAGTTCATACTGTATTTGTACATTGCAAATGTATTATGTACAATACAAGCGAAAAGGGATAAAATACTACAAGCTCTGTTAGGTAAATGATTGTTTTCTGCAAGGAATTGTGAAAGTTAAATGGTAAAAACTAGATCTTAAGACAAAAAAACAAGCTATTGGCATTCACTGCTAAATTTCTAGTATTGGCAATGCATGAAACGTTTGAGCCTTAATTATGTATTCCACCCAAACATTTTAATCCAGAACTCGTTTTATGATACAGGTCTGACTCTCCTGATCTATTGCAGCCCCCTGAACAAAAAAGATAGAAAGAAATCGAGAGAGAAATAGTCCCGGTCTCCATACATTCAACCTCTGCCATCTGAAATATCAACTTTAACCAACCCCTTCTGCTTGGCAAGACGTGCAGCTGTTGCCAACCAAGTTTAAATGGGAAAAAATTTATAGTTGAGGACCACACTGGTTTTCTTGTAATTTAGGACTGTAATTGGATAGAGAGCTCATGTATACTACCCTTCTCCTTCTATGCAATTGCAGTCCTAAATCCAGGTTCCATTTTACTTTATTCTACACCATTGTGATGAGAAACAGGATATTTCTTGTCATATAATTGTCCATTAGGAAGCATCAAAGGAAAATGGCACCCTGCTGAATTGAAAGCCTTTTTAGAGCATTTTAGGAGCTATTAAATCCATCACTCTCCCACCTCACTTCTTCCCACCTCACTTCTTCCAACTCATCTTTCCTTTGAAGCCTTTGGTTTAACCCTTTAGCCTTCATCCTCAACCTAAACAATACCCAAATGTTTGCTCATTTTAATTGTTCCATTGAAAATGAAGCTGAAATTAAATAATTTAATTTAATCTGGGCGGTAACTTCCAAAGAAACTGCCTGGGTTTATAATGCATAATACTTAATTTCTAATTGGGTAGCACATGACCTTATGGCATGACCTCATGACAACCTACTTCCAGCTATTTTCAGCAGTTTAACATAGATACATATCTGGTCTGTTTTCCTGGTCTCCACTAAATCTCTTCCTCATCTCCTGTTTATTTAGACTGTGAACAGGAAATGATTCCAAGGAAAGGAACCAGTTTTTCTTTATATACATTTGCTTTCTGATAGACTGATAGGACAGTCTATATAGTTTAGCCATTTAAGCCATTAGCCACTAATTTTTCATTTTCTTTGTAAATCGTTTTGTGAACTTTTTAGTTGAAAAGTGGTATATATACTGGAGATAGTTTCAGTTTTGAGTTTTCACGTGTCATTTAAATGTTTTTGACAGTAGGTGAAAAGCAAGGCATTTGAGATAGCTGTCATATGAATAATTCTATAGAATGTCACATACCAAGAAGCAACAATATACAATACAGTGGTACCTTGCAAGACAAATGCCCTGTAGGATGAATGCTTCGGTAGATGAACTAAAAATTCCTATGGGATTCTGCTTTGTTAGACGAAAGTGCTTTGTAAGACGAATGCCCATTGGCTGGGCTCTGATGGCTGAGGAGGGACTTCTCCTCCTGCCTGCAGTACCAATGACCAGCTAGCAAAGGGACACACAGGCAGAGGCAAGCATGGGGAGAGCCTGAGTCTCTGGCAGCCTACACACTTTACTGAGTAAGCCCAGTGGAGACAATGGGAGTTGATTCTGAGTAGACACCATAGGATCTTGCTCCCCTGGTATTGCAAACTGCCTATCTGGTTTGCATAGATCTCTCTCTCTCTCTCTCTCTCTCTCTCTCTCTCTCACACACACACACACACACACACACACACACACACACACACACAAAGAGGTTCCTTGTTAAAGATGCTCAAAAAGACACCAGTGACTCTTTTTAGTGAAAGTTAGTCATCCTTTGCCATTGTTTTACTGTACAGTATATTACAGTGCTTTATTAGAGTAATTGTGTTCTGTATTATAGTGTTTTGATTTTGATTACAGTGTTTTGTCATCATTTCTACATACAGTTAATATTTTTATATGAATATTTTTAGGTTGTGGAACCATTTATTTCCTATGGGAAAATCTGCTTTGTAAGAAGAATGCTTTGTAAGACAAACATGCGTCCAGAACGAATTAAGTTTCTCTTACAAGGCACCACTATATTACCACTTTTTAAAAAGAAAGATCTTATAATTCTTGAGGGAGCAATCATTCAGTCTTCCTACTTAAGGTCATATAATTAGCATTCAATCTGTTGGAGTTGCACTGTATGCACAGTATGGTTCTGTACAGCTCTTACACTAAAGGTAGGTGTTTATGTGTATTTTAATGACCTCTTTGTTAGTTTTTATCTGGAGGCTCAAAGGTTGGGGTGTTTTGTACTATTAAAACAGCATGGTTTTATACTAAAGTACATTGCTAAATAAGAATATGTAAATGTAATTTGCATGCATGTGTAGATATGTGCATATTGGAGTACATTCCATTTTGCCGTGACAGTTTTGCTGCTTCCCAAAATTTTACAGGTCCTAGATGCTGCTGCCTGATTTTTGAATGCTAAGGGGTGCAGCTATAGTGGTGACTGGGTAGCAGTGCTTCCTCCTCATGCAGCAGCTTGTTAAATCCTTAATGCACAGAGCCTAATCTGCACTGTCAGTTTTACAGAGAGAACCAGACCAGTGGCATTAAACCAGTGGTACTCACAGTGGGGTTCGGGACCCCCTTGTGGGCCGCAACCTTGGATCAGAGGGATTGCAAGAGGGTGGGATGCACCCTCTTAGAATCTGGCACTGGGTTTCCTGGGAGTAAGTCTCATTGAACATAATGGGACTTACTTACAAGTAGACATGGAAGATCTGTCATCACAGTGATGTCACATCACAGCAAATTTGACAGGGGGTTCCAGACAGATTTTTAATTTTGAAAGGGGATAACAGGCTGAAATGCCCAAGTACCACTGCATCCCTGCTTGGCAACTAAAATCAGACTGGTCATATTTGATAACATCCATGTTTTTCTTCCTGTGTAGGTTGATGATTCCAATTGTGACTCTGAACTTCTGTCCTTACTCCTGGATGAGAAATTAACAGTGAAATGTGTCTCCACCCTGTTCTATCCCCACTTGGTTAACCATCTGCTGGCCAAACAAGAAGAAGGACGCTGGGATGCAGAAGAGATAGCCAAGCAACTGCAAGCAGCAGGCTTTCCCGCAGAGGCCGGGTCCCTCCTGTTGGCCTCTAAAGGGACACATTCTTCACTTCGAACCTTTGGTGCAGCTCTGAGTGCTCCTAGGCACTGGTTGTAGATGGCATTCAAATGACACTTGAATCTTGGACTATGATCTTCCAAAGTTGCCTCAATTCTAAATGGAAATTTGCCTAAGAGACATTGAGGGAGAAAAGAGATAAAGCTAATAACGTGCTAATAATGTCCTTACAAAAAACTACTTCCCTGCAGTGTTTCTAGTCCTATTGGTAGCTGTTCTAATGTAGAAGCAGCTCAAGTCAGAAGGGCTAATTCCTTTCCTGTAACCTGTGCATGATACTCCTGTTTTAAAAAAACAAAAACAGTTTGCAGCTTTTGTTCAGATTCATGGAGATGATGCTTTACATTGTCACCCTAGTGTAACAGTGTACCTGTAAACAAAACTGGAGAAGTATATAGGACTAATGACCTCATGTCAGAGGGAAATAATTGAGAAGCACATTGAAGGAATCTTATGACTCAATTGAGAAGTTACTTTATAAATGCAGTGGCAATATTTTCCACTTACTGAATTAAAGCCTGTCTTTTCAACCAACTTGCATTTCTTTTGTTATGCAGCTTATTTCTTCTTTTCTTTAATATGTAATGCCTTTGAAATGAACTTACTCTAATGCTAGTTTCTGTACATTTTTAATGGTTTTGTTTAGATCATCACTGTGTTTTTGTTTAGATCATCATCAACATGGTTTTGTTTAGATCAACATGGTTTTGTTTAGATCATCATCATCACATATAACCCAAAAGTGTAGTTATATCTTCTTATATACCGTATATATAAAACTGAAAAGTCACTGACTCAGTGGCTAGGCCCAGCAGTTTTGGCTGGGCGTTGATGTGTACATCAATGCCCAGCCAAAACTGCTGGGCGTAGAAACATGACATTTGGGGATATTGTTCCTTCCATGATGGAGGCACCCACTAAGAACCAGTTTTTGGAAATTCAAACCAGAAGGGGGTGAAATGGGGTGCAACGCATTTTTCTCCCTATACTTTGCATTGAAGAATCCCTGACTGAGTGATGCTCTGCCCCAACCCCTGGACCTAGAAGCGTGAAATTTGGAGAGAGTGTTCCTTCTGTGACACTAATCCTTAAGGGGTGACCCTAATCCTTAAGGGGTTAGGGTCTGTGACCCTAATCCTTAAGGGGCTGAAAAGGGACACAATGTGTTTTTGTCATATACTTAACATGGAAGACTGACCAACATCCAGCCAATTTGTGTTCGGTGCCTGGTGCACTGAGGGTGATGTTGTTCGGAGGGAGGGGTTGCACTGGGGAGGATGCTGTGCATGATGGATGATGCGCATGGGGGTTGATGTGCATGTGGGGTTGATGCGCATAGGGAGACTGATGCACATGGGAGGATGAGCATAGGGGATAGATCCACATGGGGGATAGTTCCACATGGGGATGTGGCAGATGGGGGGTTAATGCGCATGGAGGTTGATGTCCATAGGGGGATGGATGAACATGAGGGATGTTGCGCATGGGGGATGTTGTGCATGAGGGGTTGATGAGCGTGGGAGGTTGATGCGCATAGGTGGGATGATGTGCATGGGGTGGATGAACATGGGGATGTTGCACATGGAGGTGGATGCACATGGGGGGTTGAGGCGCAGTGGGGGGATGGCGTATGGGAGAATTTTACTCCCACAACGCGGGTACATTTTTGCTAGTTGACTATACAGTTGAAGTTTTCTGCTTTCTTAAGTGGAATGTTACATGTTTGTATTTGATGTGAAAATATCAATGGGCATTACAATCCTCTAACATATGCAAGTATTATTTACCATATTGCAGCTGAGATGGTGAGGGAGCCACCTAGTAGGAATTCATGGCATAGGGAAAAACCAGAGAAGACTCAGTTTGCAATTTAAGGGGGCAATGATTTTGCACCGATATATCCTCAGCCCATCTCATCCTGGCACCAACACAGTTGTAACATGGGCTAGATACCAGGCTTGTCCTGGCAGAGCAATTCTGGCCCAGGTGCCCCCAGTAATACCTTCAGTGTTCAGAGTAGCATGACACAGCATGTTAAAATTGAGAGACATCCTAACAACAGCACTTATTCTATGTGACATCTGCATGTCATTGCCATGAAATCAGTGCCTCATCCATGTGTCAGTTTTGAGATGCTCAACAGGCCGAACATTATATCCAATCAGGGAGCCAGAGAAGTACTGCCTGGAAGTGGAGAAGAACAGAGCAGGGGGCAAGAACAGGTGAAAGACCAATGAGTAGCCAAATGCTTGGGGAATAAATCTTTGCCAAGCACTAGGTATGAGCAACACAGCAGGAAGCATCACCAGCAACTATGTACACACATGTACTGCACAAGAATGCCAAATACCCCCATCAGTGGCATCACCAGCAAGGTGCAGGGGGTGCAGCCCACATTGGGTGACACGCAGTAGAGGGTTGTGGGGACTCAAAAAACCAAGTTCACGAAGCTGTGTGCTACCCCCTAGTGCCATATGTCATTTGATTCATATTGAAGAGCAGAGTCCAATGCAAAAACCAGTTTTAAGCTAGCACCTTCCTAGACAGTTATGGCTAAAAAGTTATTAAAGCCCCAGAAACCCCAAAATTTGCATGTCGCACTAATTTTCATATCCCACCTTCTGCTGGAAAAGCCAGACTGAGAGGAAGCCAAGGCTAAGAAGGGTAATGAGCTACAGTCCCCACAATCCCTTGAAAAGTATTCCAGAAGGCAGACCCCAACACTGGCTCAGCAGGTAGTGGGAATTTAAAATAACTATTTGTAAAGCTGGGTGATGGTCCTAACTTCCCTTCCCCTCTAGCCCTTTTGTCCTCCTCCCTCTGGGGGTTTTAAAGCTGTTTTATTTTCTTTAATCAAAATATATTTTTCCAGGACATTTATTCTTTTTCAGCCTTGTGTTGTGGGGGAAAAAATCTTCATTTTCCTCCTTTTCTTTGTGAGCAAGCACCATGTAGTGTGCTTGTAATTCATAAAGTATGGGTAATAAATTCTATTTAATATTTTCAAATTTAACAATGTTTAAATTAAACAGTGTTTAAATTAACCTCTTGAAAGCTATATGTATGTATTTTTTTAACTCACATGTGAACCCTTGTGACGCCCCTGGTATTTTGGAGGTCAATCTGATTATAGCAGGCTTTGAATTCATAAGTTACACCTTATGTTTTAAGTTATATGAAATATTTTTAAATGTAATATACAGTAATTTAGATTGCAATCCTAATCACACAATCCTGGGAGTAAATATTATTGAAGTCAATGGTACTTACTTTTGAGTAGACATGCTTAGGATTGCACTGTTAGTCTTTAAGCACATAGAAGCTATATACATGAGGGTTTTAAGCTTTTATTTTGTGATTCTCTACACTTCCAAGAAAAGTGTGATTTTTGTGATTCTCTACACTCCCCTACATGGGGAGGGCTTCTTCTCTGTCCAATTATGACATATCTATCTATCTACAGTACTTATATACAGCTTTTCAACTAAAAGTTCACAAAGCAGTTTACAAAGAAAAGAAAAAAATATGGTCATAACATATGGTCAAAATCTTACTGACTTCTTTGGGGGGGGGGTTGGGGGTTATTCACTTGATTTACTTTAATGTATTTACAATAATTTATTTTAATTTGCTTGATGATGTCACTTCCAGCCATGACATCACTTCTGGTGCATCCTGGACAGGTTGTCCCTCTACAAAATGGGTTCCAGGCTAGAAGGTTTCCTGCAATAAGTTGTTAGAAAGTGTCACCCTTGAGGGGGGTAACACCACTAGTGACCCAAATGGCTAAAAATCATGGTTTTTAGGAATAATCCCATCATGTAACATACCAATGGATTCGTAATTTACAGCAGAATGTAATGGAACAAACCACTTTGAAATATATTTATTCAAAAACAAACACATAACTATGCCCACCCAGGTTGTTGCCCCGCCCCTTGCATGGGGGTGATGTGCTGGTCTCCTGCACAGGGTCACGCAAACCCTAGTGACACCCTAAGAGTTCCTGCAACAGGGTCCAAGTTCTTTCATCCCACCTATACAAACGCATTTAGCCAAAGAATATCATCTTGAGTTGGTTCACTGTCTGTCTTGGAGTTTGCAAAGCCATTGAAGCCTGATGGGAAGGAGTGGGTCAGCAACACCGCCAAGCAGCAGCTGGACTTACACCACTGCAGCCAGGCTCCAAGCATCCATCGGAGCCTGCACAGTGTTCTTATCTGTGGAAAACAAGGAGAAACAGAGAGTAACAAGGACTTGATAACTACAGAGTACTACAGTTTGAGTCCTTGGGAGATGGTGCAGAAAGTCCCATAATTTCTTATGAGTGTTTGACCAGTTGTAGCAGTGGTCCTTTTTGGGACAAGGTGTGTTCTAATTCAATAATAAAGGAGAAAGAAAACAAGACAAGTTGGTCTCTGTCCGCATAAGTCATATAAAATATCAGGTTCCATCCCTTAATTTGCCAGTAGTAAAATTGATCACTCTGCATTATGTGTATTTTCATATCTTGTAGCATCTATGAATTACCCTCCTATTTTTTCCAGGCAACAGTCCAGTTCCATATGTAGCTATGTTATTTTCAATAGCCCAGAGCTTATCAGCACAGCATGGGAAGAAGGTATTTGCATGGATGTCCTTACGTGGACCCATTTTCTCTCTCTCATGGGCTTCTCTATTATTTATCATAATGAGCGAAACAGATGTAGGCGATTTAAAAATAAAGAAGTAATGCCGCAAAGAACTAAACAGAAAGGATGTTGACTAAGTGAAGGACAGCAGATAGGGGAACAAAATCCAAAAGTGACTGTAATTAATACAGTGCTACCATCTGCACAGTGCTTGAAAGGAAAGGTAAAAACTTTCAAGGGTGTCTAATTGGTATGGATTCTGAACTGAAGGAGAATTTGGCTTTCAAAGGCAAGACATTCTCATTTTGCAAAGGGTTGTTTTAAAAGCAAGTATGTTCTTCAGGACAAAAGAGGTTGGTCTTTGAGCTGGAAGACCTGAATAGGTGGTGACTCAGTAAGTACAGTGCTGCCTCACATAAAGAGCTTAATTCATTCCCAGGGCATGCTCTTTAAGTGAAACGCTCTTTAAGTGAAGCAGATTTTTCCATAGGAAATAATGGAAACTCAGACGATTGGTTCCACAACCCCCAAAATATTCATATAAAAATATTAACTGGATGTAAAAATGATGACAAAACACTGGAATTGAATTCAAAACATGCATTCAATGTGCAGGATCCTATGAAGTCTACTTAGGCTGCAATCCTAAAGACACTTTCCTGGGCGTAAGCCCCATTTAACACAATGGGGCTTACTTCTGGGTAGAAATGGTTAAGAGGCTGCAATCAAAGACACTTTCCTGGGCTGCTGCTGGAGGTTCAAGGTGATCAGTGGGGGCACTTGGAGGGCAGTTAGGGGCAGTTGCCTCTGGCACCTCCAGGCAACTGCCCCCAAGTTGGGGGCAGTTAGAGGCAGCAGCGCTGGCTGGCAGCCCTTTTAAAGAGCCTCCATGGGGAGTGTCAGGTCTGCATAACATGCATGCCCATAGTGCACTTGCTTGTTAAGTGAAGCAAAATTCGTTATGTGAAGCAAGATTTCTTGGAAATTTTTGCTTGTTATGTGAAACGCTTGTTAAGCGAGGCACCATTGTACTTGGACTCCCTATAGATAATCAAATTCATGATCCTCTGGTTGTAACCATAGCTGTGTTGTAATCATGTTTAGAGGCTTTTCTGAGAGGTGGAGAAGCTGTGTATGGCTTCCACAATCCTCAGGAGGACTTCTGATGCCTTCACTTCAAAATCAGATCTCAAAAGAGCCTCCAAGTTAAAAACCACAGGACCTGAATCCACAGATAGAGGCCCCCAACTGTATTCCTAAGGACATGTTCTGATCAACTAATTCTTACAAGCATGTTCAGTGTCTGAACAGTATGGCTATTGATGCTCTTTATGCCTCCAAAAGAATGCAGTCTGAACACACTGTATTTGGCAGCAAAGTAGAATGTGCAAAAGTCCAGGTTTTCAAAGAATGTCCATTTTATTTTTATTTTTTTGTCACTGATTTAGGATCTGGAGCTTGAAAACAGCCAGACTGTAGGGACGAGAGTCATTATGCCAAGTTGTTTGTGTCTCCTGTGCTGCTACAGTGAATTGCTGAACTCAGCTCCTAGTCAGTGTGTTTCCCCCAAATACATTATCTTCAATCAATCAATAATCAATCAACATTATTGATACATCACTTTTAAACAAAAAGTTCACAATGTGGTTTACAGAGAAAATGAAAACTTGAATGTTTGCATTGCTTTCCTCCTGGGACTCAAAATCAAGCTGAACAAATTCCAAGGGCTATCTTGGGTGACCTAAAGCCTCTACAAATAACCCCATGGTCTTTGATGGGAAAGTAATTAAAGAACACAGAATGCCAAGTATAATCTGTAAGAGTAAGACGTGAGAAGAGTTTTCTTTCAAGAACCTTTAAAAGCCGGTTTCAAGTGGCCATTTGTGACATCAACTCCCTTGGAGTGTCCCTTTCTGAAACGCGGCACAAATGTCAAGTGACTTTTTGTCTTCTGCTCATTGTTACCCTGGATATTTTTTATCATACTGCTCTTAAATACTAACATTTACTGGACTTGCACAAATAGGGATTTATCTGATTATTCAGAGTCTATATACAAGTGCGATGATGGTCGTGGGATGTGCATGGATGTCCATTTGTGTGCATGAATGTTTCAGAAGCAAGAAAGAAACTACCTCATAGATCAGTGAGTGATTAGGATCTATTACATGTTTAATGTTACATTTTCTCCTCAATATAAAAGTATGCATATGTGTTACTCAATATCCAGTTATTAAAATCAAAGGCGATTCCTTCTTACTGATCCTATTGCCACTGTGGATGGTGTTTTTGGAACAGAAAGTCTATGCACTGATCTCCATAAAATGAGTTGCTCTGGTTTATGTATCTTAATATTATTTCATATAATTATAGGAAAATGGTTTTTCTGCAAAACGGTGGTTCCAAGGCTCCAGTTTAATTCAAATGATGTCAGGAAAAATAATTGAAAGTGAAATTTGTTTTCATCCCACTTGGAAAGCTCAAGGCAATACAACAGGCACAGGCATGGATGTTAGAGCAAATATACGGGTGTCCCATTTCTCACCAACATCTTTGTGACTTTCCCATTCAAACTACACCAGACAATAGGTCAATAACGCTTTATAACGAAAGCAGCTCTCTTCAACACCTGCTCTCCAGCTTTCCACTGAGAGGGCAATGATTGCATAAACCACGTCCCGCCTCACAAGCTCCCATGGTAATCTATAGGAAGTAATTGATTTTTGTGTTGTTGCAATGCCATCACCCAGAGAAGCTTCCCATGTGATCTTTCTTGTTTCGAAACCAAGAAAGTGTGGAATTTGCTGCCACAGCATGAAGTGATAACCACAAATGTAGATGGCTTTGAAAGAGGTAGTGAAATAGCTCTTAAGTGGTCATGATCAGTCCTGGTTAAAAGGCAGTGTACTTATGAATACCAAATTTGACAGC
Source organism: Cryptoblepharus egeriae (assembly GCA_030015325.1). Classification (NCBI taxonomy): domain Eukaryota; kingdom Metazoa; phylum Chordata; class Lepidosauria; order Squamata; family Scincidae; genus Cryptoblepharus; species Cryptoblepharus egeriae. Next base: position 135,398,796 of record JAREYC010000001.1, read on the forward strand.
AAACATAAGGTGAAAGGGATGCTGTTTTTATACCTTCCATGCTGGAGGCATCTGGAGATACAAATGGGAAGTTGTGTTGCTTTGCATAGGTGCACCTTTTGATCTGATCCATCAGGCCTATGACACCACTTTGCACAGGGTTGGCAGCAAGGCTTCGCACATCTGGCGGGTTGTGTGTTTGAATCCAGCTGGGCTCTTTTAGGATGGCTTACTGGACAGATTTGATCTGTTTTATTATTGATACGGATTAGTGCTGATTTTGTTCATTAATGTAATTAGCCACCTGGAGAGTACCTCCTTCTGCCAACAAGCAGGATCAAGATGAATAAGTAACATGCCAACTAACACTGTGGCATTTTCCAAAGCATATTCAAATCATAGGGCACTGTTTAAGGTACTGTGTTCATGGTACAGTGTTTAAGGTGTTGCACCTGGCAGGTATGTTAGCGCAATCCTTGAAGTGACACTGGCTGTCTGCTGCTTAAGACTGCACCATGCCAAGGGCTAGAGTATCCCACCTGATTCTGAAAAGGTGTATCTGCCCAAGATTTCTATGCTGGCCACTTTCCAATAGTGGTGAAATGGGAAGCTAAAGATGGCACTGGAACACCAAAATGGGTCCAATCTTGTGTTATACACTAATTTAATATACAGACTAGTGAAATGCACCCATGTTGTGATAGTAGTAGTAGGCCTCCGTCAGTCTTGAAAGACTATGGTATCATGCTCGGCGCTGCATACACTGCATGCGAAGCACAAAAGCCTGGGTTAGATTGTTATGGAGGATAGGCTGTTACCCAAGCAACAAATCCCCCCTCTCCACGCCACTGAATTAGTCCAATGGAAAGGCAGGGCCGATACGATTGGATCCAGCTGGCGTCGCAGAGCTGGGATAAGGACAGGCGCTCACCCTGTCTTGTGGGGCCGACCCGGGTCTCGAACCCTGGCCTGCTGGTTAATAGGCACAGCGCCTTAACCGCTTGCGCCACCCACAGCCCTCATTATAGTAATATTCAGTAATAATATTTTTATGCCTGGCGCAAGTGGCTAAGACACTGTGTCTGTTAACCAGCAGGCCAGGGTTCGATTCCCGGGTTGGCCCCACAAGACAGGGTCAGCTTCTGTCCTTAGCCCAGCTCTGCGACGCCAGCTGGATCCAATTGTATTGGCTCTGCCTTTCCATTGGACTAATTCAGTGGTGTGGAGAGGGGGGATCTGCTGCTTGGGTAACAGCCTTTCCTCCATAACAATCCAACCCAGGCTTTCGTGCTTCGCATGCAGCGTATGCAGCGCTGTTCACGATACCATAGTCTTTCAAGACTGACGGAGGCCTGCTGGGTATAATGGGTGCAGATCCAAGTAGCCCCATTGAGCAGGCTGGGGAGCTACATGGGGCAAAGTAACAAATTTTTCCTTATCCTTAGGAGACCTCCTGCCTCCTTAGTTGCAGCTCTGGATATAGCATAGGCCTGACAGCCTTACTATAGCAGCTCTGCATTGGATTGGGCTGTCAGTCTGGATATGTTTAGTTCTTTTTTATTTTTCCTTATCTATCATAACAATCTGGATCTGTTTCCAACCATTTACCTATAACTTATTTACTATTTCCTTCTCATTCTTTTCTTTCTCTTCTATATTCTTTTCTTTCTTCAAGTACAGTGGTGCCTCACATAAAGAACGCCTCACGTAAAGTATGTTTCACATAACAAACAAAAATTTCTCTAGGATTCTGCTTCACGTAACAAGTGTTTCATGTAAAGTACACATTTGTTGGCAGTTGGGGCAGACGCGCTGGCCGGCAGCCTGTTTAAAAAGTGTCAGGGCTGCCTTGCGCACCTGCCCGTAGTGAAAGCAACACTTCCATGCTGTTCCTCCTGTGGCCGGGTGTCCGTTGGGCAGAGGGAGAGAAGAGCAGTGGAGAAGAGGGAAGCAGCTCAAGGATAGCCAGAAGGGAGCAGGGGAGAGAGAGGCTTAGGATGGAGAGAAGGAGAAAGTGGGGAGACACTTTGAAGGTGTCTTGTATTGCAGCCTCCTAACCATGTCTACCCAGAAGTAAGCCCCATTGTGTTAAATGGGTCTTACTCCCAGGAAAGTGTCTTTAGGACTGCAGCCTAAGTAGACTTCATAAGATCATGCACATTGAATGCATGTTTTGAATTCAATCCCAGTGTTCTGTCATCATTTATACATCCAATTAATATTTTTATATGAATATTTTTTTGGGTTGTGGAACCAATCGTCTGAGTTTCCATTATTTCCTATGGAAAAATATGTTTCATATAACAAACATGCCTGCAGAACTATTATGTGAGGCATCACTGAATAGGCTTTCTTTTGAACACAAATATATCTGTTTTTCTCCTCTTTTCTTTCTTATCAAGCACAAGTTTTCTAAGCTCTCCTTCATTCATTCTATTTATGTCCAGTTAGGAGGAACATGGCAACACTCTTTTTATTTTTAAATAAACATGGCAACAAGTGCTCTATTTATTCTTTTCTATCTTATTTAAACGAGCTACACCTGGTCACTATATATGTGACTTGTTGCTTATTCCTTTCCTAATGAGTTCTAATTAATTCTTCGTTTCCTCCTGATATCATTAGCCTCAAGCACTCTGTTCCCAGATCTTTTCCCATCCTTCTTTATTCTTACATGATGGGCCGTTAGATAATGCTCCCTTATTCTGGTTCTTCTTTCTTATCAGGCTCTGATTACTTAAGTGATTTTTGGCACATGAAGCAATGAAAGTGTTTCTAACATAACTTTTTATGGTGAACTAGCAAAAAGTGTAACCGCGTTTCGGGAGTAAAATTCCTCTGTATGCCAACCCCCATGCGCAACATCTTCCGATGAGCATCATCTTCCCATGAGCATCAACACCCCATGCACAAAATCCCCCATGTGCAACAACCCTGCATCAACCCCCTATGTGCATCATCTCCCCCATGAGCATCAAGCCCCCAATGTGCACCAACCCCCATGAGCATCATCTCCCCATGCACATTACCCCCATGCACAGCATCCTCCGCAGTGCAACCCGTCCCTCTGAACATCCCCCTCACTGCACCAGGCACTCACTCACTCATCAATGCCCAGCCAAAACCTCTGGGCCTGGAAGCGTGAAATTTGGGGTGGGTGTTCCTTCCGTGACCGAGGGGTGCACTAAGAACCAGTTTTTGGAAATTCCATCCAAAAGGGGTGAAATGGGGTGCAACACGTTTTTCTCCCTATACTTTGCATTGAAGAATTGAGGGATGCTCTGCCCCAACCTCCGGGCCTGGAAGAATGAAATTTGGGTAGGGTGCTCCTTCTGTCACATGAACACCACCAAGATCTGATATGGAGAAATTTAAATGAATGTTTTCTTTCTTTCTTGCAAGTTTTTGACATGGCTTCTTCTTTTCTCTTTCTTCTTTTATTTTCAAAACCCTGTGTATGTTTCCATCCATCTGTCTCTTTTCTGTCCGTCCTTTGTGTTTTGCTTTTCCCATCTCTCTTGAATTTCATATCATTCAATGTTCTTTTTATTTTTCCTTGCTTTTGGGGAGAAGTTGGTTTCTTGGGCAGAAAGAGAACATTGCATGGCCTTGCCATATCCAGCATATGGGAAATCTCAATATATTCCAATATTATCAAATAATTATGGTTAAGGGCTAAAGGGGGCCAGACCCCTCAACAGTCCCAGACACATTCGGAAGATGAGGTAAGGTAAACCCTTCCCTTTGAATATCTTAAGAATTCCTGTCCACGAATTTCTGATCTTATTCTTGCTATCTTCAACGCTCTTTCTCTGTTCAAGCTGTTCTTCTTGTACTTGAAGATATTCCTTACTGTCACTCAGCAAGTGGTGAGATCGCTTGGGAGGACTATGAAAAATACAACATGGAACCAATGGGCAGCTATATGGGGGAGAGCCTGTATGTGAGCCGCCGTCCCAGGTACCCTCCTTTGGACTTGGACCTTTTCCCAGACTCTGTGGAAGTGTGGTCCGTGAAAGACTTGGTGGAACTGCGCAATCAAGGATGGGGAGGGGGCAGGAGAAAGAGGGGGATCACGGTGGGCCCTTCTCCCCATTGGTAGGTGAAAGGAGGAGTTAGGATTCTTCCATGCTCGATGCAAGGTTATTGGGGGAGGACAGACGAGGTGGGAAATTTGAGTGAGGAAGAGACATCAGAGGAGCAGTTAGAGACTCTGCCCTGGAAGGAGGTGTACCCAGGTCGGGGATCAGCAGAGGAAGGCGAGGTCCCAAGGCTGGAGGGGCTGTCGCTGGCTGCAGAGGATCCTGAAAAAGACAAAGAAAGCTGTTAGAGACCTGCTAATCCCTTCCCTAGGGAGAAAGGAGAGAGAAAGAGACTTACGTTACCTGTTGGACTTACCTGTTGATATCCTGGTTATACTTACTGCTTGAAGGAGCCTGCGTGCTCTAGTTGGAGTTTGGATACCTGTAACCAAGAAGTGCCTTAAGTAACTGCTATGCCTTTGTACCTCAACTTGCAGTAAAGTAATCTTGTGTTCCATACTCACCTGTGCTTGCCTCTTCCTTGGAATCATCATGATGTGAAGTAGAGATGATGATGATACGGAGATTTCCTTCCCTAATGGAATCCCTAGTGTAGAGAGGAGACTAAGGGGACCCGGGAAGAACGGGGAGCATGACACAGCAGTAGAAGGCAAGAGAGATGTCAAGATGCTGTTCCTGCAACATTGGTTTATCTGCCCAGTGGAGCAAAGTGGCTGATTTTGCTGTTGATATGCAGCTGAAGGACAGTCTTCCCTCGAGAAGCTTTCTCCATCCCCAACTTGAAAGGGAAGGCTCTTTTGCCATACTTTCTCCTTGGTGTGTTATCCTGTTAATTCCCACAAGATGTTCTATCACTAGGTGAGAGATGCATAGACAGATGGAACTTGCAACAAGAGGCTGAATGTTCCAAAGAGAAAGCCATTGTATGGCTGCTTTCCTTGGCTTCTTCCTTCTTTGTCTTGGGTGCACAATGCCCAAGGTTAGCAGGTATATTAGTTGCAGTGCTGATGAGATTTGTCCTGGCTAACTTCACCCTCAAGTCCTAAGAAGACAGGAAGGGATCTCCTTAGAGTCAGTTAGAGGAGTGCAAGCTCTGTTCTCATTTGAGGGAAGGCTCTACTTGGCCAGATGGATGAAAGGATAAAAGAGCGCATTGTGTGTAGGGGGCAATGATGCACTGCTTCTGCATCCAGTGATGGCCAAGGGATTGTGAACCCATACCTTGCAGGAAGGCTACTCTTTGGTTGAAATCTTGGGCCACAAACACCAACAAGTGGTTAGATCAGCAGTCAAGCTTTTTTATAGCTGAGGATTCCCTGGTGCAGAAGAAAAAGGAAAAAAAAACGATTCTTAGATTTTCAGGAGAGGGAGAAATGAAATGCTCCTTACTTTCAAAGCCAACATTTAACCAACTTTTCAGTATTACTACTACTTGTTGAACTGTCTGTGTGGAGCAGCAGGGAAATGAGACATCTCTTTCTTTCTTTCTTCTGGGGTATTAACATTCACTGTTTCTTTGCCTGTACAGTGAAGCCATCCTACCCTCATTCATCCTTCAAGGTTTGGGCAGCAAACACATGAAAAATTTTGGGCCTGAACATAATCAGCCAGACTAGATGCACCTGTTGGAAAGCCACAAACAAAGTGCTGACTCATTCCCAGGGGGCAATCAGACCAATGAGTGGTGATTAGCTGAGAGCAAAGTGGCTGAAGATAAAAAGCAAGCAAGGTAGTTGCCAAGTGGGGGTGTTTGGCATAGGTGCAGCAGGATGTTATGTTTCGGATGTCTTTTGTGTTTGATGATATATGTATATTTTTGTTCTTCAATATATCTTTAACTTGAACCTGAATGCTGGCTCATTCATTTTTGCCTGTTTACTCATCCCTTGCTTATGCTGACAAGTGTCCCCGCCTGGGCTGACAGGAGGGTCACAAGCTCCGTGCAACACATCATTTCCTCCAGGGATGTCCAAACTTTTTGACAGGAGAGCCACATCATCTCTCTGGCACTGTGGTGGGGGCTGGAAAAAATGATTTACATTTCAAATCATAAATACATGATATATAAATCTAAATTTATATAACTTAATTTATATTATCTAAAATGTAATTTATATTATATAAATTATATTATATAAATATAATTTATATTGTATAAATTTTTATAACATTATATAACAAACACATAACATACCTGACAATTGCCATGAAGAGGTATTCAGAGAGACTAAGGGCTTCTGAGAGGCTGCACTCACATACCACCCACAATATCATTAGGTAGAGGACTACATGTTCCTGGCTAGCTTTGTTCTATTATTGTTCTATTATTGGTTGGCAGGGGGATAATTGTTACTAAAAGGTCAGGTATAAATCTAAAAATAATGAACTACTTCCCAGCTTTTTTAAAGGAGATTTGATCTGATTTCCCATCAACAATTTGGACCCCATCAGTGCTCATATAGAGTCTGGATTTCTTGCACCAGTGTGAGACACAGTATTTACTCACAATGAACTTTCTTGACCATTTTGTTGATCATCCACCCAGTCTGGAGAGATTTGTCAGAGCTCATTGCAGACAGCTTGAGTTTCTGTGGAAAAAGACACAGCATATGAGTAGAAATACATTAGGGAAGAATTGCAAAGGGCCTTATTTGTTGTCTGTAACCTGTTTTGCTAGTTGGTTAGGACTTGATTGCTTCTCTATGCTTAAACTATCTAATTAATCTCCTGGTTAGTTTTGGGTTTCCTGCAGAACAATCTGTGTAACTATGCCTGTTGATGCCTGTTATTGTATTAAAGTCATCACAAATTCAGCTTTGTTTCATGTGGAACTGATCAATTAATTAACAACTTCTACATTGATCTGAAGTGTCACTCAAAATAACATCTCTGAATTCCCTGTTCACTCCCTTTCTTAACAGTAAATCAAAGATTTACAGCCAGGGGTGTCCATATATTTTGGCAGGACAGCCACATCATCTCCCTAACTCTGTGATGGGGGCTGGAAAAATGATTTACCTTTCAAATTCGAATAAATTTACATGTAAGAGTGTATTAGAAAATATCCAAAGCATTATAAGGTTTGCTCTTGTGCCAAATAGGGAGCCTTACTGCAGGCAGTATTGGCACGCTTTGCGGGCCACAGCTGGCCCCCAGGCTCAGTTTGGACACCCATGTATATGTATATGTATATGTATATGTATAAGCAAACAAAAGTTCCTGTTTCTAGAGACTGCTTTGCTCTCACCTGATTTCAAAGAACTCCACTTCTCCAACCATCACTCCAAACTGCCGCAGAAGGCTCTTGTCCATAAGATGCAACTCTGCACTGACAGTTGGAGCTGACAAGTTCCAGTTCCATGATATCTTCCCAGCAGCCCTAAGAAATTCATTTTGGCAGAGAAATAAATATTTTGGCAACTATCCAGAGGATCATATGCTATGTTCTGGTCCCAACCCCTAGCCATCCACTGAAAAATGTTTCACGTAGGATTTCAGCTCAGCTGTGAGTTGTTCAGCTGCATTTAACCTCATGATTTCCTGCCATCCTCAAATTCTGAGTGGCCTGTTCTGCGTCCAGTGAAAGTGAGGCATAACTTGAAGTAAGTGGATGCAGCCACCACATAGGGCTACTTGGATCTGCACCAGTTAAATTGCTGATGCAAATCTGAGCACCCCAAAGTAAAGGTAAAAAGTAGATGGACAGGAGTTAAGTTGTCTAAACCAGTGGTCTTCAAATTGGAGGTTGGGACTCCCTTGGGAAATCACAACTTCATTTCTGGTCTGGTCTTCTTTGTCCGGCAATGGCAAGTGATCAAGTGACAGTTGAACCAAAGTTCTATGATGTCAGAGTGTGATGTCATAAACAGGGCAACACACAATCAGGAAACCTTGCGTAATAAAGTGTCAAGGCAACAGGAAGTGGGACTCAACACTCTTAGAAATGAGAGTTTCCACTTGACAATCATAACTAGAAGCCGCTAGCAAGCCTTTTCTGCACGAAATTATCTTCTCCCCTTTTAACACCATTAAAGTGTTAGCCATCCTCACTTAATATAGCTACAAAAATTCCTAAGCAAGGGATTTGTCTCCAGTTCCAACCTTATTAAATGTCAGACCACCAGTGGCATTCCTGGGTATCGTTTAAACTTGACCAGTTGAAAGAAATGGTATGAAAATTATTTTACAATACTTAATATTTAATGGTGATTCCAGATCTCAAAAGGTGACTTTAGAATATTTTTGCCACTCCAAGGCCAAATGGATTCTTTTCAACCAAACCATGAGAACTGTACATGTTACACAAAGGATTGCTTGGACTGGATATCAGAGATACTGGGTTGTATATGGATTGTATTCCTTCTTTATTCTTTGAGAAGGGAAACTGGCTATAAACCACACATTTTAGATCTAATCCTTTAATCTTACCCACTTGCAATTCATGGGAGAAATTTTTGCTTATTTCTCTTGGCCACATTATATATTCTAATATTGTATTACTTCAATCCCTGAAGTCTGTGTTTTTTCTTTGGGTATGTTTTCCACTTCTACGAGAACCACTTCTATATATTTTTTCAAACATCTACTTACACCACAAACTGGACTTTGTCATTCCTTCGGTAATACACCTGCAACTGTTTCCATAATGACAAGAGCTTTGCAACTACCATCTGTTTTGTTCTCCATTCCTACGAGCTGGCTTGGAAAGATACAATTAAGAGGGAAAAAGCAGTTTTTAGATGGAGCTCAACAAAAACTCAGATTTAACTAGTGCTGTTTGTGCATTCAACTGACCACCATGGGGCTGTTGATATTTGCTTTTGTCAGCTTTTATGAAAGCTGGTAATCACCTGTCTACCTAGCTGCCTAGCTTGGTGGTAGAGCACATATTTTGTAGGCAGAAGTTCAGGTCAGGATGGCAAAGATTTCATCTTGAAACGATGAACAACCGCTACTAAGTGGTATAGACCCAGTGGTTTCAAAGTGGGGGTTGGGACCACCTTGGTGAGTTGCAACTTTATTTCAGGGGGATTGCAAAGGTGAATGCCCTCATCTTAAAATCTGGCACTGAGAGCTGCCATCTTGGATCTAATTGGCACTCAAGCTGCAATCCAATTCATACTTTCATTGGAGTCAGCCTCATTGAACACAATGACACTGACTTCTTGAGCACCACAATTATATCTCTGATGTCACTTCTGGCCGTGACATCACTTCAAAGTTGATGACATCACTTTGGGGGGTCTCAGACAGATTGTCATTCTCAGAAGGGGTTCCCTGACTGAAATGCTTGAGAACTGCTGGTTTATGGGAAAAGACATCTATGGGAAAGGCTTCCAGAGTCAACCTCAAGGCAAAATCTGGATCCGGAGTCCCAGAAGTAGTTCATGACTGTGCCACAACCATGTTCTGGTAATTCCTGCAATGCAGCTGGAACCAATCTTATTGGCCCTGCCGTCCCATTGGACTATTTCAGTGGAGTGGAAAGGGGGGATTCGTTGCTTGGGTAACAGCCTATCCTGCATATTAATCTACCCAGACCATCAACATCTGGCACAGGAGAAGGAAAACTTCCACCTCAAACCACTACTGTCTTGTGGCTATACCCTTCTATGGGAAAGGCTTCAGGAGTCAACCTCAAGGCAAAATCTGGAGCCGGAGTCCCGGAAGCAGTTCATGACTGTGCCACAACGTTCTGGTAACTCCTGCGATGCAGCTGGAACCAATCGTGTCGGCTCTGCCATTCCATTGGACTATTTCAGAGGCGTGGAGAGGGGGGATTTGCTGCTTGGTAACAGTCTATTCTCCATATCAAACTACCCAGGCCATCGCACTCTGGAGAGGCTACTCCATCTTTGCAACTTAGAGCACGATACCATAGTCTTTCGAGACTGAAGGATGCCAATGATGCTGGTATAAACAATACTGGGCTGGATGAATTAATTGTCTGGCTTTATTGAAGGACGTTTCATATACCAAGCCATTAAAAAAGTGTTTGGCTTGCCAATGCTTCTAATCCTGTTGCCATTTTGAATTTTTATTAGCATGTAAAATTGGTTACAACATCTAAACTTAGTGGTGTTTGTGCAAAGGTAGTGACAGAGAATAATGAGAGGGAAGAAAGATCAAAACATTCTCAGATCTGCCCCATGCTGTTCAGTCACAGTTCTGTGCATCCTTTTTTGAATGCCCACTTTCCCAGCTCCTATTGATGTGAACCTTTTAAGGAAGATCAGGGATTTACCTCCATACTACCCAATGCTGCTTGCTATCTCTTTGTCATTGACAAAAGCCAGCAAGCCCTTAGATCTTACCTAGATGAGCAAGATAAGAGAGCAATGGCTTGCTTTTCACTGTGACAGCAAGGAAACTTTCCTAGCTACTCATTTTCTTCCCAACACGTAAGAGGAATGCTCCTTCTAAATCCTCCTTCAATGCTGTCTACTCACCACCTGAATACTTTGAGGTATGCAAATTGATGCGTCAGGACAGCATTAATGATATTAGCTTATAATATGCATGAGTACTTTAGCAAATGATGGATTAAATGTTATCTTCCGGAGCTTGATTTGGTTTCATTTACTGATGACGAAGATAGCAGATCCTTTTCTCTGCTTGCTTTTGGCATTACTGTTATATGAACGTGTTGTTGTTCCACAAGACAATACTGATATCACACTTTGAACACAATTCAAACTGGTCTACTCAAAAAGAATCCCCATTATGTTCAGGGGGCCTTACTCCCAGGAAAGTGTCTTTAGGATTGCAGCCAAAGGTTTGTCTCCCTCTTTCTACAGTCCTCTGTACATCCCTTTTCAGCATTCCTTACTATCAGATCTTTCTAAATTGCCACAGGCCAAGAATCTAATTTGAAGTTCTGGATTGCAAGAGATTTAAAATAAAGCAATGCAATGATTCTTTAAAGGCTGCAATCCTAAAGACACTTTCCTGGGATTAAGACCCATTGAATACAATGGGGCTTACTTTTGAGTAGACATGGTTCAGCTTGAGCTCTTAGACATTTGTACCACTACTTTCTAGGGATAAGCAGCTGGCAGTTACCACATAGCAGAGGTGACTAAACCACATCTGGCTCTCTGACATATAGTGTATGTTGGAAATATGTTGGTTGAGCTCCTTTTTGCACTGCATATAAACAGAAAATAAAATTTAAAGCTTTATAAATTATTTACTGGATATAAAAGGAGAATTCATTGATCTAAACAGTAGTTTAATGTTCACAGTGAGCAAATATATTTTAAAAGGTAAAAGTGTACCCCGCAGGTTGTACTGCTAGTCATGACTGACTGCAGGTTGTGGTACTCAACCCTGTGTCTAAGCCGAAGAGCCAAGGCTGTCTGTAGATGACGCCATAGTTATATGGCTGGCATGATTATACCTCAAGGTGCATAGAATGCTGTTATGTCCACACTGTGGCTCTCAAAACACCTGGATTTGATCACATATGGGCTTTTTACATTAGTCAAGTTTGGCCACTCCTGCTGGATATAGAAGAGATACAAAGAGAAGATCCTTAAAAATGGAAGCACAAATTGATACAACACAGAGGTGGAGATGTTTTGCATAAAAGGAGCTGGGATTGGAAAGCTTGGGTTTTTGGGGTACTGGGAAGAGGAAAGGAAGGAGGCTAGTTGGAATAGAGGGTGAAAGGAAGGATTCCTGTGGTTCAGCCTGCAGTAAAAAAGTTGGATAGACATATTTGAACCTGAATGAAAGGCTGCAGCCAAGGGGGTGTGCCTCCCACCCAAACCTGTGCTCACTTCACTGCTTGCAATGGGGGAGACAGCAACACCTGTCACAAGCTTCAGAAAAAACAAGTACATTTCCCCCCCTCGCTTGTAGCCCTAATGTCCAACTTGCACTTTTATCTGGGCCACTGTGGGCATGTGGCATGACAAATGCAAAGAGCTCAAGTGGGAGACCAGAGCCTTTTAAGAAAGGGTGGCAATGAGTGATCAAAACCAGGAGAAACAGAGTTCAACACTCATCAGTGCTGTGATGTTGGAGTGTGCCGGATATGTGTGTCAGTGAGAGGCTTTCTGCGTTCCCCTCAGCGCTCCTTTGAGAGGAGATTGTCGTTGTGCATGACTGTGGATGGACGGCTAGAGTAGAGTGCTCAATAGCTCTTCTTTGAAATGTATTTCTTTTCTTCTGAAAGCTACTGTATGTGTCATGTTTTTCCCTGCGGAGTGCTAGCACTAATCAGTGTCAAGTTTCTGTCAGCTAACACTTGTGCTGCGTTTAGTCTGACAGCCATTTTCTTTGGGGGGAAATCAGAGAGGCTGCAGCCATCCAAGGCAGCACAAAAGTCTAGGATTAAGTGCTTCTGAAGTCTCAACAATGGGAGGATAAATTGTGCCTGGAGAGGGATGATTCATTTCCTCTTCCTCTACATATCAGGGTGCAACTCCTGGTGTAACTACGTATCAGGGTGTAACAAACTGTGGTTTGTCAGTCCCGAGATCAGGACATTTCTTTGTCTGCTTTCTTGAGGTGCAGCTGTTCTGTAGTATTAGGTGACTGTGGTTTCCTCCTCTTTCAGTCATTTGTTAATGGGGGGAGGGCAAAAAAGAATGAGGCCGCAATCCTAACCAATTTTCCAGATCCAGGGTAAGAGCAATACAACTCTAATGGAACACTGTCTATCTTTGAGGAGGCCTCCAAGACAGCCCCCCGTTGTAGGATCCTGCACATGCCCCCCTGGCAGGCTATGCCACGGCTGGAAAATTGATTAGGAGTTAGAAGTTTGAAAGCACAGGAAAAGCATAAGTATAATATGAGACTTTTTGTGACCATAATTCTGTTAGAAGTGCATATTAAAGAGTTGCTGAATTTTCTGCAAATACCGACAATCCCCCATTTGTGATTTCTTCCCATCACAAATATGATGAACATTCAGAAATATTCCAGCAATAATATTCCCTGAAATAATTACCATTGAAACTGAGCAAGAGGCACTCTTTCAAGTGGGTGTTCCTCTTTTATTTAGCAGGGGGAGAGTAACTGGTCCTGCACACCCCAGCAATGTCTGTTCAAGTGGCTTCTGCTGGTGTTATTTTTGCATTAGATTGTGAGCACTTTTGGGACAGGGACCTATTAGCTATTAATTTTTTTCATTTTCTTTGTAAACCTCCTTGTGAATTTTTTTAGGATAGATAGATAGGTAGGTAGGTAGGTAGGGCCAAATTCTATCCAAATTGCCAGTCCTGGTGTAGTTTTGCCAATGGGTCTGCACTGCATCTTGTGGTACAAGAGTAGTTATGGAGGCCTCCACAAGGTAAGGGAACATTTGTAATCATAGCATCCACACTACATGCGATCTATGCATAAAGCCCCATCTCATACTCCATAAAGGAAACTTCTTTCCTTCTGAAAGCTTCAGAAAGCTTCTGCTCTTACATGAATACCACTATGATAGACTTTCAATTTAGAAAGTCTATTTAAAGATATACTTTAATTGCTAATCTGGCTTAGATGTTCTGAATGGTCCCTATTTGCACCTCCTAAACAGGATATTCAATTGAAATTGGTGCTAGAATTGCTGGTACCACAGGGGGAAAAATGTCCTTTTTATTGCCTGCCAAATGTCTTGGAATTCAATAAGAACCTTCATTATGAAAAAGGAGATAAACAAGAGAGGCTTTTATTATCCAAAATACAGCTACTTACCTTTCTTCAGTGGTGTATAAACCTTCTGCATTTTTTGGCACCAAGAGCACATCACTATAAGTTGTAGTAGTTGTGCATTTGTGTTTTGTGCATGTTGTTTTGTATACACCATCTGGCCATTGAAATTGAGAGCTATGGAAAGGTTTATACAGTAAAAATGGGCCAGAAAGTGGAATGAGAACTTCTGCAGTTAATTTTAATTGGTTGGAAAGCAATTAAGTTGGCGGTTGGCAGAAGTACAACTTACCACCATAGTATTGCTAAAAACAATAATAAGGTTTCTTGCAAAAAGTAACACAAACTCCATATATATTATTCTACCCTGAAGCACAACCTGTCAAAATCTGGCGCTCACTCAGATTCCATATATTGGTCAAGTTAAGACCACTCAGCATCTGCTTAAAGAATGATTCCATCATGATCGTGAGGTCATAGAGTTCATTATTTCTTATCTGAGAAATTCAAGTGTCAATGGCAAAGACTCACTTCAAGAACCCCAATTAGAGTTCACAATGGATACTTGGCTGCTATTTTACTAATGGTCTCCATTTTTCCCCAGAATGCCCTAATATATGGATTATTTCAGGGCACCATGTGAAATAATGGTGTTCACCCACTGGTGACATCAAAGAGGATCAAGAAAGACTTGCAGTAACAGCTACTGCTCAGGTAAATCGACCTACAAACCTTAGATTATTTTCAACACACAGAAGAATGTGGCCCACACGTGAGACCCCTGCCGAAGGTCTTCCCAAATCTGGAGAATGTTTTGCATAATTTTTATCATCCAAGAAGTTTATAAGATAAACTCTCTTTAGCCATAATCTCTTTCCTATTATTTCAGTCATGCAGAAACATTCCAGCTTCTTTCCTCTCAGGAAAGAACTCAGGAAAGAAAGTTGTCAGGTTGTTAGCATTGCTCCTGTTTAACCATGGCTGGGTCCGCTTTTCAGCATATCTGCCTCTCCTTTGATCGATCTAAGGCAGATACTGTCACCAAAACAATGAATATGAATTTGGACAAACTTTGGAAGCTAGTGGAGGATAGAAGGGCCTGGCGTGCTGCAGTCCATGAGGTCATGAAGATTTGGACACGACGTAGGGCACAATCCAGAGTAACTACGGGGAGTCCTTGCTCCGGTGTAAGAACAATTTGCTGTGGATTGCAATATGAATTTCCCATAGGTTTTCACTAGGTGGTGCAGTAACTACGGGTGCACGTAATGTCTCTTACGTGCTCCCGTAGTTACTCTGGATTGTAGGGCCAATGACTAAACAACACCAAGGCATCCTCAGAAGTAGCATTCACACATTTCATATATTTCCTAATGTGCTCCATTCACTGCTTCTTAGGTCTACCACGGGATTGCCAGCTATCAGCATCTAAGACTCATGGCTGTTCATATCACTGAATCTTCTTTGCTACATATGATATGTCTGTACCATCTTAACCTTCTTTCCTATAATTTTGCCATGATTGGTGTGATTCTCAATTGTTGTCAGATGTCATCATTCATAATATGGATGAATTCCTCTCTTAATTATAATAATATTATTTAATCTATATATATAAAATTGAAAAGTCACTGACTGACTAATTTACTCACTCACTGATTCATCAATGCCCAGCCAAAACCGCTAGACCTAGAAGAATGAAATTAGGGAAGGGTGTTCCTTCCATGATGGAGGCATCCACTAAAGACCAGTTTTTGGAAATTCCAACCAGAAAGGGGTGAAAAGGGGTGCAGTCACAGATGGGCTGAGGCCGGTTCGCACCAGATCTGTAGAACCTGTTTTTAATTAGGGGCTGACTTAGCGGGTTGTTAATTGGGGGCCATCATCTTTCAATTGCATGCCAGTGTGTTTGAATTTCTCTTAAAGGGCCTCTGGGTCTTTCTTCCCAGAGGTTCAGCTCCACTCCCTCCTCCCCTTCTGAACCTCCCTCCCCTTCTGAGTGTTGTGAGGATGAGTCCTCCAGGGCTTTTGGTGGGGGCCATGCCTGCCTGCCTGCCTCCCCGGATGCCTTTGCAGCCCAGTACTAGGCATGGAGAACTACTCAGTACTACTCAGGAGTAAGCCACACTGTATAGTAGAGGACTGCAGCCTGTGGCCACAATCCTAGCCACACTTTCCTGGGAGCAATTCCCATTGACTATCATGGGATTTCCTTCTGAGTAGCATAGGATTTGAGGCTACTTTCCCATCCAGACTTTCCTGAGAGTAAGCCCACTGACTATAATGGGAATTACTTCTGAGGAGATTGGCAGAGGATTGGATCTCTCCCTCCAGCAATGTTCCTCCAGCCCTGTCTATTTTCCTGAGAGTAAGCTCACTGTCTATAATGGGACTTTCTACTGAGTAGACATGATTAGGACTGGGCTCTGAGGCTGCAATCATATCCACACTTACATGGGAGTAAGCCCCATTGACTAGAATGAGAGTTACTTCTAAGTAAGCCTGCATAGGATTGGACTGTAAGGCTAAAATCCTGACTACGCAGTTTTGGGAGTAAGCCCCATTGACTTGAATGGTACTTACTTCTGAGTAGACACTGTTAGGATTGGGCTCAGGCTGCAATCCTATCCACACTGTAGACCTTTTGCTCCCCCCCCCCCCCAAGAGATCTCACCACCTCATCCTGCCCCTCTGAGAAATCTCTCCACCTGAGATTGAGGGCAGGAAGTATGGGGGGTACCTGAAGAAATAGCCCCAGTTCCCATCCTGCCCCCCTCCAGGAGCCCACTCCACTGCCTACTCTGAAGTAAATCCTATCCTAGTCCCATCCTAGTCAATGGAGCTTACTCCCAGGTAGGTGTGGATAGGATGGCAGCATCAGAGCCCAATTCTTTGCATGCCTCCTCAGAAGCAAGTCTCATCCTAGTCAATGGAGCTTACTCCCATGTAGGGGTGGATAGGATGGCAGCATCAGAGCCCAATACTCTGCATGCCTGCTCAGAAGCAAGTACTGAGTGACCATATGTCCTCCTTTCCCAGGACAGGTCCTCTTTTTAATCCTCCTTTTCCTTATGAGCAGGCAACATGGAGTCTTCTTATTATCCATACTTTTTTCCAGGACCACAATAAATCTTCATTGTCCTCCTTTTCCTTATAAGCAGGCAGCATGCAGTTCCCATCCTGCACCCCCAGGAGCCCAGTCCACTGCCTACTCTGAAGTAAATCCTATTAAAGTCAGTAGGTTTTACTCCCCTGTGAGGATAGGAGTGTAGCCTCAAAGCCCAATCACTGTCTACTCAGAAGTAAGTTCCATTATAATAGTGAAGCTTACTCCCTGGAAAGAAGCTGGTTTCTAAGAGCTTGTAATCCTATGCCTGACTACTCAAAAGTTAATCCCATTTCAATCTATGAAGCTTACTCCCAGGAAAGTGTGCAGAGGCGTGCAGCATTAGAGCCCAAACCTATTCTTGGCTACTCAGAAGTAAGTCCCATTAGAGCGTGTGGAGCTTACTCTCAGGAAAGTGAATAGGATTGCAGCCAAAGGCTGGTTACTAAGAGCTCAGTCCTTTGCTTGACTACTCAGAAGTCCTATTATATTCAATGAAGCTTACTTACAGGAAAGTGTGGACAGGATTGTAGCCTTAAGTAGGGGCTTAGAGGCAAACCTCAGCCTGCAGATGGACACCGCAGACTCTGGTGCTAAACTGTAGATCAGTGTTTCTCAACCAGTGGTATGAGCACCACCTGTGAAAGTTGTGGTAGTGTCTGCTGGTACTGAGGCACCTGGAGGCAAGTGTTATATTGCAGCAAGAGGCTGGGATTCTAAGAGCCCAAATCTTATGTATGACCATTCAGAAGTACTGGTAAGTACCATCATAGTTAAAATGGAGCTTACTTACAGGAAAGTCTGGACAGGATTGTAGCCTTAAGTAGTGGCTTAGAGGCAAACCTCAGCCTGCAGAGGGGACACCACAGACTCTGGTCCTAAACTGTAGATCAGTGTTTCTCAACCAGTGGTATGAGTACCACCAGTGGAACTTGTGGTAGTGTCTGCTGTATTAGGCACCTGGATGCAAGTGTCATATGTGCTCCCTGAGGCAGCTGGTGGGCTGCTGTGTGATTCAGGAGCTGGACTAGATGGGTCTTTGGTGTGATCCAGTGGAGGCTTTTCTTATGCTTTTATGTTCTTAATTGTGGCACACATTCCCCCTGAGAGCATAACAAAGTGTAACGCATAGGAATAAATTACACAGAACCCAGGGGCTTAGTACTGATTGATGCCGTCACAAGTGATACAATTTTTTTGGTAAACTAAGGGTTAAGGTGGCATGCCCTCCCCCGCCCCGCCACTGGCCCCGCCCCTGACCCAGCCTGGCCCTGCCCACTTCTGGAGAACCGGTTGTTAGGGCAGACTGGGCCCACCACTGGGCGTAATGCATTTTCCTCCCTATACTTGCCACGGAAAAATCCCTGAATGATCACTGCTCTGCCCCGAGGCCCCCCCCCAACTGACTGGTGTACGTGGGGGGTGCTCATGGGAGGGTGATGCGCATGAGAGGGTGATGCACATTGGAAGGTGTGCAAAGTGGTATGTTGTGCAATGTGGATATTGCACAATGGGGGTATTTTACTCCCGCAATGCGGGTACATTTTGCTATTGCTGGAATAAAACTAATTATCGTTTGGGAATTCTAAGGCTCATGTAGTTTATGAATATGCTTTCTTTTGATCTGAAATGTTTCATTCTGTTATCAGGGCTGCACAGTTCCACTTTTATAAATAGAAGATGAGCAGAATTCAAGATTTACCTGTTGACTTGAAGAAGGGGTATAGCTGGAAATAAATTCCATTTCAGATGAGTTGAAATCAGTTTATTTTCCTCCAATTCTTTTCTGTGCATTGGCAAGTGGTACTTTTACTGTGTGTAGATAACCAACAAATACCGGTGGTAGTAGAAGAGTTCAAATTCATCATCATCATTTTTAGATTTGAAAGACATTAATTTGGTTCTTGCATTATCACTAATTGTATGAATAGCTGGTTTCATTTAGACCCAGAAGATACAGGTTCAAATCCCAGCTCAGCCATGAAGCTTTTTGGATGACCTGGGACCAGTCACTCTCTTCCATCCGCACCTTCCTCACAGTGTTGTTGTGAGGACAATAGGAGGGGAGAGACTATGTACACCACCCCAAGCCACTTGATGGAAGGAACAATAAATAAACAACACAAGTTGAACACAAGAGGTTCATCTCATCCTCCCATCCCCTGGACTCATTACTGTCCTTCTTGTTCACAGTTGTACAAGATACACAGTCTGTATCTTGCTTGTACAAGAGATTGTAAGCACAATACTTCCACAGAGACAAGCAGGGAGCCTGCATGCTAGAGGAGTGACCCAGAGAACCATAACAGGAGCTTTTGCTTAAGGAAAATTCTCCATTTCAGCATCTAGAGATGTGTGACACACCAGATCCCACTCCCTCCACCTTCCCTTATTCTCAGATGTGAAGGTAAGCCTTTAGCAATGGGTCATGCTCTCAATTTATTGGTATTTTGCATTTCATTAATTCAGTCTCACAGTAGGCATCATATCAATAATATATGGCAGTCATCCTGATGGTATAGTTCAGATACAGTTTTAAAAGTTTTCAAGTGTTTTAAGGAGCCATTAAGAAGAAACCCATTAAGATTCTGGGGTCTATAACAGTTTTATGTTTGGCTGTAGGGGGGGTACTTATACGTTGTATGAGCATAATTTACAGAAATGTCTTTAAAAACCTGCAGCTAATTTTGCAAAATGCCCATTTTCTTTTTTTTAAAGCTGTATTCTTAAACTGCAAAAACTCATACTTTGTTATTGTATCATAATAAATGCTTGCAAATGCTTTTGGTTTTTTTCCCCTTTTACAAAATAACCCCATGGTTTTATAAATGCTAAAAAGAAAGTACCTTGTTTAGGCGTGGGGGGGGGGGAATTCCCTTAAACTCCTTCTATTCCTTTTTTTGGGTAGGTTTCACAAATTACATAGGAATAGTATTATTCCTATTGTGGTGCTAATAATAGTATTATTCCTAGTGTGGTGCTACTAAACAGCAGTTGGAACCCAAATTCAGGGAATTTTAGAGTTTACATTTTTATTTATGTACTCGCAAAATGTACATGCATTGCAGGAGTGAAATACCCCCACATACACAATCCCCCATTGCGCAACACCCTAATTGCACAACATTCTCCATTGCACAACACCTTCCCATGTGTATCAACCCACGCATATCACCCTCTCATGTGCATCACCCTCCAATATGCATCACCCTCCCATGCGCACCAACCCCCCCATGCATACCAACCCCCCAGTGCAACATCCCCATGTGCACCATCCCCCAGTCCACTCTTTCTCCCAGTGCATCGGCTGGATGTTGATCAGTTAGTATTCCGTGTTAAGTATAGGACAAAAACATATTGTACCCCTTTTCACCCTTTAAGGGTTACATTTCTCAACATCAGTTCTTGGTGGGTATTGATGTCACAGAAGGAAAACCTTCCCCAAATTTCACACTTCTCAGTCCATGGTTTGGGGCAGAGCAGTGCTCATTCAGGGATTTTTCAATGGAAAGTATAGGGAGGAAAACGCATTGTGCCCCCTTTCACCCCCTTTTTGTTGGAATTTCTGAAATCTGGTTCTTAGTGGGTGCCCCCATCATGGAACACCCTCTCCAAATTTCACACTTCTCAGTCTAATGGTTTTGGCTGGGTGTTGGTTAGTCAAGTGAGTCAATCAGTGAGTCAGTCAGTGAGTGAATCAGTCAGTCAATGACTTTTCAATTTTATATATATAGATAAAATTTCTGTGCCTCCTTTCTCCTCGATTTAGGGCAAAATCCATAGCAGTTATGGATCCATGCAGTTATGTCACCCTCTAGTGTTATCTTATGGAAAGTCATCTTAACTGCTCTGGAGCAAGGGGCTTAATTTCACTTTAGGATATAGGCCTTAAGGTGGCTTCTGAAATATATATAAAACAGTAAATAAAAAAATGATATCTTGACCATTTTCTTTTCCGTGCTCTTCCTCATGCGATATTAGCAACTGCTGAGGCAAAGAAAGGCAAGAAAAGTGAAGCATTGCTATGTCAACTTTATGAGTAAGCCCTGTTCATTCACATGATTTAAATTATATGTGCCTTGCTTCTAATCAAAAGCAGATTACTACAGAAACCCCAAAAAGAAACTCAAATTATAATTGTGTAAAGCCTTCTGGAACAGGGATGTTTTCACTTTCAGTGAAAAGATGGCCAAAGAGGAAGCCAGCATGGGATCCAAGTGACAATAGCAAGCCAAACACAGAGACACTGGATTCCAGGTGTTGTTTTAACACCAGTACAGAATAGGACTGAACTGGGCTGGCCGTTTGTGTCTCTTCTGCAGGATAAACGTGGAAGCTTCCAAACTTTCATACAAGACCCCAGAAGTGATGTCATCTACCTCAAAGTAATGTCATCAGTCTTGTAATGATGTCATACCTGGAACTGACATCAAACTGGAAGTGATATCACTGTGATGCCAAACATCCTCTAGGTCTACTTGGAAGTAAGTTCCATTGTGTTTTGTGACACTCCCAGGAAAATATGGATTGCAGCCTAAATGCCCCATTCCAAGATGGTGGCACCCAGCTTTTCACAACTGCCCTGTAAAGAAGTCAAGGTCCCCTATGGGGTTCCCAACCTCGACTTTGAGAACCACAGACTTAGCTAAGGCACAAGGGCTTCATGGGTTCTCAAAGTGAGGTTGGAAGCCCTTTGGGGGATTGTAAATTTTTTTTTACAGGGGGGTTGTGAAAAGCTGTGTGAAAAGCTGGGCTCCTGCAATTTAGCTATCAGTTGCATTGCATGTGAGTGAGGACTTCTTCTCATGAACACACCATGGTCAGAATCATATCCAACTGAAGTATAAATCTAGCTGCTGAGCAGAGCTTTGAGATCCTTTAACTTATGCAAACAGAAACAGGCAGCCCTTTTAACACTCTCCTATGAATGATGAATAACACAGCAGAGAAATACTAAAAGCACCTTAGAAGATCCCATCAGTGGTCACAAGGTACACAACCTTAGCCCCAAGTGGATGAGAACTGCTGAACTATGAAAGATTTGCCAACAACGATGGGGCATAACCAGGTTTCTTCTCCAAAAGATGGGTGCCTAATGAGGCACTGAGTTGTATGCTTCATTCAGTGCTTAACAGGAAGGATTGCTTTTATAGCTGGGATAAGAGCCCTTATTGCATGATTCAAAGCTATTATGTTTCAGTCAATGTTGAGTGCTTCTGCTTTGCTTAAAACACACATGTGCATAGTGTGGTCTCCTTAATAATTTAGTCAAATGGCATCCACCACACCACTTTCTAACACTCTCTGATATCTAGGCAGAGGGGTGATCAAGCAGGAACAGTAAGCTAGATACGAAGACTTTTTCTTAAGCTATTCTCACTTCCACTCTATTTTGTGCAGCTCTATTAAAATAAATAAAATACGTATTCCAGCAAGACTCTAACTGCAATCTTTCCTACTAAAGTTCTAAAAAACAGTTATGAATACAAATATATTGTATTTATTGTCATGAAGAGTTGGACACGACTGAACGACTAAACAAAAACATTGTTTTAATTTCAAAACAACATGTAAAGATGCAACAGTTTCAACTTTATAAATCAGATTCTAGCAACATGCCCATGTGCTGGGCACTGGTTCCTTAAGAACTCCATTTTGACTTGATCAGCTATCTTAGCTTAATCAATTCTTGGAGGTAAGCATTTTGGAGCTGGCCAAATAAATCCTAATCCATCTGCTTACATCATTGATTGGCATAATGCCTTCTTCAGCTTCCTTCCCCAAAACCTGCAGATGATGTCCCAAGCTTGAAAGAAGGAAGCAACTTGAAGCAGAGAGCATCCTGGGTTTGGGAGTTGGAAGAAATCACACACTGGCAGGTGAAGGGTTCATATTTCCTCTAAATGTGTGGGAAAAAATAGACTGACAGCTCAATCCTGAGTTTCTGAGTCAAATTGCAGGAGTGGTGACTCTAGACTTTACTCAAGTAAAGCCTCACAGGACTCTTCCCAACACTGCTATGAGGTTCGTTAGGTCAAGCGATTGGACCCAAGAAATCCATGAGTTACAGAAATATTAACACTGTGTATCAGGTATAGATTAAAAACACCCAAATGCTTCCAACAGTTCTTCAATTTTTAAAATCATGCTCTTAAATCTGGTGTTACATTTATTAATGACTAGCAAAAAGCGTACCCGCGTTGCGGGAGTAAAATTCTCCCGTATGCCATCCCCCCATGTGCATCAACCCCCATGCACAACTTCCCTACATGCACAATTTCCCCCATGCGCAACTTCCCCACATGCGCAATTTCCTCACATGCACATCAACCCCCATGCGCAACTTTCCCTATGTGCAACTTTCCCTATGCGCAACTTCCCCCCATGCACATCAACCCCCCCATGCGCATCAACCCCTCATGCACAACTTCCTCCTTGCGCATCATCCCTCCATGCACATCATCCCCACATGTGCAACTTCCCCCATGTGCTAATTCCCCCATGCACAACTTGTGCAATTTCCCCCATGTGCATCAACCCCCCATGCACAATTTTCCCCATGCGCATCATCCCCATGCGCAACTTCCCCCATGTGCACCAACCCCCTATGTGCAGCATCCTCTACAGTGCAACCTATTCCTCCTAATAACATCCCCCAGTGCACCAGGCACTGAGCACCAAATTGGCTGGATGTTATTTAGTCTCCCATGTTAAGTATAGGAGAGAAACACGCTGCCCCCTTTTCAGCCCCTGAAGGGTTAATTTCTCCAGATGGTTCTTGGTGGGAGTTCAGGTGACAGAAGGAACTCCCAGAATTCCATGCTTCAGGCCCAGCAGTTGGGGAGGAATGTTGATGAGTCAGCAATTCTCAATGCAAATGATAGGGAGGAAAACGCGTTGCGCCCCTTTTCACCCCCTTCCGGTTGGAATTTCTGAAAACTGGTTCTTAGTGCACCCCTCCGTCACGGAAGGAACACCCACCCTAAATTTCATGCTCCTAGGCCCAGTGGTTTTGACAGGGCGGTGATGAGTCAGTGAGTCAGTCAGTCAGTGAGTCAGTCAGTGAGTGACTTTTCTCTTTTATATATGGTATATAGATAACTTTCTTGTGTGCCATGTGAGTCCTTGAAACTCAATGTAATGCACCATAAAAATTTCAGAGCCACGATGATGAATGTACTGAAAGTACTCTTACAGTACTTTCAATGGCTAATGCCTAACTGGGTGCAACTAACCAGTATCTTCTGATTAGAACTGGACTTCCCAGTACTTGCAGAAAGGTGGTTGCTTTGCAGATTTTGGCCACTCTTAAAAATAGTGGCAAATAGACAGTTATTGTATCTGGATGTCAAGTGGTTTCTACTTCCTCATCACAGGAGGATCAACCTTCCCCCGAATACATTGTTCCCAACCCATCTAAAATATAGTAAACTCAATAGCAAATTAAATTCAGTTTTCCAAGCTGTGGAGGATACAGTTTCAAGCAAGGATTAAAGCAAATGGAAGTCCATGGTTTTGACTGGTTATGAAGGCTATATGGAACTTTGATAGCTAGAGGCAATGAATCCCAGTTGCTGGAATCCAATAGGAGAAGAGAGCAAGTATCTTTATAGCCGCTAGGAAACTTCTCAATTGCATCTGGATATAGTCACGGAACAGGACACATGATTTAGTAAACTTTTCTTTCAATTCATTAGGGTTCTTTTTATGTTCTTAACCTATACTTGATCTGTTCTCATGATTGCACTTATATATTTTAGCAAAGGAATATCGAGATGCTTGCTTCCACAGTTTCCCAATGAAAATTATGTTTTTAATGCAGAGTGTGATCACGATCTTAAAATGTCACTTGCACTGCTGAATGGTCTGCCCCAAAAAACGCTAATGAAATTTGTTAAATCTAAAATGTCACCTTAAGGATTAGATTGCATCAGGGCTGCATATTGTGAGATCTTTTATGATTATATTCTGTGCAGACAACAATTTTAAATTAGAGGTTGTGTTCGATTGAATTGAGCTAATTCACTTTATAAATGCAGATTGCTGAAAAGAAATGGCTTTCTTCAGGTCCAAAAATGCATTTTAGTCTACCTTAATTAGGAGAATATGTAAAGTAAGCATAGAGAAAATAGCTTTCAATCTGCCATTAACAGTAACACCACGTTGATAAGATTACCCCTTAAAAATAAGAAACGGGCCATTAAAGTCTATGATACATTATTCAGTACATGAATATATTATATGTCTAATGCAAATCTTCTAGAAAGTCAATTTAGAAGGATTCGGGAAGTTAGGAAAAGGAGTAATTGTGGTATATATGACTTGAGCAAAGATGACCCTTTTGTAGTTCTTACCACATAGCTGGTATATAGAAAAAATGGGTGGAACTCACAGGCCAAACACAATATTGTAAAGACAATAAAATTAAAACAGGTAACATAGCAATTGTCCTAGTCAGACTCTCACTAAAGCTTGGAAATAAGTTTAATGATAATCAGAATATAACAAGTTTTAAAAAGTTTTCTATGAACTTATAAAGAGAAAAATGCACCACCTGAATCCACCTAAGTGGATTCCTTACCAAAATGAATGTAATCATCACTCATTAGCTGCATTTTGCCTGAAATTCCAGAATTTCAGTTTAATGCCAAATGTCTGTTAATTTATAATTTTCCTCCCTTTTTGAAACAGTATTAAATGAGTACGTTTTATCATCAGTAATATACACTATCCTCATCTAAACCAATCCATTTCCATTTAGATGCTATTCCAATTGGTAGTCTCTTACCAATGGATTAATCACCAGTTCTTTATTTTCCATTTTTATGATGGAATCTAAAAGAACACCTAATAGATTTAATGGAAACTCATTTCCTGTTATATATCTCTTTACAACTTTTCTAAGGCAACACTTACAGGCACCCCAAATATAAATGAAGCTCCTTCACTAAACTCCTCCTTGTCTCCAACCATTATGATGCGAAAGAATCATCTTTCTCAGTTTAAGTAGTTCCATATCTTCTATATCATTTTAAAGCAATTTTCTTTTAATTTAATGCATGTAGGGTTTTTTAAAAAGCCATTCCACACAATACACAATTGATGTCTCTTTGTGAGCATTAACTCCTGCAATGGGAAAATTACAGCAAGTAAAAAATATTGACCATTACTATATTACTATAGTCATTACTATATACTCAAGCAGGGACTTTACCATTTTGACTTGCATCTCTGATCACTATCTGCCCAAGTATATTGGAGAAAGCCAATATTCACTGAACGTTCTTGTACATTCTTATTACTCAGGGCGAATTAACTTAATTGAAACATGTAACAGCACTTGCTTTTATTTGTCCCTCCTTCTTACCAATGCACCTTCCTTTCCATTCTTCCTGCTTTGTCTCCTTTTCTGAAGTTTAGATTATAAACTTACTGGGAAACAAGGAATGAATTGTCTCTTTGGGGTGTGGGGAGTGTCAGTCTTTTAAAGCACTAAAGAGCTTGATAGATGGTGGATAGAGAGCTACAAAGAAATAACATGGCTTTTATATTTTGCTGTTCCTAAAAGGATTTTAAAACCGGAAAAAAATGATCATCTACCAACCAAAGATAAGA
The DNA here is from genome assembly GCA_030015325.1 of Cryptoblepharus egeriae. Classification (NCBI taxonomy): domain Eukaryota; kingdom Metazoa; phylum Chordata; class Lepidosauria; order Squamata; family Scincidae; genus Cryptoblepharus; species Cryptoblepharus egeriae. Next base: position 135,425,184 of record JAREYC010000001.1, read on the forward strand.
ATTGACTACCTGAGGATATAATTAATGTTAAATAATAATACCAATTTGCCATGTTTACTCGAATCTAACGCTCACCCTTTTTAGCTGATTTTAGTCTCCAACTCAAGGTGTGCATTAGATTTGTTGATGCATTCGATTCAAGTAAATCCAGTATTTTGAGGATAAGTATAGGTCAATAGTTAAACAGTTTACTCCATCATATTAAAAATGTAACATAAACCCATTGCTGTATAAAGTAGTGCAATTAAGTAAAAATAATCACAAACATCCATTGTGGTGATGTTGTTGTTGTTGTTGTTGTTGTTGTTGTTGTTGTTGTTGTTGTTGTTGTTATATAACTCATTGTTTTATGCAGTAAAATTAAATTTTGCTTTCAGCTGCACATTACAATTGCCATTAAACAATTTTAAAATCTCAAGCCATTAGATTTGATAATGCATTAGATTTGAATAACTATAAGCTCCTACCAAGTTCACAGACCACAACTGACCTTAAACTATGCTTAAGATCCTGTTAAGACAATAGAAATTATGTTTCTAAAACATAATTATTTGGAGCTATGCAGCAGTTCATGCAGCAATTGTGAATAATAATGCTCAGGATGCCTAGTTAGATGCCTGTTTTGCTCTTCCACCGTTTCAAAGTATGCTGCTTTATCCCCCCTTGATTTCAGCCAATGTCTTATGTCACATACTTCAGTTAACTGTGTTATGCGTGATATGCCTAATTTAGTTAAAACAGGATTTTACATAAAGTCCATGTGCTCAGTGGAATTGCAGAAGGTTAATTCATCACAAGAGCTTGCTACAGAGGGTTTGAAAAATATTTTCACACATGATGATGATTTGAAAGCCCTGTTGTAAAGAAGAAGAAGAAATTATTAACAATTTTGATTCTATCGAGGCAGTCAAGGTCACACACCTATGTAAATCTGTAATCATGGGATGAGAGTCTGTGTAAAATTATTTACTTCTGTACTACTTGATGAAAATTAAGTAAATGACTGCTTGCAGAGATGTGTGTATGTGCCACAGCTCTGCTTCAGCAGGACGTCAGGATTACCTATTCTCAGTCTGATGCAAATGTGCAGGTGCAAAGAAGGGAAGAGCATCTGGAGATTTTTTTTTTTTTTGGCCATTGAAGAGAATAAGACCTTTTTTGCTTAGCAAGGGTTCCATGTGTGCAACTTTGTAGAGCCCTTGGTTGATTGTAATGTAATATAATACTATATAATGATCTTTATCCCCCCCAGTTGCCATCTAGCTGCCTTTTAATCCTCCCAGCTGCCCTGATAGGCAGGTCTGTGTCTGGCCCAAGGTTACCCAATGAACTTAATAGCTGAGTAACACAGCCTTGACTTTCCTGTCCTTTTCAGTAATGATACTCATTTTATGGACACCTACCCTAGAGGTGTCTATGTTATGTCTGGTGTGATTTTAAAAAGTGATCTCACCTTTCTGGATTTCTACTGGGGTCCCTTTTAATTTTCATCACCAGCGCATAGAACCCTACTGTGACCACATAGCAGCAGCTATGGAGCACCTGGTGATGGGTTCATCATCATCATCAACTTTTGCACAGCTGAGAGCTCAGCTTTTCAGTCCACATAGTTGAGCACGATACACAGGACTTGAGAGCAGCCAGTCAGAAAACTGCCTTTGAAGCTTTGAGGTGAGAAGGGAAAAGAGCAGGCCAAAAGGATAGTTACATTGACTCTGGGAGAGTTGGTTGCTGGCATTAAGTAGGAGTTGGGGAATTGTATCTCTATTGAGAGTATGTTGAGATGAGAATCAGAAAGACTCACAATTGTCAAGCTGGTCTCTCACTGCTTATTAATGCAAGCAAGAGTAGGAATGTTTTCAGTATAGAAAATTGCATCCTGTACTGGAGTCTATTAAAGTGATATAGTAGTTGAGGTGCAGACTGAGGTCTTGCCAAATCTATGCTCCCACGGCTGTTATAATGCTTAACGAATACTGCTAATCTCAATGTAATAGGAAGCTCTTTCTAATGTATAATGTATGTAATGTATTATGGCTTAATAATCCTAACCGCTAATACTGAAGTCAAATTTAAGACTTGGAAAGTGTGATGGGGAAAGCTTTGAGCCACACATGTTTACTTCTCACAAAAACCAGCAACAGTTTTTGCCCCCTATGTAGCTCGCTACAAGTGTATGTCATTAATTCTCGTCGTGCTATAGACCTTTGGATGCAGAATTTACAGCAGAATTCAGTTTCAAAACAGGAGTGAAATATCTCATTTTTGTAAAAGTATAAAAACTTAAAACTTTAAAAAGTTAACTATAAAAAATAGTTTTGACTATAAAAAGTTAAAAACTAGCAAACAAAAATGCAACAGAAAACAAAAGGCAAATGCATGGAGCCGTATGGAAAATGAAACTGAGCTGTACCATGTTTACTTGAGACAAGGTAAACTTGTCTTACAGTTCAATCCTAAGCATGTCTACTCAGAAGTAAGTCCCATTATGTTCAATAGTACTTACTCCCAGGAAAGTGTGGTCCCACTTTCCTGGGGGTAGGAATAATTGAACACAATGAGGCTTACTTCTGAGTAGACATGCTTAGGATTGTCCTCTGTGTCTGTTAGAAAGGGGAGGCTGAGAGGAGTCCAGTGATAACAGAATGGTCCTGAGCAAATGAACGCGGCCGCCCAAAAACACCCAAGAAGGATGTTCTTCCCTCAAAGCTGATGAATGTCCCCAAAGGGCTCACAACTGCAATCATTAGGGGGAAAATCATTCAGATGAGACCAGCACAGAAAAAAATGCCATATTGGAATGAAGAGAGATGTCTTGTTCTTTTACCTCCTCAGAGCCAAACTGAAAGGTGCCCTGATTGTGTGAAAGGAATGTAGCAATTGGCCTCCTTTTACCCACCACTCATGCTAGTTGCTGTCAATGAAATACACACATAGGAGCAGAGGCTCAGTGAAGATTTCATAAGAAATATTTTACTTCTACTTAAGGTTTGTTTGTTTCTTTATTTATTTCCTGCCTTTCTCAGCCAAAGATTGCCATATATTCTGGAACACTGGGACTGTCCCAGTTTTCAGGGATGGCATTCACATACTAGCAAGTTTGACGGGGTCCTGTCCCAGTTTTGTGAAAGAGAATTATGGCAACCCTACATAGCTACAATAAATACATCTTATTAGAGAGAATCTAGATGCTATTTCCTGTGTGAGCAAGTGTGGTGAGGATGAGCAAGGAGTGCCAGGTGGGCACACCATGTTTTTGAAATGTCAAGAGTGTGAGAAATAGCTGACTTGCAAGAACCACAGAAATGACAGGTAGATGATCTCAAGTGACTGGACAGTTCTGCAGGTGTAAAATTCCAACATTAAGATCGCTATTTAATGCACCCTTGGTTTATAATGCAATATTATTGCTGGAGGAACAGGATAACACTGCTAGGCCACTTTGTTCCCTCCTGTTTCTCAATCCGAACTCCACCAGTGGTTTTCCATCACTGGCTCCTCATTTTGAAATGGCTCCGCTTCTGAGAAAGAAGTTTTGTGGAAAGTTAATTAACAGGTATTTCTACTTCACTTGCTTGCTTCTTATTTTTCTTCATATTCCAGATGAAAAAAATTTCATCTGCCATCCTATCTTTCATAATTCTGCCTCCACTCATTCTTTAAAAATTGGAAATAAACTTGTGTTAATATTATCTGTAAAGAGAAAGTGTGAATAAATTTCCCTGTTAGAGGGTGCACATGAATTCAGCATGGCATGCTTTTATGTCTGACTTAAAAGTTTTTACTGCTTCAGTGGAGTAGAGAGCGAGCGAGCATAAAATGAAGATATTGAAAGTGGGAAAAAGAATTATAAAAGAAATACTATATGAAGTCCAGAAATGACAGAGGACAGAGCAGGAGTTGGATGAGACCAGACAGATCTGTTTATTCAGAGAAGACGGTTAATAATTTAGTATCAAGTGAGTCTTGTATGCATTTGTCAGTTCATGTTAAACCCTTTGGAATCAGCTTGTAGCGCTCAGCTAAAGTAATGTCTAAAATGAAAGAATCCTTTTATTTCAAGGCAGAATTAATTGCTCCAAAGCCGTCTTCTGTATTTATCTCATAAGATGACAAGAAGTCCTCATGCTGGGACTTTCTTGTGATACACTCCTTCTTTGAACAGAGGCAGTGCTGGCTTCCTGAAGGTAAGAGTACAGAGGAAACAATGGCATTTTTTGGCAATTTTTGCTTTATTTTAAATATATAAGGAGAGCATGTGGAAGCAATTAATGTTATTTTAAGGCAGTAAAGTGTGCAGAAATATACCTTTGATTCATTCTTCCACCATATGTTGTTATTTAAACTATATTGATTTGTTAATACATGCATCCCCCTCTTATTGGATGGATTAAAGACTGGAACACCATCCAAAAGTGAAAACCATTGCAAAGTGGAGCCAAATCTTTTTTTAGTTTTTAAATGTTGCTTCCAAAGCTTTTTAGCTAGCAAATTGCAAGTGTCCCTTTTATATTGAATATTCCTGCTGCCACATAAAGATTTCTGCAAATGGATTCGTATAAACTCCTTTAGGAATAAGATTAGAACAAGAGCTACAACATAGGGGAAGGCAATTTTAGCCTTTAACAGCAGAGAGAGGTTGAATGAGTGGAATATACGTCGAATGAATATTCTGGGTATAATTGAAAGGTGTTGAAAGAGCAAACTGTCAGAAAAAGAATCATCAGAAAATGGAGGATACCTGTACCATATTTGTTCCTGATGAATGGCATCTCTTCCTACAAGTCCAAATTTCCAGTACTGGCAGTACTGGTTGTGCGGGACGTTTAGGCCAGCGCAGACTTCTGCTTGCTTCCCTACATCCCCACAGGAATGGGAAGAGTTGTGCTGGGGTTGGGGGAAGCATGTGCTACATCCTGCAGTTGGGCAGGGTGACCAGATGCCAAACGGAAAAACCCTGAATGGCAAGGCCAAAATTCCTGCCCGAAGGCCAAAATTACTACAACCCCTCACCAAAATGTAGGACAAAATGGAGGACATGTTAAAATAAGCTAAAACACTCGTATTGCTTTCCTGTACTTAATTTCAACATATAATAGTTCTTTTTAAATTGAAAACCACTTTGCAAAGCCTGTTTTCACCAACAATGCACATGTAAGTGGCTCAAAGCAGACATGATCCTCAACCAGGGTGACCATAAGCCATAACCAAAAAAAGAGCAAGGCCCCCAAAATGCAGGAAATCCAAACAAAATGTAGGGCATGACAAAGTCTGAAAACACTCATATGCTGTCAAATGAGTGTCAAACACTCAAGGCAGTCAAATGCTGCCTTGTGGAGCTTTTGTTAAGCTCCAAGTGCCCAGGATCAGGACCATTCTGAAAGCCTTGCACTCTTTGGATTGACCTTCCACACCAGCATGGCATGCTTGCTTACTTGTGAGTAAAAATGGCTGTGCAGTCTGTCTTTCAAAAAGGTTTAATGCAGTGGAGCTTGGAGGAAGGCTTGTGAGGTGCCTGGAATCGGCTTCATTTATTGGATCAGGACCAGATTTCTCTCAGCCTGCCCAAAATATCTAAGGGAAACTTGCCTATTTGCAAGTAAAAGTGCAATAAATTTCCCTGTCAGTTCCCATAGAGATCAATGCAATTATCAGGGCCCTCTTTTTGGGGTGATTTTGGAGGCTCCATTCACTGGATCAGGACCATTATTGTGTCATTGGATTCCTCTCAGCCTCCCTTTCTCGCAGACTATGGCAGGTTCACCTACTCATGAGTGTAGCCATGATACTGGACTCTTTTACGTTCCCATACAGCTCAATGCATATCTTTAATTTTTAGTTTATTTTATTTTTAGTTATTTACTTTCAGGAAAGTGTGGAAAGGAGAATGGAAAGGCGGAGAAGGCATAGATCCAAACCTCTGCCAAGCTCCTCAGATGTAAGCTCCATTACAGTCAATGCGCTTACTCTCAGGAAAGTGTGGATAGGGTGAAAGGAGAAGGCTGAGAGGCTGGTTAGCGGCATAGATCCATGCCTCCTCAGATGTAAGCTCCTTTACAGTCAATGGGCTTACTCTCAGGAAAGTGTGCACAGGGCTGGAAGGAGCAGGAGGAGGCTGGTGAGAGGCATAGATCCATGCCTCCTCAGATGTAAGCTCCATTGCAGTCTATGGGCTTACTCTCAGGAAAGTGTGGATAGGGTGGAAGGGGGAGGCTGGTGAGAGGCAGCTGCTCCTGGAGGAGTGAGGCTGGGGCACACACACTCTCACACACACTCACTTTGTAGAAGTGGTGCCAGAGAGAGGAGAGGAGCTGCAGCTGAGCCGTGCTGCTGCTCCTGCTGTTGCTAGTTCTGCTCCAAGCCTCGTGCGCCTCCTTCATAGTTTCAAAGGTGTGCGGGGAAACTCTGGGGAGGTGTGGCCAGGCAGAGAGTGGAAATTCAGTGCCTGTCTGGCTTCCCCCGGCTGCGGATGCTCCCGACAGGGCTGCAGCCGCCTCTAAGTCTGCCGCTGCTGCCTGGGCAGCAGGAAAGTAGCCCCTGGAACCCCTCCTTTTCCGGAGGGGCCTGGACCAGGGGCCCAAATGGAGGACACGCCCGGGGGAATCTGGACATCTGGGAACCCTGGCAGTTGGGGTAGTCACAGACGCCTCCTCAAAGTAAATTAATGCTTGTTCCCTTTCCTCAGAGTTGAATGTTCCATCTCAGTGGAGGATAGAGTGGCCTGGCATGCTGCAGTCGATGGGGTCACAAAGAGTTGGACAATACTAAAAGACTAAACAAGATCTCAGCATTGGAAAGTTGGTTAGGACTGCACCTAAGCTGCACTTTTCATGTGCCCAACTTCTGTGCCATTCATGTGCATGAAATTTGCAGGCATCCCATTACCTCTTAAAGCCAATGGTTCCCAAAACTTGAGCTGTGACTGCCCAGGTACCTCATCCAGGAGACCTGCAGAATCCTCACAAAAATTGCCACCTTATACAATAAATACATTAAAATGTAAAGGTGTCTCCCACAGGTTATATTGATAGTCATGACTGACTGTAGGGTGCAGTGCATATCCCTGTTTCTAAGCCTTTAGAACCAGCCCTGTCCAAAGACATTTCCGTGGTCATTGGGCCGGCATGACTGCCAAAGGTGCACTGAACACTGTTTTACTTTCCCACTGAGGTGATATCTATTTATCTACTTGCATTTCCATGCTTTCAAACTGCTAGGTTGGCAGGAGCTGGGTGAAGGTCACCCCTCTTGGGGGACCTGGGACGCGAACACTGGCCTACTGGTTAACAGGCATAGTATCTTAACCACTTGCACCACCACAGCCCTTATATAGGACTGTAGCCCAATATGTAGAACTGTAGCCTTAAAGGGGAGCTGCAGCCAAGCCCAGTAAGGAATCACCAGTTGAAAAGTTTTGGGAACAAGTTCAAAAGGCCCAGAAACTAACTACTAATTGAATTACTAATTCAACCAAATAGAAATCAAAACTATAGGATCAACTGAGCAGCACTCAAGTAGGCAGATCTGTGCACAAGTCTTAAAAGGCAGATTTTGGCAGGAAAAATGGAAGAAGTAGGAAGGCAGAATGGGACAGAGATGGCAGACTTCAGTACAGATTTGGCACCAGATACAAAAATTACTTGTCTATCAGGCTATTGCATTGTTCCTTTCTTGTTCTTGCATCCAACATGGCTTGTAGAGAATTCACTATGCAGCCTAGTGGAAGATTGGTCTCTCCTCCCCCCGGCTTTGTATTGCCCCATCATTGTCCTTAAGATAATCCAAAACATCCTGGGAAAAATATAGTTTTGGATGTGTGTTTTAAAGAGATTATTCCTTGGGGGTCTTGCCTGTGTCATTAAATACCATCTGAAATGTTAAAGCAAGCAACCAAATCCTCAAGAACTCAATGCAAAATGATACATACCACTCTCTTTTAAGGATACCAAGTGATTATATATGTTGTCTACTATGTTTCCCAGAGGTAGCCATTAGTTATTTCATTTTCTTTGTAACTGCTCTGGCTGCAATCCTAAACTCCAGTTAGGCTGGCCTAAGTTCCTAGTCATGTGCAGATCTGGGGGTGTCACAAAAGTAAGGCACTTCTGCACCATTTCTGGGAGACGTTTAGGCCAGAACACAGACTTCTGCTTGCCTCCCTACATCCCCACAGGAATGGGAAGACCAACAAGTTGTGCTGGCCTAGGTTAGGATTGCACACTATATGAACTTTTAGTTGAAATATAATAAGTGGGATAAAAATACTATTGATTGATTCATTGATTGGCTGATTGGTACTACTGTAATTAATTGGGAATTCAGATCCACTTGTATAGCGATGCTGCAATGTTAAAAGTCTGGATTGGTAAGAACCCATTAAACATTTTGTAAAAACCTGGAATGTGGTATTTCAGTGCAGAACAGCCAAGAGGAAAACAAACTTAAAAAAAACCAACTGATTGCATATTTGCAGGAGAAAATGAAAACTAATTCTTTTCCACTGAATAAATGAGCTAGTAAATTCTGCCTTGAACTGTACAAATGTGTCTGTCTTTGCTGAAGGTTTGGTGCACTTGGCATTTATCATTCATAATTTATGGCCGCTCTGTAGGCTCCTCCTTCATCAGAGGCACACAATTTATTTTGTTAAGTTCTGGAAAACCTGAGCATGATGCAGCCAATGGAAAACACAGCTTCTGCACTGCACCAAGAAAATTCAGGTTGATCCCATCCTTGGTCAGCATGCTGAAAATTCTTAGGTAAGTAAACAAAATTCTTATCTACTCCATTGCAAAATGTTTCCAAAAGACTTTATTCAGTTCTGTTCCAGTCAGGGTGACTAGATGTCATAATGAGAAAAGCCCCTCCCCAAATGTAGTCATCCCAGAAAAACGTAGGACATGACAAAATAAAAGCTAAACATACGAATATTGCTTTCATGTGGTTACTTTAAATGCTATATGACTTATTAAATTAAATTTAATAATTAATAATTAAATATATTTAATTTAAATTAAATTTAATAATTAATATATTTAATTAATATGTAATATTATTAAATTTAAATAATTAAAATTAATATCTAATTTATTAATTATGAGACGACCATGTATTGCCTGCTCTCAGGAAAATGGAGGACAATGAAGATTTTTTTCCAGTACACAAGGATAAAAAAGAGGACATGTCCTGGAAAATGATAACAGGTTCAGTGCTTGTACCAAACGCAGTGTTGTGAGGTCAAGCAGGGACATCAGTTATGATCAGTTCCACTGCCACTGATCCCTGCCCTCCTTTCTCCCTAATGTACCACCCAATTGCTCCCAGCACCACCCCAATCCTCACTCACAACCTTTGACAGTGGCTGAGTTCTCTGGTGAATGCATGTTATTCAGCTGTTCAAGCTGGCAGCTCTGCTGCTGATGTCATTGCACCCACAGCACTGATGGAGTGGGCTTTATGCTGACGGATTGGTGTCACCTGCTCAGACACCTGTGATAAGCTGGAAACCCATTACAGTGATGCCTCACGTAACAAATTTAATTCGTTCTGGAGGCATGTTTGTTACGTGAAACATTCTTTACGTGAAGTGGATTTTCCCATAGGAAATAATGAAAACTCAGACAATTGGTTCCACAACCCCAAAAATATTCATATAAAAATATTAACTGGATGTAAAAATGATGACAGAACACTGGGATTGAATTCAAAACATGCATTCAATGTGCATGATCTTATGAAGTCTACTTAGGCTGCAGTCCTAAAGACACTTTCCTGGGAGTAAGACCCATTTAACACAATGGGGCTTACTTCTGGGTAGACATGGTTAGGAGGCTGCAATCCAGGACACCTTGAAAGTGTCTCCCCACTTTCTCCTTCTCTCCATTCTGAGCCCCTCTCTCCCCTGCTCCCTTCTGGCTAGCCCTGAGCTGCTTCCCTCTTCTCCACTGCTCTTCTCTCCCTCTGCCCAGCGGACATCCAGCCACAAGAGGAACAGCATGGAAGTGTTGCTTTCACTACGGGCAGGTGCGCTAGGCAGCCCTGATGTTTTTTAAACAAGCTGCTGGGTCAGCTGCCCCAACTGCCAATGAATGTGTACTTTATGTGAAGCAGTTTGTTACGTGAAGCAGAATCCTAGAGAAATTTTTGTTTGTTATGTGAAACATACTTTACGTGAGGCGTTCTTTACGTAAGATGCCACTGTAACTCCATATTGCAACAGAAGAAAAGTGGCAAACAACCATAAATCACAGAGTTTTGACAGATTTTGGGAGTGAGCGCATGTGAGAAGACAGAGGTCTTGAATAAATGTTAATTTGTAGATTTGAAAGGCTCACAGTGTCTGTATAGTTTGCTCTTTGTTTCAGCAGATGGCATATCCCAGTTTGGGCAATGACGTAACACAAAAGTAGACAGAGATCCAAGTCATTTGCTTTTGCTCATGCATCCAGTGAGGGCGTGCTGCTTTTAATACATTGGGATAATTGCGCCTTTATACTTTCCACACAAAGCAAGTTAAACAGAACGTTAAAAATAAGGACAGTCAGATTAACATAATATTTTATTTTACTACTTCTGTTGCCTGTTTCCATTCGCAAGGGCTCTGTGCCATGGCCATGAACTGACAAATGGCTCTATTTTCTGGCCTGTAAAAGCACAGTTTGGCTCAAGCACAGGAACAGGATGAGATTTTTCCAATTAGGTGATCTGTCATTAAGACGCCTCTCCACCCGAGCAAACTCTTAAAGCCTCTGTAGCATGGATGCCCTACTTTAGACATTCCAGAATGAGAATTGCTTTCTTTTGCTTCACTTCTGGAAATCTAAACCATTCCTGTAATTTTGAAATGTGAAAGCTATATATTCACCTTTCCCAAGTCTAAGGTGTCTGGTTATTCCCATTCCCAAATAATTTCCTCTGGGGAACCTCAAATGGACACCAAGCGACGGATAAAATGTCTTTACTGTTGTATACACTTCATGTAGGGAATAAAACTCAATTCACTCTTTACTCATAAGCAGCATTTGTAGCATATCTGCTACAATTTTACCACCTATTTGCACAAAACACAAAAAAGATGTGTATCTCGAATGTTTGGGAGTGTGAAGAGATGTGGCTATTGGCAAATAGCCACAATTGGCTATTGGTGGTCTACTGCAAATGGTGATCAACTTCACCAGGGAGGGAGGTATCTCAAAAAAGTGGTCAATGCATGAATGGATTACTTCTGCTCAGTCTGGTTAATAAGCTGTTCTTGAGGTGAACACAAATCTACCTCTTCTTGTATTAGGGAGCAATTGTTTTTATCTTTCTCCCCTGAAGATACAGCTTGTCTCCCAGATGAATCAGTTTGTTTTCTTTTAATTTATTGGTACATTATAGCATATAGGATTTTGGGAGTAGTAGTGAAAAGTCCTTGTTTGTGGCATATGACTGGACAATACAACATGGTAACGATTCAGTTTCTCTATCAATCACCAAAGTCAATTGAATGCTATCCTGGTCTATATAATAAATTTAAGTTTGCACCTTCCACATGTGATGTCTTTAAATGTCTTTTGAGGAAGGATAGTTGTGAGTGGGAAAGGAAGTACAACAGAAGTGGGCTTCTTGTGGCAGCTGGTCTTCAGGGCACTGAAGGGAACCAGTGGCAGCAGTGACCTGGCGTTGAAAGGCATTCCAATACTGCTGCTCTCCTGTCACTATCACAAACCTCAAAATTCACATCATTTCTGGGCGGTATCATTGTCTACACACAATAAAATGGCACGCAGACATGCAGATCTGACATGTCAGACCTACTGTAGCTGCTCACCATTTCTGGTGTCAGTCATGCTACATTTTCTAGTATGTTGCATTTGTGACATTACAGAAAATGTGTTGATGTCACTGAAACATGCATTCTGGAAACACATTACGATAGGATAAGATAGGATAGATTGGGGATGTTAGTTTTGCAGTGGTTGTATTTGTTGGGGTATCCTGCTTTGATAGAAGTACTTTGAACTGTCTATAAATGAATTATTCAGATTCAGTATTTAAGCTATTGTGGTTCCCAATAGTCTGTTGGCAGATGTTTTGTCTGAAACATCCTGAGAGCTCAAAAGGAAAGATCTCCTACAAAGTCTTCTTAAATGTCACAAAGTTCTGGATAAAGAAAGTTGAAGTTGGATTTTAAATCCATTTAAGAAAGTTCTATTTGACATGCTATTCCAATTGGTTCTGAATCCTCCTTATTATGCTATGCTGCTGTACTTAGAACGATTTGTTGACATTATATGCCAGAGGATACAAAGGCTTTATATTTGTGAAGCAAATTCATAGTTTTTACCCTTTCTAACAATCCTTTTTTCAGAAATTTGAGGCAAGGTATTACAGCTCTGACGTTTTGTCATTCTTGAGTTTCTCATGAAGCTGGTACACATTTAGATAAATGCCAGAGTGAATGAAAAAGATATATAAACTCACTGCTAAAGAGAACTCAGTCCGTATAATTCCATTGTTCTTATCAAGCATGTTGTCACATTATTTATAAAACTTTGCTTCTAACCTATGACATTGTTTCCCAAATGACCCATGGCCAATATGTATTCCTTTCTTGAAATATTTTGAATTAAAAATGATGGTTTCTCCTCATTGTTAAAAAAGATTTGAGATTGGATTATATTACCATTGAATTTGCCCATTGTTGCAAAAGTAAAATTTCAAGAATATTTATGGGCCCTGAGCATGATTGGACACAAGTGGATACTGCTGGGCACTGGACACTGGCACGTAGGGGCACTGGGCACTGTGGGGCACTGACAAGCTCCAGGCACCAGAGGGTACTAGGGAGCAGTAGAAGGCAGCAGTGGGAACCATGCTTCAGAGGGCAATGGGCACCAAAGGGCAACAGAAATCCCTACTGGGCAGCAGGCACCATTGTGCAATGGGCATCCTTGTCGGGCACTACCAGGTAGCAAGCACCACAGGGCAGCACTATCAGGCATTACTGGGTGGGGGGTACAGGGCACCACCTGGCAACACAGGGCAGCGCTGGGCATTAGGTCAGTCATTGAATCAGTGAATCAGTCACTGACTCTTTGATTTTATGCATATAGATAAGTATGGCCTGCAACAGGTTGAGCCACTGGGTTTATGTGTGGGTAAACATTAAGGGCACCTTGTAAGTCCAAAGAGTTTGCTTGATGAGGTACTTTGAGTGCAGGTTCCTCTGTTGCATCTTTGTGTCAGGAATAACTGAATAATCATGTATTGAACATATGTTGTTCATATGTTCACATATGTGAACGTGAACATATATGTGTTCACATATGAACACGTTCATATGTGAACGTGAACATGTATATTACGTATTGAACATATGTTGTTCCCTTGCATGAAGTCAGTCAATATATCACAGTATTGTCTACACTGATTGACAAGGACTTTGAGCATTTCAGGGTGCAATCCCAACCAATTTAGGCTAGCACAACTCGCTCACCTTCCCATTTCCATGGTGGTGGGGGGAGTGCATGTCTGTGCACTGGCCTTAACTCCCCAAGGAATGGCACAGAAGTGCCTTCTGGCACTTTTGCAACATCTCCCAGGCCAGCACAGGACTTGCATCGAGGGTTGTGCTGGCCTAACGGTAGGTTAGGACTGCAGCCTCAGACAGTGGTTTTTACTAGCCCTACCTGGAAGTGCAAAGGATTGAACTTGGGACTTTCTAAATTCAAAGTATATGTTGGACCACAGAATTTCACTGCACGCTATCTCTAGGCATGAATGTCCTGCACTCATTTTTCTAGGTGGCAATGGCTGTAGGCACTAACATCTCATTCTCCCCCAATTTGCATGTTTCTGTTCCTCTTTGCAAGGATTTCCCTTTATTTCTTTGTACTGCCCAGCAACCACTGTCACTAAAGGCTTAGCCTTGGGGTGTGCTCAGGCATTGCATACTACTTAATTCTCCTTTCACTTTGTTGCATACATTTATCTCCCCAATAATCATGTTGCTCCCCATCATGCTGCTCTTTATCATATCATGTTGCCTTTATCTTTTTTCCTCTCATTCAAAGACAACCAATTAATGTGTGTCACAAGCCATTGCAGCACATCTGCAAAATGTTCACGTTTGAAAGCATGTCCAGTAACATTTGATCCCTGAGCCAAATCAGACTGGCAGTCAACTAGAAATTGACATTCATAGGAATCAATATGAGTAATTAACATGCCCGTCACTGTTCCTTGAGTATGTGTTTCCTCACTATTATTTATAAGTATGTTCATGTCCTTGACTGACCCACTGTATTGGCTTGTCAACAGTCTAAATTTTCACACAACAGTATTTTGTACAAAGAGAAACTGTGGCTAAGGAATTATTAAATGTACTCATGACAAGAACATTTTTGATAATGGATTTTTAAAAGAAAAACTTGTGTTGCTAGTTTTTGGAATCACCCCTTAAAGTGACTTGCACAAAAGTGATATATAAAAACATAATAAACACAAGCTGCAATCCTAAAGAGACTTTTCTAGGAGTAGGACTCATTGAACAGAGCTGGGCTTCCTTTTGAGTAGACATGGTGAGGATTGTGCTCACAATCATATAATTGATGTTCTGAGACAATTTAAGGCAATTTTCTCGAACTTTAAGGCAAATTTACTCTGTAGGTAATCCCATCCCATGATCCCATTGCTGTGGGGTGATGAAAGGGCAGTTCTTTCACTTACTTGAAGCAGGCTCCAGGTAGTAAAAGGGAGCCCTGGGCAGCTCTCTGCAAGGCTTGGAATCTTGGAACACAGGCTTAGAATTTTCAATGGGAGGTTTAAAATCTTCAAATAGAGTGATCTCAAAGCACTTCCTATTTACTCCGTTTGAATATTCTAAAGGTATAGTCCTCACCTAGTCTGGCACAACTCATCAGTCTTTCCCTTTTCTGTAGTGATACAGAGAGGCAAGCGCATGTCTGTGCACTGGTCTAACCCTCCCCACGAGTGGTGTTGAAGTGTCTTAAGGCACTTTTGTGCCAGCACAGGACTTATGCCGGGATTTAGGCTGGCCTAACTGAAGATTAGGATTGCAGCCTTAGAGTACAATCCTAACAATGTCTACTGAAAAGTAAGCCCCATTGTGTTCATTAGGTCTTACTCCCAGAAAAGTGTCTTTAGGATTGCAGCATTAAGTCTCTGTTTAAAGATTCCAAGCTCTGCAGAGGACTATGTAAGGCTCTCCAGTACCTCCTGGAGCCTGGTGTGAAAGTAAATAAAAGTACAGTGGTACCTCCCATAACTAGTGCCCCACATAACAAGTGATTCATATAACAAGCACACATTTCCATTGGGAATGTGCTCCTATTAACAAGCCCGCTTCACTTAACAAGCCCCAAGCAACCTGAAAGCGACCTGGCTGGGTCATCTGGGAACATGAAAGGCAGGCACACGGAGAAACAGGAAGTGTTGCTTCCTAATGGGCGGTGCACTAGGCAGCCCTCTTGCTCTGCGTGGAGCCTGTTTTAAAGGGTTGCCGGCCAGTGCGCTGCTGCCTCTAACTGCCCCCAACTTGGTCCTAACTGCAGTTGCCCCTAACTGCCCCAAGCGCCTCCCCTGGCCTCCAGCCTCCAGCAGCAGCCCAGGTAAGCCCTCTATCCTCCACGGAGCCTTCTAAGCATGTCTACTCAGAAGTCAGTCCCATTGTGTTCAGTGGGTCCTATGCCCAGGAAAGTGTCTTTAGGATTGCAGCTTAAGTAGTTTTCATAGGATCATGCACAATAAATGCACATTGTAATTTGAATTCAATTACAGTGTTTTGTCAACATTTTAACATACAGTTAATATTTTTATATGAATATTTTTGGGGTTGTGGAACCAATTGTCTGAGTTTCCATTACTTCCTGTGGGAAAATCCACTTCACATAAAGAGTGTTTCACATAACAAGCATGCTTCTGGAACGAATTAAACTTGTTATGTGAGGCACCACTGTAAGTTAAAGCATTCTGTAATCTCCCCTTAGCAATGTGATTACATCATGTCCCTCCTCCATCCCTTAAACATACCAGAAGATCTTTATATAATCTGGGGATTATGACCCCCCAGTTTGAGTACCACTGATTTAAGGGATTTACTGAGTTAATCAGGCCATCCATCACCTAATCTTTCTTGTGTTTTATGCTCTTGTTAACACAGAACTTTCACATAATGTTGGGCTGCCAGTGAAGACTCTGCTACGCAAACTGCTTTTCATGTCAGTTTTTCCCCTGGTAAGTTCTATGTGCACTGCTGGATTGTAAGCAAATATTGAGAGAGAATCTTATAAATATAAAAGAGAAAAGTCACTGACTGACTCACTGACTGACTGACTCACTGACTTCATCACCGCCCTGCCAAAACCGCCGGCCCTAGAAGCGTGAAATTTGGGGTGGGTGTTTCTTCCCTGACTGAGGGGTGCACTAAGAACTGGTTTTCGGAAATTCCAACCGGAAGGGGGTGAAAAGGGGCGCAACGCGTTTTCCTCCCTATACTTTGCATTGAGAATTGCTGACTCCTCAACATTCCGCCCCAACTGCTGGGCCTGAAGCATGGAATTCTGGGAGTTCCTTCTGTCACCTGAACTCCCACCAAGAACCACCTGGAGAAATTAACCCTTCAGGGGCTGAAAGGGGGGCAACGTGTTTCTGTCCTATTCTTAACAAGGGAGACTGAATAACATCCAGCCAATTTGGTGCTCAGTGCCTGGTGCAGTGGGGGGATGTTGTTTTGAGGAAGAGGATGCACTGGAGAGGATGCTGCGCATAGGGGGAAGTTGCGCATAGGGGGAAGTTGTGCATGGGGATAAGTTGCGCATGAGGGAAGTTGCGCATGGGGATAAGTTGCGCTTGGGGATAAGTTGCACATGGGGGAGTGGCGCATGGGGATAAGTTGCACATGGGGGAGTGGCGCGTGGGGGGTAGTTGCACATGGGGATGATGCACATGGGGAAGTTGCGCATGGGGGTAAGTTGCGCATGGAGAGTTGCGCATGGGGGAAGTTGCACATGGGGGAAGTTGCACATGGGGATGATGCACATGGAGGAAAGTTGCACATGGGGGAAGTTGCGCATGGGGGACTGATGCAGATGGGTGGTGTTGCATGTAAGAAAGTTGCGCATGGGGGATGATGCGAATGGGGGGATGATTCGCATGGGGGTAAGTTGCGCAAGGGGATAAGTTGCACATGGGGGAGTGGCGCGTGGGGGGTAGTTGCACATGGGGATGATGCACATGGAGGAAAGTTGCACATGGGGAAGTTGCGCATGGGGGTAAGTTGCGCATGGAGAGTTGCGCATGGGGGAAGTTGCACATGGGGGGAAGTTGCACATGGGGATGATGCACATGGAGGAAAGTTGCACATGGGGGAAGTTGCGCATGGGGGACTGATGCAGATGGGTGGTGTTGCATGTGAGAAAGTTGCGCATGGGGGATGATGCGAATGGGGGGATGATTCGCATGGGGGTAAGTTGCGCATGGGGGAAGTAGCGCATGGAGGATGATGCGCATGGGGGATGATGTGCATAGGGGTAAGTTGCGCATGGGGTAAGTTGCGCATGGGAGAAAGTTGTGCATGTGAGGAAGTTGCACATGGGGGTTGGTGCACATGGAGGGAAGTTGCGCATGGGGGTTGATGCGCATGTGAGGAAGTTGCACATGGGAGATGATGCGCATGGAGAATAGTTGCACATGGGGGAAGTTGCGCATGGGGGACTGATGTAGAGGGGTGGTGTTGCATATGAGAAAGTTGCGCATGGGGGGATGATGCGCATGGGGGATGATGCACATGGGGGGATGATGCGCATGGAGGAAAGTTGTGCATGGGGGAAGTTGTACATGGGGTGTTGATGCGCTGTGGGGGGATGTTGTATGGGAAAAAGTTACTCACGCAATGCGGGTAAGCTTTTTGCTAGTGTCCTATATTATGGAAGTACCATAATTGTGTGTAGCAGTAGAGGATTGCAGGGGGGCAGTGCCAGGAGTTGACTTTGGTCGATCCTGGCATCATCCCAGGGCAGGCAGGAGTGTGCATCGCCACTCCTGTCTCCTCAGACCTAGGCCACCTCCAGAAGTGGCTTAAATCCAAGGAGACCCATATAGAGGCTGTTGCAGCCTTATCTTGGGGTGGGGGATAAGCTCAAGAGCAGAAGCTTTTATATCTTGTGCTGGATAAAGTGCAGGTGCACCAGCCTGCTTGCTCTAGCACAAGTGAGGATTGCACTGTAAGTTGGATCATGCTCAATAACCGCTAGTATATGTACTCAAACAATATTAATAGAAGATCTGGGAGCTAATAATTTTTGTTTTTGTTTTCAAATAAATTGTAATGAATTAATTAAATGTGTTTATGGGTAAACACAGACTTTAGATCCTTCTGTGTTTTAAAGAATACACATGTATGTATGCCATTGCAGGTATCAGGGATCACAGAACAGAAAAAGAGGATTAATTAAAGATATTCTGTAGTGCCTGAAGTTATGGTGACTTGACATTTTCATTATCATCTTTGGTTTGTAATGCTGAAAATTTTTAAACTGCATGAAGATATAATAAAAAAGATTAGACATATGGCTCAAAGAATTAGATCCCTTTCTAATTGAGAAGTGTGGGCAGGAGGTTGATAGAAAAAGCTGATAGAAACAATCCAACACAGAATTAAAGCATCCAACTCAACCTTGAACAGTGTCTACCCAGAGGTGTCAAATTCAAAGCCTGCTGGCTGTGGCTGTGCATTCCCCAACTGTCTGAAGCCACAATCCTATCCACGCTGTCCTAGGAATAAGCCCCTTTGACTATAATGGGAATTGGAGGCTGCTTTGTGTGAGTGGAAGTGCTTTCTGTTAATTTAAAAACATCTCTGAGTCCCAGCCAAAACCATATTGCAATTATTCCATATTAAATTTCTAGGATTTGCTTTTTCCTTGTTTCCCGAGAATTCAAATTGTGTTGCTTTTAACGTCATCTTTCAGCCAGAACCTTTTCTCTGTGGTTTTCTCTGATATTTGGCTATCTTTTCTGTCTCATTATTCCTGTAATGTGGCATCAGCAGCTGACTGCCCTCTCTCCCCAGACGTTACTTGCATGAACAAAGTCTTCTTGATAACCATTAGCAATTTTATTTTCATGAAATCAGTGTGTGTGGCACTGCAGACGACCTCTAGCGCAACTGTGCAAAACTAATTTCCATCACATATTAACTTTGTTCTGAATTTAGAGTAGCAGTTTGATGAGTTATAATAAATTATAATTAATATTTTGTTTGAGAGGAAAATTGTATGCAGCTCTGCATTTAGCTACTGTAACATAAATAAGCTGGTTTCATTCATTCTCATGCAGACAGAACAAGGGGCAGTTGCTCTGTGACTTGGAGCATGGATGGTGGTGAGGTGTGGGGTTGAAGAAAACCAACAAAGAATTGAAATGGCACCATAGAACTAAAAAAATAGGATTCAGATGAAAGTGGAACTGCAGGCATTTGCTCAGACAGTGGGGAATCATGTAACAATGCAGCTGTCTTTAATATATCATATATTTTGCTTAGAGCATCACCTGAAACAACAAGGTGATCTGGAAAAAAGTAGAAGGTGAGAGGAAAACATGTTCGTCATTCCTAGAATTTCCCTGCTAGCTGCATTGCTAAAAGAAAGGTTACTCTTAGGAGATATTCTCTTTGTTCACTATGCTAGAGTAAAAAAATTTCCTGCTACAAAAACACTTTAAATTCCTCCTTCATTTCTAAAGATTTTGATACTGCTA
The DNA here is from genome assembly GCA_030015325.1 of Cryptoblepharus egeriae. Classification (NCBI taxonomy): domain Eukaryota; kingdom Metazoa; phylum Chordata; class Lepidosauria; order Squamata; family Scincidae; genus Cryptoblepharus; species Cryptoblepharus egeriae. Next base: position 135,444,945 of record JAREYC010000001.1, read on the forward strand.
CATGGATAAAGAAATTCCCACTGGAGGTGGGAATGCAATTTGTTTTATCTTGGTTTTATGAAGGGTTGTCTTGATTTGAGGAGAGAAGATTGTGGACATCGAAGCATGTGTAAAATATATCATGCAAAGAGTTAATTGGGCTTATAATCTTGGATACACGGATCAGTTTTCCTGGGTATGGCTGCTGCTGTCACTGTCAAGAACTGGGACCATAGGTGTGTTAGAAGATTTACAGCACAATCCTAAGCCTTGGTAAAACCTAGGCAGGCAGAAGTCCTATTTTACACCTCTGTTCTACATCAAAAGTGACATATGACATACTGTGGGTTGGCCACCCCTGAAGTATAACCATGTAAGCAGCTGGGCCTTAATGCTGGATAAGGGAAGAAACATTTCATAGAATCATAGAATCATAGAGTTGAAAGGGACCTAGTAGGTCATCTAGTCCAACCCCCTGCCTGCAGCAGGAAATCCTCCTAAATCATCCCCAACAGGTACTTGTCAAGCCTATGCTTGAAGACCACCCCAGTGAGGGAGTGTCCACCACGTCCCTTGGCAGTCTGTTCCACTGCCGAACCGCCCAAACCGTACGGAATTTTTTCTGGATATCCAACCGGAATCTCCTCTCTTGCAGTTTGTACCCATTGGTTCTAGTTCTGCTTTCAGAAGCAGCAAAGAACAAATGAGCCCCTTCCTCCCTATGACAGCCCTTCAGGTATCTGAAGAGGGCAATCATGTCTCCCCTCAGCCTCCTCTTCTCCAGGCTGAACATCCCAAGTTCCCCCAACCTTTCCTCGTAGGGCTTACCTTCCATCCCACTGATCATTCTTGTCGCTCTCCTCTGGACTTGCTCGAGTTTGGCTGCATCTTTCTTAAAGTGAGGTGCCCAGAACTGAACACGGTACTCAAGGTGAGGTCTCACCAATGCAGAATAAAGAGGAACTAGAACTTCTCGTGACTTGGAAGCTACAGTCCTCTTAAGCAGCTTAAAATGGCATTTGCCTTTTTTGCAGACACATCACACTGCTGACTCATGTTCAGCTTGTGATCCACGGTGACTCCAAGATCCCGCTCACATGTTGTGCTGCCAAGCCAAGTATACCTCATTTTATACCTGTATTTTTGGTTTTTATTTCCTAAGTGCAGAACCTTGCACTTCTACTTGTTGAAGTTCATTCTATTTGTTACAGCCCAGTATTCCAGTTTATCCAGATCCTCCTGGAGGTTTCTCCTGTCTTCTGTTGTGTTTGCTACTCCTCCCAGCTTGGTGTCATCTGCAAATTTGATCAGGTTCCCCCATATCCCTTCCTCCAAGTCATTGATGAAAATGTTAAAGAGGACCGGGCCCAAGACAGAGCCCTGGGGTACCCCACTTGAAACCAATCTCCAGGTTGACGCAGAACCATTTACTAAAACCCTTTAAGTGCGGCCATCGAGCCAGTTGCGGATCCACCTAACAATTGCCTCGTCTAGCCCATATTTTTCCAACTTCCCAATTAAGATGTCATGTGGGACCTTGTCAAATACTTTGCTGAAGTCAAGATAAATGACATCCACAGCATTGCCACTGTCCAGTAAGCTTGTAATCCGATCAAAAAAGGAGATCAAATTTGTCTGGCAAGATTTATTCTTGGTTTCATTACCTTAGGAAATCTTCAGGATCTAAAACTCCCTTGCAAGATGTGGTGCATATGCCATTGGCACAGCTGCATTGGCTCAAGGAGAGTTAGGTCAGACTGGGCTGCCCGAAGTAAAACTACAAAATGTTGCTTGCACAAAATAGTAACAATATGATTCTGTCAACCTCTACAAAAGCAGAAGCAAATACATTTGCAATAATTCTTTCCCAGTCATTAGGGAATAGTCTCCAAATATTCACTAGTTACTTGACTACCTTTCAAATAGTGGAAATTTGTTAGTGGGACAAATAGTGGAAACTTATCTATATGATAATTTGTATGTATTTGACAGATAATTAATTTTACTATTGGGTATTTAACAGGTATGTGATAATGTCAGGATCTCCTATTCGCCCTATCTTTTCTGTATGGATTCCAGAGAAAGGCTGTGATACTTTTAATGGCCTTGTGATGCATTTTGAAACATTCTGTTTTATCAGCGGGATAGAACAATTATTTCCAGACCACAAGTAGGGTCCGTGTTCTTATGTTGTGGCCTGCCCACTCCATATCACAAAACCAATGTTGACTCATTGTGCAAGCATGATGCCAAATTGTTCTTCAAAACAACCCAGCCAACCCCAAATGAAATGTTCATTTGTCATGTGAACAATAGGAGCTAATTGTGAGCAAAGTGCCTCCATTGCTAAATATCTTTCTTATTATTAAATCTGATTAAATAAATTGTTGTTCAGTAATTCCATATTGAACTATCTTTTCTTCCACAATATTTCTCAGCATGGCTGCTGCAGATTTTGATTTTCCAAACTTGCCTTGGCTCTGGCTCCAAGCCAGTCTGGCTCCAGGTAAACAGCAAGCTTATTTATCTGAACTTTCAGTTTCTCTGGAGGGATTTATGCTCTTTCAAAATATTTGAATTCTAATCATACTGAAAGTTAACAAATGACCTACATAACTTGCTTTAGCTTTCATTTTTATATAATATATTTGGGTGGTTGACACAGATGTTCAACAGGTGTACATAAGAGGTAAATGGACTGAAAAAATGTGACAAATTACCATCATTCCCACCACTAAAGTAGCTGTTTACTGGAATGCATTTTATGGAAAAAATACACATTTAGGTTTAAGGAGAGGGAAATGAGTTATTGTGTTTTCCTGTTCATTTTTGTTTTCTAAACCAGGGCTTTGGAATGGGCCAGCAAAGTCTTATCAGGTGACAAATTTTTATGCAGCATTTCTTTCGGCTGCAAGTTTTTCTTCTTTTTTCACAAAAACAATTTGCCTTGCAGATGAAGAATTTCTCACAGTAGTCCTAAAGCTGTTCACTTTCTAGATGTGTGTGTGTGAAGCTGAAAAGCTATTGTGTGGAAGCCTTTTAAAAAGTGGCAGAGCTGAGAACACTCTCATTTGGGGTGAGGGGTGAGAAAATAATCTCGGGCAGCCACAATTCAGACTTCTGGTGGAATAGGCAAACTAGCATACCTGAGCTGTATTCAGTGCAAACATTGGGACTGCTGCTATGCTATCATGGGGAAGGAAAGGCTTGTACCCGGAAAGGCCAGCGCAACTCAGCTGGCGCTGCAGAAGTGTGGGCCAATGGAGGAAGTTTGGCGCACATCCTAACCCTCCTGACCATAGTGCAGATGTATCTTATGGCATGTTTTGAGACACCTTACATCAGTAAAAGAGACTTGCACCAACCTTAAAAGGGGGTAGGATTGCCGCCTGAGAGTTGAGGCAATAGCAAACTATGCTGGCCCACTCAGGAGTAAATGCAGAAAGACAGTGAAGAATTGCCACTGATGAAAGTTGTATCTGCTGAGGTGCCACCTTTTGCCTCAGTTGTTAACTAAAGAGCCACCATCCTATGTATGGTCTGTGAAGATTGCACAGCAGTTGTCGACATTACTCACATATTCCGCATACTCCCCCTCCATGGATATGGAAACTAAAAAAGAACAAACCTCCTTCTATCACACAAATTACTTATCTATATATCTATATCTATATCTATATCTATATCTATATATATCTATATCTATATATCTATATATATAAAATTGTTTTTTCACCCTCCATGGGTGATGTATGTTATCCGCAATCCTGGGAGTTTGAGGGTTCTGCGCAGTATCTTAGCTGTTCCTAGCAATGTGCTTTTCTGGATCGAGTGTTCTGATGTCCTTCCTGGGATCTGTTGGAGCCATTCTTCCAGCTTGGGTGTCACAGCCCCTACTGCTCCAATCACTATTGGGATCACATTCATCTTCACTTGCCACAACCTTTCTAATTCCTCCTTCAAACCTTGATATTTTTCCACCTTTTCATGCTCTTTTTTCCTGATGTTGCTGTCGTTTGGTATCGCTACGTCTATCACCAGAGCTGTCTTCTGGGCCTTATCTACCACCACCATGTCTGGCTGGTTAGCCAGTACCTTCTTGTCTGTCTGGATATGGAAGTCCCACAGGACCTTAGCCCTGTCATTCTCCACAACCTTCTGAGGGGTCTCCCATCTGGTCTTGGGAGGGGTTAGTCCATAGGCTGAGCAGATGTTCCTATACACAATGCCGGCTACTTGGTTGTGCCGTTCAACGTATGCTGTTCCTGCCTGCAGCTTACACCCTGCCACGATGTGTTGGATTGTTTCTGACGTTTCTCTGCACAGCCTGCACTTTGGGTCTTCTCTTGTATGGTAAATCCCCACTTCTATGGATCTGGTACTTAGTGCCTGTTCTTGTGCTGCCATGATGAGGGCTTCAGTGCTGTCTTTGAAGCCAGCTCTTTCCAGCCACTGATAGGATTTCCCAATATCAGCGACTTTGGTTATCTGGCGATGGTACATCCCATGCAGGGTCTTCTCTTGCCAGGACACTTCCTCAGTTTGATCTTCCTTCTGTATTTGCTGTTGCTGTTGTTGCTGGAGACATTCTCTCATCAGCTCATCTTTGGGTGCCATCTTTGTGTGCCTGGATATTCTGGGTTTCATCCAGGATAGTAGTTTTGACGCTCATCAGACCCCGGCCGCCCTCTTTCCGACTAGTGTATATATTCGTATATGAATTGTGACTTCATTGCCCTGAATTTGTTCTAGAAATTCCTGAGGTACTCTTAACCCAGAACCTGTACCTAAGTGAATGTAAATATTGTATGGTGCTCCCCTTAAGTAACATTTTCATGTTAACTTTACTAAACGTATATAGTGAAAGTCTCCTTAGTTCTAGATCTGTGGTACATATCTGCATAACTAGACCAGTTTCCAATCTATGAGTAGCCCAAGTAATCTCCATTTTTATGTTGAAAAAAGACCCCACCTGAAAACTGTTTGATCCTTCTCTTTTAAAGAGAAAAAAGCTGGCTAAGTAATAGTGCTTGTTATTTAAGATATGCTACTTGCAGCCAACTGCATTTTATTCCCATTCTTTGAGAGGGCAAGTTCACGACACATGGAAAGGAGGTCATTTTACTCTATTTCAAGTAACCTGTGTTTTTATTTAACCAGAATGACCGGAATATAGTGTGTTTGCCCTCGATGCCATTTCAATTTAAAATGGTGAAGATGTAAGGCATCACTCTAAAAGTCTTTCCTTCAAAACAGGTATACACATACCATGATAACAGGAGATGTGTTGCACAGCAATCAATCTTGGATTCCAATTATCCACTTATAAGATAAAATCGCAAAGCCTCTTTGTGACTCGTGTATTTCCTGTACATCAAGAGCTGGTGAGCCTCGCAACAGGCACACATTGAGATTAGACTTGTCCTTTCTGGAATAATGTGAGCAAAATAAAATATTCCCAAATTCTAGTGATAACATATGAGATCAAGTGTGAAAAGATTGTACTGTGATTGTCATATAAGACAGTGGTGTGTTTGCATTTGAAAAAGTATATCTAGTTTGGGTTGCTAAAACTAAAAAAGGATGTTCAAGGGTTGAAAAGGGTGCAGGAAAATAGAAAAACAAAATAAAGAGTTGAAGCACTCTTCAAATGATTATCTGTTGGTCCTTTTTAGTTCAGAGCAGTGGGATGTGACATAGACTTGGAACAGGGGTCTCCAAACTTTTGGTGGGAGGGCCACATCATCTCTCTGACATGGTGTTGGGGGCTGAAAAACTAATTTACATTTTAAATTTGAATAAATTTACATATAAGAATGTATTGGAGTGGATTACAAGGCTTGCCCAAGGGCTGGAGAGAGGGGTCTTGCCAGGGGCCACACTGAGGCTCACTCATCTGGCCCCCGGGCCAGGGTTTGAAAACCCCTGACTTAGAACATTGTGCATGGTGTGGTCCAGAATAGTGTAGTGCAGGGGTCCTCAGACTTTTTAAACGGGGCCGGTTCACTGTCCCTCAGACACTGTCGGGGGCCGGACTATAGTTAATTATTTAATTAATTAAATTAAGTAATAAGGAACAAATTATTTTGTAAACAGTGTGTTACTTTCATGTAAAAATGCTACTCAACATAACATATACTGAAGTTGATGGAAAGATGAAAACATTTTATGAATTATGCCACAAAAATCCCCCAAAAGTGAGGCTAGGATTATAGCCTTAGAGCCCCATCCTAAGCATTCCTACACAGAATTAAGTACCATGATAGTCAATGGGCTTACTCCCAGGAAAGTATGGCTAGCATTGCAGCATGAGAGCCCCATGAAAGCATTTCTATACAGAAGTAATGGGCTTACTCCTAGGAAAGTGAGGCAGGCTTGCAGCATCAGAGCCCCATCCTAAGCATCAGAGCCCCATCCATTCTAGGGAAGTGTGGCAGGCTTGCAGCATCAGACCCCCATCCTAAGCATACCTACACAGAAGTAATGGGCTTACTCATTAAGCAAGCGGGAAGCAGGAAGCCGGCAACTGAGGGACAGAGGGAAGGGCGCACGAGTGACTCAACTAGAAGCACGCACGCCTGTTGCCATTTCTCTGCAGCGCCAGAGGTTTCCTGGCTGGCGTGTGCGCTGGCCAGGAAGCGGGAAGCAGCGACTGAGCGGGAAGGGTGTACCAGCCATGCGCGCTTCCCACTCAGTCGCTGGTGTGCCTGGCGTTGAGGCCCCTGGGGTTCAACAGGGGGGGTTCTGAATGCCCGCGGGGGGGTTCTGGATGGGGGGGGTTTCTGAAAATGCCCGCAGGCCAGATTGAGGGCCCTGGCGGGCCGTATCCAACCCCTGGGCCATAGTTTTAGAACCCCTGGTGTAGTGGTTAGAGAGTTGGATTGAGACATGGAAGATAAGGTTCAAATCCTATCTTGGCCAAGAAGCTTCCTTGGTTACCTTGGCCAGTCACTAACTCTCAGCCTCATCCACTTCAAAGGGTTGTGAAGACAAATGGATAAAAGCCTTGTAAACCATCTTGGGTATTTGGCTTGGCATGGAAAAGGTGGAGTATAAAAATAAATTAAATAAGGTTCCTCCCCTGCAGAATGAATACAGGAAGTATAACTAAAGACATGACCATACAATATAGTACATGCATGTTCTTAGGGAATGTAACATTTGGCAGGTTTCACTATCTAATCAAGGACCTAATCCAATGCTCCATCACCAATGAAGCTTCAATGCAGTCCTGAGGAAAGAGCCCTCTTACTTTGAGAAGGCTTTCATGACTGACCCCCCATTGCAGGATGCAGTGCATGCCTTCTTGGCATGGCTGCCTCAATGCTGGAGTGTTGGCTAGGACTGAGCCCTTCGTGTAGTCAGCTGAGAAAGGCATTTGCAATTCTCATACTGAACACATTTTAATGTATGAAGCAGGTATCTGGAAAAGGTTTTGCAAGACAACATTATTGGCTGCTCATTCAAAACTATGAGGTGAATCCTTTAGTTAATGATACATGACTGCCTGAGGGGAAAAAATTTCAAACCACAGGGTCTTCCTGATAAATATGGAGTGGAGATAAATCATATCTCAGTTTAGAAACACAATACATGATACAATTTCCACAATTTCCCCTCCAGAGACAGATAAGACGGATCACTGCAGTGAATAGGAATCATTCATATTGCCACATGCACACCCACTCAGGAGAGTTAAACTCTCATTTAATTTGCTCTCTGTTAAAATGCACACAGTTTCTTGGGGCTTTGGGGATCGGGAGAGGAGTTGAAATGTCATCTTGCTGCAATTCCAATGGTTGTTTCTTCCTCAGGTATTGATGTATCACCAAGAAGCCACATACCAGCAAAGAGACATGGGGTGGAACGATTTCTTCCCCAATGCACAGTCGCAACCCATGATATTCAGTCAGTGTTGTCTGTCAAACTAAGGCTGCAATCCAGAGCAAATTCAGCCTGCTCTGACCTAACTGCACTCTCCTAACTATTCTGTATCCAGAGCAGAAAGTTATGCTGAATCCAGAGTGTCAGGAAGCCTGGGCTGCCCTAACTGCTCCAGAGCATGCTAAGTAATTGACACAAGGGGAAGACTTGCTCCTGAGGAGTTACACCCCTCAGATCACACTGAACAAGGAACAGCTGTGGTGCCCACAGTGGTGACATGACTCTGCACATCACCTGGTGCGGAAGTCTGTGCGTCATCCCTGGGATGCGCGCCCCCCCCCACCTGGACTGCACAGTCACCAAAGTTGGCGCCTGTGCAGTTGTTTCTGAAGCCAACTGGCTTCAGAAAGAGTACTGCGCAGGCACCATCTCTGACACCTGCGCAGTACTTTTCTGAAGCCTTTTGGCTTCGGGGGAGACTGTGCAGGCGTCAGAGTTGGTGCCTGTGCAGTACTCTTTCTGAAGCCATTCGGCTGCCGCTCCGCCTCCTGAGTGAGGCCGAATGCCTGTGCAGAGGCGCGGACTTTCTCTGCTCTAAGGAAGTCTCCTCTGAAGCTGTTCGGCATGCTCAGTGTGTTTCTGCGCAGTGCGTCTCAGATGGCCGTTCAGGCCAGCTCCTCAGACAAGTGGCAGCTTCTGGCTGCTGCTCCGCCTTGGAGCAGGCCTGAATGGGGGTGCTGACGCCCGGGGCCTGCCAAAGGACAGTCAAACTCCTCCGGCACATCACCCCATACGGAGCGCATCCCCAATGCAGCCCACACCAGCCGCACCAGTCTGGTGACGCCACTGGGTGCCTGCCTTATAAGGAGTCCCTGATGAGATGCCAGTACATTCTACAGTGAATACAAGGGGCTTCTTGGAGTGGCCTGCTGTATCCTGAGGTTTGTGGGCAGCCGTAGTTTGTTCCATATCCTGAGGTTGAGAGGCAGGGGTTGCAGCTAGGATGGCCAAGAACTCAGATTTTTGGTCAGCACTGCCATTCTTACTCGGGCCTTATCATGGACCCCTATGGGTCTACTCATTACTATACCTGCTCCTGAGCTGGTATAACTCTGAGGGCTGGAAGAGGGCATTTCTGCCTTGGAAACAGGCTTTGGATCCAGAGTAACTGCTCTGCCCTAGGCAATGCTAAACATGCCCTCAACTTGCCTCTCCTGAGCTGCTTAGGCTGCCCCAGTTAGGACAGAGCAGGTCCACCTCTCCTAGGGCACCCTATCTTGCCTTGCTCTGCCCTAAGCCTCCTTCGGAGTAACTGGGCTGGAGCATCTTGCAGTTGCTCCAACCTAGTGTTAGATAGGGCAGCCTAAGGGCTCTTATGTGGACAGATTAGTTGCTCTGGACTGAGCTGTAAGACTCTGCAACAGCATGCATTTCTGTGACTAGGAAGATTTCTGTTGAATTAAAGGTTTCTTCCTAGTCCAGTAGCTTCTTTCTCACTCTTCTTTTCCAGAAGAGTCTGGAAAATTCTCAAGCAGGGCTTGTAGACAACAAACTTGATCATTTGATGCTCCAGCAATGATAGCTAGAGGTATCCTGCCACTAAACTTCAGCTACCCTTTGAGGAGAAAGGTGGAATAATAATGCCATACATAAAGCGCAAGTGGTTAAGACACTGTGCCTATTAACCAGCAGGCCAGGGTTTGAGACCAGTGGTGGGCTCCAGCAGGTTCACACCTACTATATAGAACCGGTTGTTAATGATAGGACATATAAAGTTTAAAAAAGCCATTTAAAAGTGGCTGCCAGATGGACATAGAACCGGTTGTTAAATTCTTTGAATCCCATCGCTGTTCGAGACCTGGGTCTTCACATGTCAGGGAGAGCTCCTGTCCTTAGCCCAGCTCTGCGACACATCCATTGGACTATTTCAGTGGCGTGGAGAGGGGGCATTTGCTGCTTGGATAACAGCCTGTCCTCCATATTAATCTACCCAGGCCTTTGTGCTTCACATACAGTGTCAAGCACAATACCATAGTCTTTCAAGACAGATGGATGCCAAGTTTTTTAAGGGCGCATTCTTAACCAAATTTCCAGCACTGGAATAGCTGTGCCAGTGGGGTATGTGCTGAATCCCGTCGTTGGGAGACAATTATAGAGGCTTCCTCAAGGTAAGGTGAAAACTCCTCAAGGTTTGTTGCACTGCCCTTACCCTGGTACTGAAGCTGGTTAGGATTGCACCCTAAAATAAATAAATGTCTTGGGGTGTAATCCTGACTTAGACCAGAGAGAATGGCCTAGCTAAGCTAGCCTAAGGTTAACCATATTCTGAGCTGAAAGGCCAAATCCACATGGCTAGGAGGCTTCTAGGCTGGCCTAACTGCTGCTGAAGAGGCAGCAGCACAAGGGCTGCATGCTCACTGGGCTGCTGTAGTTATCCTGAGGTTGGGATATCCTGGGCTGTATCCTGAGGTTGGGAAGCAAATGTGGTGCTTAGGCCAGGCCTAAGTTTCAGAACTTTTAATTTTGCTTCCATTTTTTCTCTGGCTTATTATGGACCCCTATGGGTCTATTCAGATTTATTCCTGCTCCTGAGGTATAACTTTGAGGAGCTGGTAGAGGGCATTTTTGCCCTGGAAACAGGCTCTGGATGCAGCCTAACTGCACTGTTCTAGGCAATGTTGAATATGCCCTCAACTTGCCTCTCCTGAACTGCCTAGGCTGGCGCAGATACACTGGCCTATCTTCATCTGTCTTGGGCCAGCCTAAGTGGACTTACATCAGCTCAAGCTTTCTCTGGTGCAACTAATGTATCTTGCATTAGGCTGGCCCAAGTGCCAGATAGACTAGCTTAAGTGCACTTCAGAATTGCAGCCTTGGTTAATTGCTATTACTAGACACCCTGAATATGGCTGCAATCCTGAACACACTTTCCTGAGAGTAGATCCCAAAGAACACAATTGAATTTACTTCTGAGTAGAAATGCAAATGATAGTGCCCTATGGCTAATTTCCTCCTAAAGCCACTTAACAGTGCATTCCTAAGAGCTTCTTGAGCTGGTGCAGCCATCTCTGCATTTTTTCAGTGTTGCAAATGTGCCAGAAGGCACAGAGACATGAAGAGGGTGATGGGAGATTGTGCTGGAGGTGGGGGGGGGAAGAGCATTTTGAGGTGGGGGAGAGCATAATGCAGGGACCCAAGAATGGAGGACAGCACATGTGATATCCTAAACCCCTCTTAACCCACCCAGCATTGCACTGGGCTCCTCAGATTTGCATAAACTATATAGCTGGGGCTACGATCACAGAAGATCCCAGATCTGAAAATCCCCATACTGGAAACCTGGGCAACTCAGAATAAGAAATACCTTACTCAATATCTTACTCAAAGAGACCGCCAAACTGCCCCATAGTTACACTGGATGCAACAGAGGCCTATGGTCCAGCTGTGTCAGCACAGCTCCTGATGTTATTTTTATTATAAGTACTGTATTTTTTATTGTAGTTACTTGATAAAAAACACAGCTTGAATTGCATTCAGGGGGCACAGGGCTGACCCTGGAAGGTGTACCCTGGTGCAGCACAACTTCCAGCTGTATCACAGAGTTAAAGCAGAGAGTGGGAAGATAAATCAAGAAACTACTGTAGACAACTGTATCCCACTTGTTGTGTTTGGCTGGGAACAGAGTTTTCTGGATGGATGCTGAGAGTAGAATAATTCACAAACTCATAAGAGCCCCTTTCCAATATGCAAGGTGTCTGTGCTCTTGAAATTCCTGGCTTAGTTTGGCCCTCTTTCCTCTACGTAAGTGACTGTGCTGTAGTTAGTCATGATAAATAAGACTGCATCCTATACACATTGACCTAGGAATAAATGCAATTGAACACCACCATGGGACTTAACAGTGGAACTGGCTGTATGGCAATTAATACTTCTATAGCAATTAATAGTTCACGCTGAAGCGTGAAAAGCAAAAGCAATTTGAAACAGAACATGAACCCAACCATAGCAATTCAAAGAGCACTGTTTTTGATCAGAAATTCTTGTTATCTTGATTTAGATGTCTTTCTTGGGGCCTTTTGGATTAATGAAGTTGTTCTCTGACTGACAGTTACCTCTGAGTGAAAAAAACAGTAGGAACAGAATAAAAAGATTAAAGCAGTATCATTTTGGTTGTCCCTGATATTACATTGGTGAGATCAGCAAGGATGATTTGATTACATCTACCATAATTTTACTCAACATTATTAAAGAAAACAATTTTGAAGCTATTATTTAAGCTTGTGTTATGAGCTTTATTTTGGTGCATTATTATATTCTAGTACCCGGCAGGAAAGGAAGTACAGTTCTGCAAAAATGAAAACATAGCTTTTTATATCTCTTTCTACTATGATGAAAGTTATTTCTGGGCAAATTTTGTCAAAATACGTATGACAAGTATCATTCTTCTAAAAGACATGAGAAACTTTCAAGCATGATTAAATTTTGACTGAAGTGTGAGCTGTATTTATTTTTAAAAATATTTTTATCCCTCTGACCCCTTGTTTTGTAGGTCATTTAAGGTGACATGCAGCAATTAAATAAACAAAAAATTCAATAAAATTACAAGTATAATAACAACAGCAATTACAGCAAAACTACAGTACTAAAATAAAAAAACCAGCAAGAGAGGCGGGAAAATAAACAAAGTACTAAAATGAAAAGGAAGGGCAAATTTTAATTCCTGCTGGAACGCTAACAGAGATGGTACTGTTCTTAATTCGAGTAAGAGGTACATCCAAAACTTTGGCACTGGCTAGAGGTATGGCATACATAAGAGTCCTCTCCCACCATGAATTTAGAGGCTGGGCTATGCCATATAGAGGAGGCACAGCACAAAGCTAACCGCACAAGTACTGTACTAGCCTGGGAGGGTATCGTAAAAGTGTCCTCAGACATGGGAGGGGGGTCAGGCCAGTGCACAGATATGTGCCGGTCACCCACACCAGCATGGTCACGGGAAAATAGGTGAGTTATTCTGGTCAAAATTGGTTAGGATTGTACTCTCAATTGCTCTGGGTCCCAGGGTTAAAGGGCTTTAAAGGTAAATGCTAGCACCTTGAACTGCACCCCCCAAAAAAAAAAAAAAAAAAAAAAAAAAAAACAGCCTCCAGCACACTGACAGAAATAGCAGTCTGACAAAATCAAACTGGGGAGCTTCCATGGCATGGTTGCCATATGTCCTCTTTTCAGGTCATGTCATCTTTTAAAGCCTTGTGTCCTGGAAAAAATCTTCATTGTCTTCCTTTTCCTTGTGAGAAAAGTGTGAGTGTGTGTAATAAATTACATGTAATATTTTTAAATTTAATAATAGGTAATATAGTGTTGAAATTGAAATTACCCACATGAAAGCAATACACAAAAGTACTTTTTGTTTTTATTTTGTCATGTCCTACATTTTTCTTTAGTCTCCTACATTTTGGGTGAACAATGACATTTGGTCACTGTCTCATGACTACATGATTAATCATGTTCTGTACCAGTTGGAGTTTCTGGATAGTCTTGAAGAGCAACCTTATATAGAGCTCATAGCAGTAATTGAGTCTTGGTGTCACCAAAGCATAGACTACAGGGGTCAGATCTGACTGATCAACGTCAGGTGAAAATTGGCGCACCAACTTAAGCCACGTTGCCCTGAAGTGCTCAGAAGTAAAAGAGGGCAAAATCAAGAGGAGTTACCACTTGGGAGGAATAGAAACCACAATAAAAAATAAACACTTATGCCATGTTTTTGTGATTTGTGTCTAAGGGGTGCAAATGATTTGAAAAATCCTCTGGCGCCAGTGCACTACAGTGGAGGGAAATTCAGGATAGAAATAGACTGAATATACTGACTCAGGATGAGCAGCACATTTGGCTTTGTTTGGTTGGTTGCTCTCCCCACCCCCAACGCACTGCTGTGGATGCATGTTCAAGAGTACATTGACAAGAAATCACGGTACTGAGACTCCACGGTACATAAATTCATAGCAAGAAACAGGCTCAGACAGAGCATGCAGGGAACAATGAAGGTGTTTCTAGTTCTATATTAGAAAACTGTCATTTTTAAATCATAGCACAATACAGTATAAGGAAATGAAATTTTTGATCAATGCTGTGTGTTTAGTTCTTAGATGAGACTTTGAAAGATACCATGACTTTTGTTACCCGAAAGCACATGAATTAATAAGAGTAGCTAATTTTAGGTTATTTTAAAGCTCATTAACTTTCTACTTCTATCAAATTAATTGCTTAATTAACTGGTTAAAAGTTAATTGAAGTTACAGTAGCTTAGGAAAAAATGATTTGGGGACTATTTAAGTCTGGTTGTTTGCTAGCAATTGGAGATGTTAAACTCTAAAGAGATATCGTCTAAAAGTACATGAAATATTTTAGTGCATGTATATGTCTGAGAGAGAGCCTCCATAGATACACACTGTGTGTATGTATACAATTTTGCGTTTTTTCACGTAAAAGGAAGATAAAAAAGGAAGATGACCAGATGGGAAAAAGAAGTGGCACAGATAAAATCCAGAATGAAGTGACAATACATACTTATTTTTCCTCTTGCCTCAAGGAATGCCACAGCCTGCCTGCATCTGCTAAATAACAAGTACAACTCTGAACAGCCCTGTGATCAGTGATAGGTATCAGAAGAGGGTTAGGAACAGAGCACAGACCTGTTCTTATCCTGCAGCTTCTGGATCTGATCCAACCCCATTTTGCCCTGCCCTGCTGCATCTTTTCCCCACCTCTGATCTTCTATTCCCCCTACTCTACACAAGGCAAAAACCCTTCTGCTCCATTAAGTGAAAATCTTGGATGCAATTTTGTTGGGGTGACACTAGCCCTCCTCCAGTTCTGCCTACTCTCTGTGTGCTTTACAGCATGTTGTGACACCTTCCATTTGCACTGGGAGGATCTGATTTTCTGGTGTGAATTGCACTAGCTTTGTGTCCTTAAAATAAGACCTCTTCCAGACATTGCTTTTCCATGCTTTTAAATGCATGGCCTTAACAGTGTCATTTATTTTTTTGAATTAACCATGTCTACTCAATCTCAATCTCAGGAAGGGGCTCATTTGTTCTTTGCTGCTTCTGAAAGCAGAACTAGAACCAATGGGTACAAACTGCAAGAAAGGAGAATCCAGTTGGGTATCCGGAAAAAATTCCTGACGGTGAGGGCGGTTCAGTAGTGGAAGAGATTGCCAAGGGAGGTGGTGGACTCTCCCTCACTGGGGATCTTCAAGCAGAGGCTTGATGAGCACCTGTCGGGGATGCTCTAGGGGGAATTTCCTGCTGCAGGCAGGGGGCTGGACTAGATGACCTACTGGGTCCCTTCCAACTCTGATTCTATGATTCTTCTGTTCTCTTCTTTCTCCCTTTGTGCTTGTGCTGAATAACTTTTTCTGCAATGGAGTCATTCTGCCTGTTGGCCTTTCTACAGGGTGATCATATGACCAGATTTTTTCAAATTTGTCCTTTTTTTAGCAGTCTGTCCAGGTGTCCTCCAAAAGGGCCTCATTGTCCTCCATTTTGGCTTCATTCTGGAACTTTACAATGGTGTGCAGTACTTCATCATGTCACGTGTCTTAGGAGTCATATTGAAGAGCAGAATCATATGCAAATATTGGTTTCGAAATATCTCCTTCTTATCAAACGTTGCGGCCAAAAACCTAACAGCAAAAATATGCACTGAGTGCTATGGGAAAGTGAAAGTGCCCAATATCACGGGTTTACTGATGAGTAGGCAAACGTGCCATTGCCAGGATGAGAGGAATCTAAGACCTTGTCCTCCTTTTGAGGTTTAGGCATCTGGTCACGCTGCCTTTCTATTAGGCCAATCCTATCCTTGTCTACTCAAAAGTAAGTCCCATTGTGTTCAATGGATCTTACTCCCAGAAAACTGTCTTTAGGATTGCAGCCTAACTCTCTTGCTTGATCCCATCATTTGAACTGGTTGCAACAGCAATCAAATAAAATTAGAACAGCTATATTAATCAAAGGCCCACATTTTAGTAGCAAAGATAAGAAAAAAGATAAGGAACACTGTGTAGTAGTATCTCCATCTGGTGGTATCCACAACTGTGGTTTGGGGCACAATCCTAACCATGTCTACTCAAAAGTAAGTTTCATTGTGTTCAATGGATCTTACTTAGTGGCTCCAGCAGGTTTGCACCTACCCTGTAGAACTGGTTGTTAACGAGAGATAGGACATATATAGTTTTAAAATAGCCATTTAAAAGTGGCTGCCAGATGGGCAGAGAACCGGTTGTTAATTTCATTGAATCCCATCACTGGTCTTACTCCCAGGAAAGTGTCTTTAGGATTGCAGCAGTAATCTACCAAATGATTGCTGTTCTTTCTCCTAACTTCTAGAAATATTAAAACACCAAACGCAGTCTCATTGTATCTCATTCATTTTTGCTCACTACAGTTACATTAGATCAGTTGAAGAGCGAAAGACTTCTGTGTCTTTTCTTAATATGCAATTATTTAAAACACTAGTAGAACAGAGCATGAAAAGTTGAACAGATGCAAAACTGGTGTTTTTAAATTCATTCCTCATGTTGCAATTAATTATTTTCAAAGTATGCAATTGCATTTGAATATCAAACAGAAGCTGAGTGTTTTCTTTCTTGAATATTATGCCTCAATTAATTCATTATATCAATAAATAATGTTTAATTACTTTTACAGTTACGAGAACTTAGGTAGTTATTTCAGCTGTAACCAGCTAAACTTGCAGTTTGCTGCAATTTCTAATTCAAATGGAAATTGCTGTAAATTAGTCCAAGCTGAATTGAATAATGGTTTGATTTATTAACAACACCATTTCATTTAATGCTGATTTTCTAAGTGCAGTATCAATTTCAACTGATTGGCATGCAGGAAGTGTTTGCTTGTACATGTATCATCTTAATTGACTGACGAGCATTAAGAAGTCTCCAATAGTTCTGTTATTTTGGGTGTTCATCTTTCAGCTTTAATAAAATCTCAAAGATCATTGAAGATCATTTCAAAACAGGTTTCACAATATTTTTTATATTTTATGTAAAAAAATACTGACTTACCCTGCAATCCATAGTAACTATGGGAGCATGTAAGAGACATTACGTGCACCCGCAGTTACTGCACCACCTAGTGAAAACCTATGGGAAATTCATATTGCAATCCAGAGTAAATTGTTCTTACACTGGAGCAAGGACTACCCGTAGTTACTCTGGACTGCACCCTAAAGTGCAAAACTTGAGCAGGGTGGAACACTACTGAATTGCTGGTTCAGGAAGGCTTTATGCTGACAAGATGGCACAAATTGGGGCAGGGCAAGCATTGTCTGCTTGGCAACAGTTGATGGCTCTGATATCCCTTCATATCTGATGACCTAAGACTAACTATCTGAGCCTCCTCCTGAACTCTCTGTTCTTGTGTCAATACCAATGCACCCATTGTAGGTTGGAGGGGGAGCTATGAACAACTCAGCGCAAGTCTTTGCTCTGGCAGATCCAGCAAGGTGGCATTAGCACTGAGCTGAGGTGTTAGAGTACACATAAACATTGTAGGGGAAACTATGAGGCTTCCTTAGTTTGTACAAGTTACTGGTGTGAGCATGAAAATCTGGAATCATGGATCTGTGCTCCTAGCACAAGGCAAGTGCCCTTCAGTTGTGGTGTCAGCCAGACAACTGCCTAGATCAGGGGTAGGCAAGGCCGTGCTCAGCACTCGGAATAGTGCTTGGCAGCATACCAAAGCACCCTAGCACACATGGCTAGGAGGTGTTGTCACTGCTGATATACCAATTGCCTGCAGGAAGTTTCCCATCACCATCGCTGGTGCCTGTAATGGCACTGTCTCTCTCCACCCTCACCCCACCCTAACACTATCAGAATGGAAGGGGTGGAGAAGACAGTTCCATCCTCAATCCTGCACTTTTCTACTCAGAAGGACACCCTTTTGCAGTCAATGGAGCCTACTCTCAAGAAGGGATGAAGCCAAGGGCATTCATAGAGCCCAATCCTGAGCATCTTTGCTCAGAAGCCTCTTTGCAAGAGGCATGGTAAGGATAGAATCAAGCCCCTTGGGGGTGGGGTGCAGAGGGAGCCACGTGCTGGCTGGAGGTAGGAAAAGTCCCAGATGATGATCTCTGCATATACATGCCATATATGGATATAAATTATATACATATAATTAATAAAAATGTATATTATTTATTATAATTTATAAATTTGTATACGGATTTATATCAGTGGTGGGATTCAAATAAAATAACAACAGGTTCTATGTCCTAATAACCTAAATTAACAACAGGTTCTATGTCCCATTAGTAACCAGGTCTCAGAACCAGGCACACATTAGCAAAGGGTTCTATAGAACATGTGAGAACCACTTGAAGCCCACCACTGGTTTATATATATTGAATTTATAATCAAGTTGGCATGTGGAATAACAATTTTATAATCATGTTGGCACATGGGATAACATTGTAGCATAAGTTCAGCACTGAACTGCTGAAAGGTTGCTGACCCTTGGTCTAGATCAGTGGTTCTCAACCTTCCTAATGCTGTGACCCTTTAATACAGTTCTTAATGTTGTGGGGACCCCCAGCCATAAAATTATTTTTGTTACTACTTCATAACTGTAATTTTGCTACTGTTATGAATTGTAATGTAAATATCTGATATGCAGGATGCATTTTCATTGTTACAAACTGAATATAATTAAAGCATAGTGATTAATCACATAATAATAATAAATTATATATTGTGAAATATTTATTTCTAATTACAAATAAAAAAAGATGCAAAATACCTTGCAAGGTCCCCTACACCAGGGGTCTTTAGGTGACCTCCATGAAAGGGTCAGGCGACCCCCAAAGGGGTCCCGACCCATAGTTTGAGAAACACTGGTCTAGATGATTTGCATGAAGTTAAAATGATCCTGCAGTAATGATAGTTACTAGCATAGATAGGTACTACCGGATCAGCCGTTCTGATATCATGTATCCTATATGCAAACTGGTTACAGTAGTCCTGACTGAATTTTTGCAGGATCCTCTGGCAATGATATATAAATACGTTAACACAATATACAATTAAATCATCTTAGCATTGGTAGGAATAAATCCCACTGAAATCAATGGAATAAACTCCTGATCTTTATAAATATTCATTGCATGCCAAGTAATGAACATAACCAGTGCTGTTACAAAAATAATTTTTTCTTAGTCTTCACCAAAGCTAAATTTATGGAAAGAAAAACACCTCCATAAGATCTGAGGTGTATCCAAGTGTATGTAATCAATATTCTGCCAGGGAAAAACAGTGAAATAAAGGGAAGGCCCCCAAAAGAATAGAGAGTACCTAGTTCAAAATATTGGCTAAAGAACAGAGAAATAAAATAGCGAACTGAGAGAAAAGAATCTGCTATTTGGAGAAAATGTGGCCCATTGCTAATATTTATGGATAACTGAAACTATAGCTACAATCCTAACTCCCAGTTAGGCTGAAGGACACCCAGACAGGAGGCTAAAAATCTGGACAAATCCGGGAATTTCTGGTCATATGGTCACCCTGCACCCAGGCAAAACGGCAGCACCTGGAAGAGCTGAGAAAAATGCCCTTTGGGGGCATTCTTGGGCATCCCTTTGACTTTGCTACAGTGCTTTGGGGTGCTGCAGCACACAGTTTGGAAACTAATGTACTAATCTAATCAAGTTGGCATGGAGGATGCAGAAGCATGAATGACAGAGGGCAGATCTATTCTTGATGAGCTGCTGGAGCAAGCAATCGCAGATACCAAAGCTGAAAATAGTACAGGTGAACCATAACCCAGCATACGGCTGTAGATGAAGTACTTTTAAAAACGTGTCAAAGCCATTTTTAACTTAAAAAGCTGAATTTCATCCTTCATCTATAATTTTATGCAACACTTGCTGCCTAAGGACATGACCACCTTTCATGCAGGTAAACATGAAGCTAGATACATACCAGTGTCATACTAGTTTCCTACATAAAATATAATTTCATATTCTTTTTCTTATTCCTGAGTATATAGGGACATGTAACACGTACACTAGGAAACCCATGTGGCCAGGGTACCTGGCTATGTGTGCATGGGGAAGGTGCATATTCAAAGGAGCATAACTTTCACATGCCTGTTTCGCATGACTGTTTCAAGTGTGCTGTTAGAGGCACCAGCAGAGCACCTGCAGATATGCAGCAATCCTGTTCGCCACATACAATGCAGTGTTGAATTTTCACAGTCCAAACTTGACACAGATATGGGATGAGCTTGTCACCTTTATGAACTTTTTGTTGAAATACTGTTGATTGATTCCTCTGTGTGTGTGGGGGGGGGGGAGGAGAGTCTCCTCTAATAAGAATGCTGATACCCACTTGTGGAAGAGATGAGGGCAGTAGAAATGAAGTATTAGAGCCCAAGCCTTACATTAAAAAGATCCCTAGTTCTGTCTCCAAGTAGGGCTGTTAATGACCCCTGACTAAGGGCAAATTCCAAAGTAACTACGGGGAGTCCTTGCTCCGGTGTAAGAACAACTTACTCTGGATTCCAATATGAATTTCCCATAGATTTTCACTAGGTGGTGCAGTAACTACAGGTGCACGTAAAGTCTCTTACGTGCGCCCGTAGTTGCTTTGGATTTGGGGTAAATCTATGAAGAGATAGTGATAAGGAGAGTAGGTAGTTCTGAGCTGGCAGTTCTGACTTGGCAGAAGACAGTTCCTTGAGATTGCATGGCTATTCATAATAATTGGAAGATACAATTATTTCTCACGCTGCTCTCTCCAGCTTAGGTCTGGAGGCTAAATTCTTAATCTGTACCTTTAAGGAAGGATTGCCATATGACCCAAAAACGGACAATCCTAATTTTGGGGGATTGTGTTTACATACTGGCAAATGGGACAGCGAGTCCTATCCCGATTTTCTGGAAGAGAATTATAGCAACCCTACCATTAGGGTGTAAGCTTAGAATCCTCAGAGCTATCAATTCATAGACCCAGTCCCACTTTCCAGATCAATACAATAACACTGAATTCTGCAGCTCTAAGGTGACATTAATAAGGGTTTTATATTCAGTTTTCATCAAAGTTTACCCCCTCATCAAGAGCATTACCGATAACAATTTTTCCTTGTAAAGCTGGTGTTGAAGTAGCATCTTTGTAGATGAGTTGTTTTCCATTCCAAATTTGATATAGGAAAGCCAGCTATCTGTATTAAAAGGCAACAACTTTGCAGCATGTTATAGCCTCTGAAAGGTTATTACAGGTAATAGCCATCTTGACTTCCCTTCAAATGAGGGCCTCAGCAGAGGAAAATTAAGGAACCTTCTGCCCACTGTGCTTTCTGAACATTAAATGCTCTGCAATGCATTCTGAAAAATCATGTTGTCATTTGTATAAAATTGCTTTCCTTCCCTCCTCCTTCTATTTTGTAGCTTTGCATTAGTGCCTTTAGTGCTTTTCAGGTACTTCCAGATTATGCTGCAATTCTAGAGCCTTTGACTAGAAGCCTAGTGAATGGTCAAAGAGTATCATAGGATGTAGAATTAAAGGAACTAAGCAGGTGTGAACTTGATCCACAACCTGGATGGAAGACCTCTAAGTAGTAGTCTTCATGGAAAACCAAGTTACATTAAATAAGTATTGGATGCAAAGATATATAATTCTGAGGCATTTGTACTGGCTTGATTCCCTTCACAACAGAAGTATTTTTAAAATAAAAATATCTATAGGGCTCAACATCTATATACTTAATCCCTACAATCCAGAGTAACTATGGGAGCACGTAAGAGACATTACGTGTACCCATAGTTCCTGCAACACCTAGTGAATACCTATGGGAAATTCATATTGTAATCCTGAGCAAATTGTTCTTACACTGGAGCAAGGACTCCCCGTAGTTACTCTGGATTGCACCCAATGCCTCCTTCCCATTTTATTGCAACCATTAAGGATAACTTTCAGCCCAGTCTTCACTAAACTCCCAAGCGACATGAAGCAGTGCCAGTGAAGGATATATTGGCTTCCATGAAGGCATTTCAGCTAGTAGAGATGGCCTTAAGGGAATTTGACTAGTAGCTGCAATGGATCAACCCAGACCTGTGCCAGTGATATCATTGGTACTGGTCTGAGTTTATCCAGGTTGCAGATTTTGGGTGTCCTTCCATATCGGAGTATGTTGGATGATTTTGGCAAACCAACAAATATGGGAATTCTGGTTTTATTAACATTCACATGGTTGGTGACACTGGAAATCCCACATTTCCAGGCTTGAATTAAAAAATTATACAATGAAGAATGGTAAATGTTTGTGCTAGTACATTGTGTTGTGCTGCCCCTGATCCTGAACTTGCTAAGATCCTGAACTTGCACAGAATGCAAGTTTTATATTTGTTTTTGATGAAGATTGCAATCCTATCCACATTTACCTGTGATAGGCTCAATCTACTATAAGGAGACTCCTGAGTAGGCATGTTTAGGATTGGATTCTGAATTACCGTTTTAAGATGTATTTATGGCAAAAATAAAAAATTACATAAATAGCATTATTCTGCTGCTAACTGAAAAGACTGAAAGTTTTTTAGCCTATGAAAAGTAGTTTAGCAAAATTGAATGAAGAGGTGTTGTCAATTAGGTGCTTCTGAAAAAGTAGTTTCTTCTACTATGATGTTAGAATTAATTGTAAGCCATCATAGTTATATTCTGTGTGCCCGTGTTTGTGTGTGTGGGTGCGTTTAAAGCAATAAAATGCCAACAAGCATCTCTGTTCTTGTCTGACTGCTATCTGTGGGAAAGGCATCTCTGCCACTTTTATTACTTATAGTTTAAAATACACAATGGCATTTCTGAAGCAGCCTCTGCTATTCTTGAAAGTTAATGTTGTTTTCTTACTTGAATCCCTAAGCCCTAATTAGGTGGAAATCACCAGAGGATACAGCTTAAGTGAACAAATGATTTATTTTATCTACAATGGATCAAATAATAATAAAGACAATGAAAAGGAAAATCAACCTTCAGGCAATTAGAAGCTGAACACTCTCCCGTGAAAGAGGCAACTGTATTATACCTTCTCACAATAATCAGTCATGGCTAAATCAAGTGATATTCCAGACAAACTGAAACAGCTTTCAGATATAAGAAAGTGAAGCCTAATTGCTGGAATTATAAGAATGTAAGATTTCAGCCGACAGCTCCCAGGAATTGCAAAGATTAGGTGCTTTGCAAATCAGAATAACCAAGGAGCCACAGTAACACACTGTGGCGACAATCCTATGTACACTTTCCTGGGAATAGGCCCCATTAACTTACAGTCAGACTTTTGAGAAAACCTGCATTGGAATGAATGGGCTGTAATTCTGCATGTTACCAGCAGTGCCAGCGTGTATTTTCTAAATAAATGCATGACATATATACAGATGAAGGAAGTAATCATGTTCATGATTAATAGTAAACATGAGTCATCAAGTAACGATACGTATAATCGTGAGTAATAATGTGTCAACCTATGTAATATGATGGTCAAAGAATAATTGAGAGAAAAGGTATACTTAAGGCTGACTGAAGATGATCAAAAAACGAACTTACCATGGTCATGTGTTCTTCTTGTATGATCTAAGAAGGGTGCTTGGGAATAACAGGAAAAAGTGGCAGCCATCGTCATTCCATAGTGACCCACTGAGTTTTTCCCCAGGACCCTCAGGCACCATGTAGACAGTTTCAGAACATGCACATGGTTTAGGAACCAGGCACTATGTGTGCAGATGTAAGAGCTATTTTTACATGTATCAACCAGAACACAGTCACTGATGGATATAGACCATTCTGTCCTTGAATGGCTGGGTGAACTGGATACTAACATCTGATTTACCATAAGTCCATGTTTGCTATATGCTAAATAAAAATAAACTGATGGAGAAATGTGGTACTCAGTTGTACAGTATGAATCGTAGTCATTTGGGTCAGGGTCGCTATGTGTCCCTAAAAACAGGGACAATCCTGATTTTGGGGACTTGTGTTCGCATACTACAAATGGGAGAGGGGGTCCTGTCCTTATTTTGTGGAAGAGAATTATGGCACCCTAGTCAGAGAACATGGCTATTTGAGTTTATTTATGAAAATACAATTACATTCTATAAATGTAATAGATTTTTAGAGATGAAAATTATGGTGCTGTTAATACACCATATCTTGTTAATACACAATATCTTGTCATTGATTTCATTATTACTGTAGTCTGAGTGCCTGCCAAAAGAAATGAGGATCCATTACCTTTTGACCTTTTGATTATTCCTCCTTCTCCCTTGTAGTTGAGCAAAAGAGCTTTTTGTACATGTGTTTTCTAGTCTAAGTAAGATAAAGTGGTAAGATGGCCATTAGTTTTGTGCTTTCTGGTGCCAGGAGACAGATTGTGCTTCCTTTTGTGTGACATACTGGGAAGATGATGCTTGTTCACTGTTGTATCCTTCAAATATGAATGGTGCTTTCAACCATCAGGAAATCTTAATCCAACCATGGAAATGTTAGGCTGAGTGGAATGATCAAGGCGTGGGGAATGTGAATAGTATAAAAGAAACACTCATGCTCTGAAATACGTATGACAAAAACAAGGAACTCAGTTTTCTTAGCAGTTGCACCCAGGTGGTGGAACGCATGGCGCAGAGAAATAAAAACCTTGCCTCTTTCCTTTTTGTTGGTTATTTTCCACTGTATGCATTTTTTTGCTTAAGCAAGCCTTTGGCCTCCACTGTAATTGGTTTTGTCGTGTGTGTTTTGCAGTTGGGTTTCTATCTATCTTTGTATATAGAAAGATCCCCATATCCATGGATCTGGAGCTGCTATTTAAATGCAGATGTGGGGGCCTTTGACCATCATTTGGGGGCTCTTCTGAGCCCTGCAGAGTTAGTATGCATCTGCCTGCAGTTTCTGTGGAGCTCAGTATAGCAGTCTAGGCAAAAAAAAAAAATCATTTTTGGGTTTTTGGCAAAACTAGAAGTGACATATTTATGCCTATAAACGGCCTTCTATGAGAGTGGGGGAAGCCTCCACAGGGCCCAGAGCAATTGAGCGGGCATCATGTGTGTTTGCAACTTCGCATATCCATGGGGACATAGTTCAGGAGCAGGACTCCCCCTGATATTGGGGTCTCCAGGACTTATGTAGTTAATTTTTTCCTGACTTGGGCTGCAATCCTACAGACACTTTCCTGGGAGTAAGACTCACTGAAAATAATGGGGCTTACTTTTGAGTAGACATGGTTAGGATTGTGCTCTTTGTATTCTTATATTTTCACTCAGCTACTTAAAAACAATTGTTGAATTATCTGGGTGTCATGATTCTGCAGGCATGAGAAAGAAATTCTTGGATGTTTTTAATCTGTCATTTTTATTTAGTTTTTAAACCACTGAGAGTGCAATCCTTGGAGTGCCCTAGGCCGGTGCAAGCTTCATAAAGCATGTTTACACCAGGGTAAGCCATGCTGGCACATGGAGTTACGCCACTATGCAGAGACTGAATGCTCTGTGGCAGCAGGGAAAGACATGGCCATGCTGGCCAAGCTTCGCAGGTATGGAGATGTCAGGTGTGTAGGAGCTGGGAAGGACACTTTCAAGGGCAGATGGAAGGTGGGAGATGGGCAGGACTGTGGGTGGGTGGGGATTGGGAGATAGGGCTCAGATCCAGTAGTTATGCTGGATCCAAGCCCCCTTCCCTGGGCAGCCAGGAGCAGCCTCTGGCAGCTGTCTTCTACTTGGTTCTGCACCACTTCCAGTGGTAGCTCAGATCTGAATAGACACATTGGGACTGCTGAGCCCTTGCTTGGAGTAAGGAGAAACTTCCCCTTGTCTTGTCATATCATGCAGCAGCCCCAATAGAGCACTGGATATAGAGCAGATATATCAGCTTGTCTGCTCCAGCGCAATTTAGGATTGTGCTGTGAGCCACTCTTAGAGCACAATCCTAACCATGTCTACTCAAAAATAAGCCCCAATGAGACTTACTCCCAGGAAAGTGTCTTTAGGATTGTAGCTTTAAGTGGAGACATGTAACATAAATCTATCACAATAAAATATCAATTTATCTGCCCATCTCTGATCTGCTTGCTCATTCTGGGTTTATGCAGTACATATCTTTCAGTATATGCAGTATGGCCAGTTGCTTATACTTTTATTCCCACACCAATACTTTATTACATTTTGCACTGCCAGTTAACACAGCTCCAAAGAATGTTCATAAGATACTAAGTAAGTAAGTAAGTAATGCTGCAATCCTAACAAATTTAGGCTGGCCTAATTCACGTCATATCTTTCTTTGATGGAGGTCGGTGTATGCCTAAGCGGTAGATTAACCCCATCTCCCACAACTGGGGCTTTATGGTACATTTGTGACACCCCCAGGACAGCACAGGTTGTGACACCCCCAGGTCAGTTTATGCCAGCCTAACCAGAGATTAGGATGGCAGTCTAAGAAAATCTTTAAGGATATACTTACTCTTGCGCAGTTAAGGTTGCACTCCTATATCTGTCTCCTCAGAAGTAAGTCATTCGATTTACTCACAGGAATGTGTGTTTAGGATTGCAGCCTATGCCAGGGTTGCCATATATCCTGAAAAACAGGGACAGTCCTGATTTTTTGGGACTGTGTTCACATACTGGCAGGAGAGTCCTGTTCCAATTTTGTGGATGAGAGTTATGGCAACCCGAAATTAAGTCCAGAACTTTTAAGATCCTGAAAATTATTCAACATGGACCTCAATGCTAACACCATGTGATCATCTAAATTTCACATTAATGTCATTAAAATTGTTGTGCTGCAAACTTTTTCTCCATCAAAATATATTTTGATTCCTTTTTTCAAATGGGATGATTTTTTAATCTAAACAGTAGCATAAGAGCTAAGACTCTAAGGCAGAGGCTTTCAACCTTTTCCATTTCATGGCACGTAGGCAAGGTGCAAAAATTGTAAGGCACACTGTCAGCCTTTTGACAATTTACAAGGCACACTGTGCTGTTGGTGGGGGTTCACATCTCTCATTGACCGTATTAATAAATGCTTTTTACTTAATAACATCTCCAAAATCCTAAGGCACACCTCTGCACCACTCATGGCACACCAGTGTGCTGTGGCACAGTGGTTGAAAAACACTTCTCTAACTCAAGTTGTGTCTAGAGTCACCACCCCCTTTGTGACTTGACTTGAAAACAAGTCATAAGTGGGGGACAGTTTTAGAGAACTTGAGTCACTCCTTCACAACTCTAATGTACTCACTGAGTTGCTTTGCCCTTAAAACATCTGCTGTGGAATAAACTGGAGCTATGTGTGAATAAATCAGGCTATGTGTGAATCATCTTACACCTAGCCAGTCTTTTTTTTTTCTCAGGGCTCAAGCTCTTCAATGGAAGTACCCATTCAGGACCATTAGGGAGCTAAGAACTATTAACTAGACTCTTGCACTACAATACAGAGTAACTACAGGAGCACATAAGAGACATTACGGGCACCCGTAGTTACTGCACCACTTAGTGAAAACCTATGGGAAATTCATATTGTAATCCAGAGCAAATTGTACTTACACTGGAGCAAGGACTCCCCGTAGTTATTCTAGATTGCGCCCTTGGTTTATTATTTTAATGAAAGCACCAGATCAGCATTCTGGACTGCTAGATCATTTTGATAAGTAAAAACTGGCATGTGATGGATTGCCGCCAGAGAAGGAAGAGAATAAAAGAGGGTCAGGGAGAGAGTCTTCACTGAATAATGCTGCAATTCACTTTCATGAGAGAAAACCCCAGTGAGGACAGTGGGACTTATTTCTGAGTAGATAAGTAGAGTACTGTGCCCTGAGAACTGTGATGCTTCTTCTAAGTCAGTGGTTCTCAAACTTCCTAATGCTGTGACCCCTTAATACAGTTCCTCCTGTTGTGGGGACCCCCAACCATAAAACTATTTTAGTTGCTACTTCATAACTGTAATTTTGCTACTGTTATGAATAGTAATGCAAATATCTGATATGCAGGATGTATTTTCATTGTTACAAAGTGAACATAATTAAAGCATAGTGATTTGATTGATCAGGAGAAGAAAGGTTCACAAGCTCCCCTGAAGAAACCTTGGAAGGAACAAGAACTGCTACCGGAGCCACAGGACAAGTAGGTAGTTGAGGCTTGCACAGCCAAGATTTAAGTTGTGCTAAAGCATTTTCAAGGGTATCTGTAACTGCCTTTATTTTGCTGGGCGGCACTGAAGAACTGAGTTCAATTAAGTGATTTGCATCTTCTTGAGTTTGAATCACTGACCTCTGGATGGACACTAGACCTTCCTGAGATGACTTTGGTGCTGAAGAAGATGACTGCCATCATCTGGGGGTTGCATGTTTTGGCATGTTTTGTTTCAAAACAATTCAGGGCTTGTTCTCTGGACACTATAATCGGTTGCTGCATGTTACAGGCAGTGAGGGTATTATGGTGGTCATGGACTTAATATTTGTCAATATTTATATCCCTCCTATGTTAAATTGCTCACAAAGATTAAATATTTGGGCTGATTTATCGACCTGTATGACAGAGCTTACCCGATCTTATCCCCAGTCCTCGATTCTTTTGTCTGGCGATTTCAATGCTAGGGTGGGGAACTCAACTGGTATTTTTTCCAGGTACTGGGGGGACTCAGATGAGAATGACCTTCCTTCTTTCTGTGCACTAGAAAGACGCTCTAAGGACTCTTACCAAAATGCAAATGGTTTCAGTCTTGCTAAGTTTTCTATCAATGCCAATATGATCTGGCTCAATGGGTTAACAGAGTTTCCCTTGTCAGGAGAATTCACTTTTGTTTCATCTAGGGGTGCTAGTGTTGTAGATTATTTTTTGCTTCCTTTCTGTTTGAAACATTTAGTGGTCGAGTTTGCAGTTGGGGATGCAACCTTTAGTGATCATTTACCTTTAATTCTGGTCTTAGGTCTCCATCTTGGTTGTGTTCCCCGGGTTGATGTTGAACAGGACCCAACTTGTGGAGCAAAGATAATGGTCAATAATACCCTAGTTACTAAATTTAAGAGTTTAAAACTGGACATGATGAGTGGTAATTGTTTAAAGATCATTTTTCATGACCCCGACCCTTCATCTCAACTTAAAGCTCTGGATGATTTTTTGGGCCATATTTTCGATTCTCTGAGCTCACGGCCCTTGGCTAGATCTCGTCCAAGGCCTGTTTCGTGGATGCGGTTCAATTCTGAATGTAAGGTACTGAAAGCTTCTATTAGGACTGCTTTCTTGGCATTTAGGTTACACAATGACCCTGAGTGTTTAGCGTATTATTTTTCCCTTAAAAAGCGATTCAGAGACCTACTCATGGAGAAAAGGAAGAAGGCAGTTATGCTCCAATGGAATAATCTATTCCAGGCTATTCAGCAAAAAAACTCCAAAAAATTTTGGGCAGTGATTGCTGGTTCAAGCAGGACCGATCTTTACGACCCGGCTATAATTCCTATGCAATTATGGACTCAGCATTTTCATAACATTTTTTATGATGAGAGCAAATCCTTGACTACCTCTTCGGGGGTTTCAGTTGTAGATCTCCCAAGTTGGCCTACGGTTAGTTGTGATGAGGTTAAAGAGTTATTACACTCATTGAAGATGGGGAAGGCCGTAGGACCAGATGGGATCCCAGCCGAGCTGTTGACAGGTGATATGGAGTGGTGGGCTCAATTTTTGGCCCATATTTTTACTACAATTAACCACTCTGGTTTGATCCCCAGAGACTGGACTACATCTATTGTCGTCCCTATTTATAAGAGGGGCGATCCTTCTTCGCCTGGTAATTTTAGGCCGGTGAGCCTACTTTCTGTTTTGGGGAAATTGTATGCTAAATTCTTGGCTAAAAAGCTTAATAGCTGGGTCATACAACAGGACATCTTAGGCCCCGAGCAATCCGGTTTTCGCCGGGGCAAATTTACATTGTTTGATCTTGTCCCATCTGGCCTACAAACAGATTAGATTTTATAGGGCTCATCTTTACGTGGCCTTTTTAGACTTGAAAGGAGCTTTTGATTCAGTAGATAGAGAGCTCCTTTGGTCTAAGTTAGAAGGATTGGGTATCAACAGAAGACTCTTGTCTTTAATAGGGCCTTGCATGTGAATACCTCTTGCAGAATTAGGTCCTCTTGGGCCGGGAAATTGTCTAGCCCCATTCCTTCCAACAAGGGGGTAAAGCAAGGTTGCGTTTTAGCGCCCACTCTTTTTAATATATTTTTGAATGATCTTGCCCCTGCTTTGGAGGGTGTGCATGGTCACTGTCCAAAACTTGGCACCAAACAGGTTCCACTTCTCCTTTATGCGGATGACACAGTTTTGTTATCCCGCACAAGGATTGGTTTGAGGCGATTGTTAGCCCGTGCGGTTGGGTATTTTGCATCCAACAACTTACAAATTAATTAAGCCAAGTCTAAAATTATGGTTTTTGCCAATAATTGGAAGCCTTTAAAGTGGACATGTAACAGAAACTCTCTTGAACAGGTCAAACAATTTAAGTACCTAGGGGTTACTTTTTACTATAAAGGTTCTTGGACTTGTCATCATAAGGCAATCCTGGGCGCTTCCAAACTTTCTTCTGCAGCCATTTCTCGCTTCTTTTACACAGCGGGAAATGGTTTTGTACCAGCCGCCTTAGAAGCCTTTAAAGGGAAGGTTATTGCACAGGTTTTATATGGATCTCCTGTCTGGCAAAAGGACATCAACCAGACGATAGAAAGTATTCAATCTGCCTTCCTGAGAAGGGTTCTAGGCTTACCTAGATGTGTTCCCTACGCGGCCTTATGCTTGGAGTCTGGGTTATGCCGACTTAAAACCATTGCGTGGCTTCGTTCAATAAAGTACTGGTTTCGAATTTTATTTAACCCCTCAGGACTAATGTTACATTTGTGTTCGGACTCTGTTTTGCCCTTGGGGATTTCTGACCTTCTAGCCAAACTCAAACTCATAGGTCTGAATCCTTCGGAGTTAGGTATGATTAATTCCAATTCGGCCTATCGGCTGGTTAGAGATCGTCTCCTAGATATAGAATGACAAGAGCTTATTCGTGATGCTGGGTCCACCTGTTCCCCACTTCAATTTTTTATTCCTTCTAGCTTTGGAAAGCCGGCTTTTTATTTTTTCCAACTAATTTGTCCTCAAACTCGCAGGGCCTTCTCCCTTGCAAGGTTTAATGAGCTGCCTTCAGCTTTATTAACAGGGAGGTTTCATAACATTCCCGTTTCGGAGAGACTCTGTCGTTGCAATGGTTTTAGTATTGAGACTTTATCTCATACAGTTTTTTATTGCCATCATTATAATGACCTGAGGGCAAAATACTTGAGCTCCTTGTTAATGAAAATGCAGGGTCGGAATGATTCCGACAGGCTCTTGCAGCTTCTATCATCCCAAAATATTGAAACTTTAAATTTGGTCGCTTGTTTTTTTCCGGATGTGGTGGCTAGACACAGACAGACATTGTTGTTGTTATCTGGATTTTAGATACCCCAGGTGTTATAATTTGTTATTATGTCTTATTATTACATCTGTCTTGTTTATATGATGCCAATAAAGGTTACGCTTATGCTTTATGCATAGTGATTAATCATAAAATCACATAATGATAGATAGATAGACAAATAGACGGATAGACAGATAGATAGATGTGGCATAGCTAAGAGGGTGTGACTGGGAAGAAAGAAAGAAAGAAAGAAAGAAAGAAAGAAAGAAAGAAAGAAAGAAAGAAAGAAAGAAAGGGGGGAGGGAGGGAGGAATGGAAAGGCAAGTACCTGGGTGAGAGGAGGCCTCCATAGGATTGGGATCTCAGACAGCAGAGCCAGCCGCTGTTTCCTGGGAATAAGTCCTATTCACTATCATGGGACTGACTTCTGAGTAGACATGCATAGAACTGGGCTCTAAGGCTGCAATCCTCCCCGCCCCGAAGGCTCCACATTGTCTCACAGCTGCTCAGAGGCTCCTTCTGAGCTGCTTCTTCCAGCCGCAGCGGCTCCAGCATTTCTGCCAGGTCTTCCCTCCTGGCCCCCTGCACCAGGAGTCTTTAGGCGAACCCCAGGAAAGCTCCAGGTGACCCCCCAAAGGGGTCTTGACCCCCACTTTGAGAAACGATGTTCTAAGTACTACCTATATTTTTAAAAAGAACATAAGGACTTTTAAGTACCGCTAACTGAATATAAATCAGAACTAAAAAACCTTAATTGAAAAATTGGATTTCCAGCTATCTCTGTTACTTTATCATTCTGGCTCTTCAACTTTAGCAAAGCTCATTACCTCCTGGTGCAGTTTTATGAGACCTTAGATGAGGAATATTACATTATAATACTACCAAGGTAAATGCTCATTGGGGTAAAGGTGATTCATTTGGACAAAGAGCCCTGGATTGAGTATTGGCAAATGAAAGCAAATGTCCTCATAATTCAGCTCAGTGAATGGTTTATGACTAGTAATTTATATGCCTAGAGCACACTGTTCTGCTTTCCGTTCATGAAGTCTGTCAAACATGGATTGTCTCTGGAAATTATATTTCATTATCTGATATCTTAGTTGTCAGTTTTGATGGAGTCACATTTTAAACTCAATTTTTCCATAATAAGTAGATAATGCATATGATGCAAAATTAGGCTGTAGTTGCGCAATACTGAAAACTGTAGTTTAAGTATTGCAATTTTGCCACTTTGGGTAATATAAACCATATCAATCCAATATTAGCTCAAAGCCATAACGTTTCTCCGAACTCAGGAAATTGCGTACTAGTGGAATACTATGTTTTATGCTTTGTATTGTTTCTTAATATTAATTGTTAATTAATTTAATATAAGAATTATTGCCAACTTCTGTATTTTTCCAGACTTCAGTCTGAATTTGGAGCTTATTAGGCAAGCCCTACCCCCAGTTCATGCTGAAATGAACTCTAGATTATATGTGTATCTGTGGAAACACTTGAGTTACACAAGGCCCAATACTATTCAGGTTTCCAGCACTGGTGCCACCAAAATGCAATCCCAAGGTAAAGAAATGAACATTTCCTGACCTTGAAGAGGCCTTAGGGTGTAATCCTAACCAATTTTGGCCAGCCTAACTCACCTGGCATATCTTCCCTTGGTGGTGTAGGGTGGCTGGTATATGCCTATGCGTGAATCTAACCCCCCTAGGAGTAGGGCAAAAGTGTCTTGCAACACTTATAACACCCCCAGGTCATTACAGGACTTATGCTGGCCTAACTGGAGGTTAGGATTGCAGCTTTAGTGACTGACTGCTCTTCAGGATTCAGTGCATGCCACATTGGCACAGCTGCATCAACTTTAATGAACCTACAGTAAAATAGTGTGGGGGTTTTTTTGCAATCTAGATGAGATTGTCGAACCAACTGCATTTTTTTTTTGCAAGGCATCAGTGTTGAATTATGTAATAAAGGCAGAGAATGGCCAACCCATTCTTGAGGCCAACTGAAACAGGAGGACTGGAGGTACCTCCCATGTTTGATCTCCAGAAGAGGTGATAAGGCATCTGGCATCCAGGTGTCAAAACTTTTTAACACCCCCATGTCTCATATATTCATAACACCCTCCTAAAATTTTAATATTCCCATTCCTTCTAAGGCCTGGGTACCACACCTTAAGGGAATATCTTACTCTACATGTCAAATTTTAACAGCCAAGTTATTTCCTTTCCAGAAGGCAAGTGTATGATAGATACGGGGGTGGGGGGTTAGCAAAATGGTAGCAAAAGGAAAGAGTTAAAAGTATGTAAGCAGTCAGGCCTTTTGTTACCAATTACCTAAGATGCTGACTTCTTCAATTAGAGAAGAAGCATAACCAAGGATTTCCACACTTAGGGCATGCTGTGACATCTTGATACCATGTGGTGTCATTACGTTACTATGTATTGTGCTTACACATGTTCCCCAGAGAGTAGGCTGATGAAGTGCTCCATAACTGGCTGGACTGCTTGACCTGCTGCGGATGGAGAACACACACTCTGCAGTCAGCTGGGAAGGGCTGCCCACCCCACTGTCGAGAGAGCGTATGTTCATCCCACAGACTTTCTGCAGTTGGGAAGCTGCTGGGATGCATGTGCTCTCTGCAGTCTGCTAGGCAGGGTGTGGAGTTCCACAGACCTCCCTAGTGGGGATGTTATTGAGGAGGAAGGCCACATTTGCACCCATCCTCCTATTCACATCCATGGCATGAAGCACCTCATGCTATGTAGTTGCAATGCTTCTGATCCAGTGATAGGAGGCAGGCCAGTGATGGTGGCAAGGAGCAGAGCCAACTCCTTGGGCCTCAGAAATCGTCTTATAGGCATCTGATTTTGGTGAAAGCCTTCCCAGGAATGCCTGGTTTTGGCAGACCAGTCTCTGAAGGCCTCATAGCAGACTCCAAATGGCACTTCCACCGGCTATGCTGCCTCAGATATTTGGGCCAACCCTGGTTTCATTCTGGAACCCAGTATTGACATGTGCAGTTTCTGTCTTTCTATTGCAGACAAACATCCTATTGCACATCTATACCAAATCCTTATGATCCTTATCAATTGACATGATAAAAGTTGGCAATTTGATTGAGCCCCTGTCTGGCTTGTTGGTTGGTTGGTTGGTTGGTTGGTTGGTTGGTTGGTTGGTTCTTTCTTTCTTTCTTTCTTTCTTTCTTTCTTTCTTTCTTTCTTTCTTTCTTTCTTTCTTTCTGTTTCTTTCTTTCTTTCTTTCTTTCTTTCTTTCTTTCTTTCGGAATCAAGGAAACTAGAAGTTTCATTTGAGGCATTTTAAGGACATATTTAGAATGAACATAATAAATCCTGACAGAAGTTGAAGACAACAAACTGCATTTTGTAGATGGAATAGTCCAGGCATAAAAGGTAAAAGATCTCTATTTGCCCAGAGCAGTAAAATTTCACAGAACTCAGGGAATAGTGTAATAGCAGAAAAGTCAAAAGTGCTATATATGTCTCATCTTTAAGAAAATTCATATTTCTTTCATAAGTTCGAGATATTGTTCTTGGAACTATACTTTATACATACGGTCTTCAAGAGTAAAGGATACTATAAATCAGATACTTTTTTAAAAAGGAAACTTTCTTTGGGCGTACTAAATTTATTCTACCTCAGGACTGTTCTGAATTTAATGGACCATTCTTTGTGTTGGCAGACGATATTAGTATAGGAATGATAATGGGATCTTCCAATTCATAGTTGTGTTAGAGGAATTGAAAATGGTTTTTTTCCGGTTGAGATACACCTGAGCTGTATGAGAATCCAAACTTCTGAAAAGGTATTATTTTACCTGCTCTTCACTGTTTTGTAACTTAAATGCAAAAAGTCTGGTTTTCTTTAAAAGAATGCTTCTATTATTTCAATAGGTACAGATTGTCATATCTAAGAAATTCATTGCTACAACTCAAAAGTGTAGTTTTCAGGAAATACCTGCCATTCACTGAAAATTAGCCATTTTAGTTCTTTTCCATGTTGACAGTTTGACAGTCCTGTGATTATAGTAAAATTCCTTTCTTTTTTCATTGACGTCTCACTCCAAGGAAGTATATCTGCAGAAGTTTGTCAAGTATTATACAGGAAGAGTTGGATAAATTAACAAAGCAAGTTTTAGAGATTATCTGAACATAAAGTACATTGACTTTCATTTAGAGAAGTGTATGTAAATTATTTTCGGCTGTGAGAATCTGGTTCTTAGGATCTGAATCATGCAACGCCCGTGCATGCCTATTCAGAAGTACAGTGGTACCTTGGTTAATGAGCATAATTCAATTCAGAAGCATGCTTGTAATCCAAAATGCTTGTATATCAAAGTAATTTTTCCATGAGAAATAATGGAAACTCAACCAATTTGTTCCACAATCCAAAAATCAACATATATAAAACTGAGAATTCACAGACAGACAGACAGACAGACAGACAGACAGACTCACTCACTCACTCACTCACTCACTCACTCACTCACTCACTCACTCACTCAGCCAAAACTGCTGGACCTTGAAGTGTGAAATTTGGGGTGTTCCTTCGGTGATGGAGGCACCCACCAAGAACCAGTTTATGGAAATTCCAACCACACGGAGGTGAAAAGGAGCACAACCTAATTTCCTCCTTATATGAAGAATTGCTGACTGATCCACGCCCTGCTCCAATCCCCGGACCTAGAGGCATGAAATTTGAGGAGGATATTCCTTCC
Organism: Cryptoblepharus egeriae; assembly: GCA_030015325.1. NCBI lineage: Eukaryota > Metazoa > Chordata > Lepidosauria > Squamata > Scincidae > Cryptoblepharus > Cryptoblepharus egeriae. The sequence goes on from JAREYC010000001.1 coordinate 135,481,034, forward strand.
GTGACATGAGCACCCACTAAGAGCATGACATGAGCACCCACAATTTTTAGAAATTTAACCCTTAAGGGGCTGAAAAGGGGTGCAACATATTTTTATCCAATACTTAACATTGAAGACTGATAAAACTCAACCCCCAAACCCTGCACCTGCCCAGTAGGGGTGCCCACAGTTAAGGGGGGATGGTGCAAGATGGGAGAATGGTGCACTAGGGGGAATTGTGCACAAGGGGAATGTTGCTTGGGGAAATGTTGCACAGTAGGAGATGGTGCAAGAGGTGCACAGGGGGAAATCGTGGATGGGTGGATTTCCCCAGGGGTGGGGAAAGCAGCATAAAGAAGGAAAATGCCAAGGATGAGGAGACCAGAACAGGCTGAACTGGAGGGCTGTGATATCTGATGTCTGGGTCTCTGGTGAGAAGATAAGGGTGAGATAACCCCCTCTTTCCCTGTTTCATTGAGGTGTTAGTACTCAGGGAACCCCTCCTGGGTGGACAGAGGACTCTTGTGGGCTGGGTAGGCAATAGAGTGGGGCAATACCTCTAACTGCTGGCCCCACAAATTTATTAGAAATGTCTGCTTGTCTTGCAAGTTACTCTCTGTCGAAGGTTTTACTGTATTCTCCAGTAAGTTCAAAGGGTTGAACGGTTCTCAAAACTTTTAGCACCAGACCCACTTTTTAGAATGATAGTCTATAAGGATCCAGTGGAAGTGAAGTCATTAACCTGGAAGTGATATAATGGCTAGAAGTGACCTCTTCAATTTATGCTTCAAATCTGAGCCAAAGTATCCCAGGTTCATCTCCCAGTATCTAGTACTGAATACGAGTTTTGAAATAGGTGGAGAGGGGACCTGCCTGCAGTATTGAATTGTCTATTCTTCCTAATTTAAAATCATCTGATAAGATTTATTGAGAAAGGCATTTAAATTAACAAACATTAAATATTTATCCAACATATTGCCAAAATGGGAGTGCCCATATTATTAAAGTAAGGTGGATAAACTGCATTAAAACATTACAAATACAGAATATTTTGTTGGTGACAACCTGATCTGTCTCTCTTATCCTATGGAAAAGTGTCATGGAGTAACAAGGTCTTGTTTTCCATTATCTATTCAATTTTGGTATAAATCTGCTACAAATTGAGAGAGAGAGAGAGATAGCAAAATACTGACAAAGTACTTAATAGATTTTCAGCCATACTATACCCTTCAAAGTGCACTCGAATTTTTGAAAAGAAATCCAAGAGAGAAACATTATCCCAGATGAAAAAAGGCATTAATATTTTGTGGTCCTCAGTTCATTTACCTGAAATGCCACACAATATTTGGGACAAGGTTCACGAAGTTCCCTTTGGGTTTGTGTACATCTGTGAAGTAATTTTTGAGTAAATGATTCCTTGTTCTCAGTGTCTTGTCTTGTCAGCTGCAGAGTGTATGGAATGGAACCCATTACCAGTTGAGTTGAGTCAGATTAAAATTGCAATTAATTTTCTATGAATTCCCCTCTTCCACACAGTTGTAAAAAGCATGAGTGTCTCTCAGTTTAAAAAAAAACTGGCAATAGGTGTAGATGCTGAAAGTAGTGTAGTGATTATATATCTGAATACAGACACCACCACTACCATCCTCCAGCCTGCTCATTTGACAGGTTAGGGAGCACAGCAGTGCTGAAAAGTGGAAATGGTTGAAAAATGGAGCCCAGCCTTTCTCGCTTTACAAATGAAACTTCCAATGCTTTTTAGCTTGCAGACTTCAAATGCTCCTTTTATCTCACAAATTCCTGCTTTCGCATAAAGATTTCTGCAAATAGATTCTCATTAATGCCTTTGGGACTAGGAATAGACGTGGAGCTAAGTTGGCTCTCTCTCTCTCTCTCTCTCTCTCTCACACACACACACACACCCACCCTACAATCCAGAGTAACTACGGGAAAACATAAGAGGCATTTACTCTGGATTGCTCTATGCATTTCCCATAGGTTTCCCATAGGTGGCACTGTAACTACGTCAGTGTAAAAGGTCCCTTAGTTACTCTGGATTGTCGCCTCACTCACATATACACACCAAAACAATTTAAATCACCATCTGAAATGCAAATCTATTGGAAACTGAATTATTTCAGCAGAGTGATGACCACAGAGCATCCCTTTCTGTGGTTCAGAAGCCTTTCCCTCCACCCTGGGCTGTGGGTGGTGCAAGTGGCTAAGACACTGTGCCTGTTAACCAGTAGGCCAGGGTTCGAGATCTCGATTGGTCCCCACAGGACAGGGTGAGCTCCTGTCCTTAGCCCAGCTCTGCGATGCAGCTGGAACCAATCGTCTCGGGTCTGCCATTCCATTGGACTATTGCAGTGGCGTGGAGAGTGGGGATTTAGCCCTGCTAAAGGGCCCAGGCATGCTTGGGTAACAGCCTATCCTTCATATTAATCTACCCAGGCCTTCATGCTTCACATGCAATGTCAAGCATGATATCATAATCTTTCAAGACTGATGGATGCCAAGTTTTTTTATGCAAGTAATCATAATTTTTTAATGCAAAAATCAAGACTGAGATCAGAATCAAACTTTACAACAGGTTTACTTACAGATCATGGAGGCTCATATTTACAGCATCTGATTATCATCAGATTTCCTACGACTTAATTCGGACCAGAGGTTCTAATGCTGCCCCTGCTTGCATGAGGGTGTGGGGCATGGTGGACAGCCATGTGCTCACATCTGAGAGAGGAAGGGAAAGAGAGAGGAAGAGGAAAAAGGTCCAAGTCACACTTCCTTTAATGGTCACTGAGAGGGGACAGATAGAGAGGTCAATCAGGACAGGGGGTGGTTCACTGCCCCCTTCTGACACGTAAATGCTTGGTGTTGCCTTGTTTCCTAACAAAATCAACATGGGAGTGAGCAATTTTACTCTCAGAACAGCAAAGAGAGGTTGAAAGAGTTGAACATGTATTGAATGAATGAGTTCTTGGTAGAATTAAAATGTTTTGAAAGAGCAAATCACCCAAAAACAAACCATCAGAAAGCAGGGGAACACTTATATCCCTACCATTTTATTGATGGTAAGAGTTTATGGTAACATAACATCTTACTTGTATGTGGGAAAAAGACAAGAGGATTAGCATATCAGGAGAAACATGGCAATGTCTGGAAATTCTCTGCAGGTCTGCTGCACTTCCCAGTGTGGATCCTCAGATTTACCTACCCGGTAGACCTGGCATCCTGGTTTGCCCAGCCATGACATTTTTTGGATCTCCTTTTTCATGTCATCTTCATTGTGCCACTCAGTGCAGTCCTGCATTCCTACACACAACCCAAAGTTATTTCAATGAGAAGAACCACCTAGGGTTTCAGATTAACAAAGGAAAAGAAAGGTTAATATGAGCACACGGTTTGCTCAAATAGTATCAAACCATGGGTAGGTGTTATGTTTGAACAAGCTGTGTGAGTATGTTAGAAAGTTGAGAATAATGTCCTGCTGACACTTCGTATTTAAAGGAAATTAAAGTTCCTGGCAAAACTAGTAAAGTTAGACTGGATAGCCATAGTTGCCTGCAGAACTCACTGTTAAACAGACTGTCTCTGTCAATGATACTATACTAGTGACAATGTCATACTTTATGTAGGTTTTCCAGGCTGAAAAGACTTATCTCCACCAACAATATTTCTAAATTTAGAAGTGAAGGTAGTTGACATATTCTACCATCCAAAAGAAGTTCTTGTGAAATTTCAGGACTGACACGACAGAACATGATTTGAACTACACACTTTACAACAAGTATTCAAAGTAAAAGACAGCATTGGCACTGGTAGAGTTGTTTCATAGAAGTCATGAAAATCTTTGGTGCAAACCCTGTCATTTTTAGCATGTTCCTAGGGACATACTCTACAAGCTGGAAATGCTTCAGCTGAACTCTCTCTTTCTCCCTCTTTTTAAATAGACTCTCTTAAGAATTTCTTTCAATGGAGTGGAAATAGATTCCATCTGTGTTGCTTTTGTAGAATATAAACATTCTTCAAATTTTGTGGTTCAGACTCATGTTAATTTTCTGATGGATCTTTTTCACATTTGGGAAAATGTGAAATAGCGTTATTACATGACATGACGATGCCGAGTATCAAATTTGGATGTATTCCTGGGAACACAGTTTCATGAAAATGATCTTGGTCTAATTGCCCAGTTGTTGTTGTTTTTTTTCAAGACACTTGGCAGAGATGATAAACTCTCTGAAGATAATGATAGTATTTCTGAGACACTGATGCCTTTTGTGTGGGAAGAAGGCAATTTAGTTCATGGGATCTACAAAGGTTCAAAGATCTTCAACCTTTTTAGTGCCATGACTCAAATGAATGAATGAATGAATGCCCTCCCTGGACCTTATGTGTCCCACTTTTGTTCCTGTCACTGCCCACTCTGCCTATTAAATGCCCTCTCAGCACTGTCCACTGTAACCAAATATCCTTGTTATAGAGAACAGAAAGAAATACCATGAACCCTGGCATTAGTGAAAGCTATTTTAACACAATTGGTAAGAATCTGGAATGGTGGACAGTCCTGTGGTACCTGAATGGATACTCCAGATCCACCTTTATCTGCCAGATGCCTCCACCTTTACCTGATGTAGGTTTAGTCCACAAGAACTCAGATGTTATTTTCTTCCAGGACATGTCATCTTTTTTAGACTCATATCCTGGGAAAGAATTTCAAGGTCCACCTTTTCTCTGCGAGCAGGAAGATTTATTCGTGCAATCTGAATGAACACTTGAGACAAGTTTTGGGAGAATAGGCCTAAATGAAGTAAATGTACACATTGTACAGAGACCTGCAGCAACCGTGCAATACCCACTGGGTGGTATGACTGCTGAACCATCGGGTTATGTACTTAAGAGGTGTATCTGCCAAACCAGTCACAGGCATGCACCACATGCAAGACCTAGCCCTTTATGGGGCTGGCTTGTTAGGCAGCACTGCTAAAGGGCCCAGGCATGCTGGACTGGAGATACTACCTCAGAGCCTCTGAGCGCCTGAGACTGCACCTCACAGCCCTGGCCAGAGCTCCCCTGTCCCAGCCCTTGAGCCTCTGAGCACCTGAAAACCAGAACAGGGTTCTGCTCAGCCATGGTGGCCCTTGTGGTGCTCACTGAAAGATCCAAATTTAGTCTTCTGACCCACACACCTGCCAGTTAAAGTGACCAGATTTGCAACCTGATACGATATGAGCACCTCTTCATGTGGTCTGGGCCCTCCAATGACCAATGATAGTGAGCAACAAAAAATTTCTAATCACCCCCCCCCCCCCAATGGCAACTAGTAAGACTCAGTCTGCCTGTAGGGCAGCAGGGCAATAAAGCACCAACAAACAAATAGGGATGCTGGTGGGAATCAGCTGCTTAAATCCCCAAGTGTGTAAAATTTCACACCTTAACCAGGCGCACATTCAAATTGCCCTTCTAATGTGTCCATCACTGGACCATAGCAAATGTGATGAAAGCCTATCTGCTTTCACCAGAATTCTTGTAATTAATAAATTATATGTACTAGTTTAGAATGTAAAAGGTAATATACTGTTTAACCACATGAGATTAAGGCTGCAATCCTACCCACACTTTCCTGAGAGTAAGCTCCATTGAACAGAATAGGAATGACTTCTGAGTGACACGCATAGGATTATGCCCCAAAATACATAAGTGGTTTTTACCTTTTATTTTTTGTGTCCTGAATTTTTTGGATGTTCTACAATGTACTTGTCCTCTTTTTGGGGTTATGCTAGTTAGTCACCATGCCTTGCCACCACCCCATATCGGAGCCTTCACAACCCTATTGGGGAATTAGAAGACTTAGGGTGCAATCCAGAGTATCTACAGGGAGTTCTTGTTCCGGTGTAAGAACAATTTGCTCTGGATTGCAATATGAATTTCCCATAGGTTTTCACTAGGTGGTGCAGTAACTACGGGTGCACGTAATGTCTCTTACATGCTCCTGTAGTTACTCTGGATTGTAGGGTTATATAAGTTTTGAAAGCATTGTTCAAGATACTCTCAGCTCTTCTAGACATCCTGCCAGTTGTGCCATAGAAACCTATTATTGGTACCCATTAGTTCAGGAAGATGAAGGATAGTGAAAAATGGAACAGAATTGAAATTCCTGATGTCTCTAGCCTGGTATTACTGATATGTCTATTGAAGATGATGGATGGCATCTGCCTTCCCCACCTTTGCTATCTACAAGCTTGACAGTTATCCCAGAACAGCTTGTTAGTGTCCCATAATTTATACTGGCTTTTTGTTCAGATTGTCATCCACTGACAGGGAGCGCTGGATTGATGAAGTTGAACTTAAACTTCATGAATTTCTTGGTAGAAAAGGTCCTAGATTCCAGTTCAAATAGGGCCAGAGTGCAGTGAAGTTGAAAATGGATGCCTTCTGTGAGCAGAGAAGGGCAGTGGATGTGTGGGTTGCTTCTGACTGTGTTGTGAATTCTCAGATGGCATCATCTTTCCACTCAATTAATTATATTGAGGTTACTTCGTTAAACTGACAAATTGTGTATTTGTTGCAACAATATGGTCAGAAGAATTCTGGTGCCAGGATATCTGGGTTGTCAGAAAAAGAACAGCTGCAAAAATCAGGTTGACAACTGACGTATGCTTGTGTCAAAATTACAAGATGGAGCAACTCAAGACTACACTATGATAAAAAAAAGAGTGGCGGATGACCTGCTTACATGGAAAAAGAAATAATGAAAAGCTGAATAAGTAGGACAAGAGTTTACTTAGAGTTTACTTTACAAGAGTTTACAGTTGTATTCAACTTCCAGCACCTATGCAGCTGTGCCAACATGTTTCATTGTGTGATGGTGTTACAATCCTGGAGACCTTGTCAAGGTCAGGGAATGCTTTATCCCTTACCTCAGCAGGCTGCATTGGTGCAAGAAAACTGGATAGGCTTGGGCCCTAAATAAATTTTGTGACAAAGAAGGATTCTGGCAAACTGGCATTCTGTCAAAAATACCACATGAAATGAATGATCTCTGACTGAGCCCAGAGGTTAATGGGATGAACATTCATGAAAAGAACACTTCACTAAGAATGCAAGTTGTGAATGTCTCTCAAAACAATATAATTAATGTTTGTTCCTTCCTATACGTTAAATAAGAATTATATCTGTACCTCAGTTACGGCCAGGATGCAAATAACTTTACAGCTAGCCTTCAATGCTCAATGGGGTATGTTTGCTAAACATCTACACTGGACATGGCACTGAGACAGTAATAAGTGATGTTAGACATGAAATAGAATGAGTCACTTTGGATCCTATCAAATCCTTCTGAGAAGTCAGGATTTAAAATGCTTCAGGGGCAGAGGAGAGCTTTATCTTGCTAGTGTTTTCCTACCTTGAAATTGTTTTTCCTCACAGCAGGGATTCTCCTTGATTATGTAGCTCTAATAAGAAAAAAACCTGAACCAAATAAATAGTTGGTGGGTCTGAGTAACAACTCAGATTTCCCACCTATGCTATGCTTTAAATTTTCCCTCTGCACACACAACACAGATACACGGTTATTTTGTAGAGACGTGACTGTGTTATTGATCCTCATGCACAGGTCTACTTCCATGCTTGGTTTGGTCCCACAAATATACTAATCTTGAGGTAGGTGGCTTCATGCAGTTTCAACAAGACTATAACCAAGTAGAAACTTTTGTGTCCCTGCATTGCCTAGCAGGAACTTGCAACATTGGAGAATCCCTCTGCCAACCTGTGCCTGACAGCCCCTGGCATTCCTGCCAATGTGGCAAACTGCACTTTTGAAATTGGAAAAACTGTCACAGAGCATGCTCTGGCAGTGCAAATGTTCGTCAGGATTGTGTCCTCCTAGCTAGAGGTCCTTCAAGTGTAATTTTTTTGCAATCTATTCTATGATTTTCAAACTTTGCAATTAAATAAGTTCAGTGCGAATATCAACTGTTTCAAACACCTTTAAATATACCAATATCTTAAACAGATCAAATTCAGCGTTAGTTAAGAAAACAAACACAGTGGCACCTCACTTAACAAGGTTAATTCGTTCTTGAGGCATGCTTGTTACTTGAAACGCTCTCTACGTGAAGCGGATTTTCCCATAGGAAATAATGGAAACTCAGATGATTGGTTCCACAACCAAAAAAATATTCATATAAAAATATTAACTGTTTTTAAAAATGATTGCAAAGCACTGTAACATAACAGTACAAAACACTGTAATATACAGTAACACACAACACTGCAATAAAGAAAATACTGTACAATACTAACTGTACTGTACCTTTGAAAACTTTCATGGCTGTTGTGAGGGTTACAGACACTGCAGTCCTAAAGACACTTTCCTGGGAGTAAGACCCATTAGACACAATGGGGCTTACATCTGAGTAGACATGGTTTGGATTGTGCTCTTTCACAATCACTAATGGAGTCACTGCTATCCATGGGCTCAATGGAATCTTTGTCTTTATGCGCAACTAGCATTCTCAAGCTGCTGATGGGGAGCAGCACTAGAACATTGAAAAGGCACACCTTCCACACTGCCACACACAGATCCCACATACAAACCTGGCTCAGGCTGCTCCCCCCAGACCCCCGTGAGTTCCCTGGCCATGGAAGCCTATTCCTGACTTTGCCCAGGGCCCCACTGTAGCTCAAGCTAGTCCCCTCATCCCACCTGTGAGTTCCCTTGCCATGGAAGCCTGTTCCAAACTTCCTCAGAAGTGCTCTTTACCCAAGACAGTGCTCTTTACGCAAGTCAAAATTTCTGAGAAAATTTTGCTCTTTACCCAAAATGCTCTTTACTCAAGTTGCTCTTTATCCAAGGTACCACTGTTTACTCTTTGAAGAAATATTGAATAATCTGCAAGTTGCCCGGCTAGCCTTACTGACTGTAGGGTGCAGTGCTCATCTTGGATACTATTCTGAAGAGTCTTAGACAAAACTATCATTCCGTCTTCTGAGGAAAAATAGAGAGGGTGTAAATGTGACAGGCAGTTTAAACAGTTTTAATGTGACAGGCAGTTTAAACAGATAGATAAATTATAATCTATCTACAGTATTTATATACCGCTTTTCAACTGAAAAGTACACAAAGTGGTTTACAAAGAAAATTAAAAAATTAATAGCTACTTAATAGCTAATGGTCCCTGTCCCCAAAGGACTCACAATCTAAAATGCAAAAATTACACCAGCAGCAGCCACTTGAACAGACATTGCTGGGATGAGGAGGGCCAGTTACTCTACCCCTGCTAAATAAAGGAGCAACACCCACTAGAAAGAGTGCCTCTTGCCCAGTTAGCAGAGGTAATTGAGAGTCTACCAATGCTAATCAACCTACTAATGGTAAGCAGATTTTTTTAAAATCAAAGATATAATTGTATGCTAGAATTATACATTTATACCCAGAAAGAAATGTACTCTTCAAAAGTTGATGGATCTAATTCAGTGGTTCCCAAATGTATTAGCACTGGGATCCAAATAGTTTTATGAGCCTTTAAAAATGTTTTATCAGCAGCTCAAGTCTCTGTTTTCATCCTTCTTACTATTGGGAGGGAGGCACTGCCTTCTTGACTGCCTACTGCAGCCCTAAAGGCTGCCTGGTTTATAAATGTCAAGAGGTGGCTAAATGTGGTGATTGGGCAACAGTGGTTCCCTCGCCAAGTAACAGCTTGTTTATCCCTTGATTCACACAGCCTAATCTGCCCGATAAGCTCTGCAACCCTTCAATACGATCCACCAGTGGGTCCTGACCCACAGTTTGGGAACCATTGATCTAAGTTGTTGACAAGTAGCATTTTCACCTTTCTTGATGAAATTGTTGTTGCTTTAAAAGTTGTGAGCCAGATCTCGCAGTTCCTACCTCTGTACCTCTAGCTAATGTCTTCTGCATGTCATCTTCTTGCTGCCCTCCCTGCCAATGAACAAAGTGCTCAAGGTGCACACACTGACAGCCAGACAGCTCCTACCTGAAAAACCTGCCGCAATATTTACTAGCTGGAGTATGGATTTTGACTCCAGCTACCATGACAACAGAAAGCATCTGGGGAGGCTTGGAAAACCTGGGATGCCTTTTGAATGTCAGCAAAGCCTGGACTCATTCGGACAAGACTGTCAAGAATGATAGCCCTATGTTCAAGAGGAAGCCCAGCTTTAAGGGGGATGGAAGGATCATTTGGAAAATACAAGATCCCTTTACCCTGTACAAGCCCCAGGTCAATGTTTCTGGACATTTGGAGAATCATGCTAGATCACATATAATGTGCAAAATGTAGTCATCCAGTAAAAACAAAACTAAGTGTGGAAAGTGGGAAAACTGGAAGGAAGGGAGGTTGTGGTATGAGGTGGATTCAGCAATGATGGTGTGTACCAAATCCCCTCTTTTTCTCCATCCCATTCTTCTCCTTGGACTTGCACCATCCTGGCTCTCAGATGCCCACCCCCCCTAAAATGCCTTCTTTCTAGAGACCAAAGAGAAATCCATTAAAACTGAGTAGTTGGAGAGTCATACAGTCAACAGGGAATATTTATTCAGCAAATAATATGTGGAATTCACTGGATGAGAAACACTATTCTAAGCCATTCCAATGTGTTCAGGCCTCTGTCAGTCTTGAAAGACAATGGTATTGTGCTGTGCGCTGCATACGCTGCATGCGAAGCACGAAAGCCTGGGTTGGATTGTTATGGAGGATAGGCTGTTACCTAAGCAGCAAATCCCCCCTCTCCACACCACTGAATTAGTCCAATGGAAAGGCAGAGCCGATACAATTGGATCCAGCTGGCGTCGCAGAGCTGGGCTAAGGACAGGACCCTGTCTTGTGGGGCCGACCCAGGTATCGAACCCTGGCCTGCTAGTTAACAGGCACAGCGTCTTAACCGCTTGCACCTCCCACAGCCCCTTTCCACTAGGGGAATGAGTATATGGATATCCTGGCATTTATAACTATATGTTTAGTTTAATGCTGTTTTTTGTGTTGTTTAATGGTCAGTGGTGGGCTTCAGGGGGTTCTCACAGCTTCTATAGAACCCTTTGCTAATGAGCACCTGGTTCTGAGAACCAGTTATTAATGGGACATAGAACCTCTTGTTAATTTAGGTTATTAGGACATATAACCTGTTGTTAATTTATTTGAATCCCACCACTGATGCATTTCCATTCTAAGGCTCAGATAGGCTATTCCATGAGCAGCTATAGAGCAGTTATGTGAAAAGAGCAACTGAAGCTGTTTGCTGCATCAGATTTGTCATAGCCTGAATTTTCAGTGAAAGCTTTGGCAAATGACCAGATATAGGTTGTGATCTATTTATATTTTTGCAGATTTTTCTCTGCAGCCATAAGGAAAGATGATAAGGTTGTTCATTTGCAGCATGAGGATATTATTAACTCTGGGAGAAAGTGAAATGATACCATCCTTTAGGCGGAATCCTTTCCGAAAACAAGATATGCTGTTTCTGACATTCTATTGCTTTCAAGAAGAGGAAGGAAATGGCTGGGTTCACCGTTTATAGCATACTAATAGATTTTGAATGGGTCATTTGGGGTCTAGATGGCTCAACTCAAAACAATTATGTGATGTGATGTGTCAATCCTGCCTAGGAAGGCCTTTTAAACTATAGGTTTGCCAGGGATACTCAAAGGCCAGATAAGTGACATTTGAAGCTTTCCCCTATTTCCATTTTATTCAGGCCTTAAAATGATTGGCAACTTTCCTTACAAAGATTGCCAGAGGCAAAATTGATATCAGTAGGAAGTGTCATGCTGTACCCCATTCACCTTCAAGGTGATGTTCCAAGCATAGATATAAAGAGCTTAGATGGAAAGAGACATTATGATTTATATTGCAGTGATGCCTAGAGGGCTCAGGTGAAACAGGCTCTGACCACCACCCTACGTATCACTGTAAATGTGTTCTCAGGAGAGATCTTACATTGGAAATAGACACTGAATATAAGGTCACCAAGTTGCAGAACCAAAACCAAAGTTTGGATATTTATGAAAATATCCAAATCACCTGAATATTTTGCTGGATGTTGGTGTTCCAAATTACCAGGATTTGTTTTGGGTGTTTCTCACCCCACCATCACACCCCACCTTCTCCCACACTAACAAGAACAACCTGAGGCCATCAAGCTTAGGCTTGACTCTATCGGCTCTATCAGGTAGCTCCCTCTCTCCCAGCAAGTGTAGGTGCAAATTTGCAGCCTGCCTCATCACTTCCCTGCTCTTCCAACCATGCCCAGTTCCACCTTTGCCTTGCACCCCTGCACAATTTTACTTATGCCAGCATGCAACATTTATTCCAGCAGTGTCAAAGCCCAAAGGATTGGGCCATAGATTGCCTAACACGAGTTACCCCTTCTCGTAAAACCAGCTGTGAAATGGGGACTAAAAATATTTTACAAGGTCACTGTAAGGATTCCATCAATATATATGAAGTGCTTCATATAAGCAAATATATACAAATGTTATATGTGCCGTACAAATGTTAGATAGTATCAATCTGCTAGGAAGCTAAATGAGGCTGAAATTCTGTATACAGTGATCCCTCATGTAACAAATTTAATTCGTTCTGGAGGCATGTTTGTTACGTGAAACGTTCTTTACGTGAAGTGGATTTTCCCATAGGAAATAATGGAAACTCAAGATGATTGGTTCCACAACCCCAAAAATATTCATATAAAAATATTAACTGGATATAAAAATGATGACAGAACACAGGCATTGAATTCAAAACATGCATTCAGTGTGCATGATCTTATGAAGTCTACTTAGGCTGCAGTCCTAAAGACACTTTCCTGGGAGTAAGACCCATTTATCACAATGGGGCTCACTTCTGGATAGACATGTTTAAGAGGCTGCAATCCAAGACACCTTCAAAGTGTCTCCCCTCTTTCTTCTTCTCTCCATCCTGAGCCTCTCTCTTCCCTGCTCCCTTCTGGCTAGCCCTGAGCTGCTTCCCTCTTCTCCACTGCTCTTCTCTCCCTCTGCCCAGCAGACGGCCATAGGAGGAACAACATGGAAATGCTGCTTTCACTATGGGCAGGTGAGCTAGGCAGCCATGACGCTTTTTAAATAGGCTGCCAGCCAGCGCGTCTGCCCCAACTGCCAACTAATGTTTTCTTTACGTGAAGCACAGTTTGTTACGTGAAGCAGAATCCTAGAAAATTTTTTGTTTGTTACGTGAAACATACTTTACATGAGGCATTCTTTACGTGAGGCGCCACTGTACGCTACTTTCCTAGAATAGAAAGCACCATTTGGAGAATGGCAATTAGGTAGGAAACATTTGTGCAATTGGATTTGACAATGGGGGTGCAGCATTCACACATATGAATATTTGGGGAATTGCATCATAGGAAAGTAGCACCCATGTCCAGAGTGTTTGTGTGAAAGGGTATCACAGTCTAACACACACACACACACACACACAAGAAATTATTTATGCCAAACTGAGCTCAAGCAATGGCCTTAGGACTTATTGTGCTTCTGTATCAAAGGTGCAGCCCTCCTTCAAACAGTCACCCAGTAGGGTGAAAAGCTAATTTGTTCACATGAGTTGGAGAGAAATGACATTTTTTTGCTTCTTTTTAGAAACCTCCCTGTGAAATATAATGAAAAGGTAAAAAAATCACTTTGATAGATGTTTGCTTAATACATGACATTTGTTCTCTAGGGATATAACCATCACATTTCAACATATGGCAAACCATATATTTTGGCAAAGTAAACACTTGTGAGTCCCTTTACGACATATATGATTTTTCATACAAGAGAAATATCTTCAGGGTCAAAAATTTCAGAGCAGGGAGGGGAGATGTCTTGGTGATTTGTGTTTGCAAAAACTGTGTTGTCTAAAGACTAACAAATATATAGCAGAATCAGTTTTTGTGAGTCGGAACCCAGTTCATCAGAGGCATGAAGGCCTGGGCCATCTCCACTTTCTAAAGAGAACTGGGAAAACTATAATCTCTTGTTCCTTTTATTTATTGAGCACAATGAATTGTACCACAGCCTTCATACAACACATTGGGTTTTTGTGTTTGTGAGTGATATCATTATGATGTCCTTTAGTGCCTGAACTAGAGAGACCCATCTGCAGGTAATTGAAGTAGTTTTCTTTTCACTCTAATGGGAGGCACCCCAGAGATACAACTCCATATGTGTAAAACTCTGATTTATATAGCTATTATATCTTCCGAAAAGGATTGAAAAGAACATGCACACACAAAGCAGAGATTTTGTCTCTTAAGTACACCGTACCTATTCTGTATTTTAAAAATCCATTTGCAACTTGAATTTTGCAACGTTCTTTATTGGAAAACTCATTTTACATGGTTAATTCTGAATTTTTGAGCATATCAGTCTCTGCAATTTGTGATAGTACACAGAAGCTACCTTTACAACAACAACACGAACAAAAATTTTCATCTCTTGAGTTGCAACAATCCTGGGCAAAGAATTCCTTTGAATTTGCCAAGAATACGCATCAGATTTATGCATACTTTAAAAATTCTCTTTAGATGATCTTTTAGGTAAAAAGTTTCTTGAGAGACTTTTATGAATCTTATTCTTTTCCCCATAACAGAATACATTTATCCACTTTAACATTTAAATTGTATCACACATCTTCATTAGTCAAAGCCCAAAATATTCTTTTCTTTGTTTGAATTGCTGTACTCAATACTGAGGCAACTGTCCCTTTGCCCCAACACACAAAATAGTGAGATGGATTTTAGGTGCAGTAAAATGTCTGCCTATAGATCTATCTTGCTCTTTAAATCATATCTACAGGGCTATATGGGTACTGGGTGCTTAAATCACATCCCTGGTGTACTCATTTTTTCCCTGACCTGATGCCACTTCTCTTGAGTTACTCGCACTCAATAACAAGCAGTTACCACTGTGGTCTCAGTGGAGGTAAAAGCGACAAAACAATGTCTTTTTTATTGAACACAGTTTTAAGAAACCTCAAAGAACAGCACTCCTATCTTGTTCCCCATGATTTCAAGGTCAGGATTGCAAATTTTATCACTTTGGGTGAAGATCAGTGGTTCCCAAATCGTTGGTCAGATCCACTGATAGGTTACAACCTCATTTTTGTGGGTCACCAAAGAGCGATGGAAATAGATGACTAATTGCTTCAGGCCTTGAGGTTATTCAAAAGCAGTTACCATACAGTAGTTGCTAATACTGTATATTAATAGGAGCTCAGGTCCTGCAGTTTGCAAGATTGCTTCTACAGTGATTGGTTTGCAAGAAGTCAAGCTTCATTGTTTTTGGATCATTGTTTTCGGACCACAGACAATCTAGATCATTATTTTTAAAAGTTGGTCCCAGTGTTGAAATGTTTGGGAACCACTGGTATAGACTGCTTTTATACCACCCTTTCACATTCTCTTTGCTTCTTAATTTTCACACTGTACACACATCTTAATTTTCGCTCCTGCTGATGGGGCTGTTCCCAGTTCCTAGAATAGCCTTTCCAAAGCCTAAATAGTTAGAGAAGATCTAACCAGAAAGTCAGTCATGGTGTTGGTGGTTGGGGCTAAAGGAACTGAATGTAGGGAGAATGTAACCCTTTTTGGTTCACTCTAAGTCACTAGACAGAACCAGATTGCAGTGATTCTCCTAACTTCTCCACTGTACTGTACTGTACTCCACTCTACCAAGCTGTACTGTAGGGCTAGCTGGAGAATACACCACTGGCTGGGTGCTGGAGGTGGCAAGTAGGGCTGGGCCCGCAGTGGTGGGTTGAGGGGGGTTCGGTCCGGATCCTGAGGACCGGTTGTTGCCATCTCCCTGCCGCTGGTGATCCATTAGCGGCGGGGGGAGGGCATAACCGGGCAGACCAGTTCGGCTGGCACGGCAGTGAAAGGAGCCTCCAGCAGCCGGCCTCCAGCCAGGCATTTTTAAATTTGCCACTCCTGGTGGCAAGGCGCCCCGCAAGTCCCAGCCGGAGCGTCCTTTCCCTGGCCGCTGGGGCTTGTGGGGTGTCTTGCTGCTGGGAGCAGCAAATTTAAAAATGCCCGGCTGGAAGCCGGCTGCTGGAGGCTGCTGCTGCTGGAACTGCAGCCTGAGAGCCCAATCTGAATACTCAGAAGTAAGTCCCATGATCATTAATGGGGTTTACTCCAAGGAAAGTGTGGCTGGGAGGCTGCGACTGCAGCCTGAGAGCATCCTAGCATGTCTACTCAAAAGTAAGCACCATGATCATCAATGGGGCTTACTCCAAGGAAAGTATGGCTGGGCGGCTTTGACTGCAGCCTGAGAGCATCCTAGCATGTCTACTCAAAAGTAAGCATTGTCAATGGGGCTTACTCCAAGGAAAGTGTGGCTGGGACTGCAGCCTGAGAGCACAACCTGACTACTCAGAAGTAAGTCCCATGACAGTAAATGGGACTTACTCCCAGGAAAGTGTGGCTGGCACTGCAGCCTGAGAGCCCAACCTGACTACTCAGAAGTAAGTCCCATGACAGTCAATTTTAATTTTTTGAATTTTTTGAATTTTTAAATTTTTTAAAAAAAATTTAAATTTAATTTTTCCCCTGCCATTCCCCCTGACCCCGGCCATGCCCCCTGACCCAGCCTGGCCCCACCCACTTCCAGGGAACTGGTTGTTGGGCCAGGCTGGGACCATCACTGGGTTGGGGTGCATGCAGGGTATCCCTACCATTTGGCCCCTGACAATTGCCCAAATCTGTATTGTATCTTTGGCCCTGGCCTGGAGTCACAGGCTT
This sequence comes from Cryptoblepharus egeriae, assembly GCA_030015325.1. Taxonomy (NCBI): domain Eukaryota; kingdom Metazoa; phylum Chordata; class Lepidosauria; order Squamata; family Scincidae; genus Cryptoblepharus; species Cryptoblepharus egeriae. The sequence continues at coordinate 135,497,783 of JAREYC010000001.1, forward strand.
GAAGAGGCAGGTTGTGTTTTAGGAGCATAATTTGAAGACAGGCAGTTAGTGCTGCCAAGTGAATTATCTGCCTTTCATAGAATTTTACAGAGATGTAGGAACCTTGGAGGTTGGTTGTATAGATGATGACTATATCTGAATTTCTGAATTTAATAAATTCAGTCATTTAATAATTCAAAGATGGGATGACTATTGCTGGGTATCTTGTTGTTAGGAGAACCAAATGCCCTGGTACTAGCATGTACTCAAGAATCATAAGCCATTCTAACTGACTCAAAGGGTAAAGACACAGCACAGTATACATATGAGATAACCCTGAGGAATAAATTCATATAGTCCGAAAGACCAGGAAGAGAATGAATATTCACCTTTGGTCTTTTGGAAGCAACACAAGCACAAATGTATTTGGGCAGGGTGACATAATTATCTCCTTTCATTTTCTGCTAGTGAATGTTAAAAAATGTCATTTAAGACACTAATTCTTAGCACTGATGGATTGCTGAGTTATAACACAGAGAAAAGCTTTCCCTGTAATTATATGAACTGTATGCCATATAATTTTAATCACCTTGTAGTTACTGCCTTCTTTATCATGCTTTTAAAGATCATTGTTCTGACTTATTTTTTGAGTACTGTGCAACTAGTAGTATGTATTTGTGTATGAGAAGGTGGCATGTGGCACATGAGAAGGTGGTATGAGAAGGTGGCCAAGGTGAATGTGACTCCCATCCACACAGAGATTAATGTCACAGATTACGTCTAAGGAGCTTGCTGACCAAAATCCAAACAGCCCAGTGTGTGGGCGTAAAGGTACAATCCTAACCAATTTAGGTTAGGCCGACATAACTCACCTTCCATATCTTCCCATTGTTATATAGGGGTGTCAACATATGTCTGTACATTGGCCTAATCCACCCCCCCCCCAAGAGTGGGGCAGGTGCATTATGGCACTTTTATGACACTTCCTGGTCAGCACAACACTTATGCTGGCCAAAGTGAAGGTTAGAATTGCAACCTAAAGCACATATATGCATATGTGCATTTGGAACTCCCATTATGTCCTTATGCTGCTGTTCCCCATCTAACATGTGGCAAACTGGATAGAAGGCCTTGCCTTCCAATCTAAGCTCCACACAACAGTTCTTGGGAAACCTGGAGTTTTGGTGGTAACGTGATGATGACAAAACTAAACTTCTAGCATTCATGGCATCTGATGTGGGCCAGAAGTGACATACTGTAATAGAGCAGAAAGTGACATCAGTAAGTAAATGAGGTCCACATATACGCTCCTGGTTCTTACATAGATATAGTGGTACCTTGTATAACAAGTGCCCCACCTAAAGACTGATTCACATAATGAGCACAAATTTCCATTGGGAGTGTACTCCACTTAACAAGCATGCTTCATTTAAGAAGACCCAGGCAACTGCCCCCAAGTTGCTCCATGCTGACGCTCCACACGGCACCTCTTTTAAAGAGCTGCCGGCCGTGCTGCTGCCTCTAACTGCCCCCAACTTGGGAGCAGTTGCCTGGGGACGCCAGAGGCAGCTGCCCCCAAGTGCCCCTACTGGCCTCCAGCAGCAGCCCAGGTAAGCCCCCTATCCTCCATGCAGCCTCCTTACCATGTCTACTCAGAAGTAAGCCCCATTATGTTCAATGGGGCTTACTCCCAGTAAAGTATAATGCACATTGAATGGATGTTTTGAATTCAATTCCAGTGTTTTGTCATCATTTTAACACACAGTTAATATTTTTATATGAATATTTTTGGGGTTGAGGAACCAATCGTCTGAGTTTCCATTTTTTCCTATGGGAAAATCTGCTTCACATAAAGAGCATTTTACATAACAAGCATGCTTCCAGAATGAATTAAACTTATTATGTGAAGCACCACTGTACTCTGCAAATGACAGAAATTAGCTGCAAATTACAGAAAAGAAAATGTGCAGATGTTTACAATTTAAAGTTCTAATACAGCCCAGTTCTAATGGGAGCCAGATAAACTGCCCCACTAGGGGCTGCATCCTGTCCATGGGCCTTATATTTAACATCCCTGGTGTAGGCGTTACATGCCTAGGCTTATGTCAAGGGTACAAAACAATCTGGAACAGAAAGGATTGTATTGGAGTTACAGTCTAACAAGATGAACAAGCCATGACAGCAACCACAAGCAACAAAACTTTGATGAATGGCTATGCTGTGGTGAAATAAAACAGACTGATGATAACTGCCCCCTTTCAAAGAGACAGGTGGCCTATTAACTTCAAAGGGCAGATGAGAAGCAAACCTTACAATTAGCATTCTTTGGGGAAAGATTAAGAGGCTAGTACCAACCCTGTGGACTTTTATCCTTATTGAGTTGCTTTGCCGCATGCCTACAGCTCTCCTTTCTCTTCGGCTTGGTGCTGATTGTCCACTTCCTGGCTTTTCAATGTGTCAACATCTTAGCAGCCCTAAAACAACTTAAAATAAACAAGAGCTTCACAAGGCAAATGAAAGAAAATGAATGATGGGCTCTGTCAGAGCTGTTAAAACCTACAAACAATAATTGGAGCTTCAAGTCATACAGAAAATATGGAAGACTGAAAAAGATACTGCTCCAAATTGAAAATGAACCCTTATTGAAAAGTGAAAGGTTTCAGAAAATGATAAATGTTTTCACTTAAAAAACAAAACGATGGAATTAGATTATGGATAGGAAACTCTGTAATATTAAGGAAAGATTTTTTTAAAAATCTAGAATAATGATCTATCTATATATTTGAAAGGTCCCTATCCCCATACCAGTAGGAATGTAGCTATACCTGGACTATGCGCAAAGAAATTGAAGATTCCTGAATGTCCTTTGAATGCCATAGCTTTGAAAGACAACCACAAGGACACAATCCAAAAATATTCTGCTTCCAAGATAATCTAAGAGTTAAAAAATTCTAAATTTCTAGAAAAGCATCACTTACCACCTAGGATAAAGAATATATATTAGGTTCAAGTTTATTTTCCTTTTTTTATACATCATGACAGACAGGGCACAATCCAGAGTGAGGGCAGTGAGGAGTGCCCCAGCTGGGTTGCCCCAACTATTCTGAATCCAGAGCAGAAAGTTATGCTGCATCCAGAGAGTCAGGGAGCCTGGGCTGCCCTAACTGCTCCAGAGCATGCTCAGTAGGCACCAAGTCAATGGCACCTGGGGACGGCTTGCTCCTGGGGAAACCCCACTCAAGTCACACTAAACAAGGAACAGCTGTGGTGCCTGCCTTACAAGGAAGTCCAGAGGTTCCTGACAACCAATGAGACTCCAGTAAAGCAGTAACTATACTGGAGGGTGGATGCAAGGGAATTGTTTGGAGTGGCCTGCTATACCCACAGGTTAGTGGGATGCCATAGTTGTTCCATTTTCTGAAGTTGAGAGGTAAGGGTTGCAGATAGGCTGGCCAAGAACACAAATTTTTTGTCAACACTGTCATTCTTACTCTGCTTTATCATGGACCCCTATGGGTCCACCCATTGTTATACTTGCTCCTGAGGTGGTATAACTCTGAGGAGCTGAAAAAGGGCATTTCTGCCCTGGAAACAGGCTCTGGATACAGAGTAACTGCTCTGCCCACAGCAATGCTAAACATGCTCTCAACATGCCTCTCCTGAACTGCCTAGGCTTCCCCAGTTAGGGCAAAGCAGGTCCACCTATCTTGGGCAGCCTATGTTGCCTTAGGCTGCCCCAAGCCTTCTCTAGCATAACTGGGCTGCCCCATCTTGGAATTGGGCCACCTCAGTGATAGAGTGCACGTCTGGATTGCAGCCCTACTGGGTTATGGAGGATTATGGCAGATTGGAGATGGAGGTGGTGAACAAGATTTGAAACAGACAATGACAAAGCTTTCTGTTCAACACAGCAGGACTGGCAAATCAGTCCCTCCTCCCAACAGTGTGATCTATGGTAAGTCCAACTGGGTCCAGTGGTACTTACAAGAAGATAAACACACAGTACACACTAAGATCCTTATTATACCTTTAAAAAATTAGAAAACCCACCTGTTTTTGTTTCTTTGAAGTGGATACTAGTTATGTTCAAGCACTATGAACACCAGAAATTCCAGTCAATCAGATTTCTAAACCTACCAGGTATTCAACTCTGTCTCTTAAAAATGCCATAATGTAGGATTGTAAGAACATAAAATGATCCCTGCTGGATTCAATCAAAGGCCCATCTTGTCCACCTTTCTGTATCTCAAAAGTGGCCCATCACATACATGTATGGCATAGATTTAGGCCATCCGTGGTTTGCCATTGCCTCAGTCAAAACTGCGGGCTAGAATGACTATGGTCAAGTTAATCATATGTTACTCACTCCAGCTCCTGTAATGCCAGAGGATCGGGATGTACCATGCAAATGAGAGTGTTCAGAATTGCATTTGCTTTGGCATGAGAAAGGTGGGGTATGTATGTATGTATGTATGTATGTATGTATGTATGTATGTATGTATGTATGTATGTATGTATGTATGTATAAATCAAACAAGCAAACAGGCCTGTTTTCTTCCACAATTATATTCCATCTGCTTGTTAGGATTTAGTGAGCATATCAAACATGATGTTTGAAAGTGACCATTTCTAAAGCTTGACATTCGGAATAAGTTCACAATGAAGAAGGTATAAACCTCAGACTCTTCCTCAGCACTGTTAGGCTGCATTCCTATGCACACTTTCCAGGGTATAAGGCCTACTGAAGATCCTTCCTTCCTTACTTACTTGGAGACTTACCATATATACTCACATATAAGCTGAGTTTTTTTTACTTCTTTGGAGCTTAGAAAGCTCCCTTGGCTTATAAGTGGGGCAAGTGCCAGGCTTGCCCCAAAATGGCCGCCACTGGTGGTCGCGGCCACCTGCATGTCTCCTCGGTGCAGCACTTCAGTGCAGCACCTCCTCCGCAGCACCTCCAGCTGACCAAGGAGGCATGCAGGCAGCCATGACCACCAGCGTCCACTCGCACACCTGTCCGGCCAGCTGGAGAGGCATGTGGGCGGGTGCCAGAACCAGCATCCTCCTGTGCGCCTCTTCGGTCAGCTGGAGAAGCGAGTGGGTGGGCGCCAGAACCAGCGTCTGCCCGCGTGCCTCTCCGGCCAGCTGGAGAGGTGCACGAGCAGACGCTGAGTCACCTAATTTTACCGCAAAAGCTGGGAAAACTTCCCAGTTTTTGTGGTAAAATTAGGTGCCTCGGCTTATACACGGGTCGGCTTATACACGAGTATATAAAGGTACTTCCAAGCAGACAAACATAGGATAGTCATCTAGTGGATTTTCTGGGACCTGGTGAACTGAGCTGGGCGTATAATCATGGTTAAATATCTTTTAAATATTATAATAAAGGATTAGTCACCTGATAGCCCTGAATAAGTCAACTTGTTAAAAGTCAACTGCAGGGTGACTACAGCAATTACAGCAACATAAGATGAGCAGAGCATGTTCAAGAGGTACAGGATGAGTATGGTCATTAGGATTTGCCTGAGCTGCATTTTTGGAAACCTGCTTCTCTGTGCAGATCTGGTCTTCTTAAAATACATTGTTTGTCCCTTGTATATCAGAATGTGGTATCCTGTTGCCAATGCATCACAAATGAAGATATGGAGAGCATATGATAAAATTATGCTGTACCCATGTTGCCTGCAAGAGCAAAACAATACATTTTGTAAATCAGCATGGAGCATCAGAGGATAGCACAATGTTATATCTCTAATGAAGCATGAACTGCACTGTTTGAAATGTTTTATACAAAAGCACCATCGACCAAAAAAAGCACAATACTAGAAAATAAGCCCAAAAGCCGTCAGTGCCAAGGTTAGGATCTTGTTCTGGACCACCCCTTTAGGGAATGCCTGCCTGCTTGTAAGCGTTTGCCTTGATCGATTTCAGGACTTAGTTTACTCCAGGAGATGAATGAACCATGGTGACCCACTCAGTGATCTGTACCTCCATTTTTCCAATCATTTTGCATTCCACTGACAAAACCTTCTGTTCTGGATCTTTAAAGAGTTTGACTGCAGTCCAGAAATCAGATTGGCCAAAGAATATGAAAAACAAGCTCACATGAAAAATTATTCTCTTCCGAAAGGGCTAGTTAAAGTCCTACAATGAATATTTTGATTCCTCCCCCCCCCCCCATTCCAGGAACATCTAGCTCTCTTGCTCTCTGAAATAATAAACAATCCAGGATCTATCATAAAATATCAAGCACCAATCAGAATATATGCCCTAGCTGGTTATTATTACTATCACTATTTCAGTGTTATCCAGTGCATGTTTCCTAACAGCCCATGTATCCTAAGAGCCCAATCCTCTTGGACCATAGAGCTAAGCTGGACTGCTAGGTATCATAAATGTTCCATTAAGCATATTTCCAACACTGCAGGAGGAGGAAAAGCTGGCTCCAAGCTAGCTCCAGTTGGCACTATGCCAAGCACCAAAAGGACAGCAGCCAGAGATAAGTGAGACTGCAAAGCATTCATGTGGCCTTTCATGATGGAGAGATTATTCCAAAGTGAGGTGCAGGCATAACTGGGGAGGGACCAGAGGTAGTCTTCTCCACTGGATCCTCTCATTCATGTTGGGAGCCTGACACTGAGGTTCTTAAGTCTGCACTGGCAAAATATCCAGCACAAACTCAAAAAGTCCCGTTATGGGAGGTCTGGGGCATTTCTCAAAGGAAGGAGATGACAGTCCCTTTCCACCAAGGAGACCTCCAACAGCTCTCCCATGTTCAAGTGACACAGTGTTAGCCAGTTTACCATTCCTATTTCTCTGGTCACCAAGAAGAATAGGACTGGGCTGCCTATTTCATTACTTTCAATAGGGCTTCTTCCTTGGTAAGGAAGCCCTTGTTTAGGGCTGCAAACTCAACTTCTGAAACTGAGGATGTAGGGAGAGCTGGGCAAAATTTGCGAAGAGCAAGAGCTCGTGTTTTGGTGTCACCTAAACATGACCGGAGTAAGCACCTATTCTGCTTATCCCAGTCACGAGGGAGGCAAAATTATGCAGAATAAGAGTTAAAAACATTTGCTTGAATTCTGTGATTGATACAAATCTCAATATTCAAGCAGGTTTTGCTCACTACAGATTTTTAAAAAATTATGGAGTTCATGTAGCTAAGAATTTTGGGTTAATAAGCATCACACTTGAACTTTGTCATGAATACATTGTTATCTTATTGATTGCATTTATATATCCTACTAGCAAAAGGCATACCCGCATTGCAGGAGTAAAATTCCCCTGTATGCCATCCCCCCATATGCATCAACCCCCCATGGATAACTTTCTCCCAGGCGTAACAACCCCCATGCGCAACTTCCCCCATACACATCAACCCCCCATGCGCAACTTCACCCATGCGCATCAATCCAGCATGCACAAGTTACCCCATGTGTAACAACCCCCATGCGCAACTTCCCCCATGCACATTAACCCCCATGCACAACTTCCCCCATGCACATCAACCCCCATGAGCAACTTCCCCATATGCATCAAACCCCATGCGCAACTTCTCCCCATGAGCAACTTCCCCATATGCATCAAACCCCATGCACAACTTCTCCCCATGCGCAACTTCCCCCATGCGCAACTTCCCCCCATGCGCAACTTCCCCCCATGCGCAACGTTCCTCCCATGCACAACTTTCCCCATACGCAATTTTCCCCATACGCAACTTCCCCCATGCACAACTTCCCCCCACACGCAACTTCCCCCATGCGCAACTTTCCCCCGTGCACAACTTTCCTCCATGTGCATCATCCCCCAAGCACAACTTCCCCCATGCGCAACTTCCCCCATGCGCAACTTTCCTCCCATATGCGCAAGTTTCCTCCCATGCGCAACTTCCCCCATGCAAAACTTCCTCTGTGTGCAATTTTCCTCTGTGCGCAACTTTCCTCCCGTGTGCAATTTTCCCCATGCGCAACTTCCTAAATGCGCAACTTCCCAAATGCGCAACTTTCCCCCATGCGCAACTTTCCCCCGTGCGCAATTTCCCCCCGTGCGCAACTTCCCCTGTGCGCAACTTTCCCCCGTGCGCAACTTTCCTCCATGTGCATCATCCCCCATGCGCAACTTCCCATATGCGCAACTTCCCATATGCGCAACTTTCCCCTGTGCACAACTTACCCCTGTGCACAACTTACCCTGTGCGCAACTTCCTCCCATACGGAACTTCCTCCAATGCGCAATTTCCCCATGCGCAACTTCCCCATGTGCAACTTCTCCCCCATGCACAACTTTCCATATGCGCAACTTTCCCCGATGCGCAACTTTCCCCCGTGCGCAACTTTCCCCCATGCGCAACTTTGCCCCATGTGCAACTTCCTCCCGTGCGCAACTTCCTCCTGTGCGCAACTTCCCCCTGTGCAACTTTCCTACATGCGCAACTTCCCCCATGCGCAATTTCCCCTCATTCGCAATTTCCCCTCATGCGCAGCATCCTTGCCAGCGCAACCTCTTTCTCTGAACAACATCCCCCAGTGCACCAGGGTCTGAGCACCAAATTGACTGGATGTTGTTCAGTCTCCCTTGTTAAGTATAGGACAGAAACATGTTGCCCCCTTTTCAGCCCCTGAAGGGTTAATTTCTCCAGATGGTTCTTGGTGGGAGTTCAGGTGACAGAAGGAACTCCCAGAATTCCATGCTTCAGGCCCAGCAGTTGGGGCGGAATGTTGATGAGTCAGCAATTCTCCAATGCAAAGTATAGGGAGGAAAACGCGTTTGTGCCCCTTTTCACCCCCTTCCCGTTGGAATTTCAGAAAACCGGTTCTTAGTGCACCCTTCAGTCACGGAAGGAACACCCACCCCAAATTTCACGCTTATAGGCCCACCGGTTTTGGCAGGGCGGTGATGAGTCAGTCAGTGAGTCAGTCAGTGAGTCAGTCAGTGAGTGACTTTTCTCTTTTATATATATAGACTACTCTTCTAGCTGAAAATCAGGAATCCTAGGTGATTTCCAGTCAGTCAGATCTCCACTGGCCAGGACCAAAACTTCCTGGAAATTTGCATTGATTGGCACCCTAGATCACATCTAAGTGTGATCTAGTCTAAGGTCTAAGTATATTGTAAGAAATCAGCGCTAAAGAATGAAGCATGATGGAAGGTGTTGCTGCATTGTAGTGATTCAGCTTGTCTTGCTGGGTTGGCTTGCTTCTGGTGTATAAATTATTTTTAATGACTAAACTAAAATACAGGTAGGGAAGAAGAGGAAAGGGAGTTGAGTGAAATTACTATTGATATAATTTTGTGACTTATATACTTACACTCACCTATCAGTACTGATACCACACAGAAAAAAGAAATTTTGTTATAATTACCCAAATGCACTTTCTTAATTCCAGTCAGTAAACTTTCTGGAAACCACCTTCTGAACCATTCTTGATGGGGCTTCCCCTCTTCCTAACTCTCAGGAAAAGAAATAAGGAAAAAATGAGAAAAGAAGGAAACGAATGGCTACTACTAGATGAATTCAGCTACTACTAGATGAAAAGAACAATCCTAACCATTTCTACTCAAAGGTAAGTGCCATTGTGTTCAATGGGTCTTACTCCCAGGAAAGTGTCTTTAGGATTGTGGCTGAAAAGAAATTGAAAATGTGATTCTGGTGCATCCCCATCTGCAAAACCAGGATGAATTCAGGCTCCACATTAATAGAAGAAAACAAGCAAGTTAGAAGGAATTTAGAGAAAATCAACAAATAATTCAGGGATACTGAAAAGAAAATGTGATAAATGTAATATGAATATCACGGCACAGAGACGGTAGCAGAGAAATCAGGACAGCAAGTACAGTATTCAGCTTTGCTTCCACATTCATTTGCACAATGGCATTAATTTTGAAGAAAATGTTGGTACCAATTATTCAAATGTGACATCAGTCTATAGAAGCACAGGCAATTGCTCAGGGATAGGAATCACCTGAATTTTGACTTTTTTTAAGTATTCTTGTTCCAAATCTCACAGTACAGTGATGTCTCACATAAAGAGCTTAATTTGTTCAGGAGGCATGCACTTTAAGTGAAACGCTCTTTAAGTGAAGCAGTTTTTCCTTATGAAATAATGGAAACTCAGACGATTGGTTCCACAACCCCCAAATATTCATATAAAAATATTAACTGTATGTAAAAAATGATGACAAAACACTGTTTGAAATTCAAAACAAATTTAACACAATGGGGCTTACTTCTGAGTAGACATAGTTAGGAGACTGCAATCAAAGACACTTTCCTGGGAGGCTTACCTGGGCTGCTGCTGGAGGTTCAAGGTAGTCGGTGGGGGCATTTGGGAACAGTTAGGGGCAGCTGCCTCTGGCATCTCCAGGCAACTGCCCCCAAGTTGGGGGCAGTTAGAGGCAGTAGCACTGGCTGGCAGCCCTTTTAAAGAACCTCCGTGTGGAGTGTCAGGGCTGCATAGCACACGTGCCCATAGCATGCTTGCTTGTTAAGTGAAGCGGAACTTGTTATGTGAAGCAAGATTTCTTGGAAATTTTTGCTTGTTATGTGAATTGCTTGTTAAGCGAGGTACCACTGTATATAGATGCCTGAGACTGACAGTCTTGTGAGCACTTTGTGAACTTCCACATGACTCAAAATGTGGAAATTTAGTATGCACATAATCCAAGACAGAGTTCTAGAAATATGCCAGGGAGAGGAATGAAACATGCACATGGCTTTTCTCAACATGAAGAATGCAAAGTATTCTGCCAAATTTATTAAGCTACCATACAGAAAATTGAAATTTGATAGAAACAGTGAAAAATGGTACACTTGAGCTGTTTCAGTATAGGAATATGAAGTATAGGAATATGAATATAGTGTCAAATGCTTAATGCAGTTCTAGAAAACTGAAACTTGATACACATGGAACTCCAGGTTCCCAATTACTAGGAATGTCTCAAATGAAACATTTTTTTTTCATTTAATAGTCTTTAAAAATTCAAAACACCTCCACTGGGAGGCAGCAGGTGTAGGGGGCAGCAAATGCTGCCCCAACACTTCTGCTGCCTGGAGAACACTGAACTGGTTGTCTTCAATACTTATTATGTTATGGGTGTTTCCATTAACCATAAACACGTAAACATTGGCCTATATCCTAAAGTGAAATTAAGCCTCTTGCATAATTTCTTTCCATAAAATAACACTAGAGGGTGACGTAACTGCGTGGACCCGTAACTGCTATTGATTTTTCCCATTGTCTCTTAATGCTTCAGGTGATGCACTGTGCATCATAATGCTAAAAGTAACCTATTTCAGTTAGCAGTGGAATTGTAAGCATTTCTACCTAGAAATAAGTCTTATTGTGTTTAGTAGTACTTACTCCCAGTGTGGTAAGGATTGCAATTGGTTTCTTGCATTTCTGAAATCACTGTTTAGGTGTTCACCTACTATTCCAATTAAATATTAGCATGAATTCTACCAACAAACCTCCAGTCTCTCTGCTGTGGTAATTAGTAGAACAGATTTATTCAGTGTTTGTGTTTAAATCTGAGGACATATAATGCAATGAAGTATTTCACAATTGTTTTTGGCAGGCTTTGCTAGGTTGAAGAGCATTTAAAGGTTAAATGATTGGATGTTCACTAATTGGACTGACAAATTTTAAGCATAGGTCAACAACTGAAAACAAATGCTTTATTCAGCCACAGGCACTGCTGTCAATCTTTGAGATATGTCACATGTTTAACCACACTTTCCTGGGAATACTTTCAATGGGACATGCTTAGGATTGCACAGTCTATTGTACGTAGGTCTATGACATTTACTGAATACCCTTACCCTTATGACTTACTGAATACCCTGAGGCAGAAAAATTTATATCTGTTATAACTATAGACACTATAACTTTTATAACACTATAACATTTATAGATACTATACTTCCAGGGTGTGCAAGACTTCCAGAATGGTCCTGATCCTGTGCACCTTGAATTCAGCAAATGCTCCATATGGCAACGTTTGAATGTTTTCAGCAAATGAGTGTTTTCATCTTTTATTTTGTCTTGTCCTACATTTTGCTTGGATGTTCTACATTTTGTTTTACATGTTCCTCTTTTTTGGTTATGGCTTATGGTCGCTCTGGGTTTTGGATCACTTAAACATGTCCTTTTTGTTTTACAACTTAACAATAAGTATATAATATAGTGTTGAAGTTAAGAACAGGAAAGCAATACGAGTGTTTTTAGTTTGTATTTTAACATGTCCTACATTTGTCCTACATTTTTGGGTGTCCTACATTTTAAAAAAACATGTCAGGAATTTTGCTTGGATGTCAGGAATTTTGGGGACCTTGCCCTGCTTTTGGGGTTCAGGCATCTGGTCACCCTGATACAAGACCCCGCTTAAACAGTGAATCCTGACAAACACCATGCTGGGTACGGATCCTGTTCAGAATTGACCAATGCTGGCAAGGTAGGTCAAGACCTGGCACCTTTTGTGTAGGGTCCTCTATGTAGCTGCCTGTATCTGGGCCTTCAGCAGCTCATTTAGCTGCTGATGTTAATGTGTGTTAATGTTAAAGTTGATATCCAGCTGTTGTGCAAGTGTCAGAGCTCCCTGGATTTAAGCCTGCCAACTGAGAGAAGGGAAGACCAGCATGCACAGGAAGAAGTGGGTTTCTCATAATTTTGTTGTTCTCCTTCACGAAGGCATCCTGCCTTCTTAGAGCTGATGGTGGTACATTATGTGGTTCAAAATGGGAAGCCAGCAAGTAGGAGTAGATTTTATACAACCACTTATGATCCCCATGGTTTTGTTTAGTCCGGCATCAATCTTACTAGTGTGGCAGCTATTAAGCTATACATGTGCACAGTATTCTGCTGTGGTGTAGATCAACCCTAGTGTTGACATTCTGAGAAGAGAGGCTGAAGCTCCCCATCTTGATCTTCTTAGTTTCTGGAGTATGTTGTTCCTGATATTACGGTAATTTTTGTGGTCATGTAATCTAGGTGTTTCTTATTAGAGAGGGTCTGATCCAGAGTTACTCCCAGGTAATTGGGGTGAGGGTCATCAGGGAGTAATTTGTTATTCAGGAAGACCTTTGGGGCTGCACTGGCAAGTTTATTGTTAAGATGGAAACAAGTAGTCACCATTTTGCTGACAGTAGGTGTGAATCTCCAGTCAGCAAAGAATTTTTCCAAGACCACACTCCTCGGTGTGGAGACAGTCCCACACCGCATGTTTTTATCTTGTGCTGCGAGAGCCAGGTCATCAGCATATCCAAATTTACATCCTCTGTAAATGGCAGTATGTCCCACTTTGTAAATGGCAATATATTCTATTCTATATGGCAACATATTGTCTATATTCATCCATTACTATTTATTATTTTGGTGTGTAAACTATTTGGTAAACTTATTTGTTGAAAAATAATACAGTATATATTCTTTCTATATATATTTTTTCTATATATCAAAATCTGAGCTCATTAAAAAGAATTTCTTTTCTACCTGTGAAATTACAGTGTGTAACTTTCCCAGGAACAATATTCAGTGATGAAATGGAACTCAAATGAATGGGCTATTCAAACTATAGGAGTGTATATGGGCTGGAATGCTGAAAACCAGGGAAGTCCTGTATGAACACCCTCTTGTGTTCCACAGAATTATTACCAGCTGTGCCATCCTACATACTTGATATACTAAGGCCCCCAACTGTTTAGTTTCTAAAGTCATGATTAGACTTTGAAACTGCCAGGCAGTGAAAGATTCACTGCCGAAAAGCAAAGCAATCCTAATTTTATCTATACAAAGGCTCCAACAGATATTTCAAGAGGGAACAATGGAGACTTTCAGTGCAGTTTCTATAGCTCCTTCTTGGAGTACATGTGGGCTATATTGTGAAATGCTGTCGACATAGTAGGAAATATTCCACATGAGGTCCTTAAAAGCAATCAGGTAACAGCTCGAGATAATGCCTGATACAGGCATATTTTCTAAAAGTACAATATTGCTGGCACACCATTTATATGATGTGAAGCAGACATGCCATTAATCCTGCATATTCTGTTTTCAGAAATCTGTAGGCACTGCAGAACGTTTTAGAAATATGCTATGCTCACAAAAGAGAGAAATTATCTATGCTTTATGTTAGCCTTTTTAATACAGCTGAAATATTTTCTCCCTTAATGGATCAAAAGTAAAATGAAGCAATACTCTTATTTTCTAAAAATTAAAAAGTCACATATAACCCTACAAAAACAGGAATATTATAGCTGAATAGATTTTCATTTGTCCAGACTAGCCAAACCTGGACAGACAAGAGGTTCTCTAAGAGCCTCGTTGTGTTGTCATGACTTTATTTTGGGGATGGCAGCGAAACTTCACATATTGCACTGGGTGCTGCCACTTGGAATGGAGAATTCAGGCTGCAATCCATACTTTCTTGGAAGTAACTGTTATTAATCACAATGAGAATTACTTGTGAGTAGGCATGGAAAAACTCTGACATCACAGTGATGTCAATTTCTGTTTGATGTCACTTCTGGCAAGGGAATAACTTCGTTTGATGACATCACTTTGAAGGGGTCCTGGCTATATTATCATTCTCAGAACAAGGAAGTGATCTTATGGCAAGCATTTAAAAAATGAAAATTGTAGGAAAACCTGTCTCTGCCATCCACTTGCTCCAAAGCCTCCCTCACTTGGTCAGTGGAATAGTTAAGGCATCTGACACCTGGAGGCAGAGAAGATTTTGAGCACTCCCAAGACAAAATCAAATTTAATTAATTAAGTAGCATAAATAAAATTATTGGTTATTAGTGCTCATTATTGGTTAGTGACACTAACCTTATTGGTTAGTGCTGGAGTGAAGAGGGAAGGTTATTCTCCCCCTGCTAAATATTAGACAAGCATCACTTGAAAAAGTGCTTCTTTACCCAGTTAGTGGGGTGACTATAATATGATACATGGAAATGAGAAACCCCTTATTGATTCCATGCTGTATCATAATGGCATCTTATTGACTGTCAAAATAATTTGTCTCATACTCTAGCTTGAAACCTAAAATTTGTACTGAAGTTGAAAGCTCAAACTCCAAATCGTCAAAATGTCAATCTCTGTCCCCCTTTTTTGAAGTTTGACAATCCATAGGTAATTTGTAATTTAAGCCAGTGTTTCATCTTTGTTTCTGTTTCAAATAACAATTAAATAAAGGCAACATGCTCTCCAGCTGTGATTTGACATCTGGTTGCATAATGAACATGATATGCAAATCCTTGAACTCATGCAGTAGGACAGTTTAACTAGATAACTCCATTCTCAGAATCAACCCATGAAGCAGAAATAACAGCAAACACATTAATTTTTAGGTAGGGATTGAACCATTCTTAAGAAGTATTTTAATGACAATTATTTATTATGGTAATTGCATAATTTGAAAACCAGAGTCAAGTGGATTTCGTGTTGCTTTTACTTTCCAATATCTTTGCCAAAGGTGACAAGTGGCCTAGAAAAATGACATTAGTGTTTCAGACACATACGTGTTAATTAATTTGGTTCAGAGGAGCAAAGTATGCAAACTGGCTTTTATTGTAAACTGCCTAATGGTATTGTCAATTGGCATAGGTAGCTGAGTTTGCTTAAACTTACAGTGTGTAAATACCTGGTTCCCAATGTGAAGCACAAGCCCCACAAGTGAGCAATTTGATTTAAGGGGGGGGGGCAATTTGAGAATGAGTTATTAACGATGCATTTTTTGCCTCACTGGAGAGGCAAAGAAATTGACTGGATATCACTAAATGACAAGACTTGAGATTGGAGCTGACTAAATGGGGGCCTAATATAAAATCTCTGCAGCAGGCATTGAGCACAAGGATCTCACTAACTTTAGTCTCAAATTCTAGTTTGAATTTGTAAGGACCTTTATTTTATTGTATAGTAATTAAAATGATCCATTAAAATTATTTTATATTTATGCATTTCAGTTCTCTATTACGTTTTGAAATTTTATTTGCTATTTTTTCGCTTCATATTATTATAATTTTTAACAATTCTTTAGTGATTTCTTCCTCAGTACTTCAACTGTCCTTCAGTTCTTTTATTTTTTCATCGATGCCATATTCTTTGGAAGCCTGTTTAGACCAAACTCCTTTTAGACTACCTCCATGTAAATAGGAGTTCTCTTTTTGAATAATAAGGATTATATATCATGGGGAGGTGTGGGGAGATTTTAGAGCATCAGGATTTTAGAGATGCTTAGGAAGGACATGGCCAAAAAAGGTTGGGTACAACTCATGAAAATGGATGTTCTTCCTTGGATACAAATAGTTGAAACTCAGTTTTATCTGACAGGAAGGTGAGTCATATTCATATGGTATCTTCTTGTGTCTCTTGAGGGAGAAGAGAGAAGGGGAGAAGAGGAACTAACTTGTTAGCCACATTGATGTGCTCACTGGCCACATTCCAGGTCACTGATTCCAAATTGTTTGTCTACAGAGAACAGGACCAAACATATTTGATGTGGAACCCTGAACCTCAAAGACCAGAAGCCAGGTAAATGAGGATTTAGGGTGCAATCCAAATCTAGACTGACACAACTAATTTGTCTTCCCATTCCCATGCAGATGTAGGGTTATTTCTGCAGATGTAGCATATTTCTGGACACTGGCCTAACCCTCCCCCATGAGTGATGCAGAAGTGTCTTATGGCATTTTTGTGACACCCTCAGGCCAGCACGGGGCTTAGGCAGTGATGGGATTCAAAGAAATTAACAACCGGTTCTATGCCCACCTGGTAGCCACTTTTAAATGGCTATTTTAAAACTTCATATGTCCTATCTCTCGTTAACAACTGGTTCTATAGAGTAGGTGTGAACTTGCTGGAGCCCACCACTGGCTTATGCTGGGGCTTAGGCTGGCCTAACTGGGAATTAGGATTGCAGCCTAAATTAGCATGTGTAGGGGAGCACACGAGGTAGTTGCTATGTCCTATTTCCCCTCCTCAAACATTGCTACCCATGGGTAGCGCAATGTCTCTTCAAAACTAAATTAATAACTGAACTCAAGATTACTGGGAGTAAAGTCCCCATTCACTAACTGTATTTAATAGACATGTTCCCATCTTTGTAAGTTTCCCTTAATCAAAAGAAATGGCAGGAGTGCCTATCTTCCCAGCTAGATGATAATTCAGAAAATCAACACAGCTGGACCAGAGATCGTAACAGAACTGATACAAATGAGAAGCTTTGTTAGAGAAGCGAGTAGGTTTATGAAAATCCATAAACCTGCCTTTTGAAAATCCATCTTGAAAAATAAGATTTTTCTAAAGTGATATACCGGTAAATGATGTTTTCACAATCTCATTATTTTTTGTTGCATAATTGGGACAAAGTGTTTATCCTAAGCTTAAATATAGATTTCTCTGAACAATTTTGTTCCAAGAACTACTTTGATGTTTCACCATCTTTCAGAAATTATTCTCCCAAGTCTCAATGGCCTTATTTAAAGACAGGGGAATGAGACACTGCAGAAATATAACTGCAGACCTGAACACAAATAGAAATCTTGGTATTCATGTCAGTTATTTCTTTTAGGATAGCATTTCCCCCCCTTTCTTATGGGGTTATTCAAATTTTTTTTAAAATGTGAAATTCACTGGTAGATGGTAAGGTGCTTGCTGAGAAGAATAATTTTCAGAACTCAAGCTGGACTCATTGAATTCCAAGAGATGGAATTTATGAGCCAGATTGATCTTCCATCATGCTGGTTTGTACTAAACCTGCACAGATACAGAGTTATAAAAAGACCTCAGAAACAGATCTGAGGTCAACAGAGTGGAAGATTGCCATGAGAGATACTATCTCCTCAGGATTGACTTCTGTAGTCTATCTAGTCAAGAAAAATCTATGAACCCAGTTACCCTTCTGAAAACATCAGTGTTAAGAGTGGATGTGAGAAAGGCATATCCATAAGATTTTTAGTACATTTTGAGGTTTTTCAAAGCCAGATTTTATCTGGATATTTGCACTGAATATATTTTAATATCCAATTGTCACTACTACATATAATGATAGGCTTTGGTCGCAATCCTTACCACACTTTCTTAGGATTAAACACAATGAACACAATGGGGCTTACTTTTGAATAGACATATTCAGGATTACACTGATTGTTAGATAAACATTATACATGTGTCCCTTGTTAACCACAAGAGTTCTAGACTCTGTGGATAAAAAATACCAATGGATAAAAAAGCCAGGGGGGAAAATAAAGATTTATTTTATTAAAAGATACATTTTGTTTTTTAAACTGCTTTTAGATTTTTTTGCTCCTCCGTTAATCCTAATGGAATAAAATTGTGCCTAAATATCTGCAGGGGTGAGATTCTGGGACTCCCTGCTGATACAAAAAAATGTGTTAAATAAAAGCAGTTAAAAAAATAAAATGTATTTTTTTACAATGGTTTGAAACAGCTTTTCTTACTGCTGTAGAGAGTGAGTCAGAAATTAGAAATGCAAATGACGCCTTTGGCTGCTCAGCTGAAGAATGGAATGATTGCTTGCATGACTGTAGGAAAGCAGTTTTTAAAACTTTTGATTTGCAGTAGCCATTCATGTTGAGTCAGTTTCATGTATCAAAAATTTGTGTGCAACAAGGTTGGACCTGTATGCACTGTGGCTGCAGTTTTATCCACTCTTACCTGGAAGTAAGCCCCATTGACCATAATGGGACTTCTTAGCAGACATGCATAGGATTGATCACTATGTTGCATCTGAACCTTTTGATCAGAAATTCATTCAGCGGTAGTGAATTAATATATACTATTCTTCAAGCATTTTCTCTCTATTTATTTTAGCTGTGTTTCAGCTTCTGTGGCATCATACAGTTGATTATAGGTGATTTGCATGTAATTAGAGCACACAGTTTATTGAGATTTTTGAATAAAACTACATGGAGATGAAATATTGCATTTGTTAACCAGAAGGTTGCAGATGTGAGTGTGTTTAGAACAGGGGTGGGCAAAGATTTTGGCAGGTGGACCACATCATCTTTCTGACAACGTGCTGGGGCTGGAAAAAAATTTATATTTCACATTTTAATAAATTTACATACATTTCCATAAATGAATATGAGTGCAATCCTAACCATGTCTACTTAAAAGTAAGCCCCAGTGTGTTCAATGTGTCTTAGGGCAAAATCCAGAAGTGCACTTGGGTTACCCTGTCTCTCCACTGGGCTGATCCAACTGCAAGATGCTCCACCCTAGTTACTCTGGAAAAGTTACTTTTGGGGGGCAAACTAAGGCAACATAGGCTGCCCTAAGAGAGGTGGACCTGGGCTGCCCTAACTGGGGCAGCCTAGGCAGTTCAGGAGAGGCATGTTGAGGGCATGGTCAGCATTGCCTAGGGCAGAGCAGTTACTCTGTATCCAGAGCCTCTTGCCAGGGTAGAAATTTCCTCTTCCATCTCCTCAGAGTTAGAACACCTCTAGAGCAGGGTTTGTAATAAGTATAACCAAAGGGTCCATGATAAGGCAGAGTAAGAATGGCAGTGTTGACCAAAAATCTGAGTTCTTGGTGAGCTTAGCTGCAACCCCTGCTTCTCAACCTCAGGATACGGAACAACTATGGCAGCACACTAACCTGGGGATACAGCAGGCCACTTCAAGCATCCACCCTCCATTATAGGTACTGCTTTACTCGATTCCCATGCTGCAGCTGTTACTGGTTGTCAGGAACTTCTGGGCATCCTTATAAGGCAGGCACCACAGCTGTTCCTTGTTCAGTGTGAACTGAGGGGGGTCTCCTCAGGAACAAGCCCTCCCCAGGTGTCACTTGATGCTACTGAGCATGCTCTGGAGCAGCCAGGGCAGCCCAGGCTTCCTGACTCTTTGGATCCAGCATAACTCTCTGCTCTGGATATAGTTTAGTTGGAGCAGCCATTACTCATTGCCTTTGCTCTGGATAGTGCCCTTACTCCTAAAGTGTGTTTAGGATTGCAGCCTATATTAGACATGGAACTTATACAAATGAATGAATTTCACTGAGCTTCCTGCCAACTTGGCAATTCAGAAGCATGTAAATGCAAGTTGATAAATAGGTACCACTTTGGTGAGAAGGTAACCTGGGGGTTCTCACAGGTTCTAAAGAACTTGTTGCTAATGATCCCTGGTTCTGAGACATAGAACCTGTTGTTAATTTAGGTTATTAGGTCATAAAACCTGTTGTTAATTTATTTGAATCCCACCACTGAAGGTGACCATGTTCCATGTGCATGTGGACCATATATCGGACAACACTGGCTCTACAACTCTAGAAATGGGGATGAGCCCCACACACTAAAGTTGGTCACGACTAGCAGTACAACCTGCAGGAGAGACCTTTACCTTACACATAGTATTATACATGAAACAACATGAAAACTATGAACTGTTTGCCATACATTACTTGCATATTGAAAACATACAGACCAAGCCAGAACAACATACAGACCATGCAGAACAACATGGAGTTGTTCAGAAGCAGTAAAGGACCAATCTTGGGCAACTGAGGGCCAGAGGAGGCTCCAAGGGGTCAGAGAATTATTGGAGGCTGGCGCTTCCCTGTGGGCTCCACAGTTGAGGGCCCATGAGGACTGCAAATGATCCACAGGCTGGGATTTGCTTTCCTATCATAAAATGTCAGGATAATGTTTTAAGCAGCTATGGTTCAACTGTGAGGTTGACAGCATCTCAAGCCTTTTTTATTAATTATATTTGTAATTTATTAATTATATAAATAATTATAAATTTATTTATTATTAGCTGACTCCTTTGCATAGACACACCAGTGGCCTATTATCACTAGCAGTCTCCCATCCAAGCAACTGATCCTGCTTAGTTTTTTCAGAAAAGGTAACAGCTCAACTTCCAGACCACACCTGCTGTCCCCATATGGATGGGTCTTCTGTTTCACTTTCATTCATAGTTTTTTATGAAGTTGTTTAGATAATACAGTATTTCAGCCCATGGGTTTAAGTTGTTTTACAGCAGCATAAGATTGGGCCCACTAGTAACAGTTGTACATACTTAATGGCAATGAGTTTGTTGAATGTTACATTAACCACAAGATTCAGTGAGTCATATTTCAGGGATGGGGGAATAGTCACAGAAATTAAAATAAAGATAAAAGAGCAAATTGCACATCAAATGTGCAGAATCCTAAAAATTAAAAAGGGACCCCGGGGATTATTTGCCTCTCAAAGGCCTGGTGAAATAGATGGGTCTTCAAACCCCAACAGAAACCATATCCTGAAGAAATTGTTCTGAGATATCTGGCAGGAGGTTCCTGAGGCATGACGCCACTACTGAGAAGGTCCTACACCTTCTTGTGCCACTGATATTGATGGTGCTCTGCAAAATGAATGACAACTTGAATTTTGACTTTCTCTCGTCTTTTCACTATATAAGTCAAGACTGGCTTATTGAGTTGTAGAGATTTATAATGTTTTATCACACTGGCAGGGAATAATTGAAAAAATGTGAACTTGACTATTAAGAAAAGAATTGGCAGATCACGAGAAAACAATCTAAGAGTAGGAAATAGAATTACCGTACTGTTAAGTACAGATAGAGGGCTGATTAATGCAATCCTATCAGCGTGCTAAGATATGGACTGATCCTCAAAGATAATGTAGTCATACTAATGTTATATCACATCAATCATATCAAATCTATATCAAACCGGGACATAACATCTCAGACTATAGATCTGTGAACAAGCTGGGTTGTATATAATAAATCTTACACTCTTCTACACACATGGTGATGATGTCCTATACAGGATTACAGTTCCATAATTTATTGTGGACAGGGCCCTTATTTATCTTTTGTTTGGTTCATAAAGTTCCAGAATTTCAAAACACCTTTTTGGAAATGTTGGCAAATGCCACTGCTGACCCAAGCAGTATGCATCCAATGGATAAGAATAATGCATTAATTAAACCTCCTGTGATAAACTGTCAAGAATTAATAGTGTGTAGTAACTAATGTATCATAAACTATATCCTTGTTCTTCATAGCGCTGGATAGCCTGCTAGAGAATGCATTTTGTAGAGCTGTGATCTGTAAAATCATTATTATGGATGAATGGAGAAAATGATTTTCTGAAAAAATATTCGGTAGGTAACATCTATTGAAAATTAGTGCTCTGCTTTGCAAGTTTGCCTTGCTCTGCATTTGACAAGATAGATAGGGGATGTTTCTGTTGAACTTTAAAAAAAAACTTTTAAGGCAGGGGTGACAAACATTTCATACAGCAGGCTGAACAGCATTCATGACAGCCTGCTGAGGACCAGAAATGGTACCATTAGGCAGGAATGATGATAAAACTAATTTTTGATGTCATTAAACAGGTTACAATGAAACAGGTTGTCATTAAACAGGTTACAATTTTTCTCACTTAAGAACTCATTAGCTGCAAATGATAGAAGAGAAAATATACAAATCTTAATCATATTTCAAGATATGGGAGAGACCAATTTTTATGCAGCTTGCCCTTTTAGCAGCAGCACCTCAGCACTACTTAGTAGCTGAGTGCCTGAGGGCTGAATAAAAAGCTTTCATAGGCCATAGCTAGGGCATTATGTTGACAACCCTGCTTGAAGATATGATGCTCTCTTACTTACAAAATTCCAATAATACAGGTTATCCATTTTACAGATTGTATTGTATAGTGACATTTGTAGCACAAATGCAATAAGCAATCATAAAAATTCATATTTTTGTTAGAATGCAAGCTTTAAAAATGTTTCTCCAAACTTTTGTATGTTTTCTTTTAAACCACAATATGATTGCATTATTAGGGAGCTTCTCACAAAATCCATGAATGCCATATAAACAAAATCTTGTTTTGTATTGTGGTCTAAGAATATAACACAGCCTAAATTACAAAATATTATTTTTAATATTCTATATTATTCTCTAGACTTCTTTTGTAACAACACATTTTCCTTGCCTGCGTATGCTGCTTATGCAACTTTCTTTAAAAATAACTCTTTTTTCCCTTTCAATAATCACACGGTTTTATTTGCATCTTGCTGAGAAGCAAATAATAGTCAACACATACTTTGCATTAGGAATATTCCACACATATATACACTGGATAAGAGTTAGGATCTATTTGCTGGATATCAGTATTTTGAATCTGAACTTGCTGTCTTGCAAAGCAAGTTCAGGGAAGGGACAAGCATATGATTTTCTGATTAGGTCTGAAAAAAATAACGTGTTTATGTGTTGGTTGATAATTTTAATCTTCTCCAAGTCTCCTAGTTACTCCTGCGAACTTCATTGATGGGCATCCCAATCCTAACCTGCACTAGATCAGGCAGGAAAGCAGGCCTGCCTCTCATTCACAGGTGGGTTGGGGCAAGTTGGGACTCAGCCTGGAGAATTTATTGTATTTTTGAGCCCCCATATGCAAGAGCTAATAAAGCTTTTTTCCATAAAATCACCTTGATAATACCCATAAATTCACATTTTTGTTTGAATATTAAGTTTTAGAAATCAATATTTGATACTCCTTGTATTTGATATCAGTATTATATCAGTATGTTGGTTTAGTTGTTTGATTTCAGTATTTGGTGTTGATAAAAAAAGAAGTGAGTCTTCTGGCATTTTAGACACTCACCAACTTACAATAGGATTAGCTTTTGGGACTAAAGCCCACTTCATTAGATGTGTCAAATGTCATACTCAGCTGGTTTTGGAAGCATTTGAAAGCTGACAGTTTAAAGCATTTTAAGTTTGAAATCTGACAAAATGCAAGCAATCAGGGTTAAAATATACAATTTCAAATAGTTTCATTTTTGCTTTAGCATAAATACAAGTGGTCATACATGAAACTTAAATGGTTGATTGGTAAGACCATGTAGCAAACTTTTCATTCATCTCTATATATAAAAATGAAGAGTCACTGGCTGACTCACTCATTCGTGACTGACTGACTCACTCACTCACTCACCCACTCACTCATGTATCAACTCATCAATGCCCAGTTGTCACACTCTCTGTTATCTTGGGGCAATTTTATTCAGTTTTCCATGCTAGGGACCCCATTGGGAAATGACACCTCAGTGTCATCATCATCATCCATACATTATAAAGATATGAAGGAAGAGTCTCTCACAGGTAAGTCAGAACACAAGATTACTTTACTGCAGACTGAGGTTCAAAAGCTTATCGGTTATTTAAGGCACTTCTTGGTTACAGGTTTGCAAAATTCCAAGTGGAGTACACAGACTCTCCAGAACCAACAGGATTAAACATGCAAATCAACAGGTAAGTCCAACGAATAACAGAAGTCTCTTTCTCTCCCTGGGAGGGGATTAGCAGGTCTTTAACATTCTTTTCCTTCTGTTTTAGGATCCTCCACAGCCAATGACAGTCCTTCTAGCCTCTGGACTTGTTCCTCCTCTGTGGCTTCTCCACCTGCCTCCTCCCTCTTCCAAGGGAAAGGTTCCAACTCTCCTGGCGTCTCCTCAATATTCAAATCTTCCACTTCATCCGCCCTCCCCCAATCACTTGGTGTTGAGCGCGGGAGAATCTTAACCCCTCCTTTAGCGTACTACCGCGGAGAAGGATCCCCGTGAACCCCCTCCTTCTCCTGCCGCTTCCCCTCCCGCGGCTGCACAACTCCACCAAGTCCTTTATAGACCATACTTCCACAGAGTCTGGGAAGAGATCAATGTCCAAGGGAGGGTACCTGGGGCGTCTGTTCACATACAGGCTTTCACCCATGTATGTGCCCATTGGATCTATATTATACCTCTGGTATTCTTCCCAGGCAATCTCACCACACCAGTCAAAACCACCTGACTTAGAAGTGTGAAATCCTTCCTTGTAGGCACCCACTAAGGACTAATTTGGGGAAATTTAAACGGGAAGTGACTGGAGAGGGGCACAATGTGTTTTTGTCCCTATACTTTGAAGCAGTGGTTATCAATCTTCCTAACGCCGTGACCCCTTTATAAGTTCCTCATGTTGTGGGGACCCCCAACCATAAAATTATTTTCGTTGCTACTTTATAACTGTAATTTTGCTACTATTATGAATCGTAATGTAAATATCCAATATGCAGGATGTACTTTCATTGTTACAAATGAAATGTGTGTTCTATGCACACATTGAACACAATGGGATTTATTTCAGAGGATTAGGCATAGGATTGGGCCCTGAGGCTGCAATCCTATCCACATTTACATGGGAGTAAAGGCCCTCTGACTATAATGGGATTTATTTCAAAATTGGCATGCATAGGATTGGGCCCTAGGCTGTCAGTCAGCCCCAGTGCGTGTGCAGCTACAGCTGGAGGTCTGGCTAGCCTGACCTAGCCCCCTGCACCTGGGGTCTTTAGGCAACCCCGAAAGGGGTCCCGACCCCAACTTTGAGAAATGCTGCTTTGAAGAATCCAGGCCAAATCAATGGACATAGAAGCATGAAATTTGGAAAGCGTATTCCTTTCATGACATGAATACCCACTAAGAACTGATTTTTAGAAATTTAACCCCCAAGGGAGTAAAAACGGGTGCAATGTGTTTTTGCCTCTATCCAGTGGTACTTCGGATTGTGAATGTTTTGCAAGATGAGCAAAAATTTCTAAGAAATTCTGACTTGGTTAACAAGCACTGTTTCGTAATACGAGTACATGATTTATACAAAGGCAATTAGTTGCCATGGTAACAAGGCAGAAAATGAGTCTCCGCAAAAGCTGAGCTGCAAAAATAACTGAACTCCAAAAGGACCTCAGTTCTCTCTCTCTCTCCCTCCCTCCCTCCCTCTCTCTCTCTTTCTCCCTCCCCCTCCCTCTCTGTGCATGTGAGAGAGACAGATCCCATGTGTATATGTCTTTTCCCTACCTGAAAACTATTACCCTGACATATTTTTAAGTATTATATTTCAGTATTGTATTCATTTTAATATGAATATGTTTGGATTGTGGAATAAATCATTTGAGTTTCCATTATTCCTTATGAAAAAATTCATTTGATATACAAGCGTTTTGGATTACAAGCTTGCTTCCAGAACAAATTATGCTTGTAAAACCAGATACCATTGTACCTAATATTGAACAATGACTGATCAATTCCCAGCCCCAACCCCTGTACCTAGAAGCATGAAATTTAGGGATATTATTCCTTCTGTGATGTATGGATTCATTAAGATCTGATTTGATTCCTGGTAGTGTCTGGTGGCAACTGCTGCCCGGTATTGCCCACTGGTGCCTGGTGTGCAGTGGTGCTCGGTGTTTGGTGCCCAGCAGGGGTGCCCAGTGGTACCAATTGGCAAGTGGTGCCTAAAGGAGCCTGGTGCCCACTAGGGATGCCTGGTGCTTACTGGTGCCTGGTGGTGGTGCCAGTGCCCAGCCATGCCCAGAGCCCACAAAATTAATATACTTGAAATTGTACTCCCACAATAGCAGGTTCATTCTGTTAGTTTCTAGAATAAATCCAGATCTTATGTACTGTACCTTGGTGGACAGCCTGAATGACTGTGAACATATTCCACCAATGCCTGTCATTGTCTTACACCCACTAACATTTCAAGATGGACAAACTTTTGTATTTGTATTTCTACATACCTCATTCTCAAAAAAAGACCAAACTGATGAAGACTGATTTAGACTTGGGGCACAATCCTAAACATGTCTACTCAAAAGTAAGCCCCATTGTGTTCTATGGGTCTTACTCTCAGGAAAGTGTCTAGGATTGCAGTCTTGATTCCAATTCTGACACTGACACATGAAATTATGAATGGATTTCCCATTTTAGGCTACTGTTTAAACTTTCAGAAAGTCTTAGAAACATGGAATTTGCAGAAATCAACATAACTCAAGCACTATTTTTTTTTCCTTACACCTTTATTTTTACACTGAAGAGTATTTGTCCTTCAATTTGTCATTGTCTTACTACTATATTATGACAAACATGATATGTAATTTGCCATCACTCCTCCCAAAAATGTGGGGGAAATGTGAAAAAAATAAGGGCATGGACATAGGAAAGTGGAGAGAAGCAGATGATGCATATTTTATTACCACATTTTGATATACCTCCAGAACATTGCTTATTGCAGAAAAAGCAAGCTCAAAACACAAGATTGTAAGTTGCGATCCATCTTTATTAAGACATCTATAGTATATTTTTTTAATTGGGGCAATTAAATTGATTGATTTAACAACTGATTGGGTGTATTTCTTTTAAAAGCATAGCCACTTTCAAAGGGGTGAAAGCTAAGATTTTCTCAGGAAACTCCTGAAAGGTGACCTCTGTGTGTTTGTGTGTGCTTTTGCCTCCTCACTTCTTCCAAAGCCAGTAGGTGGCACTCAATTGTCACCAAAAGACAATATGCATTTTCACCCCCTGAACTTCCATATTCAGTACAGGGAGATAATAGTCATGTGGTTGTTTTTCTGTAGGGTAGGGGATCCATCATGGAAAGAAGAAGGGGTTTCACACTCTTATTCAGTAGAAATTGAAAAAGGAAGTTCACAGAGACTATAGCTTTAAATCTATTGGGTCTTTGATCAATGGGTTACAGGTGCATTGGTGGTCTATTAAGATAAGTCTTAAGGTGTCTGTTAAGCAGGAAGGAGTTTGGTCATGGAAGGATTGGAAGGGGTTAAAAGAGGAAACAAGCAATTATTTCTATATTCAACGATTCGGAAGATGTTGTTGAATATAGAGTGGAAGATGGCTTTATATTGTCTTTGACATGCCCTTATTACACAGCAGGACATTACACAGCAGGACATATGAAGAATTTTTCTGATCTCATGGGTTCCTCTCAGTAACATTAAGAAATCTTAAGTGACATGTTCAGGCTTTCATAGTGCTTTGCCATTATCCATGCAAGGCTTTGATGGTTATTTCTTGAATTTGAATATCACTTCAATTGCACTCCAGTTTCTGAAATATTTTAGGCCATCCTTAGAACAATACAGTGATAGATATTAATGAACAATGGCTATTGCTTGTACATTACTTATCATGAAAAAATCATGGTGATCAGGAGAAGGCAAAATAATGGAACCCAGCTCTTACTCATAAGATTATCTTACCCATAGGTTTAAACCCTTTCTTCTGAAATTATCTCCTATAATATCAATATTGCCTCATGGCCATAGTTGCATTGGTTCAGCTCTTGATAATGCCTCAGTTGTTCTGTAGACTCATAGGGTGAAATCCAGAGTAACGACGGGGAGTCCTTGCTCCGGAGTAAGAACAAGTTATTCTGGATTGCAATATGAATTTCCCATAAGTTTTTACTAGGTGGTGCAGTAACTACGGGTGCACATAATGTCTCTTAGGTGCTCCTGTAGTTACTCTGGATTGTGCCGATAGATGCAATATTTCATAGCTGCAAAATTAAACTTCACTTTGGATATATGGACTTGT
The DNA here is from genome assembly GCA_030015325.1 of Cryptoblepharus egeriae. Lineage (NCBI taxonomy): Eukaryota > Metazoa > Chordata > Lepidosauria > Squamata > Scincidae > Cryptoblepharus > Cryptoblepharus egeriae. The sequence goes on from JAREYC010000001.1 coordinate 135,526,166, forward strand.
ATTAGATATTTAATTCCATAAGTGGAATCAAAAGAGTTGAGTTACATTGTCCCAGTGCAATCACTTCTGGTTGTTGCCAAAATTCTCTTTTCCAACATGTAAGCAATCTATCCTAACTACTGTAAGCTGATTCTTCCTTAGAAGATAGGTCAGAAGTATCCCAAGGGTGTAGCGTACTTCAGTAGCATGAAGTAGTAACTTCAGGAATGACAATCTCATGGTCTCCCCCAGTGCTTTTTTTCTGTGAAAAAGGTGGCAGTACTCACCACTATATATGACTAATTATTAATTAGCTGCGGGGGGAGTGGAAGAGGTGGGAAAAGGTGCCTACTCAGTACTAGTGCATAAAAAAGGTAAAGGGTCACTGGCAGATTGCCCTGCCAGCTGTGACTGTCTTGAGGTTGCCCTACTGCCTGTTCAGGCACCAGCTTCAGTTGTGGGTGCGGCAATCCTGCCCAATTCAAAGCCACAACCCCTGTTGTCCAAAGGCACTTCCATGGTCATGTGGCCAGCATTACTATATGCCAAGGCGCATGGAATGCTATTTACCTTCCCATTAAGGTGGCACTTACAGTATTTACCTATTTGCACTTACATGTTTTGAACTGCTAGGTTGGCAGGAGCTGGGCTGGGTGCTCACCCCCATCATGCAGTACTCGAGTCTTGAACCACTGACCTGTTGAGTGGAAATCCAGACAAGCTGTGCTCTAACTCCAGCGTTCTAACCACTGAGTCACTGCAGCCCCACACTGGTGAATATCCCCATAAAAAAGCCCTGCTCTCCCCTAATAATCTGGGCTAATCTGCTCTAAATGTGAAAAACCAAGACCCACACACTTGGTATTCTCGCTAAATGATGAAAATACTATCATCTATCAGATTACAAGGCAGCTGGACGTGGAATGGACTGTTGTATCAGCCCCTTCTGAGGGTGTCATCTGATGTGTTCTGCACCAACCACACTACAACTGATGCAGTTGACTTTGCACAAGGACTTTGCACAGGATTTTGCACAAAGTCTACTACTACTACTACTACTACTACTACTACTACTACTACTACTACTACTACTACTAACTACCTCTTCTCTGGAAGCAGAACTTGGCATCTTTATTTGCAACAAAGGTGTCTGCATTGCTGCACATGTTGAAAGTCTTTTTCCCGTAGGAACCCACTCAGTTTTGTGGCACTTTCTTCTCCTGTGCGCACTTGCATGCTCTCCACTTTTCTAAGACTTGCCCCACTCCGGAAATGCTGTTGCTTCAGCAGGAACCCTTGGAAAAACTGCTTTCCTTGTTCAAAGGGTTCCTTTTTGCTATGCTTTTCGTTTTGCCCGGGACTTGAAGCTGTGCAGCTCAGCTTTGCTGCATAGGAGAACATTCCACAGGAGTCTACTCAGCAGATTAAAGATCAGTGATCTCTCTCTCATCTCTGTTCCTTTGATCCTTGTAACAACTCTCTCTCTCCTTTCTAAAAACCTCTATTCTCAGGGCTTGTGTTGAAAGCCTCCTGCTAATTTCCCCTACCTCTCCTTTCTCCCTTCAACATTTCAGATACCAGGTAGAAATGTAAACAGAAGCAGTTTGAGGGTGTTCATGTCACTGTCCACATCAATGATCTCCAAACTGTCAGGCAGAGCTAAATTTTATCACTCACTCTCGATATATTGCAAATTCCTCCAATTTCAGTTTAATTTTAGGCCAGGCAGATCGGGGCCTGATATTGTTTGTGTGAGATGCAGCCATGCCAAAAGAGCACATGCTGGATCCTGTGGTAGAGGTGGAGCAGTCATGGAGACCTTCTTTAAGGTAAGGGAATGCCTTAAAAGGAATTATGTTCCCTTTAAGGTAAGGGAATGCTGAGCACCCATCATTCAAGTGACAGGGTCCTAACATCCCAGTATTCCAACATCTAAAGTTTCCCAAAGTCCCTAAATACATATAGGGATCATGGCCTGGGTTCTCTGGTAACTGGATTACTGCCATTTCAGCATTTCAGATATCAGATCGAAATTATTTCTATCTGCTCTTAAAAATATTTCATTGCTCTGCCTAATTATGAAAGAGATGGAGGTGCAGAAGCAGCATGATGCACTGAGACATGCATCCTTTTCTGAAATTTATGATGGGAGGGGATGGAATGTATGTGAGTTTTTCTGTTCCTGATTATATATGACCTAATTTGCAACCAGCAGTCCAAACTTACCTTCTAACCAACATGCATTGAGCAGCTGATCTGCTACCCCTACAGCAGAACCCCTCACTTAGAGGTACACACACGTCACTGTCCTCACTTTCCTCAGCCATCACTTTTTGTAACATTGCTAAATGAAGAGTTTGGGAAGTGGAACATCTCAGCATTCAATCTACCTGCCCAAACTACATCTGGGAAGTAAAGGAAATATCTGGGAAATAAAGGAGGCAGCATAGGCTGTTCCTGGGCACTCCCTTGAAAGTACCTAGTACTCTTGAAAGTACCTGCATATTCAGTAAGTAGGTACTCAGAAAGTAAGTACTCAGTAGGTACTCAGAAAGTAGGTACTCAGAAAGTACTCAGACAAGTACTCAGACAGAGATGCAGGATGCTCTTTGCAGTCCTCCTTAAAACTCTAAGCAAACAAGAGGAGGATGGGTCACTTGCGTAGAGCCTCCCAGTGGGTGGCAGTTTGGGAGAGCTGAGTAGTGGGCAGGTGTGTGTGTGTGTGGGGGGGTACCCCCACTGCCTCTAAAAAACATGGGTTTCAATCAGCCTTTTGGCTGGGCCGCTCAGGCAGGCACCATTAATAGAGTAAATAAGTGACTGGTGTGTGTGCGTGACATGAAGAGCAGGGCTGAATGCAGGCCTTGAGATGAGATTGGATGGAAGAGGAAGTGGAAATTGAGCTTGAACTCTGCAGGCCCCTCAAAATAGAATGTAGCTGCTATTCTTTATACTGATATGAGGCTGTGTAGGCTGAACTCCGCATTTGTGACGAGACAGATATAATGAGAAATGCCTGGAAAACAGGATATTATATTACTTCTGTATTTTCCCCAAATCAAAAGGTTTGGCAAACACAGTCTGCCTGCTAAATGTGCGCCAGTCAACTTTAATTTAAACTCTCTATTCATGATGATTCATAGCCTCATCATTATCATATCCTAATAGGATTACTGAAAGACCAGTATAATTAAGATTGCTATCTTGGGAGATGTTTTCTAGAAAAAAAAATATGCACAGAGTGGATGGAGGGTGGTAGTGAGAAAGGCCACTGTCATACATTTTTTTTCTCACTTGTATTGCTATCAATACTAGCAGAACCTTTAAAACAATGGTTCTCAAACTTTTGAGCTCAAGGACCCACTTTTTAGAATGGCCATCTTTCAGGACCCACTGGAAGTGTTGGGTGATGTCATCAAGCAAAGGTGACGTCATCAAGCAAGAAAATTCTTAAGCTCTCATACAACAAAATCAATATGGGTACAGTGGGTTGGTGCAAGTCCCTCATGCCAGCCCAACGGTGTCACAAACCTGCCAAAAGGCACATTTGTGCCACCAGAAAGGAGGAGAGGCCAATGAATGAAGGACCATAGAATAATGAGGTTCAACTTTCTTCCAAGGTACCACAGTAACATCAGTAACAAGTCTTCTCCCAGTGTTGGGATTCAAATAAATTAACAACAGGTTCTATGTACTAATAACCTAAATTAACAACAGGTTCTATGCCCCATTAATGGTTCTCAGAACCAGGCGCTCATTAGCAAAGGGTCCTATAGAACCTGTGAGAACCCCCTGAAACCCACCACTGCTTATCCCTAAAAAGCTGCTCAGCAGTTATGAGTGGACCAATTAGTGTGTGGTGGTTGCAAGAATATTTGTCTGATCAAGAATAATTGCTAGGCCACATTTATCAAAATTTTCAGTTCCAGTATATTACCCTTTGTTATTCCATCACAGTTCCTGTAGCCAGTGAAAGTATAGAATACAGTGTTCCACTTTATAAAAGGCTTATGCAGCTAACATAAGAAAATCATCATCATCGTCCTCATCCATTCTTTGAGTATTTGGACATGATCATTTTGCTACAAAATCTGTTTGTGCATGAATGCATGCGTTTTAATCATCATCATCTATATATACAGGTCCAACCTTGTTAAACGTGGACTTTTTATACATGGATTTGATTCAGCACCAATGGCCACTGCAAATCTGTTAAAAACTGCTTTTCTGCTATTGTAGAGAGGCAATCATGCAAGCAGTAATTCTATTATTCAGTCCCAGAATTAAATCCCTGCAGATACTGAGACACTACCTTATTCAGTTAGATACAATAGTGGAGCAAGAAACCTGAAAGTAGGTCTTTAAACCTATTTTTCCATTGTTTTCTTTATACACATTTTTTTAATCCATGTGAGGTTCTGGAACAGAACCCTAGTGGATAACGAGGGACACTATATATAAAATCAAAGAGTCAGTGACTGACTGACTCATCAATGCCCAGCCAAACTGCCACACCTAGAGGTGTGAAATTTGGGTAGGGTAGTCCTTTCATGATATAGGCACCTACTAAGAACCAATTTTGAGAAATTTCATCTGGAAGAGGGTGAAAAGAGGTGCAATGTGTTTTCATACATATACTTAACTTTGAAGAATCACTGACTCATCATGACCCAGCCCAAACCCACAGATCTAGAAGAGTGAACTTTGGGGAGGGAATTTCTTCCATGACATAAGAATCCATTAAGAATTGATTTTTTATAAATTTGATTCCTAAGGAGGTGAAAAGGGATGCAACATGTTTTTGTACCTATACTTAACATTGAATGTTGACTGACCGCCAAAACCCTTGAACTTAGAAGAATGAAATTTGGGGAGTATATTCCTTCTGTGATGTAAGGACTCACTTTGAATCAATTTGGTGCCTGGTGGTGCCTGCTGCCCAGTGTTGCCCACTTGTGCCCATTGTCTGATGGTACTTGTTGCCTGGTGCCCTTTGCTTGGTAAGGATGTCCATTGCCAACTGTCCACTGGTGCCCAGTTGTGCCAGCTGCCTGCTGGTGACAGCTGCCATTGGTGTCTAATAGTGCCTGGTGCCGAGTAGTGCTTGCTACACACTGGTGCCCAGTGTCCAATGCCTGGAAGGCCCAACAGTGCCCAGTATCTCACACCTGGTGTGTCGTGCCGTGGCCTGGTGCTTGGCAGGAATGCCATATGCCTGGTCGTGGCTGGTGTTCCCAGTGCCTGGTAGTGCCTTCTGCCCAGTGTCTGATGGTGCCCAATGCCTGGTGGTGCCTGGTAAGTATGCCTGGTGCTCGTTAGCAATGCTTGTTTCCTGGTGCCCAGTGCCCACTGGTGCTTACTGCTCACTGCCCACTGCACGGTGGTGCCCACTGCCTGATGTAGCCTGGTGCCTGGTAGGGATGACTGGTGCCCTCCAGTGCCTGCTGGTGCCAGCCACTGCCCCCCTGAGCGTACTCTGGTGCCCAGCACCTGTCAGTGCCAAGTACCTGCTGATGCTCACTGCCTGGTTTCTGCTGCCCAGTGCCAGTGCCCAGCAATGCTCAACAGTGCCCCACTGTGCCCAAGGCCCAGAAATATTCTTGAAATTTTACTTCTGCAATGATGGGTAAATTCCACTAGTTGTAGGATAAATTAAATGGCAGAGCTGCTGCCAAATTCTACCCCAGCTAAAATTCAGACCAGAATTTGGGATTGTAAATCATGCTTTATAAATCAGAGATGTACTACCTGAAAGTGGATTCTGATAGCCCCCTTGCTGCCGTTGCTATGTCTGTCTGCCAAGGCTTCTAACAAGAAATGGAAACCTCTAACAACCACTTCTGTTAAGAGCAGTTTTAAAGCATAGCGTGAGGTCAATTTAACTTCTCCAGAGCAAGGAACTGAAAAATGGAACCACGCATGCTTTCCGCCTCTGTTCCTCATCTTTCCTCCACATCAATGCACACTGATGTTAACTGATCCCAGTGTTCAAAATTCACCACACACTATTAGTTTGGCTGTAGCAATTTAAGGATGAAAGTGAAAACATCCTCCAATTCTGTTTTCACAACAGAAACATCACCATCTTCATCATTAACAACAGTACAGTATATACTCCTCTTCAATTAGAAGTACACAAACTGCATTACTGAGAAAATCAAGTAATGGCACTCTGTCCCTAAAGGACTTCTATCCAAAAAACAAAAAAATTGCTCCTTCCATGTACAGAAACTGCAATCCTAAAGACACTTTCCTGGGAGTAAGATCCATTGAACACAACGGAGCTTACTTTTGAGTAGACATGGTTAGGATTGTGCTTTTAGTTTAGTTCCCACATAGATGTTTTTGTACTGCATCACTTTGCATATGTCTTGTTTTTATTTGTCACATTTTATACCACCCTTCTTCCAAGGAGATCAGGGTAGTTGTTACCTTTAAAGCCATAACAACCCAGTGAGGCTTAGAGATAGTGGCTGGTCCAAAGTAGGGTAGCATATGTCCTGAAAAATTGGGACTGTCCCAGTTTTGGGGGATTGCATTCCTATACTGGGAAGTTTGACAGGAGATCTTGTGCTGGCTTTGTGGAAGAGAATTATGGCAACCCTTGGTAACCATAAAGAAAACAGAAAGGCTGAACAGAAAGGCTGGCTAGCCTGCACTATACCCAATCCATGTTTTGGACTGCCCAAGGCAATGAGAAAATTTCCCCCTTACTATGGGAGATGCTGCAACAACCCCAATGGGGTTACTTGGATCTTTGATATCCAAGCAGGCTAAGAATGGGGTTAGGGTTTGCATAAGCATCAGATCCTGGCACTTCCCACCTACTCACTCACGGTCCCACCAACCATCTGTTGTGTCCCCTCCCCGAAACCAGCATGTACTAATCCCATACCGGTGCCCAGAGCGGCACAGAGAAGGCACTTCCTGCTCAAAAGTTTGCACTCTAAAGTCAAGGCCAGTGCACAGGCCTCCCAACACCACCACGGAACAAGGAAATGGGTGAGTTGCACTGGCTTAAATTGGTTAGGATTGTGCCCTGAATTAATTAACCTGAATGTTTTGTGCAAAATGTTACAGTAATGTTCAACAGACTGCAGTTGGGCAAACAGTAGACAACATCTAGAAACTATTTTTGTGATGATGCTGATATTCCTTATTACCTTATTCCTTATAATGTCCAATCCATTTAGCTAGTGCATAATATCTTCTACATAGTAATACTTCCCATAACACTGCTTTCTTTCACACAGATTCTTTATAGTGTTCAGTTTGACCCCACATGATTGATATCTATTTAAGCAGTGCATTTTGGAAATAATATACAGGTATACGGAGCCAATCAGCTTCCATTTCTTACCCATTAGGTTAATGATGCATTCTATAATGCCATTTTGTGCTGCACTTGACTTTCCTGAAAGGATCCCCTACATTGTAATGGGAATTACCTGCCCAAGTCTTGAAACTTTTAATGTACTCAAAAGGTTAAATGGAGGGCTTGTATTCTGCGAGGCTAGTATCCCAAGCGAGCTCCTCGGAAGAAAGATGTGCATTACTGTTTTGTTTGTTGTTTGCTGTCATTGAAATTTTCATGACTGTCTGGAAAACCACGCAATTGTATGAAGTGTAGGCATGCACTTTACAAAGCAATACCATGTCACCTGAGTTATGACACAATTCTGAGCGGTGTGTGCACTTGCACCGTATGTCACAAAAGTGTCATAAAGCACTTTGGGTGGCTATTGGACAGGCCAATGCATAACTCCATGACAGATTTCTGTCTCCAGCAGAATACCCAGCAGAATACAAGGTATGTTCTGTGCCCTGCAGCACAGCAATGGGATGAAGGCAGGGAGGGGACATAACAGGATAGTGGAGGGTGGTGATAGATGGACAAATTGGGTCCAGAAGGGATGCAGAAATGGTGGCAGTGGTGGGCATCACAACTTATCCAATGCGGTCTTATGCAACATGGTCTGCCCTAGTACCACTGCGTTGTTGTGCTGGATTGGGCTGTAAATAGAACACACATCCAAGGCATCATCAATCTGCAGTAAACAAACATAGTAGAAATTCTTGGGATAAAAAGCTGAGCTCCCTCCAAGTATTTTCAAAGGAAACATAAACAGCACCAGGGGTCACTGGGGGGGGGGTGTGCAGCTGGTGTGGTCCATACCAGGTTAAGTTGTGGAGGGGGGTGACATGCTGGAAAATTTTGACAAACCCCTCTGGCACGTCTCTCCCCATTGGCATGTCACCCTTGCATATTCACAGCCTAGCGCCACACCAGGTGATGCACCCTCGAGGCCCCCGCTGACCAGTGGAACCTTGCTGAGCACTACATATGTATTAGTAGTTCACTAATGGGAGTGTTGACAAAACTCCTTGTCAGTAACCTATTTTCTGGTCTGTGACCTTTTCAGACAACTGAAGCTTACTTCAGTAGTCCCAGAAGTACTGTGACAAGGGACATAATGGCAAATTGCCTATTTTGCTTACTCTTGGGATGCTTCCAGCTATGCCAGCTTTATGACATAGATGAATTTGTAATCTGCATTTAATGGTGTATCAACCTGTTTCATTTACTCAGCAGCAGCTTTTTGTCTGTCTTAGGATTTGGCAATTTATTCTGTTTACTTCCTATTTTTCTCAGTGGCTCATAAGCAACTCAAAGTCTCTTGGCATACATTTAAATGAAGTTGACGCTGCTAAAACAGCAAAAGATAGGAGGTTATTGAGTTTTATGGGATCACTTGGATTTGTTGTTTGTTCACAGTTTGCATCTGAGTTGAGCAATTCCATTCTCCGATTTTTCTCTGTTGAACTACTGAACAACAGAAAATACTGTTATCAACAGTTGAAAAATAAATATGGATTGCTCAGCTCTACAGAGAAAGGTTTGGTTCATCTTTGACAAATGTAGTTTTGTGCATTTTGTAGGGTTGTGTTTCTTTCCCCTTAAGTTCAAAACTAAAAAAAAACATAGAAAAGTGTGGTTTATTGTTTGATTGAAGGCATGAGAGTCAGATGGTTTTTTACATAATTCATTACTGAGTCAGAGTCCTATACATTATGTGTGGGTTAAAGGTACTCACACATTTTTCAAACTCTTTGGGCACAATCCCAATCAGTTTAGGCCAGCACAACTCACCCATCTCCCCATGGGGTGATGGTGTGGGGAGGCAATTGTATGTCTTTGCACAGACCTAACTCTACAGGTGTGGCACAGAAATGCCTTACATCACTTTTGTGACACGAGACTTGTGCAGGCCTAACTGGGAGTTAGGATTGCAGCCTCTGGATTATATTCTAAATAAAAGTAGTTATGACTCAATGCTCAATCCTATTTAGGATTTGTGCTACTAGAATGATTATAAAGCCCACCTAGAATGATTGTGGCCTGCCTGCTTGCAGCAAGCAGCTGGGTCTACACGTCAGTCGACTTCTGCTGCCTGTAAGTTAGAGGGTAGAAGGGAGGAAGAGGAATGGGTTACTGCCAAGATGGGGCCAGTTGTTCTACTAGTGGCACATACTGATATCCTAACCCCTACCTTGATCCTCTGACCCAGGTCCATACAGACCTATGCCAGCTGTAGGACTGGGCCAAGTCCGAGTAGCACCAACAGGTGTTTCTTGGCTGGGGGAGGGAAGCTGGAGGCAGGGCTGGGACCCAGCTCTTGCTCCAGATCCAAGCCTGTTCCTTGGGAAGTATAGAGCAGTCCTGAGTTGCTTTGGTCTGCTCGGATCTGTACCACCTCCTGATGTGCTGCTGCTCTCAAGATCATCCCTGTTCCAGGGCAAGTTAAGACTATGCAGATAGGAAGCACTGAATGGGCTATTACTTGAGTCTCCATAGTTATAACTATCAAGAAGCATAATTGATGTCATGCCAGTTTTGGAATTGGTTAAATGCCTTTAAAGTACTTAAAACTGTTCACAGTGTCTATATACTTACTTGTGCATCAAAAAGTGACTTGCAAAGCTCAGTATCTAACTTTGGGGAAAGTCAATATTGTTTCTGCCACACTAAAATGAAGAATTTGCTCAGAATACTGAAGTCAGAACATGATCACTGAATTTCTCCTAAGGATACTTAATAACAAGTCTTGTCTGTTATGCAGCACTGCAGGAAGTAATATGAAATTTTAAATCCTTATCTACTTGTTCTCCCACACCTTGTAGGTAGCTGTTCCTAGGAGATTGCTGAAATCCATGAGATAGCACAATCCTTGCTAGGAGATGGCACTTAAAAGGGGAGGGGGAAAAGAGAGAATATAAGCACATTGTACTGGAATTAAATCATCTCATTTTTTCAAGAATAAATGTACCTTTGGATTCAGTGAAGTGTTTTTATTAGTATTTTAGACTTGCCTGCAAATTATTGATTTGAGATGCAAATTGCTGTATCTTCATTGTTCTGGCAATATGTTATCAACAAGTCAAATGGATCTCTGCTTATGACTGAAATGTAATGTGAGGCATTATTTTAGATGTGTTCATTTTCATTCAGTCAATGATTCTGTGAATTCAGTTGAGCATCAACTTCTAAGCTCTTTCCAAAGAGATGAAAAATGATGCCTGAGTAAACTTGATGGAAAGGGATTCCCACCCCATCCCTAGAGAGATTATTATTTTTCTTGTAATTTTAACCAAATGGAGCCATGATACATTATATAATGATGATAATCATTATACATCATCATATATGATGATAATCATTATACATCATTATGATACATCATCATCATAATGATGATGATGATGAAGGGGAGGAATGACATAAACAGTGGCGTAGCAAATGATCATGTAGCCAGTGGTGGTCTTCAGAGGGTTGTCACAGGTTCTTTAGAACCCTTTGCTAATGAGCGCCTGATTCTGAGAACTGGTTACTAATGGGACATAGAACCTGTTGTTAATTTAGGTTATTAGGACATATAACCTGTTGTTAATTTATTTGAATACCACCACTGCTTGTATTCCATTGCAAAGCTCAAAATGTTGCCCTGGAAGTAATGTCACAACCGGAATTGATGTCATCCATAGGTATTTTTAGAAAAAAATAGGGAAAAACCTGCCTCCTCATCCTTAGCAGATCACCACCCATGGACTCTGCTAGTGACATAGCTAAAGCACCTTTCTGCTATCTGGAGTCAAAGAAGATTTTGTTGCCCCTCCTTCCATAACAACAAAATCAAATTTAATGATAAAATTAAAATTGTCCCTTATTGGTTAGGGAAATTATGCTGGAGCAAAGAGGAATGGCTATTCTTTCCTTGTTAAGATAAGAAGACCACCACTTAGAAGTGCTTCTTTTACCAGTTAGTAGGGGTAACTATATTATGATATATGTATGTGGAAATGAGAGCTGATTCATATTAACCACCACATTTGTTCCGAAAAAGATTGGAATTACATCTTATTGGCTCTCAAAACAATAAGTATCATGGGAAAGTTCATGTGAAGAAAATCCACTTTTGTTCCATAGGCTTTTGTGTTTTCATTTTCTGGCTAATTGGCCATAACATTTGGTAGAATATAGATATTCCAGTGCAGTTTGTTTTATTGCATTCTGCATAAAATTTCCTTTCCAATGGTATGTAACATGATGGTATTATCATTTACACATACCCCATTTTTCACAATTTTAGTCACTAGAGTCAAACTCAGCTTGTAGCCCCTCTAAAGCTTGTTAGCCTGGTGCAACTGCACCCCCTGCACTCTCCTTAGCTACACCACTGAACATCAAAGCCATGCTCCTCCTTCATAATCTCTGCAAACACATGATCAACACAATGTGACAAGGGCTGCACACTTCACAGCTCCTGAATCTAAAGTTCACCTCCAGAAATCATGCACGCCACCACTGTAACTATTTGAATGTATGGTTTTACCCTAGTGCATTTGAATGGTTTACATTTACAACAAAAGAAACTAAAACTGCAATCCTACACATACTTAATTAGGAATAAATCCTGCTGGTTTAGCGGGACCTCCTTCTGATTAGTAACCACTTCCACCCCCAGAACACATACATCTGAAGGTGCTCATTTTTTCCAAGCATATAACAGGAAATGTAAGAGTGTTTAGAAAAAGCAATATCCTAGTTTGTTCAAAGCCATTGTTTTCTGGCGATGATGATGTAAGACATATTTGTGTTCATTATAGGATTAATGAGAAAAAAATAAAGCATGCCCCTACTTGTTCAGCATCACCATTTGTTCTGGTTTGCTGAAAACAGGAATCAGTTCTCATGTGTCTTAAGAGCACAGTGCTAACCATGTATACCCAAAAGTAAGCCCTTTTGTGTTCAAAGTCTTATTCCCAGGAAAGTGTCTTCAGGGTTTCAGCCTTAGTGTTTCCAGTGATTGGATTTCCATTTGATGTTCTGCTGAACAAGGTTGTGACAGTGTGGATCTGCTTGGAAAAAGCATGATTATGCAATTATGTAATTTTGGTTAATACCTTTCACCACATTCTTAGCTTTACAGATAATCCAAGTTCAGCTGGGAATTCTTTCTTTCTTTCTTTCTTTCTTTCTTTCTTTCTTTCTTTCTTTCTTTCTTTCTTTCTTTCTTTCTTTCTTTCTTTCACCCTGAGACTTTGGCTTTTGGGCAGGAGCAGGCCTTTTCTTGAAAATAATTTAGAGTTGCATTAAAATATTGATGACTACTGTGTGCTTTCAACATTGCAAATATAATATTCTGGTTTGGCTATTCCTGTGAAAGGCCAAGGTTTGCACATGCATATGAAATCCAACTCGCATGCCTAAGGAGCCATTTGATTAGAGTCATATAAGCAGCCTTTTTCCTTCAGGTGTTTGGTGATTAAATGAATTAATTAGCAACGTACATCTTGAGAGAGCAAGCTTGGATTTCACAGAAATACTAATGCCTCTGGAAAATGCTGCACTATCATGTTGCATTTTAAATATGTTCAGTGAAATTTTCGTTCCAGACAGCTGGCAGCCTCTTCATTGTTGGCATAACAATACCAGTGTATTTGGGACTCTACTGTACATACTCTCAACACAACACAGAGTGGCCCATATATGTGCATTGGCCTAAAAAAATTTAATAGCTAATAGCGTGGACATTACATCAGTGTGGACATCTCAACATTTAAACAGACTACCAACAGCATCTCTTCATTTGGTCTTCATTGACTTCCCATCCAACATTCAAGATGTTGGTCATTCCCTTTCAAACTCTAAATTGTTTAGGTCCTCGGTATCTGAACTGCTTCCTGCTCCCATGTAATTCCATGTGCCTTTTAAGTTTCTCAGAGAAATCTTTGCTTTACATGACCAGCCCTAATAAGATATGGTTGGTGAATGCATAGAACAGGGTGAGTGCATAGAAACAACCGTTCTGTGGAACTCTTGTCCCAGAAGTTTGTATTGCCTTGTATAACTTTTAGGCATCTGCTTCAGATTTGTTCATTTCTAAACACCTGTGTATGAGTTGAGTCCAGCTAACTTCCACAGTTATGATGCTGTGATTGTTTTGTTCACGCTATTTTCTGTACTTTTGTTGTATCTGTGGTATCACAATCTAAACAAGCATTTAAATTGCAATATTTTCACTTGTTTAGATGTAAAACAAAAATAAAAAATAAACCAAAATTAAAATCTCCTACGGATGACTTTTCCTAGGAATGCATGAGCCAATTGGACCAAACAGCTTGCTGGAAGTAATTCATGCAAGCGTTGGATGCAAAAAAAAAAAAAAAAAAAGTGCCTCAGTGTTTGTGCAAAGTACTGCTGGAGGGTTTAATGGTCCTGGAAGCGTACAATAAAAACAGCTGCAGCTTCAGACTGGCTCCTTTTGATGAACTGTATGAACTATAGGTACAGTAAATCTGAACCCAGTCTTGACACACTATTATTTTTTCACAAATATTCCATTTCACAATATGGCACAGCTAATATCTTCTTTTTTAACGTAAAGTAATTGGATATTAATGTCACATAATTTACTTCATTGCCAAGTGTGGTTTCTGGTAATTGGTACTCAGAAAACCATGTACTGTATAAGTCAACCCTGAATTTTCTGAAATATAATTTCATTAAAATTAAAGCTATATGAGGTGAAGTTCTTATTCTGAGTTAATATACCCGTACTTGAGAATTAAAATGGTGAGCATTGTTTCCTTTTTCTTATTATCAAATTGCTGAAATAAGTGGGTCTGTGTGGGTGGCGCATGCGGTTAAGACACTGTGCCTGTTAACCAGCAGGCCAGGGTTCGAGACCCGGGGCGGCCCCACAAGACAGGATGAGCTCCTGTCCTTATCCCAGCTCTGCGACGCCAGCTGGATCCAATCGTATCGGCCCTGCCTTTCCATTGGCCTAATTCAGTGGCGTGGAGAGGGGGGATTTGCTGCTTGGGTAATAGCCTATCCTCCATAACAATCTAACCCAGGCTTTCATGCTTCGCATGCAGCGTATGCAGCGCCAAGCACGATACCATGGTCTTTCAAGACTGACGGAGGCCTGCTGCTGCTCAGCAATTGTTAACTGTAGTTTCTGTAGTTTCAATACTTGTTGAAGGTGCTGCAATATAGAATGCATCAAATGTTTGGCACTGAAACCTTCTTGGTTGAAGATAAAAGGTAAGGCTTCTACAAATTCACTCATGTTCTCAAAACCACTGAAATGGCACATTATGCTTACTTCCAATAATATAACAGTGAGGGCTATATTTTTGCATTGGCTCAAAAATGCATTTCCTGACTTTGGATCACTGCACCCTGCACACTTTGCTGTAATCCAGCTCAGCCCGCTAAGGAGTCAGTAGGGTTTGTATTACCCAGTGCAGGAGGCCAGGTCATCACCCATTTGATGGACCTCCTCCCATGCAGTGGGCTTTTCTTAGATTTTAAAAAAATTTAGCCGGTAATGGTGTCACCTGTGTGCTTCATTAGAGACACCCCCTGGTGACATCACTGCAGCCCCCTAATGTTTAATAGCAACTTAAAATTAATATTTCCATATTGAAATTAATGATGCAGAATGGCTATTAGAAGGAATGCCAATTTGGAATGCCAGTTTGGAAAGAAGTACTATATCTCATAAACATAGGAAAATGTTGTGCTGAGATAGACCATCTGCTAGGAGTTGAACCTGGGGTGCATGGAAAGCATGTGGTTAAACTCATTGACTATGACCCTTCTCATGAGTGTTGGCACCTCATCAGAAGCACATACCCAGCTGATTTTGAATCTTCTCTCTCACTCCCTCACTGAACACTTAATATTTACCTACTCTTTCCAGCCCTTTCTTTCCCCATCATGTCTTGTCAAGTTACATCTCACACCAAGAGAGCCAGCACTATGGTGGTGAAAGCGTCAGGCTAAAAAATGGGTGCATTTTTCACCCTTGGTAAAAATTTTCAGAGCCAAATTCTATCAAACTTCCAGTACATGTGCAGCCGTGATGCAGCCTCAAAGAAAGGGAACAAACATTCCCTTTTCTTGATCAAACCTTCACGACTGCCTTCCTAATGCAGGATGTAGTGCATTCCCCATCAGCATGGTTGCGTTGGTGCTGGGAGGTTGGCTAGGACTGGGCCTGCATTCAGCCAACAGACTCTCTGTTTCTCACCTTGAGATCCTTGGGGAATCTGCAGGATTATACAAATGTGACTTAATACCCATTAAACCTTTTTCCCTATATACATCCCATGAGCCAAGCTGACACTCCCATATCAGCACAGGATTAGTGCTGGCCTAACCAGAGATTAGGATTAAAACCAGGCTGTAAATAAATAAAATCTATCATCAGCACTGGCAACTGGTGATGATAGATTTTATTTATTTATTATATTTATATCCTACCTTTCTTTCCTAATCAAAGGGAACCCTAGGCGGCTAACAACAAAGAAAACACAATTAAAAGTAGATAATAAATACAGATTAAAACACAATTAAAATACAGTTAAAATACAAATAGATAGATTCTACCTACCCACCCATCTATCGAGAGATAGACTTATGAAGAGAATTCTGGGTAAATTGTCCATTTGCTGCACGATCACATGGAGAGTGTGATTAAGGTCTCACACTTGGTCCTTTTGAGGCAATCTCCACCCACCTACAGATTACATCTGTTGTTCTCCCACATGTGGGAAGAAGGGAACTTGAGAGCCTGGTGTAATCTATGAAGTGAAACACAAAGGATTTGCTCACATATCTTTTGAAGGTGGTGATTACCTCTCAGTGCACCCTGTGTTTTAAGTGCCACTGCAATATCTGCATTGTAATTTTCTCAGCTGTGCTGACATTTGCACATATAGCTCATTGTTGTGCAATTGAGTGGTCTGGCAAAGCGATCAACCCAACGGTTGTTTGGAGAACATTCTGGGATTGTTAGTTCAGCCAGTCTGGCCAGCCTGTTATGTGCCTGATCCTGATCCTAATTACATCCATCTGGACTATTTGTACTCGTACGGCTGCAAGCTCTCCCAGTGGAACTGAAGAACATGAATTCCCTTTCATTAGATCAACTTGCTGGGAAGCTGATACTTACACTTATTGGGGATGTATTGGGACCATGCACACAAATGACTGGCATCTGTCTGGATCGTTTTTTCCACCTCAGTAGCATAGATAGTAGGGAGGCTGTGCACATACCACACTGAGCTGTATAAGCTGTCCCTGTCTCTTACCATCAGAGTCATTCCTGCTCTTTGCATCACAATGTGCAGGAGACACCATTTGTTTTGATGAGGACCTGTGCACTGAAGTAATTTCCAAAAATGAGAAAGTGAATAGGAGGGGCATTTACACAGCACTTTATAGTGCTTGCAGTACAGTGGGAACTATATCCATGGATCCTGGATACGTGGATTCACTTATCTGCAGGCTGGGTCTGTGCCCCTCCAATGCACACTCCTTCCAGAGTGAGAAGTGCTCTATGCCTCTCACCTCTGGAGGATCTTCTGACCCAGCATGTTTTTTACGGCTATGCTGGGATCAGACTGAGCCTTACACTCCAATCCAGAGTAACTGCGGGACCTTTGACACTGACGTAGTTATGGTGCCACCTATGGGAAACCTATGGGAAATGTATAGAGCAATCCAGAGTAAGTGCCTCTTACGTCTTCCTGAAGTTACTCTGGATTGTAGGGTCAGAGTTTGAAAAAAGGCTGAAATAGAGGTGGATCTGGCAGAAGTGACACACATGGGATCATATTCTATCTGTTAGAATTCTGAATCTAACAGTTGGTTCTAGGTGTATTGTGAGCTGAGTATAACATTCAGATTTGAATATCTGGCAGTTGGAGTTTGGCAGTTGGAGAACTGTTTGGCAGTTGGACATCAGATGTTGGTCAGAGCAGAAGTGATCTGATTAGCTCTGAGGTGTTTAGACTGATGGACTTGATTTAACATGTATGACCCAGATACAGTTAATAGTAAATCACTCAGCTGTGTACGTCTTCACTCTTCAGGCACATAAACAGTCACAGGACTGTTTATGTCAACATCCTGACACTGTCCTATCCATCCTATCCTATCACAGCATCCCCATGCTATTTTTATCCTATTACCACTATCTAAAGAACTGGTGAAGGTAAAGAAACCTACTGTGGAGCAGGAAGCTTAGAGAAGGGCATTTAAAATTCCTTTCTTCAAAGCTCCATGACTCAGCCCTCTGCTAAATACAGCCAACACCTTTTTAATATTGCTGCAAAGATTAGATTGACTGAAGTATAGGGAAGGATAGGATTGTTTTCTAAGTTTAAATAATAATCCCCTTGATCATGCTATTTGTACATTATTATTTTGTGGTGGGCTGCAGTGGCTCAGTGGTTACAGGCACTGTGGTGGTTGGCATTTCGAGACCTGAGTGCTGCAAGATGTACCTGGATCTTCCAGGTTTCAACTCCCTAATCACTCCCTAATCACAACACCATCCTGGACTCTGAGCACTTCTCGGTCCTTCACTAACATAGCATAGCATGAACACAATTAGTGTTTCCAGAGTAATGTACATTGCAAAGGCAAAATGCAAGAGAAGTAGATAAAACAGAAGATAAAATACCCCACTCTCATAATCTCAAGGGTAGGCAAACCATCATAATCTCATAATCTCTCAAGCGTAGGCAAACCAAAGGTTCATAATTTCTCAAGTGTAGGCAAACCATCGAGCAAGAGAATCACAAGGCAGATGTGTGGTGGTGCTTGGCTAAGATTCAGCTTCAGTTCATTAGAAGGAAAGTAATGGTACATTTCTTAAGGCAACTGAGTTGTGTACTCTAGGAAAGGTAAACCAGTAAACAAAGTAAATCTGAATTATTTGAACTGTTGAGATAGAAACAAAGCCTGAACCATATTGGTCCAACTTCCTCCTTCATCTGCTAACTTCAGCATTCCAGGCCACATCTGCCCATGGTGTATTAAAGGTTAATGTCACCCAGTTAGCCTGTGTCACCTTGGTCCCACTCCAAGTGCAGGTGCTTTTTGAGGTGAGGAAGTGCTGCCAGAAGCCTTTGTTACAAGACCTTTGGTGTCATAAGCCTTTGGCCTCTCCACTGTTCTTGTGGTTCTTTCATGTTCTTGCACAAAATTTTATAGACAGTCATTTTGGTGTCACCCCTCTGATGGTGTCACTCATCTCATCCGCAAGTGATGCTATTGGCACCTGCTCCTTGGAAGCAGTTTTCTGTTTTCTGCTCCATTCTACTTTTTCTTTCTTTTTCATTTTTTGAGGTTCTTGAAGACCTTTGAAGTTCCAGAGTATGCCACTAGCTTGCACAAAAAACTGTAGCTCAGAGTTTGACGTTGATACCATAAAAACCTATGACAAAGCTCAAGCAGAACAACCATTTACAGAGATTAACTGGTTTGGTGGATTGCCCTGCACGCTGCAATTTAATGAGCTGGAAAGTCTCATTTTTACAAATGCTAACATTTAAAAGGACTAAAGGGACAGAAGACTATATTTTATTGATGTTTTGTTGAATAAAAAGCATATATCTCATTGACAGCCAGTGTTAGCCTCCCAATTTATAACATGCCTGCACACCAAATAGCCACTTAATTTGAACATCAGTCAACCTTGTAATGTCAGGTCAGATTTTTCAGCTTCCTTGTACTGTATTCAAAATGTGAATGAGAAAATTAATCTCTCCGTAGTACATACATGAAAATATTTTGCATTATTGATATGTGGCATCATATTTAGTCAATAAAAAAGGCCCTGTGTCTGATGTGGGTCACAGTATAAATTGCCGATGAGGTCAATTAATGAAAGCATTTACTTGGTTTAAAATGTTATGTGACGTAAATGAGTCTCTGCTCACTTGATCTGCAAAAGGATCTTGGGTGCTAATGAAGTGCCAGATTGTGTGTTAATGATTTCTCTTGTGCCAGGAGTTGCCATTGCTGAGCTGCCCTCAAAAAGCCTGAGTGGGAAAAAGGCACCAAATCATAGACATGGGTCAGAACCCTTCTGTGTCTATCCTATATTGTTCCAGAGATTTAGGGAAACTCATAGGGATCATCATCTCATGGTGTACTGAAGGCATATCTATGTTTAGTCTAGAAAACTACTGTCCAAATTCCAGGCAACAGAACTATGATTCCAGTGGGGATGAGAACAAGATTCACAATAAAGTTTAAAGGTCTATTCTTGGATACATTCAAACAAAGGTGCCTGAGATTATTTGCACAGTGAAACCATAGTAGCCAAAGCCCCCTATGTGATGTTAACGATATTGATGATGATGATAACAAATGATTGTGTAGCTACTTTTCTTTCACCTGACATGTTGTCCTTGCTCTATATCAGGGGTGTCTAAACATTTTGGCAAGAAGGCCACATCCCCTACAATCCAGAGTAACTACGGGAGCATGTAAGAGACATTACGTGCACCCATAGTTACTGCACCACCTAGTGAAAACCTATGGAAAATTCATATTGCAATCCACAGCAAATTGTTCTTACACCAGAGCAAGGACTCCCCGTAGTTACTCTGGATTGCACCCATCCTCTCTCTAATACTGTGTCAGAGGCTGGAAAAATAATTTACATTTCAATTTTGAGTAAATTTACATACAAGATTGTTTTACATACAAGATTGTTTTAGAGACATTACAAGGCTTGCCTGTGGGCTGGATGGAAGGTTCTTGCCAAGGGCCACATTGAGGCTTGATGAGGGCCACGTTTGGCTTCAGGGCCAGAGTTTGGATACCCATGGTGACCAGATGCCAAACACAAAATCCCTGAATGCTAAGGCCAATTTTTGTACCTCCCAGGCCAATTTTCCTACCTCCCCAAGCCAAAATTCCTACCCACTTAAAAAACTGGACACTCCAAAAAAATGTAGGACACATGTAGGACATGTTAAAAGAAGCTCCTGCACTTAATTTCAACACTTTTAAAACCGAAAACCTTTTAACATCTATGATCCTGACACATACATGTAAGATGCCCTGAAAGGAAAGCAACACAACACTTACCAGAGACTTCAACATGCATGATCCTAACACATACATATAAGAAGCCCGGAATGCAATTTAAAGCAATGCAACGCAACACATGCCAGTGACTTCTACATGCATGATCCTGACACATACATGTAAGACACCCTGAAAGCAATTTGCAACAAGTTACTTCAAATGTGATTCAGACCCAGACAAGCTATATCAGTGACTCATGCACTCTCTCACACACAGATTCTCTCACTCACTCACACATGCAAACCATGCACTCTCTCTCTCTCACACACACACACAAGCCATGCACTCTCTCTCTCATACAAATAAATTACTTATTTAAATAAATACACACACACATATACAAGCCGTGCACTCTCACACTCACACACAAGCCATGCATTCTCTCTCTCTGACACACACACCCACACAGCCATGTACTCTCACACACACATACAGACACACACACCAAGACATGCTTACCTGGTGGGGAAGTTGCGGGCGGGCTCTGGTGGAGCAGGGAAGCCGCAGAGGCAGGGGACAAGCAGCGAAGTGGCGGGTGGGCTGGGGAAGCAGCGGATGGAGCAGGAAGCCCCAGAGGTGGGGGGAAGCAGTGGGCGGGCTCTGGGGGACTGGAGAAGCTGCTGAGGTGGCAGGGAAACAGCAGGCAGGAGAGTAGGTGCTGCAGACAAGCTGCAGTGCATGCAATCGAGGGAATCCTAGCCCCTGGCATGCATGCCGAAATCTCTGGTGCCATGCACACATGCCATCCAAAGAGTCCTCAGCCAACAAGGAGGTGCCGGAGGGGCGAAGGGGGGAAACCCCAGAGCACGCATACCCCTGCAATTAATAGTGATGGAAAGTTCACATTGTTCCTAAATGCAAAGGCATACTTTAACAGCACAATCCTAATCATGTTTACTCAAATGTAATCCCCATTGTCTTCAAAGGCTCTTACTCCAAGGAAAGCGTCTTTAGGATTGCAGCCTAAATGAATCACACTTTGTGTAATTTGTGAATCACACTATTAGGTGTGTGTTCGATATCCTGATCCTGCTGTTCCCATGCAGACAATAGATAGATGTGGGGACATGGGCATGCACTCATTCAGGCATAACTCAATGGGTGTGTGGTGGGTGACATTTTTCTGGACCATCTCTGAAATATTCCAAGTTTCATCATATAAAACACGTATAGAATAAGGGATATGGCTTTTTAGGTGGAATTGAGAACTAGGAGTCCAGAAAAAAATGAATGTAAGTGAAACTTGGTGTGTGCTTGGTTATAACTGGGAATGAGGATTACAGTATATGTCAAGGCCATGTGAAAAAGGTAGATTTGGGGAGGGGATTAATGGAAGGAAAAGAGGTATCACCATCCACATATTCAGAAAGGAATGGCTGATAGGCAGAGGCTTTTAGTATTTCAAAGTCTTTGATAGGAGACAAGGGCAAGCCTTGTAATCAATCAATCAATCAGTCAGTCTATATATTGTATATATAAATAAATATATACTGTATATAAAAAGTTCACAAAGCGGTTTACGAACATGATGAAAAAATTAATCCACTCCAATACATTCTTATATGTAAATGTATGTAGATGGGTTCATATTTGAAATGTAAATTAGTTTTACATCAGAGTGATGATGTGACCCTCCTGCCAAAAACCTTGGAGGCCCCTGTTCTAGAATATGGTCTGGTAGAAATAGCAAACATTTCAGAAGAGAGGCTGCTTTACTACATTTTTCTGGACAGATCACAATGGTAAATTGGAGAACTGAGTCACTATTTAATGCCATGGCGTTCCTTCCTGCCACAGTTCCTATTGTCATAAATCAACACATTCCAACTGTTGTGCCATCAGAGTCACACAAAAAAAAGTGAAAATGGGCATAGGGAGAATAAATGATACACATTGCAAAGAACTTGCAAACTCTGTGTAAAAACGTTTTTTTCAAACGCAATTATGCTGTTTGCTTCATTTGCATATTCTAATTTTCTTCATGACTCACTGTTTCTCTTGTGCTTTTATAAATAATTTTGTTATGCATTTTCTCTCGCCATTTAAGTGTTATTAACAGAGGAATTTATTTGTTGAGTGTACAATAATTATTGCTACTAATGGAACTACAACTTCAGTCTAAGTAAGGAATGTTTACTCAGGCACATCAAGCATCCACTACAAAAGCAAATTAAGGAGTCTGATGTTCACACAGTCAAGCATTAATATTAATGCATGAAGAAAACTGCATCCAAATCATTTAGAAGTGGTTATGAAAAGCCTTTGGGAGAGACAGGAGGAACAAAGCAGTGACAAGATTATGGCTTTGCAAAGAAATATTAGGAAAAAGAAATCTCCAAGCACCCTCACCAGGGGAAAAGAAGGCCCTCAAAACTGAAATGAATGTTCACTATTAAAAAAATAGGTGCTTTTTTAAAAGGAGTGGTTTCCCTGCTATATGGGACAATAAATTGTTTTCTGAAGTGTCTGGGAAGCTGGTTCTAATAAACACACAGACTTCTTTTTAAGGAATCCGTTTGTGTCAAGCAGTCCCTTTATGGGGCTGAATGTAATAGAGTGTTTGGTGTGGCAGTGAATAATAAAATTGTTATTGGCCAGGAAGCACAATAAAGATGTAACAGGTGATGACAGTAGTTTCGTTTCAAAATCTGAAACCAATCAGACAGAGACAATGTAATGATATTTATCTGTCGACCAAAGAATGCCACCAGGCTCTAGTCTATTTCATCCACTGTGACTTCTCTGCACATTTGGCTTTAATTTGGGACATATACAGACCTTATTCAACATGCTTTCTCTAAGACAAAGCAGCTTTTGCTGTCATTGTTCAATTTTGCTATCCATTATTCAGAAAAATAATAAATCTTTAAAAAGGCAAGTAAGGGTGAAGGGGGATAAGGGACTAAACTCCAAATGACGTAGAAGATAATGGTCTGTTACAGACTATGTTTTAGGATTCTGTTGGGGGTTGAGTCCCCTGGGAACTGGATGCAGAGGAGGATTAACTAACTACAAGTAGTGTATTTCAAATAATGGCTGAAGGGTGGGTGGGAAAATGGGCATTAGAGACATTGCTACTTATGGGAAGGATTCTGTCAGGCCGCCTAAGGGCTTTAGAGATCTGAGTGAGCAGGTCTTCATTTATGCGGTCACCACTTATTCACCACCATTCATGTTGTCACCACAATCCAAAAGGAACGTATTACAATAAGAGATCTAGAGCTGTGGATACATATGACCTTCTGTGTAGATAAAAGAGTAAACTGATTTTGCTTTTCCTTCTGATGCATTTTGAACAGTGGCTTTCAAGGGGAGCAGATGTTAAACCTCAGAATGTAGGACAAGTCTCCCCCAAAGTCCGGATTTTCAGTTTAAAAATCACCCTCTGCGGGGCTTACCTTGTCTGGGGTCTGGAGGCTTCTGCTGGCTGCTGTGTAGTGCTCATCCATAGCAGCTGTCCAAGCAGCTGGCTGCTGTGTGGTGCTTGGGTGCAACTAAAGGCTGCTCCGGATTGGCACGCGCCTCTTCACTTTCCCTCTCGCTGCTGACCTGCGGCAAGAGTGGAGGCAGGTGTGCTTGTGGTGATGGGTCTCTGGAGGGATGCTCCGCCCCCACAGCCCGTGTGTGCAGAGAGATACAGAGGCTGTGCACATGCACACACCTCTTGCTTTCAAGATGGCTGTTTGGATGGCCGCTTTGGATGCACGCGGATCACGAGCAGCCTTTAGTTGCACCCAGTCACCATACAAGCTCCACATGGCCAGACATTTGCATATTGGACCAGACAGTCTGGACCAATATGCAAATACCGGACAAGTCCATCCAATTCTGCTGCAGCCCTGAGTAGCTTTGTTAACATGGGGCTGCGTGTTCTGACTTTGTCATCCTTGCAATTGTGGCAATTGAGTCTAGAGGCAGTGTTTAAAGCAGTGTTTAAACATAATGTGCTTTTCTGTATCAGCATTATCAAGCCCCTTCTAACTGCTTATTCAAATCTCTTATAACTATTTGACTGGAATGCTTGATGGGATAAGAGTATCTGTGCAACTGTGTGTGTGTCTTGTGGTTACCTGTCTTGAATGGGCCATGTGATTTCTTCCTACTGTCTTTCCTTTGCTGGAGAATATATTATGGTCAAATATGGTCAGCAGACGGGAAGTGTGCTTGGATATTTGCCACTTTGTACCGGTTGAGGGAACTGCACACGGGGGACTGGTGATAAGATAAGGCTCAACATTGCTCTGTGTCAATTGACCCAACCACCTCTAACCCCCCTAATGGGGCGTTAAATAGAAGGTGCAAATCAAAACAGCCTGTATAAGGATCCTTGGGCCAAGGACCAGCTTAAGATCTGTTTTGCAATGCTATGGTTGATCTCCCCCGTTTTGGGCCCAATTGCCTTCTGTTCCAAACTTTCCTGCCCTAAACGCTCTTCCCAGTCACCTTTCCCCAAATCCTAACTGCTCAGCTCAAGCTCACCACATTGGGCTGACACAGTGCTGGATCTGGCTCTTTGGAGTTATCATGGGCATTCATGCTAACCCAGTTGATTCCCAATCTGAGTAATGTGCCATATAGCCATATAATGTCCCATATAGCCATGTTTGTGAAACGCAAGAACCAGCAGAAGGGGTCTGCGCTGGCAGAAATGGTGCTCTGGTTTGTGCCTTTAAATATTTGTTTATCTGCAACTTTTCATGGCACAGTAATGACTGTCCTATTGCACTGCGAGTATACTCCACATTTTTGTGTGTGCGCATCTGGTTTCTCTTTCTAATTTGAGGCAGATTAGGCACTCTGCTTTTTGTCACACCTTTTAGGCAGTGAATAGAAATAATTGCGTGTGGGAAGGCAAATATAAATACAACCGTGTTGGACAAACCTGTAATGCACAAGAGGTGGAGAACACTGTTGCTAAGAGAATGATGGTATTTCCATAGCAACAGTGCTAAAGCTCCATATACATGAAATATTGCTATAATATTAGTGATGATTTAAAGTCGGGTGCAGAACAGTATTCACTTCAAGAAAAAAAAATCTCACTTTGTTAGCAACAAATAGTATTTTCCTGGTGCTGTCAGCCAGCAGGTCAGTTGCATCTCTTACAGGACAATCCAGAGCAACTAATCTGTCCACATAAGAGCCCTTAGGTTGCCCTATCTAACACTAGGTTGGAGCAACTGCAAGATGCTCCAGCCCAGTTACTCTGAAGGAGGCTTAGGGCAGAGCAAGGCAAGATAGGGTGCCCTAAGAGAGGTGGACCTGCTCTGCCCTAACTGGGGCAGCCTAAGCAGCTCAGGAGAGGCAAGTTGAGGGCATGTTTAGCATTGCCTAGGGCAGAGCAGTTACTCTGGATCCAGAGCCTGTTTCCAAGGCAGAAATGCCCTCTTCCAGCCCTCAGAGTCATACCACCTCAGGAGCAGGTATAGTAATGAGTAGACCCATAGGGGTCCATGATAAGGCCCAAGTAAGAATGGCAGTGTTGACCAAAAATCTGAGTTCTTGGCCGGCCTAGCTGCAACCCCTGCCTCTCAACCTCAGGATATGGAACAAACTACGGCTGCCCACAAACCTCAGGATACAGCAGGCCACTCCAAGAAGCCCCTTGTATTCACTGTAGAATGTACTGGCATCTCATCAGGGACTCCTTATAAGGCAGGCACCCAGTGGCATCACCAGACTGGTGCGGCTGGTGTGGGCTGCATTGGGGATGCGCTCCGTATGGGGTGATGTGCCGGAGGAGTTTGACTGTCCTTTGGCAGGCCCCGGGCGTCAGCACCCCCATTCAGGCCTGCTCGAAGGCGGAGCAGCAGCCAGAAGCTGCCACTTGTCTGAGGAGCTGGCCTGAACGGCCATCTGAGGTGCACTGCGCAGAAACACACTGAGCATGCCGAACAGCTTCAGAGGAGACTTCCTTAGAGCAGAGAAAGTCCGCGCCTCTGCACAGCCATTTGGCCTCACTCAGGAGGCGGAGCGGCAGCCGAATGGCTTCAGAAAGAGTACTGCACAGGCACCAACTCTGACGCCTGCACAGTCTCCCCCGAAGCCAAAAGGCTTCAGAAAAGTACTGCGCAGGTGTCAGAGATGGTGCCTGCGCAGTACTCTTTCTGAAGCCAGTTGGCTTCAGAAACAACTGCGCAGGCGCCAACTTTGGTGACTGCGCAGTCCAGGTGGGGGGGGGCACACATCCCAGGGATGACGCACAGACTTCCGCACCAGGTGATGTGCAGAGTCATGTCACCACTGTAGGCACCACAGCTGTTCCTTGTTCAGTGTGATCTGAGGGGTGTCTCCTCAGGAGCAAGTCTTCCCCTTGTGTCAATTACTTAGCATGCTCTGGAGCAGTTAGGGCAGCCCAGGCTTCCTGACTCTCTGGATTCAGCATAACTTTCTGCTCTGGATACAGAATAGTTAGGAGAGTGCAGTTAGGTCAGAGCAGGCTGAATTTGCTCTGGATTGTGTCCTTAGCCTATCATATCTAGCTATAGAAAGGATAATGTGAGTTACATCACTTTTCCTGTTTTCATAATTAATGCAGTTAATTAATTTCACCACATGCTTTGTAATGTAGCTACCCCTAGTTTTTTTGAATAGGTGATGAACCATTTTTTTGAATAGGTGATGAATAGGTTCAGCCATTCTTTGGTTTGTTATTACGATATCTTAATCAACTTACTTCATTGTTTGTTTGCAAATTACCACATTGATGACCTTCATATTACTTATCAAAGTACTGAAATGGGTTTTGGAAAATAAATTGCATTTTCACGGAAAAGCTACCACTCCATGGAACCATGTATCTGCCCAGAACTGAAACTATAGCTCAAACCATTAATGAAAAAGGATACATTGTAGAAAAATTAATGCATCATATTTCTGATGTTCACCATATTTTTAAATAACTTTTCACTACTGGGTCCAGTTCAGTCACTCTAATCAGTGATGTGGAACTTACAAGCAACAGTTCTGAGCAGGGGCATGTTTTACTGTCACTAAAAGTGGCTTTCCCATGCAAAATAATGCACATTTAATCCATATTCAGTTTCACATCACATGTGTTATTTGGGCATCATCTTATGGATCCCCACACCTGTTGTATATAGAACAGCAGCAGAGATCTCACAGTATGATGGCCAATGATGATGCAGTAAGGATTACAGAACAGGCAGCAGTTTACATAGGAAAGAGATTGGAACTTGTAGCCTCATCTATTAGTACTGGTTTGGAAAATACAATTGGTACTTTTTAAACAATGGTACTGTTTTGATTAGAGAGGCACCCACAGTGAGAAATGCTTAGATTACTATACAGGTGTTCCTCATTATCCTAAAACTTCCTGTTGATAAAAATAATCCAAGGTTAAAAAAGAATAGTAGAAAAATAGATCTAAAGTTCATCTTCTAGGTTTCTTGCTCCTTTATTGCTCTTAGTAGAATAAGGTCATGACATCCATAGGGGTTTGATGCTTGGACTCCCAACTGATAAAAAGTTGTGTTAAATAAAAGCCATTTTTAAAATAGATAGAGCATCCCTTTATAATTGCTTTAAAACAGGTTTCCGTCCTGTTGTAGAGAGGCAGTCAGTAATTAGAAATGCAAAGGACCCCCTGCCTTTTTCTGGCTCAGGTGAGGAATGGAATGATTGTCTGCAGGACTGCTTCTGTAAAACAGTAGGAAAGTAGTTGTTTAAACTGTATATTTAAAGGAATTGGCATGTTCCTTCTCATTGGCAGTCACCATTCATATAGGGTTGCCATATGTCCTGGAAAACTAAGTCTGTTGTGGTTTGGGGGATTGAATTCACATACTGGCAAGTTTATCAGAGTGTCATCTCCCAGTTTTGTGGGAGAGAATTATAGCAACCCCCATTCATATCGAGTCCAAATCTGTGTATAAAAAAATCAGTGTATAATACGGTCGGACCTGTATAATGGTTTTCTCCAACACTTGAGTTGTAGCATCTCTTGTTAGTTGGAGATTCTTTACTTTTTTCCACATGACACGAATCTATTCTAAGTTCCTATTCTCCTTCTGCTTGTGCCAATTACTTGCAGTTTCTTCAGTGGAAAGGTCATCATGTCATGCTTCAGGTCTGTGGCTGCCATTGAGATATTACAAAATGCAACTATACAGAATCTAGGACCAAGTGATGTGCTGAGGAGCACAAACACAGAAGAGATGGTTTAGAGTGGTGTCAAATATTGCATATCGTGAGTCCCAGATTAGTGTGAATTCCTGTCATCAATGTTCAGCACCTTCATCGCCTTCAGTGCCCCCATCATTAAATTTTTTTTTTAAAATGAGGTTAAAGGTAAGACAATTGAGAGTTTAAATATTTAATACTGTCATTTATGAAGGATGCTTCAGTGCATAATAATAGCACTGAATAAATTCTCAGGCTGTGTCTTTCAATGCAAAAAGGTATTGTGCAGTCCCATGATTTGTTAGCTGTTATATATGGTCTTTAATTTAAAACTTGCATTGTTCTCTTGCTGACTTGAGAAGCAAAAGAATTAGCCATTGTGATGGATCTGTGCCAGACAACTACCATACATTTTGTAAATGTATGACAATTGTAATTTCAAGGAGTTCAGTGAGCTTTCATAACTTGTTATGTGAACTTCACCAGTTGGCCTGTCTGATATCTTATTAAGGTCTGAGCCATCGCATTTACCCTTTGCCTGTCTGTCTGCTTCTTAAACAAAACTTAAAAAACAACACTCAGCTTTTCTTTTGAGATACATTTCAAGGAGAGGCTCACATGTCTAGGTGGGAAAGAAGATGTTTCAGGTCATCTTGTATTGTAGACTGGCCTTAGCAGCTGGCTGGATCAGCCTCTGGGTAAGGCTCTTCAGACTGTTATAGCAAACACTGTTGGCAGATGTTTGCTGGAGAAAAACACCTTTTTTTACTCCCACTACTCCAAGTACAGCTAAAATCATCATAATTCATTCTGGAAAAAGTTCATCAATATTAAGGAGGAAAAACATAAGATCCACTTTACATATGTCTATCGTAAGGTTATGGTAAGACTAGAGGGCTAGACTGGGGAAGTACATGGGTAATGACTGTTGCAGCACCTTTATCACTTACCTGGTACACTTTTAACATGATTATAATTTATAATTATAACTTATAAAAAATTGCCCTTGGAATAAAATGAATTCATGCATTTCTCACAGTAAAAAAAAACTGCAAAAAAGTAACAAATTTTAAAGAATGCCTCTATTTATAACCATCAATTTGACCCAGAGTTATTTGTGCACAAACCATGGCATAAATTCATTTCAGTGGAGGAACCAAACTGCATATGAAAAGGAAGATGTGTATTGATTGCTTGATTTATGAAATGAATAAATAAAACAAAACAGTACTCACACTGGAGCTCCCCTGCCAAACAATTGAAGACTGAGTAATCAAACAGCTTTGGTCAACTTATGGTTGTTTAAACTGTCACCCCCATGCAGTGAGCGGAGCAACAACCTGGGTGGCGGTTTATATATATTATATATATGTGTGTATATATATGTGTGTGTGTGTATACACATACACACACACACACACCCCCGCCCCAGGCACACAGTTATTATTCCTAAAAATCACGATTTTAGCCTTATTACACTTTTTAGAGAGACAATCTGACCAGAACCAATCAGAAGTGATGTTGTGACTGAAAGTCACAAATATCTAGTAAATTAAAATAAATAAATACACTGGTGCCTTGCAAGACAAACATAATTCATTGTGGAAGCATGTTTGTCTTACAAAGCATTCTTCTTACACAGCAGATTTTCCAATAGGAAATAATGGAAACTCAGACGATTAGTTCCACAACTCAAAAATATTTATATAAAACATTAACTGTAAGTAAATGATGAAAAAACACTGTAATCAAATTTAAAACACTATAATTAAATACAGAACACAATTACTGTAATAAAATACTGTAATATACTGTACAGTAAAACCAGTGGTGGGATTCAAATAAATTTACAACAGGTTCTATGTCCCAATAACCTAAATTAGCCACAGGTTCTATGTCTCATTAGTAACCTGAACTCA
This sequence comes from Cryptoblepharus egeriae, assembly GCA_030015325.1. Taxonomy (NCBI): domain Eukaryota; kingdom Metazoa; phylum Chordata; class Lepidosauria; order Squamata; family Scincidae; genus Cryptoblepharus; species Cryptoblepharus egeriae. The sequence continues at coordinate 135,556,664 of JAREYC010000001.1, forward strand.
GAACCTGGTGCTCATTTACAAAAGATTCTATAGAACCTGTGAGAACCTCCTGAAGCCCACCACTGAGTAAAACAGAAAAGAAAAACCTTATTGCCAAAGATGACTGTTTTTCACTAAAAGAGTTACTGGTGTCTTTTTGAGCAACTTTAACAAGAAACCCATCTCTCTGTGTGTGAGAGCTACCTATGCAGAACATCATTATTTGTGTTTTTCCCCTTTGGTGGGAGAGAGAGAGAGAGAGAGAGAGAGAGAGAGAGAGAGAGAGAGAGAGAACGTAGATGTTGTATTAAAAGGTATTTTGATAATTCTGCCCCCACATGTTACCTGTGAAAAACAATCCTTTGACCGAAGGATCTTCATTCCTTGAAGAGACAGACACAGAGGGCCCTGAGGAATGCAGACTGAGAAAGCTGAAGGGCAACTGGTCAATTCTGAAGTCATGTGTATGATTCTGATGTCCATGTCCTTGAGAATCAGTGTGTCTCTTAGCTCATTGCGAAGCATTAGGAGGTGCGACTACCTAATTAAAAAAAACATAATCCATTAAAATATTCATTTTTGCAGGACTAGATACCGAGTGCAGGACTAGATACTGAGTGCAGAGAGAATTTTTTCCCCCTTTTATATACAACATACACTCATGTTGAACGTGTGTACAGCACTCAGTAGACAATCTACAGATGGGCTCTTGGGTTCTGCTTCTGGAACAACTTTTTCAATAATGTAAGACATGACCTTTATTCTCAGCCACTCAAAATGCATTGACTGAATGAGTGTATGCAGAGGAAGTGGGATTATGATGGCAAACCCTGCCACCATCCTACCTCAAAAAGTTGGAAAAGAGCCTATCTGTATGCAGCTGAGTACGTAATGGCCCTATTCATCCCATATAATGAAAATACCGATGGCAGAGGGGAAAATAGCGTCTGCTGTTATTACCACACTTCTAACCTATGCACATTTAATCAAAATGCTTCAAATGTTGGGAAAATATAGCATGTTCAGTAAAAGATACAATATTAATTGCTTTTGTTGCTGCTGAAGCCTGTATGTTTTCCTCCCGTATCATACAGTAATGACAGCTCTATCCTTTATTTGCAAACTAGTGAAATGTACTTGCATTGCAGGAGTAAACACCCAGTGCACATCAACCCTCCCTGTGTGCATCAATCCCCTCACATGCACATCAGCCCACCCCTGTGCACATCAATCCACCCCCTTGCATACCATCCACTCCAGTGCACCCTCCCTCCCAATGCATCAGGCACTGGACACCAAATTGGTTGGATGTTGAAAGTCAATCTTCAATTTTAAGTAAAGAACAAAAATGCACTGCACCCCCTTTTACCCTCTTAAGGGTTAAATTTCTCAACATCGGTTCTTGGTGGGTGTTCATGTCACAGAAAGAACACCTGCCCCAAATTTCATGCTTTGGGGTTCAGCGATTGAGCAGGCCCTGGATTTGGGCAGGCCCAGTGATTTGGGCAGGCCCTCAATTGGTCTGGGATTCTCAATGTATAGGGAGGAAAATGCGTTTGCCCCTTTTCACCCACTTCCAGTTGGAATTTTCAAAAACTGGTTCTTAGTGGGTGCCTCCACCATGGAAGAAACACCCTACCCAAATTTCATACTTTTAGACCCCTGGTTTCGGCTGGGTGTTGATGAATCACTGAATCAGTCAGTTACTTTCAGTATAGATAGAGAGAAAGAGAGAGAGAGGGAGAGAGAGAGAGAGAGAGAGAGAGAGAGAGAGAGAGAGAGACGACTGCCTTAATCTATTTTGGAACCATTCTTGTTTCTTGAATCATTGATGTTACAAACACCAAGAACTGGAATGGCCAATTTTAACCTATCCCTTCTTCTGTGGAATTTTCACTTGACCAATTTAGGTTTTGGGTTTATCACATTCACTGTATAGTTACATTTAAAATGAGGCACGATACAGTATGAAACTTATTATTGCTTTTCTGAATAACTTCCTGCATATTACTGCAGAGTTGCCATATAATAAAAAGATGAAGTCTCATCTCATTTTCTCTCTCTTCTCTTTCTTTTATTAACGACAGAACATTCTATTCTAGCCAAGTTTATATTAGCATTATATGAAAGGAAATTTGCAGGCCTAGATTTGTTTGGTGACTGGAACTCAGTCATTCTGGGTGTCATCCATTACCATCATACATACCCATTCCCATCATACATACCCATTCCCATCTTTTATTCCCATTTAGTCATTCCCATCATACCAGTGATGGGAAAAGTCGTGGGAGTGCAAACTCAGGTTGAGCCTAACGGCATCAGACTTCCATGACTAAACTCGAGTGACTCTGAGGTTTCATCACAAATCCCCAAGTCAAACATTTTTAAAACCACTCAGGTTGACTCAACTCTACACTTGACACAAGTCGAGTACCCCCAAACCCAGTAAGGAAGGACACCCTCTCAGACACAGGAGATGTCTCAAGTTGGGAAAGACTCAAGTCTGGGTGTTTTAGAGTTTCCAAACTTCTTGCAATTTTAGAGTCTTCAAGTGACTTGAAAAATGGAATTTTTGTGACTTGTGTCCAAGTCTTTTGACACAAGTTCCCATCTCTGATTCATAAGACATTATATGAAAGTCTCAAGGTTTTTGTAGGCATCCAGCTATGATTGTTGTTTCCAAGTTCTTTTATTCTGGAGAGCTGCAAGAGGAGTGTAAGAATCTACTGGTAGGGATATTGCTATTTGCATATGATTCAGTTAGTTGTCTCATTATAGTGAGAAGCTGCTGTAAGTGGACCATAAAAGTCCCCTTCCTAGAAGAACATGATAGAGCAGCAGTTCCCAGAGTGTGCGATGTGGGTCATTATGTTGTTACAAGGCATCTGCCCACTTGTCATTGGCTGGTCGTGTCATTAGGTGACTCTTTTTGCCTCACCTCACTTCTAGGTTTCCAGGGAATTGCAGATATGGAAGCCATTGTGATAGAGGTTTATAAAATTATGAATGGTATGGAGGGAATGGGCAAGATTTTCAGTCAACTGCCTTAATAAAAATGACTTATCTAAAGAAATTGCTCTGCATACTTCAGCAGGTCTCTTTCAGTGCTGCTGATCTGTTGGTTGCAATATCAATAGAGCAAAAGACTACTGAGCTAGAATCTGAGTGAACATATACCATAACAAAAAAAAAAAGACGACAACGTCCCCCAAAATGTAGGGCACCCAAGGAAAATGTAGGACATGACAAAATAAAAGCTAAGGACACTCATATATATTGCTTTCATGTGCTTAATTTACTTATTAAATTTAAAACTATTACTTATAATTTATTACAAAGAACTGTATGCTCCATGATTGCAAGGAAAAGGAGAACACTGAAGTTTTTTACAGGACTGAAGGCTAAAATCCAGGTCATGTCCTGGAAAAAGATGGGTAAAGTATTCTGTTTTCCAGTGACCAACATGAACATCTTAAATACAGGCCATTTAAGATTTCTTAGGCTAATAAGGATGTAATCCTATACATAGTTCCTGACAAACTGTGGAATTTCTTTTCTGAGTTCCACATTGCTTGGTTGGGTAGCTTGAAAAAAGTACTGCCACAATCATGTTAATTTGATATTGACAGTATCTGTGGTCCACACAGTTTATGTTTATATTCAAGTACAGAAGTCCACAGTTGGAGAAGAACTGTAGAAAAAATTTGTACAATATTATGTAAGTCAGTCCTTTAAAAGCTCCTCATCTTCCTTATGACGTATTGTGCTTACTGGAAGTTAAGAGTTCAGGAGGATGACAGCCATAATAAGATTACGGGCTTGCTAGGAAGTCAGCAGGGAATGGCTAGACGAATGCAATCCTGGATCTTACCCTCAGGTTTGTAGTGATGGCACTAAGCTGTTTAAAGCATAAAGTTCCCCAAAGCTCACACTTTCACCATCAATAATCTGAAGAGGCCCTAGGCTTATTAGTTGGGACAGATTTTTTTTTCCTCTGGACCTGACAGTATAGTCTCTCTTTAGATCTGACTCGGGAGCTTGTTCAGTTATCATTGCACATCATTTGTCACCATCCCTCCACATCATAGGAGTTGCCTTTGGCACTGAAAAAATGATTGGGTTGAAAGACAAAGAGTTGCCTTTTTTTCAGGAAATCTGAATTATTCAGGGCTTTCCACCACAGTTCATTGTTCTGTACTTACCTGGAATGTAATAAGACGCTGAAGATCTGTTGATCTTTACACAAAACCACTGCAGCCACAGACAACTGCAGTTCTTGCTGAGCCCGTGCTGGTTGTGTACGTTCAGATAATTGTTTACTCCACTGTTCAAGCAAAACTTCCCATTGTAAATCATTACAATGATGAAAGAAGCAATGACAAGAAATTAAAGCATATAAACAGCCAAATTAAAAGCAAGTCGCAATCAAAGCAGAATCAGTGACATCCAAAACAGCCAGTGGCATACTGTGTGTGTCGCACAAGGTGTCTCATGCCAAAGACATGTACACTCTGGTGGGCACGAGCATGCCCACCCACCTAGCACTTTCCTCCTCCCAAGCGCTCGTCTATGCCAGCCAGAGAACAGTCCCTGGCTCGATCAGAAGGGCATGTGCATGGTTCCAGCTGAGCTGCGCATGCACCCTTCTAAACCAGCTGGAAAATACTGCTGGTACAGAAGGGTGCATGTGCAACTCAGTTGCTGAATTGTGCATATGCTCCTGGCAGCCAGCTGGAAAAACCCTCAGCCTGGCTGCAAAGGTCATGTGCACAGCTTCAGGTGAGCTGCATTTGCACTCTTTACAGGTGGCCAGAAGAGGATATGATGTCCTTTGCAGAAGAGCTCAGGTGCTGCCGTGAAACATTGGACCCCAGATGGTCCTTAAATTTGGACCTTAATTTTAATGTCCAGGTCATTCCTTTTCCCCAACATCATTTCCCACAGAGAACAAGACACCTGTCAATGTACATGTATAGAAAAGTCTGTTTCATTCCATTTTAGGCTTTCCAAATCTCTGGTGGAGGAAAAAAACCTATGTATTAAGAAAAATGGTGAAAAGTAGTTCAAGCCATTGTTCTATTGTTTAAACCACCAAAGTTAACAGGAACAAGGCATTAGCACAAATTAACACAAAGTGGGATGAATTACGTTCAACTTTCAGTTTTATGCATTGTCATCTCCAAAGTCTAAATTCACAACTATTGCAGTGAAACAGAAAGTAAGAATACAATTTTTTGCTTGGCCATCCATAAAGGTTAGGAGGGTTAGAAGGTTACCCTTCTCTAAAGTGTAATCTGTGTTGGATTTCCATGCACCTCTGAACCTTATCAGAGTTTTATGATAATAGAGTTTTTTGTTTTGTAGGGTTTTTGTTTTTTATTTTGTTTTTAGTATAAGAAAATCTTATTCAAATGCAGTTGACCCCTCCTCATTTGACAGTTTAGGACTGGAGCTGTGTTGAAAAGCTGACTGTTAAAAAGTGGAATCTGGTCCTTTTTAGTTTACAAATGTTGCTTCTAGTGCCTTTTTTTAGCTAGCAAATTGTAAACACCTTTTTATCTTGTAAATTCCTGCTGTCACACCAGGATTTCTGCAAATGGATTCTCCTTAACTCCTTTGGGAATAGTTTTGAGTTATAAACTATTTACATATAAACTAAACAGGCTATAGCTTAGGACCCCACTCTCTTGGAAGCCCCCAAAAAATTTAAAGGAAAAAAAAATTGGCTTCAGATGCTTCAGGACCTAAAAATTGGCTTTAGGTCCATAAATTGCCATATAGCATACAAAAAAAAAAACAAAAACTATGGGTATGCCATAGATGGAAGGCACAAATAAACTTTCTTGATCAGTGTTCTGCTATAAGGAAGAACCATCACCATCAGTCCCACTACCTCAGATAATCTTACAGCCCAAGGTAGAGGCATACATTTTAAAGTGTAGGTGATCATCATGACATACAGACTCACATAACTCAAATACCACTAAGACTATAAAAAACTCAGCTTTATAATGGCACAATTGTATCATGGCACAATTCTATCTGGGCTGGCCAGCACTTTTTCACTGTAAAGCTGTAAAGCATTAAGTGCAGGGTGACCATACAGAATGGAGGACAGAGTGCCTCTACCTTTTAGCATTGCATAAAAGAAGGTATTTAGCAGTGGCGGGATTCAAGAGGTTCTCACAGGTTCTATAGAACCCTTTGCTAATGAGCACCTGGTTCCGAGAACCTGTTCCTAAGGGGACATAGAACCTAATGGGATATACCCTGCAATCCAGAGTCATTACAGGTGCACGTAAGACACAGTAGACTGCACCACCTAGTTAAAAGCTATGGGAAATTCATTTTGCAACCCAGAGCAAATTGTTCTTACACCGGAGCAAGGACTTCCCATAGTTGCTCTGGATTGCACCCATAGTTAATTTATTTGAATCCCACCACTGGCATTTAGGCATCTGTAGTTCAACACAGAAGGGTTTAAAAAGCAGCACCTGCCTAAATTCCCTCTTCTAATTCCACCCATATTCAGTTTAAAAATACATCTGGCAGTGCTCTGAGTACTGTACTACATACTGTGCACTCATTTTTGTCTGGCTGCGCTCTGGGAAGGAATGGAAATTAATGCTAGCCTTTACATGTTTACTCAAAAGCAAGTCCCACGCTCAGGTAAAACTGCATAGGGTTATAGCCTTAATGTAACATGAGAATCTTAATGGTTCCTGGCAAAGGAACAGACTAAATATTAACATTAATTCCTAAGCCATGTTTCTCCCACTGAGCCATCTAAGATCCTGAAAAAAATAGTTTCAAAGAAAGCACTGAGAACTCCTGCTTAGTGGTCACTGATCACTGGCCCTGCTTTAGAAGGTATCTTGGACATCCAATGTTCCCACCTGAATCTACTTCTGCTTAAGAGCATATGCATGCTCATCACCCATTCCTTGAGTCATCTCATCCCAACTTGAATATCAAAACACATACCATCGCACATGACTTGAGACCTACTCAGGGTGACCATATAGAATGGAGGACAGAGTGCCTCTACCTTTAAGAATTGCATAGAAAAGGGAATTTAGGCAGGTTTAGCTCATCCTAGAAGTGTTTCAAAAGCAGCACCTGCCTAAATGCCTTCCTCTATGCAATGCTTAAAGGTAGAGGCACTCCATCCTCCATTCTGTATGGTCACCCTGGACCTACTTCTTTTCAGTGCACTAGGACATGCATTCAACAGCAAGTCCCCGAATGGCAAGCTATAGAATGCTGAACATATCCATGTGCAAATCAGTTCACTGGAGTGTGCCATTGTTGGCTAGCAAATAGATTGAGGTGGCTCACCCAAAATTGCAAAACTGGTTCATTTTTCCAGCAGACTAGACATGTTCATCAATTATAGCAAAAATAAGGAGTCTTCCATCATCTTAAATCACATTGTGTTTTTCACATTGGGTGTGTGCCTTACTGTAAAGAACAGATTGAGAAGGGAATGGCAGAGGTGGTCACTGAGGCAATGAATATGAAGTTGAACAGACTCCAGAAGCTAGCGGAGGATAGGGTGGCCTGGCATGCTACATTTTAGGGGGTAATGGAGAGTGAGACACAATTTAATGACTGAACAATAATAATCAAGCAGATTTTTTTCCACAATTTTTTTCTCAAAGCAAATGAGGTTGGCCCATTAAATTAAAAGTTAAACATCACTTTGGGTCTTAAAATAGCCTGCTTACCATGGCAAGTGGTGATGACCAGCCTGGCTCTCACACTTTCAAACTTCAAAAAGTTTTGGGTTTGGGTTTTAAAATAGCCTGCTTACCATGGCAAGTGGTGATGACCAGCCTGGTTCTCACACTTTCAAACTTAGAAAAGTTTCCTTTCAGTTTGGAGACAGACTCCTTCCTTTCCTAGCCAGGAGCACAGCAACAGAATGAAAAGTAATTAGGAAGTGATTAGCACTCTGCCTTATTTCTACACTTTAGGAGGATGGGAGGGCTCTGCCTGCCTCACAGCTGATTGACTGTCTGCCCTATTACCATATTAAGCACACTATTTTTAAAGGGCTGCTTAATATTTTAATTGCTTTTAATGCAAAAATCAGGATCTGGAACAAAACCCTTGTGGTTGACAAGACTTAACCTGTAGTTGCCAATGATATATATAGTCCACTATATATTGGACTATAAGTAACATAATATTATTCACTAGCATTTTATTATTTTTTGAGAGGGTTAATGGAGAATGCACTGTGAGTTTCAAGGCTATTGAAAGTGTCAGACTGCTATTTAATGAAAAAAGGAACAGGCATACAGTATATAGTTATTTTTGCCTTGTTATTTCAGTAATGTTTGCCTTTTTTGGTAGCAATTTAATTTGCCACCCTCTTCCGACTGTACTTTAGTGCAGCTTTTAGATCTGAAAGCCCTCAGCAAAAGAAGTTCACATGTATTTCTGAGGTCACTCCTGAAGCTTGTGGAGGGGAAACAAGCTTATGCTATCTGTCAAATATGCAATGACTCTCCACTTTTATCCCCTTGGGGCTTGATCTTTACTTTTGAACCTTGAAAGCGAGTTTGGAGCAAAGTTCCGAAACCCATCGCACAGCAATTATCCCTGGTGTTCCATTTCCTTTGCCATTCTTTTCATGAAATCTGACATTTTACTTATGAATCAAGTGGAGTTCATGTTGAAGTCAGCTATTCATCTATTTAGATGAATTAGAAAAATCAGTTTTGGAGAACATAGTTGTGGACTGCAAACAAGCACACTGTAGAACAAACAAATCCATTGTCAGATCATTCGGAAATGGCAACTGCTGTAGAACAAATGTCTACAGCAGAGCAAAGCAAAAACAAATCCCTTTGAACCAGGCAACGTCTTCTTCATAGAAGGATTGAAAATGGAATTATTTGAGCCGAATGGCTGCAGTAAGTGGTCGGATGAGCATTCAACTCCAGGGCTAAACTATGATGGAAAAAGAGGAAGATAACTCTTGTACTGCATGACCCCTCTGCCCTTGCATCTATTAAGCTTTTCCTCTTTTTAGCTTCAAAGCACGTACAGTTAAATGCTGACTCCATGGCAGGTTAATAATCCTTGCTGTATCAGTCCCAGGAAAAAGTTATGATGAGCAGATCAAGTGGCTGGGTAGCACAGATTTGGGTGTCTCTGATCTGATGTCATGGAGTGGCTTAGTGTATGATGACTTACTTGTCTGGAAGTTGACACATCCCTGTTACCAACTTTCTCTTGCTTGTTTTCGGTTCCTCAATAAGTGCAATGATCATCACATTTCTTCTTAGCCCACAATGCCACTGAAAATTATATCTCTGTTGTAGGTAAGTATTGGCATCCATCAGTCTCAAAAGACTATGGTACTGTGCTCGATGCTGAATGTGAAGCACAAAGGCCTGGGTAGATTAATATGGAGAATAGTTTGTTACCCATGCAACAAATCCCCCCTCTCCATGCCACTGAAATAGTCCAATGGAAGAGCAGAGCCAATATGACTGGTTCCAGCTGTGTTGCAGAGCTGGGCTAAGGACAGGAGCTCACCCTGTCTTGTGGAGACCCAGGTCTCGAACTCTGGCCTTCTGGTTAACAGGCACAATGACTTAACTACTTGCCCATTATATCTATGTTAAGCTGGGGAGAAACACTAACACAAACAATGTTGGAAGCTTCTTTCACAAAACAGACTGCTGCTGTACCTGTAGCTGTAGTAGTAGTAGTAGTAGCAGCAGCAGCAGCAGCAGTTGTAGTAGTTCTTGTGATCATGGTGTATAGCAGTGGTTCTCAAAGTGGGAATTGGGACCCCTTCAAGGGGTTGTGACTCCATTTCAGGGGGTGTCTGATAAAGCAGAGTGCTCTGCCATCTCAGAATTTGGCACTGGGCACAACAATATTGGAATAGGGCAGTCAGGTTGCAATCCATGAATCCATACTTTACTCGGAGTAAGCCTCATTGAACACAGTGGAACTTACTTCTTAGTAGACATGGAGTAGCTCTGTCATCACAGTGGTACTATTTCATGTTTGATGTCACTTCTGGCCATGACATTACATTCAGGTTGATTATATCACTTCCAGGGTGTCTCAGACAGATTGTCATTTTCAGGAGGAGGTCCAGGGCTGAACTGTTCATGAACTACTGGTGTAGGAAAAGGATTGAATATCTCTTCTGTATGCCAGGATCATGTGAGAGTCTGTTTGCCCCCTCATGGCTAGCACCAATGTACTAATCCAAAATAGACATGATGCTTCTAGCCTGATATGTGGTTTGACCCCCAAAGTAAATGTTTCTTCTGAAGTGGAAAGATGAAGTGTGGCTCTGCCTCATTAGTTTGAATGAGGAAAAGAAACACACCTCTGCTGTTAATATGGAGTTAGACAAAAGCTTGCAAGGCATTCTGTCAGAAATGATATTAATTATATATAATTAACCAACTGCACGACTAAATAATATTATGTTAAAAGTCTTCCAGACAACATAAGCAATAATGACACTATGGAAACTGTTGAATTTATACAGAAATAAAGATTTTACCATGAGGTTTGGGATTTAAAAAAAACCTTGATTCCATATAAGTAGTTTTGCTGAACTTATGAATATAAAGATGATTTGCAGAAAACTCTGAACTATAAGAATTGGTTTGCTATATCTTCAAAGGCAGGCCTGAATCTGTAGAAAAGGAAAGTCTTCCAAAATCATCACTGCAGATCCTTTATTTTGTACATACAGGGCAACAGATGACCATATTTCATGTCCCCTCGTCACAGGCTAGATGGTCCTCAATTGAAATGTACACAGTGTACAATGTAAGGCTGTGATTTATAATTCAATGCTCAGTTGTGATTGCTTTTGAATTAAATTACATAGCAATGATATCGGCCCCCACGACCTTCCATGAGAATCCTAGGTAGTGGTCAGTTTGAATTATATAAAAATGAACTGGGTATAAAATGGCAAGGACTTGGCTAGATTAAAGTACATGGACAGTGTAAGATGACTTTTATTCTCTCTCTCTCTCTCTCTCTCTCACACACACACACACATACACACAAATCAAGTTTTTGGTATCGGAGAAAGCTGGGAGCTGTTTGGAGACAGCAGGTGGGGAGAGGTTGAGTCTGCAGACAAAGCACGGGTGCCGCCATGTGTCATGAACAAGGTAGCATCATGCTGACACGCAGGCAGTTCCTCCGGCATGTAAGATCAACTTTGAGCTACAAAATAAGCAATGGTGGTTGAACAAATTGATTGATCAAGCCAGAATAAATAAACCAAAATTCTTCTTGTCCCTAGTGAAGATATCTTTTGGAAGTCAGAAAGAAAAGTGAAGCACATTGACTGGAAGTCAGATGTGGCTTTCACTCCCTTTACTACAAATAAGCAACTGAAATTCTGTGATCCTACCCAACCCTCAAGTTTATCACTTGATCCTAAGGAAATTAGCCTCAGTTATTATGCTCATCTGTTTTTTTTCCTATAGTGAGGCAAAGGCAAAAGGTTATTTAACTCCCTCCTCTCTGGGATGAATAATGTCAGAACATGTTCACAATGCACCTCATTGACTACTCCCCATGTGTGAGGCTGTCATAGGTAGGGGTCAGCATAGTAAAGCACTCTGGAAAAACCACTGTTACTGTTTGGGAAATTTAGGAATCATTTGCCCTGGCTTGGTGTGATTGGGAATGTAAGAGCCCAATCCTATGCCTGTCTACTCAGAAGTCAGTCCCATTATAGTCAATGGAGCAATAATGTAGATATTTGCTGATTCCTAACTGATGGTGAAACCTATGCTTGCAGATCTGCTGGCTCGCTGCCAATTCCTTCCAATATTTCTTCCCTGAGAGGTAATGGCTAATTCACAACCCAACATTGATTTCACCGACTGCATCAAATGACCTGTTAAGGTGAGTGACGGTTACTTAGCAAACAGACACGACTAATTAAGTTGTACAATGTCTTTTGAAGATCAATGTCATCATTACCAAACCCAAGCCTTCCAAAAATGCTGAGTCCCACAAAACCATTTTGAAATTTATATGGTGGTGGTGGGGGAAGGAGAGGAAGGCTTATGCACTTTGGAGTACTTGCCTCCTCCTTTAGAGGGACTTCCAACAGAAGAGTTTTCAATATGTGATGAAAGTTTCAACATTAACAAATCGCATACTATAGCTCAAGGTCGCATTTCAATGTAGCACTAGATACACACAAACCCTTTTTAGTTCAGTGCATCTATGTATACAGTAACTGCACAGAATTGTGTCATATGTTTTTTGCACATTCACATGGTCGCTGACCAAACAGATTTATGGAATATAAGTACTGTATAAGAAATAAAAGTGTCAAATTTTGAATTTTTGTACAGGATGAATCTCCCCATTCACTTTAAGACTAGCAGGCCTCTGTCAGTCTTGAAAGATTATGGTATCGTGCTTGGCGCTGCATACGCTGCATGCGAAGCACGAAAGCCTGGGTTGGATTGTTATGGAGGATAGGCTGTTACCCAAGCAGCAAATCCCCCCTCTCCACGCCACTGAATTAGTCCAATGGAAAGGCAGAGCCAATACGATTGGATCCAGCTGGCGTCGCAGAGCTGGGCTAAGGACAGGAGCTCACCCTGTCTTGTGGGGCCGACCCAGGTCTCGAACCCTGGCCTGCTGGTTAACAGGCACAGTGTCCCCGTTTGAGAGTGTATTCCCCCTTAAGTGGCAGGGAAAGGCAGTTATCATACCCCTATGGATGTGGTTTTTCCTACCTTTCTGCCAGGATCTGGAAGGGGGAATGAGGAGTCCCAAGGAGCATTCTGTAAGGCTCCCACCAACCTATAGAAAGTGGAAGTTGTAACTGTGGCTCACTTCTGGTTTTGTGATTGCAACCTGGAAGAGGGTTGTGATACTTATTTTTACGTTTTACAAACTGTGGGGAGCCCTGCAGAATACACCATGGGGCTCCATGTACCTAGGCAGAAGGTAAGTTCTGTTTAAAAACAGAATTTGCTCTAGCAATGGAATATTCTTGTCTTACCAGTGGAATAATTGCAGCAATTGCATATTTGCCTTCTCCGCACCCCTCCTCAAACGTACCTCAGGAGGATTACTCCTGAGAAGTTTGTGGGCCCCTGATTTCAGGGAAAATAATAATAGAGATAGAAGGAACACAAAGGCAGAACATTTCTTACCAACTTTCCTAATTTTGACTACATACTTGTGTTATTGTCAGATGTTTTGCTGCATTATTTCTCACCCAGGGTGGGTGGGATTCCCCATCATGGAACACCACTATTTCCTTGCTCAGTGGGACTCATGCCGTTGGGAGGTTTCCTCAGAATGGTGAAGCTGCAGTTACACCAGTGGCCTTTATGAGCTGCGCTAGGGGATCTCACTGTCAATTCCCAAATCTTGCTGTGATTGGGCTGTGAAAGGAGCCCAAAGATTGGGCTGTGAAAGGAGCATGGTTGATCCTATTAAATTTTAAGTGGTTTCAGAGAAGAAAAAGTCTGTCAGTACTATTGTGCTACATCTAAGCCCACCCACCCCTGAACTCCCAACCTCCCAAAATTCAGCTTTCTGAATAAATGAAATTGCACCTATCCTTACAAAACACTTTTGGAGACATTCACATGCAAGTTATTTCTTGGAAATCCCACTGTGGATGTTCAAGGCTGTGCAGACAATGCCTTGATAAATATGTGGCATGAGGGTATGCCCTTGATAATGAACAAAATAGCTCTGTGAAACTTCTCTTCCTTGATCTCAAACAACCCATGTAACTAAAAATTGAATGAGAACCTGAGAGGGCCCTTGAGCAATTCTTACTTGTTTCACTGGAGTTTGAACAAGAGAAGATTCTGGAAGGTCCTTGTGCCTGAAGGTCTAGCATTTCTAAATGGAAAGAAGGACAAAGTTCATATGGATACCCATGACATCAATGGTGGCTGATAGTGATGAGAAAAATATTCGTTACGACACCAGAAATTAAAATGAACTTCAGGAATAGCAGGAAAACAATGTATAAAACATATCCTTTCCATCCAAAGGGATTAGTTCAGAAGCATATAAACAGGGAGCTCAGAAATGATTCAGTATTTTTGACAGCCCATTTAATGTTGCTCTGGAGAAAGTGTCACAATTACCTTTGAAGATGGAGATAATATACACATGAGGAGATACTGAGAACACAGGGATGTGCTTTGTCACCTCCCCTCTGCTCCCTGCTATTCTGATTGAATTGATAAAACTGAGTGAACGTTTGTGTGGACTCGTGAGAATTCCTTTTACCAGTGCTTTTGAGATTTCCGTACATCAGAACTCAGATGTGGCAGACAGCTAGATGCTCAGTAGTTGGGTTCAATGGATGTTCTTGCAATATCAATTTTAGATGGGATTAATACAAAATCAGTTGTAGAACTGGTGAATATAAATTGCCCAGTAGGACTCCTTTCATGCCTGGTGACAATAAATAGTGGCAGCTCCAGAAGAACATGTGAATCATAGAATCTTGGAAGGTCTGAACAATGACATGGGGTACCAGGTTGGGTCTGATCTCATCTTTCCACTCTTGGGTAGTGACTCAAGGAGTATAGAATTTATAGGAACGCATAATTTATGCATAATTAACCCTTTATATTCTCTCCATGTTCATTTTTTAAACATTTTTATATGCTCCCTCCTCCAAGAAGCTCAGGGTGGTATACATACTTCTTCCTCTCCTTTCATCCTCACAACACTGTGAGGTCCATGAGGTTGAGAGATTGTGACTGACCCAATGTCACCCAGAAAACTTCATAACTGAGAACCTGAATCTTCCAGGTCTAAATCCAAATCCCAAACCATCACTTTATTTTCGCATAGTCCTGGAAGTGGCCCTGAGAGGTCCTATCATCTCTAGTAAGTTAGTGGCAGCAATGGGCTGTGGGAAGAGAGAGGGAGTAATTGGGTGTTGTGAGGGGATGTCAAGGGCATGTGATGGAGGAAGGGGGTGGATCTAGCAGTAGTCTAGGGTTGCCATCATTCTTTTCCACAAAATTGGGACAGGACCTTCTGTCCCATTTGCCAGTATGTGAATACAGTCCCCCCAATTGGATTGTCTCCGTTTTTCAGGAAATATGACAACCTTACAGTTGTCATACATGCCGCCTTATCTCACATTTTTCTGCATGTCTTTTATGTAGCTCTCCATGGATTTGTAGTAGCTGTATAGCTGGCTGAGGTCTGAAAAGATTCAGACCTATAGCCTAATAAGGAGACACAACTCCTGCAGGTTGTCTGATCACTTCACCACCATCAACAGCACAACATGCAGCAGGTACTTTGTTGGTAACTGATGAGAATTTTTCAAGATTCTCTGAGTCTCAGAAACAAGCAAGAGTTTGGCTATTCTGGAAGTTTGGTTTCAGCCATGATGAGTAGTGGGGAAAGGTGGGGGATGATGTAGTGGGAAAAGTAGTGGGAAAAGTAGTGGGATGATGAATCATGGGAAAAGATGATGCCAGGCCAGAGATGGGAAAGAACTTTGGGGGTTTTCCAAAGGCAAATAGTTGGAAGGGCAACGGCTCTCCATATCAGAAAATGAACAATGATTTTCCATATTTGGAAGTGATCAGAACAGGGTGGAAACACATCACAAGTGCCAAGGAGTTTGTCCAAACGACAGAAGGGTGAATCAGGATAAGTGTCTTGGCAACCAATGGATAACATATTGACGTCAAGTCATATGAGTATTTGTTTGTGCAAGGGTATAAAATGATGGGTGTGAGATCAAGACATTGAGAAGCACCATGCTGGCATTCCATGACTGTTCTGGATATGATGCTGTATTTGGGCATGATCCATTGGGACCAGATGGAGAGTGATGTTTGGCTCTCTAATGCTTAGCAATGCTTAGCAATAAACATCTCAAAAGATACTTTTTCTGTGGAAGAGTATATTATTTGGGTAGCATAATCCCAGAGGACCCAGATGTCTAAGGATGCAGAGGGGGTAACCTCAAAAATCGTTATCTGTCTGCTCTAACATGACAAGGGATCAGTTTGTATGTGGGGTGCTGATTTAATTATTGGTGTTTTGACAATCTGGGATGAGTTCAAAACGTATTTCAATCAACTTTAGATTACTTTGAACTGCCTGCGTTTGAATAACAGATCACGTAGGACAAAAGGAAGTTTAAAGTATCTCATATTATGTGGATGGAATAAACAGCCCCTCTGCACATGTACTGCATCCTCTGGGTATTCAAACATGGAAGATTAACTTCATACATAAAATTAACAGAGCCATCTAACGTTTCCAACAATCCCTAATTGTCTTGCCTTGTCACTTCCCAGGGCGTGTGTAATAAAAAAATAAACAAATTATTAACTTGTTAGCTGAATTAATTGGAATGCTTAATTTTTTAAAAAAGTTTTAAAGTTCAGAATATCTTTGTGCCTTTGACTTCAGAATATCTTTATGCATTTCTTATTAATAATTCATTAATAATAAAATGATTAATAAGAAAATGCCTACATTGGATGGAAGAAGCATTCTCATCTCTGTCCTTACTGGGCTACTTTTTCATATGTGTAAGCGCTGATCATGAAGAACTGCGGTTATAGAACATTGAAATAAAGCCATGTCAGGACCTTACATTTTCTTTTACACAAGAAAATAGAAGCTTTTTAAGCTCTCAGAACATTAAAATGCTACAAGCTGGATTTATGAACAATTTGTCATGTACAAATTACTGCAGCTAAAGTTTCCAAATACAAAAGAACCTTCAAGAAACTCAGATTTATTTATTTATATGGGTGCAGCATAACACAAAATTCACATGTATAAAGTACACAGACAGTTACTAGGTGCCTGGGACTGTGGCCAAATATCTAAATCATTTAAGATTTAGATTAAGGACATCTGTGCCATTAAGTTGATGTAATTCCTGCAGGGACCCCCTTCTAAGGGGGCAGTTTATTGCAAAATAATGTAATGTTATTGGAACATTCCTGCAGTCAGTTAGGATTGTCAACCAGCTTAATGACAATCTATGGTTGCCATACATCCCGAAAACAGGGGCAATCCCAGTTTTTGGGACTCATTTTCCCATACTGGCAAATGGGATGGAGAGTCCTGTCCAGATTTTGTGGAAGAGAATTATGGCAACCCTAAGCTAATCAAGAAAATGACATGCTTAATATAAAGCACTGTGATGTGTGGAGCTTGGTATCAGGCTGAACAGCCATGTGTCTATGCAGCATAGAGGAACACTATTTGTACTCTCTTCCACACTTCCACTTTAACTCCCCATTTCCTTTTCCAATTCAGGTTGTAACTAGCTCTGCATCCCTCTAGCACATCTGGATTCTGGGATGGCATGGGATGAAAGCTTAATGGTGGAACATATAAATAACTTTACATTTTGCCAGCACAGCACATAAGAGCTGATTTGGTGGCACACCCAGACAATGAAATGTCAATGCATAATTTTATTCCCCAAGGCAGGGTCATGGTGCTAACAACATTATGGTCTGGGTGACTTAGTACAATTGCTACGTTGTGCTTCTATTTGTTGTTTTGTTTTATGCTAACAGAACTCAATGTTGGGTCAAGGTTGAATACTGTTGCTTAATGGGAAAGTGAGAGCAGCAGGTTCAAGATTCAGGGAACTGGCCATCCATGAAGAAATAAGTAAAATCTACAACATCCCTACAACTAATGCAAGTATGTTCTGCTATGGTTCACTAACCTCTGGTCCAGTATACGATTATTTTAAATGTACCGTATATTGATGGGAAAACACACAGGGCAATGGATGGTTCAGTGATCTGTTTACTAAATATAGAATATATCGCTTGCCTCTCATCTCAAATATGGCTCACGGTTCAGAGATTTGGTACCTGCAGTTTATCTGTAATACCTCACAAAGGAAGGTGTTATGTCCAGTTCAACTTTTTCCTTTGAAGAATGGCATCAGGCAGCAATTTTAGATAAGAGCGAAATGTCCTCCAGTTCCAAAGTACACCCAAATCAGAAACATCTAAAAATACTTAATGTCAGGGATGCACCCACAGATCTATGTTTCAGATCAAGTGGGTTTATTCCTCAGAAGCACAAAAATACACGGTCAGTTTTGGCAACTGTACGGGTGAGCCTGCACAAGTATTGTGCAGGTTGTGTTTGTGAATAAAGAATAGAAGAGAGAATTTGCAAAACCATTAGTAACAAACTTCCTGGGTTGTATCACCAAACATCGAATTCACTTGTTCCCAATCTGTGGTCGCCAGGTGGTCTGTGAGATCCTGAGAAGTGAAGTCAAAGGCTGGAAAAGATGACCTTTAATTACTCTGCAGAGCAGGTGTTCCCCTATGGAGCACCAGAAGGGGTGGAGAACACTGAAGAGTCAGCTGTGACTATGGGCTGTTCATTCTCCACCCTTTCGGATAGTCATGGTGGAGCACTTCCATAGGAGACACATTCCCCTGGATCACCAGAGAGGGAATGGACTTCTCACATCCATGCTTGGCAAAAACAACAGCAACCCATAAATCTACAAATATTTCTATAAATAATTAATAAATCTTTTTGTAATTATTATAAATTTAATTGTATTTTTGTGCAGGAGTTGGGGAGATTTTATGTGGTCTATGATGATTCCAATTTTTGCATCAGTTGTCTGTGGGCTCCTAAAGCAGAGGTCCCCAAACTTAGGCTATGGCTCAAACCCCACCCTTGGGGGTATTTTATCCAGCTCTGGAGGTTCCCCAGCTTCTCAGGGTTAAAAATAACTCAAAAGATGTGTTTCTGTGTTTATACCACATTCAATGACTAGAGGTGCCAAATTTAATTCCATTACACTGATTTACATTCAGTACCTCTTGTGGCTTAATGCAATATATAACAATGTTGAGAGACCTAGAATATAAATATAAATATGATGTTAAAGTTAAAATGGATCAGAAACTGACACCAAAAAAGTTTGAGATTTGTAGCACAGATTGATTGATACTTTTTCAAAATCCATTCCTTCCTTTTCCTGTGCAAATTAATTTTGGACTCTGTTCCCTTCCTCCTTCCACATCCACCCATTTATTGTATTTAATCAAAAAATCTCAGCACATTTCTCTTCCATGTATTTATTATTTCTTTAATTTCCAGCCCTCAGCAACGTGTCAGATACACAATGTGACCCTCATGCTGAAACATTTGGAGACCCCTGTCCTAAAGTTTGGGACCTACTGGTCAAATTCAAATACTACAAGTGATGTGTAATAGAAGCATTCATTTATGATGTTCCAGCATATTGCGCAACTGAGGTCATATCTACAAGGCCACGCATTTTCAAGGATTGTGTATGTTTATGTCAAAATCCACAAACAATATGTGTGGGACTTCAAACTGATACAACAGAATCTGTTTAGTCCTTATGGTAGCTTATGGTAGACCTTACATGTTCTTAGTCACGCTCCATAGGAGGGAGAACACTTGACCAAATGTACAGGCATCTGCCTTGTATACATACCCTGAGGGAACTCAGCTTATTATACTATCAGTACATAACAGGAAGAAAACAGAAGAGGGGCAAATGAAAGGTGATTGAAGTGTACAGAATAAAACTTTATCATGCCTTGCAATAGTTGATCATGGCTTATGCAAACGTTTTATTTTACCTCCAGAAATAGTTTTAAGTCTTTGTTTCAGATTGAGAAAAGGAGAGGGAGTAAAGTGAATCATTCCAGATAGAGAGAGTGCCATTGTATAGTGACACAGAAAAAAGTATTAATTATCATGTACAAAAAGGCACAAAGCAACCTACAATTAAACAGAAGGAGAAATAGGGGCCAACTGCCATGTCAGTGCAAGCAAAAGGGAACAAGGGCGCAATCCAGAGTAACTATGGGGAGTTCTTGCTCCAACGGAAGAACAGTTTACTCTGGATTGCAGTATGAATTTCCCATAGGTTTTCCCTAGGTGATGCCATAACTATGTCGACGTAAATGTCTCTTATGTGCTTCCATAGTTACTCTGGATTGTAGGGTTGGTCTGGCTTTGGTGTCAGAATGAACTTGTGTTTGCAGTGAGCACTGTTAATTCTGACATGCAATTCCTGTAGATGGTTTTGTTTTTCTGTTTGTTCACGTAATGTAATGTCATTTAATGTCACATAATGTAATGTCATTTAACAGGAGGACCTGTTAAAATCCCCAGGATTGTTTCAGCAATATCCTGGGAACTGAAGCTGTTGACTGGAGATTCCACGCCAATGCGGACTGGCAATTCTATTTACAACCCCCACCCTTCCAACACAGGAAATGATTTCAGATCAATCAAAAGTTTGGTTTTGTACTGTAAGGGTTTTGCCAACACCCATAACGTTGAAGAAAATTAATTAAAAACACAAATAGTAATTAAGGAAAAAAAAATAGTTATGGTACCAATACTCCAATACTCCTGGAGCATTGGTACCCAATACTCCTACAAACAAAATAACTAGATAAACAAATATTTTGTCAGTGGGAATGCTTTTACATATGTATGACAAGTCCAAGAAGGGGGATGGGATTCTGGTGTGTGTTTGAATTGAGCCATTCTGGATTGGCATTTCCCTACTGATCTGGGGGCAGCACCAGAACAGTTTGGTCACCTCTTTAATGATTTTCCTAATTGTAGATTCCTTCTTTACTTCTGTAAGATTCAATAAGTCCACTGACATCTTTGGAAAAGCAGAAATAGCTGTAATCAGGAAAGGGTCACAAGTAAGTCTATCCCTCCCGATGGCTGCCTTGATTGCAACAGTTTTGTTTTGCAATAGAATTTAAAGGAATGAATTGTCGCCATTCATTTGCAGCTGTGCAAATGAATGGCTTGCTACACAAAGCAGCTGGTATGCCCATCTTATTTCGAACTACCTCTGTGCAGTTATTGCTTTGTGTGTGAAATTGGCCCTGCTTTCATCCAAGGAGGAATCCATCTGAAATTGCTGCCAAGTGAAAATCATCAAACTTATGCTGCCAGAGTAAAGACTTGTTTTCCAAGGATAATTCTATGAGATAACACCATGGGATTAATCAAGTGCACTCCTTTTGGGTGATTTCACAGTAGCCAACCTATAGACAGACAATTGGTTCATTAAAACATGTATATCAGGAGCAACCGATTTTTTAAATTGTCCTTGAGGTACTGTATTGTGGTAGAGTACTTAAGTTGACAGTGGGTGATAAGAAAATCCTGCTCGTGGTAATGGATCTATGATGTCTCATTCACAAACAGAAGTTACCTGATGCTACACTCAATAAATGGTGATCAGACCATTTTGATCCTCTTCTTAGTTGCGAGGTGAGAGCTTTGCTATCTCAGAATTGCAGGCATGGTCCTGACTGCTCCTTTGTACTGACTGGTACAAATAAGGACAAATAAGGATGTTTTGCCTGCCCATTCCATCCCAGATGGAAAATGTAAGTGAGCTGGGTCTGAAAAATTATTCTTTTTTTTTCTTATTTGTTCCGTTACCCTGTATTTCCTCAGAACCTTACCATAGATTGCTTGATAAGAGATAAGTGATGGAGGAGAACCTTCCTTGAGATACATCATGATCACCGCTAATTATCTTTCTATTCTACACAGAGCACTGGGTGTATATCTGTATTCTCATTTTGTATGTGGTTACGTTAGGGTCCAACAATCTGAATCAACGTGCCACTTAAAGGAAAAAATGCACCGTAGACAATCTCCCAATATCTTTCATTATCTTCTCCCAATATCTTCCACTATCTTTGTCAGCAAATGTCCAATGGAAGAAGAGTGAGAATTTCTCAGTATATTCATTTGTGTGAAAATGTTTCTTTTAGAGTTAGAGATAGGCTGATTTGATAAGTAACTAACTTGTGACACCACTGAAGTGGTAGAGGCTAATTTATGTTACACACTAAGCGTCTTGGGATACATCTTTCACGTATTTGGGTGGGCAAAAATGCTTGGATCTTCTTTGCCTGAAGTAGGAAATATGTCAGACTATGGGTGCAATCCAGAGTAACTACGGGGAGTCCTTGCTCCGGTGTAAGAACAATTTACTCTGGATTGCAATATAAATTTCCCATAGGTTTTCATTAGGTGGTGCAGTAAGTACGGGTGCACGTAATGTCTCTTATGTGCTCCCGTAGTTACTCTGGATTGTAGGGCTACTGTACTGGGTACCATCAAGTAATTATATTGTGTAACATCTGGTGATTCAGTAGAACTATGAACCAGACAAGCCCATTTAAGCTGGCCTCTTTAGTGCGGGTGGGGAGTGACAATCTTGTATTAAATGGATTCCATTCTATTGCTAGTGGTGGCAACACATGAGACCAGCAGTTCTGACAATAACTGTTTAGTGTCTTGACTGTCTTGAGACCCATTATCGAAAGAAAATGATGTGAACTGTTGGGGAAAAAAATCATGACAGAAGAATCCCTTCAGCAATAAACAAGTGAAAAGATTTGTACACATTTTAAGGAGCTGTCCACTAAAAGAAAAAGTCTGTTGTTTAGACAGTCTTCTCAAGGGGTTTCAGAAGGCTACAAAACCAGTATTGGGTGCACACAGGAACAGGAATAATTTTATTATATTCTTTTGTAACCAACCAGGGATGGCTTAAATTTGAGCCAAACTTCCTGGATAATCAGCTAAACCCATTAACTATCAATTAGCTATTTCTTTTCATTTTCTTTGTAAACCGCTTTGTGAACTTTGTAGTTGAAAAGCGGTATATAAATACAGTGCTACCTCCAGTAATGAGTGCCCCACATAATGTATGCTCCGCGTAGCGAGCATACTGTAACACGGGGCCAATGCCTCACATAACAAGGCATAATTCGTGTAATGAGTGTGGGCCGGCAGCCCTTTAAATTTTGAAGGACTGCTGGCCAGCGCTTGTTAGTTGCGCTCAGAGGGGGGCATTTTTGTATTTTGCACGCACCTCTCTGCGCATGCAAGTTGAGGCGGACAAGGAAGCTCCTCCCCCACCTCATGGCACAGTGGAGCTCCTGCCACACCATGGCAGGAGTGGAAGTTGTGCTCCTGTTCTAGGCTGCCTGCAGCCTCACCACCCCTGAGCCTCAGTAAGTGGGCAGCTGCAGGGCAGCTGTGGGGCTCACTGGTGGCAGAGGGAAGCTAAAAAAGAGAAAGGTCACCCTGCATAACACCAGAGAATCTGCCTTGGTCCCCCTTCTCTCTACACCTGGAGCTGAAGAAGGGTGATGGGGAAGGAAGGGAATGGCTGCCCACCCAGAGGGGCGAGTGACCACCAGTGACCTCATTACTGCAGTGCCTTCCTTCCCTCAGCTGCCCCCTACTCCTCCAGCCTGCCTGGGAACTGGTGCACCTTAGCCCTGCCCAGCCCAGCGTTGTGCACCAGCCTCGGAGAAGGACAGGCACCCAGGCAGCTCCTCCACCCAGACAGCCCTCCTCTAGCTACCTTCTCTGGGTGCAGGAGCTGGAGAGAAGGTGGGGGCTCTCCAGCACTTGCCCTCTTTTTCCATTACATCCTCCTTTTTAGCCTCCTGTCCTGGAAAAAAAATCTTCATTTTCCTCCTTTTCCAAAGACCCTCTGTCGTCTTTTTTCCAGGACATGTCCTCTTTATTGCCTTGTGTCCTGGAAAGAGATTTTCACTGCCCTCCTTTTCCTTTTAGGCAAGCAGCTTGTAGCCTTCTAGGAATTAAAGCTACAAAGTGCTTGCCTACAAGGAAAAGGGGACAATGAAGATCTCTTGCCAGAACATGTTCTCACAAGGCTAACAAAGAGGACAAGAGATCTTCATTGCCCTCCTTTTCTTTCTAGGTAAGCAGCTTGTAGCTTTTAATCTGCTAACATCTGGGAAACACTAGGAGAACCAAGGGGTTCCTATAAAACATCAATCCCACAGAAGCACCTTTCAGAATAAAGACCTTCCACTGAATTAGCTGTGAGCATGGACCAGGCAGGTCAAAAATATAGCTAATTTATTAAAAGTATAAACCAAAGGATTAAATAAAATGGGAAAATAAAGTTGTTGAAAGAAGGTACAAGCTTGGCAGGAAAGCATAAGGAAAGGGTTTCACCAAAAGGTTGCAATTACCCTTACTGCCCAGCAGATGGAACTTGGATACTGCTCAGTCTCACTCATCAAAGATCAACTGTGTTATAAATGAAGTTGTAAATGGTGGAGGGGCAAATAAACACAATAAAGAAGCAAAAATGTCAAACGTGACACAAGTCATTATTCAGTCACTAGCTAAACTGACAAATCTCACTTTTCACTTGTGATTTGACAAGTGGGTTCTCCTGTCTGAGCTCCTATTGAATGGGTAATGCAGGTGACTGGTGGGAGAATGACCCCCTTTCCTGTGGGCTTGGAAGAACCATAACTTGGTTGTAATGACATCATACAATTTCCTGATTCTAGAAGTTGAAACTACTTGGACATTTCATCCTATCCTTTTGTATCAGAGAAGCTATCCAAGTGGTAGACACATTCCAGTCTTAACAGGGAAACAGCAAACCCAGCTAACCGAGGAGGAGGAGGAGAGATCAATATATAGCATGTTGCCAATGGCATTTGCCGAACAAAGAGCAAAAGCTTCTTGTAGAGAATATCCCAGCAGCTGAATGGCACAGCAGCTTCTGAGGAAAAGACTGTCCATAATATAGGAATATAGACAAAAAAACAAACAAAACCAGGAGAGAAGGCAGGAGATTCCTTAGATACCAGAAGACATATTTAGTATTGATTGTGTTTGAAGTTGATTCATGGTACAGGTGATCTACAACCTCTTGAAATGGCAAAATTCCCATTAATGTCATCTCCCATTAATGTCAACACGTAGATGGTTTCCCTTCCCTATTGGGTGGTGTTGACTACAAGTTCAATTCACAACAGTCAGAAAATGGGAGGCAGGTGGCTGTGAATTTCTGAGTCTGCTGTACATGGGATGTGTATCCAGGTTATCTATAATATACTTCAGTCCACTTGTGCTTCAAGCTCACACCAATACAGAACCAAACCTTACTGCATTACAGAGTGCTCAAAAACTCCACAGACTGACTCCGAATGGATGGACTGATCAGTGTCGGGCAGGCCTGGCTCCAACAACCGGTTCTCTGGAACTGGGCGGAGCCAGGCAAGGTCAGGGGGCAGAGCCGAGGCCAGGGGGCGGGGCCAGGGATAATTTTTTAAAATTAAAAAATTAAGCATGTGGCTTACCTTGGAGTAGACCTGCATAGGATGGTGCTCTGAGGCTGAAGTTCTCTCCACACTGGCCTGGAAGTAAGTCCCATTGACTTTCATGGGACTTGACTTCTGAGTAGACCTGCTTAGGATGGTGCTCTGAGGCTGAAGTCCTCTCCACACTGGCCTGGAAGTAAGTCCCATTGACGTTCATGGGACTTACTTCTGAGTAGACCTGCTTAGGATGAGGCTCTGAGGAAAACACACTCAGGAGTAACACACTCACTCATTGCTTTGCCCAAGCGGTCTCCTCAGGAGTAACACACACACGTTGCTTTGCCCAAGCAGTCTCCTCAGGAGTAACACTTGCTTTGCCCAAGCGGTCTCCTCAGGAGTAACACACCCACAGTCATTGCTTTGCCCAAGCGGTCTCCTCAGAGCCTCATCCTAAGCAGGTCTACTCAGAAGTAAGTCCCATGAAAGTCAATGGGACTTACTTCTCGGCCAGTAAAGCAGGTCAGACAAAGGCAGGGACGGTGAAAAGGCGCAAGGTCCCTGCTTTGAGGGAAAGCACGGTCCCTGCTTTGAGCGCGGTCCCTGCTTTGAGGGAGAGCGCACTATGGAGAGCGGCCTGGAGTGGCTGCTCGCCGGCTCTGTGCAGGAGGCGGGGAGGAGGGACCTCCTCACCCGCCTCGGAATGGCTGCGCGTGCACCTCCCTGAGCGCGCAGATTGAAAATGGCGGCCGCAGCGACCGCAGAACCTCCCAGTGCCCCTCGAACCGGTTTGGCCAGTTTTGGCCATCTGGCTCAGCTACCGGATCAGTGCCGTCGGGCTGACTGGAGCTACCAGATCGGGTGATCCGGTCAGAACCGGTCTCAGCCCATGACTGGGACTGATGCATTAAATGGGCATCAGGCATTATATTCGGGACATCAGCTACTCACAGCTCCTATTTGTGCTGCAGCTAGTAAGGTGATGCTATATTTCCACCCTAAACTGGCTTGCCTGGAGTGCCAGGCAAGGGAGAAAGGGGGGGACATTCTTCCGAAGTTACGTACTTATTCTCAATGTCCTATTGTGTTGAGCCTGTTGCTCCTAAGGGTGCTGATATGATCTACTTTCATTATGTATGTTCCTGAGAACTGCACTCCCTACCCACACACCCTGGCCAAGCCAAAATAGGCTTCAAAATAGTGCTTAGACTCCAGCTCAAAACTTCAGGAGATTCCTTAGTTTTATACTATTCCATGCTTTTATATATATAAAATAGTTATGGAATATATATGGAATAGTTTTATACTATTCCATGCTTTTTTAACATTCTGTGTTTCTATTTAAAATTAAAATCATTCTGGGGAGACTTTGACTTGGTGGTGAGGGAGTGAAATTGTTTAACTATTTCCCCTCTGGTGATTTATCAACTTAAAATCACCCTCTTCAAATTGGTTTGCTACCCGGGGGGTAAAAAATTCCCATTTTTCTTTCATAGATAAAAAGCTGCTTGAATAGGGATGCTTTTAGCTACAACAGACCAGAGGGGTGACTGATAAGTAATTTCATTCCCTCCATGCCTCCCCAGAATGATTTTGAATTTAAATTTAATTTTAAGAGCCTTCTTTTCCTCTGTCCTTCCCCATCCTGATTCTCCAGACTTCAACTTTTGCACATGCACATTTGCACCGGCATCCACTGAACACTTTCGAAATGTGTTGTTTGAGCCGCACAGATGGACTCTGAAGCAGTCATTTGCTTCTTTATTTGGATCCATGACTATAAAATTCCATAATTCCAATGCAAAATGGTGCCAAGAGAAGAGGCGTCACGTTGGGTCAGATGAAACAACAAGGCAATCAAGAAGGCAAGAAGGTAAAACAAGCAGTGGATCATTCAATGCAATC
Organism: Cryptoblepharus egeriae; assembly: GCA_030015325.1. Taxonomy (NCBI): domain Eukaryota; kingdom Metazoa; phylum Chordata; class Lepidosauria; order Squamata; family Scincidae; genus Cryptoblepharus; species Cryptoblepharus egeriae. The sequence continues at coordinate 135,583,699 of JAREYC010000001.1, forward strand.
TTCTCCTGCCGCTCTGTTCTTTGTGGTACTGGTGAGCAATCAAGAGTCATAAAACCAATGAACTGTCCACTGGTGGTAATTAGAGCTTTCCCTAAACAACACTAGTGTCCAGCTAATGGTCAGCCTTACCTAATAACACCCTTTGAGTTTCAATTAGATGTCTCCTACTTCTGCACTATCGGGATGAATTGCCGCCTCCTGATAAACAGCTATAATTTCTCAACACTTAAATGGCTGTGCTTAATTAATTAAGAAAATTGTTTATACTGAGATGATGCATAACGTATAATGAAAGAGCCAACCTTTGTAGGTATCTGGAGCTCACTGAATTCCCTGTGTCTCTATTTTAAACATGCATTCTCAAAACTACTGCACATTTTTCCTTCTCTTTCACCATACTTGCAAAATAACACAAGTGCAGTAGGGAAAATTGTTGCTCAGAGGAGCATGTTTTTGCTTAGTACAATTGGCAAACAATTAAGTTCTGAACATAGGTGATGGAAGCCAGCCCATTTGGAAAATGTTCCTTACCACCTCACCATTTTCAGGCATGAAAGGTAGGGCTGTGTGGCTCAGTGGTTAAAGACGCTTTGCTTGTCAGCCTGAAGGTTGATGGTTTGAGGTGCAAGTACAGCACAATAGAATGAGCACCCTTTACTTGCCCAGCTCTGCCAACTTAGCAGTTTGAAAACATATAAATGCAAGTAGGTAAATAGGCACAAATTTAGTGTGAAGGTAACAGAGTTCTGTTTAAACACATTTGGCATTTTAATTATGCTGGCCGCATGACCACAAAGACTTGCCCTACAATCAGTGGTGGGCACCAGCAGGTTCGCACCTACTCTATAGAACCGGTTGTTAACAAGTTTAAAATAAAGTTTAAAAGTTTATTTTAAGTTTAAAAATAGCCATTTAAAAGTGGCTGCCAGATGGGCAGAGAACCGGTTGTTAAATTCTTTAAAGCCCATCACTGCCTACAGTTCACAGTAACTACCGGAGCACGTAAGAGAAATTATGTTTACCCGTAGTTACTGCAGCACCTAGTGAAAACCTATGGGAAATTCATATTGCAATCCAGAGCAAATTGTTCTTACACCGGAGCAAGGACTCCCCATTGTTACTCTGGATTGCACCCATCTTTGGACAACATTTGCTCTTTGGCCTTGTAACACAGATGAGTACTGTGTTTAGAGTTGGTCACATCCAGCAGGGCAACTTGCAGGAAGCAACTTTACCTTTTAACTAAGGCCAAACTGCATTTATTCAGTGATTAGGGTTAGGGAAAAGGACTCTGTGCATGCTCAGTAGTACTAATGTAGACATTATACTTTATCTGAGCCAGAGTGGCATAAAAAGTGCCTTGATCAGGTCAAGGAGGAGGGTGGATCAGATCTTGGAGGGGGCAGCAGTGCACACCAACTGCAGAGCCCTTTCCCACGTCCCTTCCCAAGTGGACTTGGACTAGTGATCAAGATGGCACAGATCTGAGTTGACCCATAACTGTTGCTGGAAATTACCCTAGGGTAAGCAGACAAATGTCCCCTTACCCTGAGGAGTCCTCCAGAAAAACTCCCTTATGGGATGCAGTAGATCCCTCAGTGGATCCCATTGCATTGACGCTTATGGATTAGGCCATTAATTTGCACTCCAATTAGGCCAGCGATTTGTAAACCAGGTCAACATTGGCCTGATCCAGACACTTATTGGTCTCCTGCTGAAATTCATGCATTGGAGGAGTGGGTGGACATTGCGGCACTTCATGACAAACATGACATGTGAACTGGGATATTCCTGATGAAGATCTATACATATGTAGAATACAGGGTGAATGTATGCTCAAAACTGGAAAAGAGGATAAGACACCCCAAAATGTAGGACATGGCAAAATAAAAGCTAAAATTACTTAGGGTATATTGATTTCATATGTTTAATTTAGGGTGTAATCCTAACCTAGGCTGGCACAACTCATTGGTCTTCCCCATTCATATAGTGATGTATGGAGGCAAGCGCATGTCTGTGCATTGACCTAACTCCTCCCCCTCCAGGAATGGGGCAGAAATACTTCCAGCATTTTTTTGACACTCACAGATCAGCACAGGCACAGCACAGACGCACATGCTCGGGCTTAGACTGGCCTAAGTGGAAGTTAGGATTGCAGCCTTAAACATTGTAATTAAATTTAGAATGGTATTATATAGTACTAGATATAAAAACTTTGCAAAAATGCACATATCAAGTCTCCCTAAAAACTCTCTAAATAAAATACTCCCTAAATAAAATGCACACCAGTCCTTCCCAAGCAGCCAACTCCCCACCACAAGCAGCAAATTTACTTGCTTGTTATTGAAGTGTGGAAGCCTGAACTCTGAAGAAAGCGGCTCAACTCCCTGGCAAAATGGAGGATAAGCAAGTTGGTCTCTCTTGCTTCTCCCTGGCCCTGGTTAACTAACCCCCAAATCCAGAGTAACTATGGGAGCACATAAGAGACTTTATGTGCACCTGTAGTTACTGCACCACCTAGTGAAAACCTAGTGAAATTCATATTGCAATCCAGAGTAAGTTGTTCTTACACTGGAGCAAGGACTTCCCGTAGTTACTCTGGATTTTGCCCTTTGTCTCATGGCATTCAGGGATTCTGAATCCGAGGAGCCTTATCAGTGGTGGCTGTGTGAGGAGAACGTTAAAGAAAACATAACAGAACAATGAAAATGAAGGGAAGTGAAGCCCTTTTAGACACCCAGACAAAAGGATAAAAAGGAGAACATGTCTGGGAATTTCCAGGCATAGGTTACTCCCCAAACAAGTGAGAAAAGATCACACAAGTCAGACCTCTGGAACTCATGGGCTACATCCAAGTCTTCAACAACATGGCTAGAATGCTGGTCCTGCAAAAGGTCTACTGTCAGCCATATCACTGGCTGCATTTGTCCAAATGGGATTTACCTCTTCTTCCAAAGAAGGCTCACAAACTCTTTTATTGATGTGTTTCTGGTACATACAAGGCAGAAAAATCAGCAGCAGGTATGTCTCTGTGTTTGTGATTCTCACAAGAGCTTTTTTTTGTAGCGTTGAGATGAGTGGATGGGAGACCTCACTGCCTAAGTGCAAGAAGTGAGTGAGTATAAAGGGGCAGGCTGGGATTTCCTGCTTGTGTGACATTTTGAAATTGTTTTGAAAATGGAACAAAACCTAACCTAAAAAATGAAAGACAAACCAAGGGATTAAGTTTCTCTGAGAAATCATTCTGAGAAAGGTTCACCTTGTTGTTTCTGATACTGATCCTACATCCATTCAAGGTAGAGTTGCTATAAGTCTCTTCCACAAAACCACAACAGGGCCCTTTGTCCCATTTGCCAGTATGTGAACGCAATCCCCCCAAATCAGGATAGTTCATGTTTTTCAGGAAACATGGCAACTCTAATTCAAGGCATAAAGTCGTTCACCATAAATAAGTAACACCCTTTCCCAACATGTTTATTTAGAGTGGGGGGGGGGATTCCTCAAGCTATGAAGTGCTATGAAGATTTTTTAGCATCAGTGTCTCCGTTAACAGTTGAATCTCTTTCACATTTGGGGATGAGGAAAATTAAAATCAAGTTTTCTACAGCTATGCTCCTATCAGCCTCACTGTAATCAGTAGGGTTCTTGATCATCAACACAGAATGTAAAATAATGAGAATTTCTGCTCAAATAATATTAGATATATTAAGAACAAAACACAAAACTCCCACTCATTTCACAAAAGAGCACCACTTTGGCTTGTTTTTTTGATTGTTTTATCTAGTTTTTTTAAATTGTATTTTATTCTCTGTTGTTGTAATTGTTGTTAGCCTCCTTGAGTGTCCTTTAAGGAAGAAAGGCAGGATATAAATCGAACAAATAATAATGGTAATTTTGCTTACTTTTAAGGAATGCTTTACTTTTGAGGAATCCACAAGTAGTTTTTATTAAGGCAATGAGCCTATTTCCAATAGTGAAACAGCTGAATATTTCCAATTGTGGAATGGCTGAGTATTTCCAATGGTGCAATGGCTGAGTATCTACCAGGTGATGTGCACATGTACTCCAGCGCGGGGAGAAGAGATGTGAGTGAGGAAGAAAGGGAAAGCTTATTCTGCAGTTCTGGCCTGCCCTGTTCCCTCTTTGCTTTTCTTCACTTCTTTGTACTGTAATCTGTGTTTTGTATGTGATCTGCTCTCAGGTGAATGTGCTTGAATCTGGATCTCCCCTCTGCCCCAAGCCATACTCTGTAAATGCTTTTTCCGGGAGCTGTCTGTGTTGTGTACTGTTCTTAGAAAACCAAGGTGCTCCACATGCTTGGAAAACCAAGTAAGGTTTAGTGAAGCCATTCCCTGATTTTACTTTTTTTGTGTTATACTGTATCATGACCTGATCACTTTCTGTGGCTTTTTCGCAGTTTTTTTTTCTGGTAAGCAAAGTGGGGGATGCTGAGATTTTCTGAAAATTCTGCTGCACTTTTGAGAAGGATGAAAAACCATTGTATGTATGTGTGTGATTGGTAATGGTCTAAAATGATACAGGATTCACAGCTGAAACGCTTATTGCATGTTATTGCACTATTTGTAATTTGTATAATAATTTGTATAATAATTTGTAACAAAACACATAACAGCAAAATTGTTAATCAAGAAATTTTGGGAAAAAAATCTTTAAAAATAAACTCCTAGTTATTAGTATCCTTTCCCCTCCTAGGCTAATTGTGTAATAAAATGGTGCAGAGGTATAAAAGCTGGAAATAAGTTCAAACAGCTTTCTTAATGGTCTGGAAAAGATCCGCTTTCCACAGGGGGAGAAAATGTCTTGGTTTTGCAAGCACTACACTTTGCTCATTTAGCTAACTGCTGCTGATGCCAGTTCAAGTGCAACAATTCTTCTTTTCTGTCCCCTGTTCCGGAAAGGATGCAGTCAGAGGGAAGATGTGAAAGATCCTGTTTTATATTAAACCTGGACCCGGAAATTTCCACTGAACACTAATAGTGCAGTCCTATACATATCTAAGAAGAAATCTCATCATGTTTAATGGAATATGCTCTTGGGTAAACATGTATAGGACTGCGGGATGAGAGGCTTACTTCTGAGTAAATCTGTGCCAGTTCAGGCTGCTCATGATTGGAATAGGTTTGCCACCTCTGGTGCAATGTCTCTGGTAGTCTTTCAAGAGGCTACAGAGGCTTCCAAACTGTGTGTCTCACAGTACCCCAGGGCCCCATGATGCACTCCAGGATGTATGGCATGATCTCTTCAATGCTTGACAGGCTGGTAGTACCCAAAATCTTATGTTCCTCCAATGAACTCTTGTGCTATTCTAGCAAGATCTTATGCTATGTCAGTCTAGGGAAACAGGAAGAGGAGGCTGTGCTGTACCATCCCATGCTCCTATGAGTGTGAAAGATGCCACAGCGGCAGCCCTCATAATTTTGGGAAGCACTGGGTTACACGATGCATTAGGGGTGCAGGAAACCTAGAGAGCATTTCTTTGTCAGTTGAGAAATGCTGTTGCTGAACTGTTGATGCTTGGAAATTCTGTGCAATTCATATAAAGGGTCAGAAGTTATTATTGTCAGGTCTGTTGCAGACTTTGTAATTGTAATTATTTGTAAGACTTTATAAGAAGTTATTATTTTGTAAGACTTTGTAAGAAGTTATTATTGTCAGGTCTGTTGCAGACTTTGTAAAACAACACCAGTGCTAACCAAGGTATGGATCCAACACACTTTCCTGCAGAACTTCTAACAACTGATCCCCAAATGGCCACTGTCCTTGGCTCTAATTCTCATATGGTACTCACAGAATTCAGTGATCTCTTATGTTTGGAGAGGTTTGAGATGTAAGGCCTCCATTTGCATCACATGCCACCCCACTCTGCTCCAGCCTCTGCTCCAGACAACCAGCCAACACATTGACGTTCTCTCTCATGCTGCTTCCTGCAGCTAAAATAACACCAGTGAAGGAGAATTCTTGCTCATATAGGTAAGAGTGAGGTAGCAAACCAGTGTCTTTCCCCTTCCCAGTGTCCTGATGCTGTGTCAGACATAATAAATACTGTAAACCATTTATTTATTTATTTGATTCAATTTGATTATTCAATTTCTTATTTGATTTGGACATCTAGAAATTGTATATTATCCCTAGAAAAGAATTTCGCTTGTTACTGCTGCCCCATAATAACCTGGTAAATATCCCTTTTGACCCTGGTTTACTGGGCAGTGATGAGGAAGAGCAGCAGCAACAGTGGACTCCTACAGCTTCAAGTGGTGAGTGGACATGGGTGTGAATCCTTCTAAGAACATGAGCCCCATCATGTCTGTCGTCATTTGTGGAGAATGGCTGCTTCCCGGCATTTATTTCTGGAATGCTGTGGTTTTTTGTGTGACTCTACTGGTAGATTTTGTGAGTGAGAACCCTCTTTCCTGTTTGCTGTATAGATTCTTACAGCGTTATTAGCTGGCATCAAGACAAGTTTATCCAACTGGTCAAGAGGCACTTTTTCAGCAAGTCCTCTTATAATTTGCAGGGAGAGATTATCTTTCCCTCTTCACCCCACCAAAATTTCCAGTAGGGATAGACAACTTGTATGACTCAAACTTGACTTATGAAATCACACATTTCTTGCAACTTCTATGAACTTGAGTCATGCTTGTAACAAAAGACTTGGGCACTGTTGAGATTTTACCCTAAAAACAAAAAGACTCAAACTGACTCAAGTCAAGACTCACTTTTGTGAGTCCTTACAACTCACAAGTTTTGCCTGTGTGCTGGCTTACTTGATATAGGCTGCAATCCTAAAGACACTTTCCTGGGAGGAAGACCCACTGAACACAATGGGGCTTACTTTTGAGTAGACATGGTTAGGCTTGTGCTCTTTATCATAGTTCCTGTGGCTTGACTCGCTTTTTGTAAAGACTTGAACTTAAGTCAAAATGACATGAAAGCAGAGTCATGATGGCTACCATTATGAATCATGAGTGACTCAAGTCAAGGGGGCAGAAACATGGAACTCAAATTGTGGCTTCAGCATACACCTAGTTTTTGTTGGCTGGTGCTGTGTCCTACATCTTTTGAGAACATAAGCCTTTTGAGACAGGGAACGATTAAATTATTTCACTATTCCCATAAACTGCTTGTGAACCTATATGTTGAAAAAATCGTGTATGAATTTTTCTTAAATAATGGGCACAATCCAGAGTAACTACAGCAGTTCTTATGACAACACATGTAAAATTTACTGTGGATTGCTCTATGAATTTCCCACAGGTTTCCACTAGATGGCTCCGTAGCTGCATCAACATAAATGTATCTTGCATTGACGCATGTACTGTCGTAGCTGCTCTGGATTGTAGGGAATGACAATGATAATAATAATAACAATAACAAGGGCATCCTTAAATATTTTAATATTGTAAAATACTGGTTAAAACGTTTTTGAAAATATAGGGGGGAAAATCCTCCAGCTATAAAAAGTGAATCCTGAATTTCAGTTTTGCATTCTCATTTGGAGAAAAACATTATTTGGCTTTATATTTGTGCTGGTAAGAGGAAAACATTTGAATTCCAAGAACTCATTTTGAAAAAAGACACACTTTTCTCCAAATGAAAAGAAAAAAGGGGCACCTTCTCCAGTCCTTTGCCTCCCTTTGCTTGAAATCTAATTGCTTAGAAATTACAAGGGAAACAAACAGCAACAGCAGTCACTCCAACCCTTGTAAAAAATTAAACAACATCCAGTGTTTTAGACACTGTATTATGGTCATAGCTTCACAGCAGTGTTACAAAAGGCTAATTTGTCTTCGCTTGCTAACTAAAATTCTTCAGCGATATATGCTTTAGAAAGAAAGATAGGAGGCAAAAAATGAGGCATGCACTATAAAACTCAGGGCTAAGGAAATATGTTTGGTCTGGAAGATGGATTGCTGCTCATAAACTGGTCCATAAGATGAGCCCAGAAATATATGGGCATAACTGAAATAAATACATATGGGGAGGGGGAGGAATTTGAGGATATTCTTCGTGCTCACATTTTCTCAAAAACTTAAAGAGTTTTTATTCTTTTTTCCCAACAGCCTCAATTATGAGTGAGTGGGTGTTCATGTTTAAGAAAAAAAAGTTATATTGATTTGAGCAATTTAACCTTGAGCTTATCAACAGACTTTCCAGATTTGAAGGGGATATTTCTGAATGTCAAATTTATGTAAAATTTCATAGCAAAGCAAATCATATACTGCAGCTGTGGATCTGGTTTCTACTTGAAATGTTTCCCCACTAGAATTTCACTAGACTTTCCAGGACGCTCCATTATGACAAAGAGAAAAAAGATGGTGAAAAATGGAAGAATGAGAAGGAAATGGAGAATGAGAATGGTTGTAAGGATAGAGCTAATGAATCCCTTAACCTGGGAAAAAGCGACAAATTCAGTTCAATGGAGGAGCTTCAAAGTCAACAGCAAGGGCTAAACGTTGCCTTCTATATGGGCATGAGGTAAAGATAAAAATGGATGCTCAGGAGCACTATCTTAAGCTTTGCTCAGAGGGGTTTATAACCATCTCAAGGTGAGACAATTTGCCTGTGTATTTGGTGGCATAGATTCAATGTGACATTTGCCGCTTATAGGATTTCACAAGATTGAACTTTGCCGTGCACTAGCCAAATACCATTGGAGCAATTTTATGTGGCGCTTCCATCATAAAAGGCAAGGACATGTAGCGGTCTACTAGACTTCAATGCCAATTTTTGTTACCCTTTTGCTTGATTGCATAGTGATGCTAGTAATGTTCCCGGGGTCTCGAAAGGTCACTCAAAGTATTTATTTCTCATAAAAATGACACTCAAAACAGTGTAGGAATTGACACTGCTGGAAATTAGTATCAAGATGTCAGCGGGCTTGTAATGGCTCCATCAGGAAAAGGGGTGCGATGCAACTGAAGCGCTGAAATAGTTGAAAGTCAATAGTTGGCACCTTGCATTGCCATTATTTTATTATTTTACAGAATTTATTTTTGTGTTAGGGGGTTAATAATGAACTGTACTGTGGTACAGTGGTAAGAGTAAACCAGCCTCCCATTTGGGCTTTTTGGTGTTTCATTGTCATTGATTCTGAAACTTGAATTCAACCCCTTCACCTGGAGTGGCTTGAACAGTGCAATCTCAGGTATGCACTTCTAAGAAAGTCCCAGTGTCCAGTGGGACTCAGCCCTATAGTAGTTACCACTATAAGAGACTACCCCTGCTTACTGGGCAAGAGACACTCTTTCAAGTGGGTGTTCCTCTTTTATTTAGCAGAGGGAGAGTAATTGGCCCTCCACACCCCAGCAATGTCTGTTCTAGTGGCTTCTGCTGGTGTTCTTTTTGCACTTTAGATTGTGAGCCCTTTTGGGACAGGGACCCATTAGCGATTAATTTTTTCATTTTCTTATAAACTGCTCTGTGAACTTTTCAGTTGAAAAGCGGTATATAAATACCGTAAGACAGACAGACAGACAGACAGACAGACAGACAGACAGATAGATAGATAGATAGATAGATAGATAGATAGATAGATAGATAGATAGATAGATAGATAGATAGATAGATAGATAGATAGGCAGGCAGGCAGGCAGGCAGGCAGGCAGGCAGGCAGACCAAGGTAATGTTCTGTGCACCAAAGGGGCTGTAGGCTTCAGACAAAATCTTGCAATATCTCATATTCACCAATGCAAATTGGATTAATGACTCAATAAGCATGGGTAGAATTGGGCTGGCATGCAACTGGGATTACAGCCAGCCAGTATAGACAAGCACCTTTCATTTAGTTACCATTTTAATATCTTGACAAGGTGTTGGCCTTGTTTTTTCTATTTTTTCTCAGATCTTTTTCTGACTTCACTCCTTGCCCTAAAATCTTATTTTATATCATACTGAGCTGGAGGCAACCTGAGATGGTAAGATTATGAAGGGAATATAATTTGAAATCAAATGAAAACTTCCAACAAAACACTTGAAACTCACTCTCAGGGTTTGATAAAAGATTTCACTGATTTCATGTAGAAAGAAAGAAAGAAAGAAAGAAAGAAAGAAAGAAAGAAAGAAAGAAAGAAAGAAGGAAGGAAGGAAGGAAGGAAGGAAGGAAGGAAGGAAGAATCAATCTGTCTTTGGATTACTTGAGTCTGAATACTTGAGTCTCTTGCACTGATCCAAAGTACCATAAAGCATGTTTGTGCCTCCTCTAAAGTTTGTGCCTCCTGAATGCAGCCCGTGAATGCTTGTGGACAGACCTCTGACTGATATAAAGGTGTGGAGAGGGTGTGAAGAGGGTGGGCAGGAGGAAAAGGGGAGGTGTTCCAGGTGGGGGAATGGGGCCGAAAGGGAATCCCAGGGGCAGGTGGGGAACTGGAGGATAGGCTCAGATCCAGTAATTATGTCACATCAAAGCCTGGGTTCCAAAACAGCTTCTGGCTGCTCTTGTCTGCTTGTATCTAAGCCACCTGCAAAGGTGTCTTAGATCCAAACAGACCAATTGGGACTGTGCTTGTCTTACCCCAGAGCTTGCTTTACCCCAGAGAAGGGGAAATTTGGGCTGTGGTTCTCCTCTCTGTGGTAGAACACCAGCAGCCCTGAGTCTTGTGCTGGATAAAATGCAGGCAAATCAGGTTGCCTGACCAGCACAAGTGAGGATTGTGGTATGAGTCTGACAGAGGTATGTGGTGTGCATTCCTGTTGCCTCAGCTTTGGTATTCCTCCATAGCAGCTTTTTCACTGAAATTCATATATTGATTGCCAGATAAGCCACTAGTTCTGAAGTCACACATTAGTTCTGCAAATCAATAAAAAAAATTTGCACAGTGCTTTTTTTTTTTTTAAGGAGAATATGGCCGTGAATACCAGACTTTGGCTGCAGTCCTACTCGTGGTTGGGCTAAAGGGCACCGTTTCACAATTTGGAAGGAGTGGAGGGTTGGCAAGCTTCATAGCATGTTGAAGATCTAACTGAAAAATAGAGATACCTATTATGGTTGTGCTATTTCAAATGTCTCCTTTCCTCATATGAGACTGCCTGTCAAATTAAACTTCTCAAACGTGGTATTTTCCCATGTAGTTCCACATAAGCAGGAGTCCTCAGGTAATAGGGCCTTTCTTGGTGGAATCCCAACTGTAGAACCTCCTTCCCAAGAATATTTGCTTTTATCCTTATTTTTTTTAAGTGCCTGGAAAGCCCATTCGTTTGAGAGTTTCTAATTTTAAAGCTGCAATTGCTGAATTGGTTTGTAGCACACTCCTTTGTTGTATATATATTTTAGGCAACTTCAGCCCCGTCCTCTCCTTTTTTATCCCCTGCTGGTGCAGCCCTGCTGTAAAGAAGCAAGTTGTATCCAGTGGAGAGTGGGGATGGATTAGAAGACATTGAAGGGAACTTCTTCAACTTCGGTACCATGTGGTGGCAGGGTCAGCTATTCTGGATCAGTCATCCAATCTATGTTTTGATGCGACATTGAACAAAACTCACAAAACTTTTCTAAGAAGAGTGCATTATATTTTTTTTCTGAAAATTTGAGACCATGATCACGGTTCCATAATTTTGCCGGAGACTACTCTTCTGCCATCATTAAATGCCTGCCCCATGCATGCACATCAAAATCCAACTCCTCTGGTAAGCTGTAATGTTTCTGACTGCATCACTTCTTGAAATCGAACTTGAATCAGGGTTTTTGGAGAAGTTATGGTAATCATGTATTAACTTGGCTGGGGAAAATCTGCTGCACTGGAAATATGCAAATAAGGAAGCAATTTTTTTCCTCTCGTTTTGCATTATTAATGTTCACTGGGCTGCAGTTTAGCAAAGTAATTAATTGCCAATTAATGAGCAGATTTTTCAGGGACGTTCCTGCTCTCTGTTAACTTAATTGTAAGTCAGATGGGCCTCGGTGACTAGTTTATAACATCCCTAACCCTCCATTCCTGACTGCTGCATCTCTGCCAGGAGTTTCTGTTACCCCTTTTGATTTGCAAGGCACAGCTGTTTATAAGTTTTACAGAATGGGAAGTGCATGCATTTGTTCACACTGCAAATGGAAAATTATTGCATGCCAAATCTAATGTTCATTCGACAAGAAAAAGATACATTTGCACAGCCTTGGGGTCCTATAAAAAGTACACCTGTTCAGCTCCTTCTAATTTTAATAGAAATTGCTTTGCCAATAACTGTCTTACCTGGAAAACTTTTATTCATGTTTACAGCACCTGTGACAATACAGAAACCAGAGTTGCTTGTCCATTGTACACCTGAAGAGTTACTTGTCCATTGTACACCATTGCCTTGAAGACTATAAGGTTTTTTTCTCGTTTGCATGCCAAGGAATAAGCAGTAATGCTTTCTTTGCTTTCTGTGCATAGGCTGTTGACTGTGGATGTTTCTGTCTTGCCTCCATGAGTAACACTGAAAACACACCAGTGAAAGATATAAATGCCCCTTGAGATATAAGATATTAAAGTATGTTTTGATCTACAGTTGTGTAGCTATATCAGCTCAAAACAACAGTAGGGACACTTGTTGTGGCAACAGAACCACTTATTGGTCAGGAAAGATGACTGGAAAAATGCCCAACTTCAACAACCTTGAATATCTTACTCCCTTTTGCTACCAGTATCACTTGAGGAACAAAGCCAGGAGCTGCATTGTACCATAACTGATATGTTCTGAGCCACTGTACAGGCTATGAGATCCACTTATTCTTCTGCATTTGTTTTTGTGAGAATCCATTATGGTTGAAAGAGTGGTACACATACGTTGCAAAATAAATAAATGAAATATTTGTTCTCACATATCCTGTCGAAAGCATCTGCTTTGTCAAGCATATGTTCATTATCACAGGTGCAGAGAGTCACCATGCAACAGAAATTTGATCTATCATATGTGTAGAGAAACTTCCACATGAATAGGGCTGCTTGCAGTAACTCTCTTCTCAAGTGTTTCTCAACCAATGTTATGGGTACCACCAGATGTACCTGAGGTGATATCTGCTGGTACTCATGGACTTCTGAACACCTGCTTCCTAAAAGCTTCCCAGGAACACCACCCAACAAACAACAGTAGAAGGCTTCAAAGAATGCTTTTCCACACTTGTAAAAGCCCTCCCATCCACTCTGAGACTCTTGCTTATGGCCTCCCAACCCAGAAATAACTGGTAATGATGTAACCGCCATTTACTTCCCGTGGTATTTCAAATACATGGAGCATGTAAAGTGGTATGGTGGAAGACAAATGTTAAGAAAACTGCTCTACTCTACTTATATCCTAATGAATGTGTGAGCTGTGGGGTAAACCTGCTTCCCCTCATGCATGTTCATTTTACCCTACATTCATCTCAGAAAAAGAATGAAGTGCAGAGATGAGGTGGATGAACACAGAGATGAGGTGGTTTCTAAGGTTTGTGGCATGTTTGGCCTTATATGTGTCTAAAGCAATGCTTTGGAACTGGAGCTAGGGAGGGTTTAGGTAAGTGAAAGCTGTGATGCGCAGGTGGTGGCATAGCTTTGAAAGAAGCTGGTGGTTCATTCTGATCCCTTATATCATTTCATCACTTAGATTTGTGGATGTCATGGTGCAATCTCATGAGCTTCATTACTGTTTTGGTACTACAGTTTAAATAAAGTGAGGGAAAAGGGAGAGCATCTGGAAGAACTGACCCATGTGTGTTTGTGACCAAGTTGAGGTGTTGGACTTTTGTCACTTAAGAGGATTATCCAATTTCTTGGTCTTCCATTTGGAGTAGAAGGCATTACAAGGGGAGTGTCACGGAGCCCTTGTTGGCTTGCTGAATCAGCTTCCCTAACACCCCAGAGAAGCCTCCATCTGGCAGGAGTTTTAAGCCCACCATTTCCAAACCATCCAACCTGGGAAGCTAGATTTCCTTTGGATTTCAATTGGACATGAGAGACACAGATCTAAAGTAAATGTTTGGTGGATTGCAGCCATAATGGCCTTCTATCAAGGCTGGAAAATTTAGAGGTAATTAAGAACCATCCATTGTGGAACTTAGGCAGAGCTTGCCAAGAACTGAATGGCATTTTCCAGATGTGCTGTGTGTTTCATGGGAGTTATTTTCATTTGTGTCATTATATATTTTTCACACCTGGTACAGGAACCTATTCTAAACAACTTGTTCTGATATTTTAAGGGGAAAAAGTAGTACTTGATGACAATTTCTCTCATATGTGTTTAAAAAAACTGTGTTAAAAACATTTTAATTTTATTTTTATTGTTTTTCTGTCTGTTACCAGGTTTACACTAAATGTCCAGCTCTAGTTTTCCTAGCTCAGTTGTACAACCCTCCACACAAGTTCAATCATAAGAAAAAAGCTATAGCATTTAAGGCTTTTCTCTCTAGAAAGTAAGTGGAGGAATATGTTTGAGACTGGCCCCCAATTCAGGGTACCTACAGGAGCACATAAGAGATTTTACGTGCAAACCTAGTGAAAACCTATGGGAAATTCAAATTGCAATCCAGACTAAGCTGTTCTTACAAGAACTCTCCATAGTTACTCTGGATTTTGCTCATATACAATTATGCAGGAGATGAATGGCATGGATAGATGGGCATTATTTTCTCTCACCAGAAAAAGGAAACATTTACTACAATTGAGTGTTGGGAGAGTTAGAAGAGACAAAAGAGCATAATAATTAATCGGTGGAACTTCTTGACATGGGATGTGCTGATGACATCTGGTATCAATCTCTTTCGAAGGGGGATTGAACTGATTTGTGGAGGAAAAGTCCACCATACAGGTTTCAAGTCATGAAAAGAAGGCTATCTTGGAATACCAGATGCAAGGAAGTGGCAACTTGATTCAGAAATCTTGTTTTTTTTAATGCTCCCCGAGGCATAATGTGCTTGAGTGAGATATGGGAAGCCCTTGTGTGCTTGTGTGAGATATAGGAAGCCCTTGGCCTGGTCCAGTGAGACTCTTTTTATGTGCTTGATATTTTCAGTGGCTTTGGAATAGTACTGCTTTCCAGCATAAGGGAAGGATTCTGTATTTGTGGCATGTAGGAAATGGAGAATTTATCACATTAGTTGTTGACCTGCTTTGTGCACGATATCCCTTGAAATGGTTTTGATTGGCCTATAAATAAAACGCAGAATGCTGGCAGACAAGGATTTGTTCCTTCCCATCAACCTATCAAAGTTTCCCATTTGATTGCTGATCAGATTCCCGGAAATACTTCTCATGATAATGTGATTAGTTGCAGACTCTTGATGTGAACGAGTTGCTTTATTCCTCTTCATATGCAACATAATTCTCAAGATTCTAACAATGATCACAAAGAAAGTGGCACAGATGTTGCGTGTGACACCAGAAGATCCAAATATCTTGTTTGAATTGCAGTGAGGATGGAGTGCAGCCTTTGGAGGGTCTGGAAATATCATTCACTCCAGCATTAAAACTTAAAATTAATTTTGCTAGAGATTTTAGATCTACACTGAAGACATTCAAAAGAACTGTGGGCAGACTGGTTCTTCAGAGCAAACATGGGTAAGCTCATTTTTAGGGAAATGGCAGAGGTACAGTATTCATTCATTCATTCATTCATTCATTCATTCATTCATTTCCTGCCATGACCCACAAAAGTATGCCCAAGATGTGTTACAACAGGGGAAAAAATAAAACTACATAGGACACAATAGTAGTAATTAAAAACAAGATGAGCTGTGCATGTGAAATAATAGCTAATAATTCATTAAAAAACAGCAGTGGAAATTGTACTGAAAAAATACAGATGATTTGTCATTATTACACACACAGGCATACAATCTATCAGAAAGTCCAAGCAAAAGAGAAATCTTTTCAGCCCATGCTGGAAAACTAATAGGACATTTGCCTAGAAAAAGACTGTCCATCAATCATTTTCTGTGGCACTCAAAATGCAGATGTCAGCCCATCAGCCTGTGTATGTTTGCTCAAAAGGAAGCAAATAATGAAACAAAAGTCAAATTAAAAGGATAGCAACTGCATCTGTTTGGCAATAAAAATTTAAATGTGATGTGATGGGTCCTAGGTCAGCCATTGAGCTTCATAGCCGAAGGGAAATTGGGTTGGACCCAATGCTCTCCATGATCCAATGCTCCAGTGATTCTCGTGATGTAAGAACTTGACATCCATCAGTCTTGAAAGACTATGGTATGGTGCTCGACGCTGCATGCAAAGCACAAAGGCATGGAAAGATTGATATGGAAGATAGCCTGTTACCCAAGCAGCAAATCCCCCTTCTCCACACCACTGAAATAGTCCAATGGAACAGCAGAGCCGATACAATTGGTTCCAGTTGTGTCACAGAGCTGGGCTAAGAAAAGGAGCTCAGCCTGTCTTGTGGGGACCCGGGTTTCGAACCTTGGCCAACTGGTTAATAGGCACAGTGTCTTCACCACTTGCGCCACCCACAGTCCATATGACTTAAGAATTGCGCTGTTTTATCCCCTCTCTTTAAGATCACAACATCTAAAAATAGTTCAAGTGAGGAACAATTGGTAAGAAACAGTTTGGCTGTTTGAAAACTGCAACTACCGGTAATATTTTGTCAATAGAAGTTAATAGAGATGATGGTGCATTCCAGAAGATTGTGGTTTGACTTCACAAGTGAAGGAGGAAGGCCCTGTTTGGATTGGAAGTTGCTACCATACGATGGGAAAAAACACACCAACTTCTTTGGAACTCCAACCAAACACATGTGATTGATGCAGGAAGAAGAACATTGAGGGATGAGCTCAGTTTGCTAGGAAGAACATAGGCAATGAAAGAAGTAATTGCAGCATTCAGAGCTGGTGGATTAAGGGCTTGTAATTAGAAAAGAGTTATGAGATTGGCACAGATGAATTATTTCATTTTAAACTGCTGTTAAAAGTTTGGGTACAGTCCAGCCCAACATAAACTCTCCAAATCTCAGAATGCAGGAAACAGCCTTATATGACAGCATTTCCCAAACTGTGGTCTCCACACATTGGTGGGTTGTGAGCCCATGTTTGCTGGGCCTGATGCTGTGTTCCTTGTAGGCTGCATTGGGAAGCTTATTGCCTTATTGGGAAGCTCCGAAGGCCACATCCATGTCATGCCACTGTATTGGTCTCCTAATATAGGCCTCAGAAAGACCCACAGAAGAGATTTTTAGTTTGTGGGTGTAATTTCCAGTTTGACCTGAAGCAACCCAGAGGCAGTCTTTAATGAGGTATTGCAGCCTACAGGGAGCATCACACCATGACCCACAGCAGAGGACAAAGTGGGTGGCGATGCTGAAAAGTTTGAAGCCATTCCATGTTTTGTAATCCAGTACTTATATAAGTTGCACACAGCATAATTCTGACTTGAGCTGGAACAGGCAGGCAGGCTTAGCCTCAGCTGTACCCAGTGCAATATTAGGACTGCTGCCATGTTTTTCCCATCCCCCCCTCCCCCCTGTAGAGCTGCAGCAGCCCCAATGATAGACCAAGCCCTGCATCACATCTCAGTCCTGCACCTCAGTCCTACACCACATCTGGATACAACACAGAACTGAGGAGACACTACTACAAGGTCCCAGCCCCATCTCCTGCTCTTTGCCTGCCTGTCCTGGTAATACCTTTCCCGGTCCTTCCCCCACCCCAGAAAACCTCCCCTGCTCCTCTCAACCCATTCATTGTCCAAGATCAGCCAGTACAACATACCTGTTCTCTAGTAAGTATACATTTATATTACTAGTTCATGGCTTCATGGTTGCGCTCTCCACCAATAGATGCAGCACAAGATCCACCACTGTGACTATAGTTGTACGTATCTATGAAGGAGCCTGTGTTTTTGGTGGGGGTCTCTTGCAGCACGTCATTTGGTGCTGCTCTCAAGTGTATTTAGTATCCAATTGTAATGGTTTCTTGCAATGTGAATGAGATATTTCAGTAAAGGAAAAGGAAATGCCTCCTTCACTCTTGGACACTTCTCACATTCCCAGGAAAGTGCCACAGCTTCAGCTCCGCATCCCAAGTCAACTTCCATGTCTTTGCTGCCTCTTGACTCAAATGGCAAAGGAGTCATAACAGGCAGCTGTTGCAACTTGCCCAGAGTCATTTCTGAGTTGTCTTTTTGAGAAGTGAGTTGAGTTTTGGAACCAGGAGGATAAGAAAAGGAAGCAAGTGTGTTTGTGCACCCAACACATTTTTTGACTAAACATTTGAGTCTGTATAACACAAGTCCATTTGAGTCTTAATTCTTTTAGTGTAAAACCCTTGAATTACAGGATTGGGCTGGAAGAGTCACAAGTCTCACAAATACCCATCCCTGCACATTCTGTACTACAGAAACACGTGTAGACACTTCTACACCAAGGTCCAGGTCTATTTAGCTGACTGGCCTTCAGAAGAAGACTTTCAAGTACAGCTAGCAGGACTGCATCTGATGTCTTCTGTTTTCCAGTCCTATATGCTGCTGCTGAACTCTGACCCATCTTCATGAGGGACACAGGAAACTATTGCAAGCAATGCCCCTGGACAAGAAAGCGGCAAGCCAAAGAGTAAGAACTTTGCTCCTCTATTTGCAGTGATCAAAGCCTGTCCATTTCTCCCCATAGACTCCATCCATGCTGTGCTCTCCCCCTTCAGGGTTGTACCGAAAGCAGCAGTGCTCTGCGCAATTCCCTTCAGCAGTGTGAGCAGAAAGGCTCCATGAATGATTAATGCCATTTTAGGCTCCAAAAGCCTCTCTGTAGCGGTGTAGTTGCACGTTTTACAATATGATCTCTTACCGGGGAATGTAGTGTTTGATGTTTCATTTGTTGGCTATATTGTGCTATGAACTGGAGAAATCATTTGGATTCAGCCCCCACTCCTTTCCCTGAAAAGGTATCCGGGGAGCACATGTTGGAAACAGAATCTCACATTGGGGCTTGTGCTCTCTCAAGCATGTGCTGCTCCCTTCCTCATAAAATGTGGCATCATTTACATCTGATGAGGTGGGGAGGGAGACAGAGAGCTCCATTTGCATCTGGAGATGTGGGGAGGAGGATAGAGATCTCTTGAAGCTCCTGTTTGAAATTTTTTTTTTGGGGGGGGAGGCTGTTCCTCTAAGTATGCTGCAATTTGCATAATTTACTATGGCCTCCTTTCAGTTGCTTTATTAAAAACCATTTAGCGATGATGGAAACAAGCACTCTAAAGAGCTTTTGTCTGTAAATCCCTCCTCATGACCATGTTGCGGAGGCTGACAGGAAAGGATGAGTCATGGCAAATGGAGAATGCTGAGTAAACCAACTGGAGAAATGAACGGAAATGCAGTGGGATTTTTAATAGGAAAACATTGCTTTCACCTTTTGAGACAGCAAAAGTGGAAAAGTGTGGAAAAAGGTGGATGATCCATGACAGCTTCTCTAGTCACCTATTTTTAATTGCAACCATAGTTTTTGTTTGTCATGCGGAAGATATTGAGAGTTGGTGCTAAGAATTTGCAACTGTTCCAAATAGAATTCATAATCTATTTTCTTTTTTTCTTCTGAGGGCCTTTCAGCACATTTGCAACAGCCCCTGGCCAGAACGAAACTTGTGCCAGCCTAACCAGGGATTAGGATACTTCTGTCAGAGTATCATTTTATTTTGCATGTATACCAATTCACTAAATTATGCATTACTTAAACTGTATTGCATGTTTCTTAGCACATATGAGGGAGCCCATATAAAGTCATACTGTTTTTTAGTGCAAGAGTTGCCCACTTTTGATATAAAACATCTGCCCTCTAAGGATTGGGGTTGGAACTAGAATAGTCTAAAAACCATGGCACAACCTAATGTGGCATGGGTGGAACCTACAGAATGCTGGAAGATCATGAGTGGACCACGGTAGGGTCTGCTGACACATTCATGGCCACAGCCACAGCTGAAGTAGGCAGGTCAGAGATGGAGCCACGGAAAGCTAGGACTATTTGTAGAGAGGAGACTGCTAATTCAGTTCTGATTTTCAAAACCCAATACTATTTACTCTCTCTCTCTCTCTCTCTCTCTCTCTCTCTCTCTCACACACACACACACACACACACACACACACACACACAGCCCTGCACCTGCACCTATTACAGTTGCAAGTTCCTGTTGAAGCAATGCCTGGGGATATATTTCCAACCCGATGTAATGCTGAACATTCCTGAAGGACTTGTTAAAACTTGCAGCATTTCTTTCTGGAGACATCTAGCAACTGATGCTGATTCTTGGAGACTCCTGGACAATCCTAGCATTACGCACTTTTTTGTCGCATGTATTCCACCTGCTCTGGACATTGACTCTACAACAGCCTATGATTCGATTAATTCAGGGTGTTTTGTTCTTTGGGTTTAAAATCTCCAAAAGAAATTATCCTACAACCTACAATCATATGTACCTTAGCTGACATTGTACATAAAATGGCAGATTGTGAATTGGGTGACATTTTGGAGTGCATGAATATACATGTATGTGCACTGGAGATAAGGTACATTTTCCCAACATACACAGGTTTGATAACTAGAACTAACAAATAGGTTGGCCTGGTCATTAAACATTGGGTCACAGAGGGCTCAGTAGCGTTTGTACTTTCTACACTGTATCAGGAAACTCCCAAGCTGCCTTTTTCCACTTTGTTTTTCGAAATCGACAAAGTTAATATGATTTATATGTACATAGTTGTTTGATATGTATATATCGTTTTGATTGTAGGTGTTTTCGGGTAATTGTATGAGTTTACTCCTGGGAGCAAGCAGTGTAATTTCATTTGTGTGTACCAGTGGGTGTGTACCTGTGTTTGCCAGAACAAATGACAATAAAAGTTATCTTAGAAACCTGGAGTGAGGGGCTAACGCTTTTTTAAAAAGAAATCAGTATTTATTTATTTATTTATTTAGTGATCAGTAATTTATTAGTTTATTATTAATAAGTAACGGGCATGAAAGGAAAGAATTATTATTACAGTGGAAAAACTTTTGAAAAAATAGATAGCTTTGTGAAATATTTCAGGAAGAAAAGACTCCTCTAATAAAGAAATTATGTGCCTATAGTTATGATCTTGGGCCTCTGTGGAATTTTTGAATAACCGGGCTTTGCTTCTGTTTTCAACCAGATAAGCAAGAAGAAAAGGAACAAGATGGAAGAAGATAAAAGGAAGACAATAAGACAGAAAAGAGGGGATGGGATAATGTTTTTAAGTGGACAAAAACTTGACAGGAAATACAGCTTGCAATTCAAAGTGGCACCATTTTAAAAAGGCACCAACAAAAGGCAAGCACAGGAGAGTTGTTGACATGTTATGCTGTATCTGGGTACAGAAGCTATACCCAGGTGCACATTTAAATGTGCATGGTTGTACCTGGGTTCATTTTTACAGTGCAACAATCCATGAATATTGAAGGTACACAGGCTGTCAGTGCAATTCTAACCCTGGTTAGGTTGGCACTAGTCCTGGCACAAGTCCCACGTTAGCCTGGGGGTGTCACAAATGTGTCATAAACTGTGCCATTTCAGGGGTCAGAAATTAGGAGCTGTCGCTGGTAATTAGGGTGAGTTTTAATGTGGTTCCAGTAGTCTCATTACTCAGCATGGAGTTCCAAATGATGCAAAGGCCATTGAACTCATTCAGAGAAAGGTTTAACAGCCTAATCCTATTATCAAAATGTCAACTACTGCATCATGCAGGGTAGTCAAAGAGGTACCTCTGGGTAGGAAATATTTGTTCCCTTACCCAGGCATGAGGATCAACAGTGTGTGGTGGGTCTACTCAGACATGCAATAGTGAATTCACTTGCATAGGTCAGTGAGGACCCATGCCTTCATTTCAGGAAGGTTGCCAAAAGATGGGTACTGCCATCTTGAGTCTGACATTGCCATCTTGGAATGGGACATCCAGGCTGCAATTCATACTTTCCTGGGAGTAAGTCTAATTGAACACAATGGGACTTATTTCCAAGTAGACATGGAGGATCTCTGACATCACAGTGATGTCTCTTCCTGATTGCTATAATTTCCAGCCATGGCATCACTTCCAGCTTTATGATATCATTTCCATGAGATTACAGACAGACTGTCATTTTCAGAAGGGAGTCCCGGCTCCCACTGGCTTAGCCCCTGATAGCCAAGATGGAATTTAACACACCCTATCTGAAAACCATTAAAGCAGAGATTTTCAATCTTTTTTCATTTTGTGACACACCAGCAAGTCAGTAAAACTGCTGAGGCCCACCATCAGGTTTTTGGCAGGGTGACCATATGCGTTATTTTTTTAAAAAAGTGGAAAAGACTTCCCAAAATTAGGACACCCAAGAAAAATGTAGGATATGACAAAAGTTAAAAACACTTATATATTGCTTATGTGCTTAATTTAAACATTATATTACTTATTATTAAATTTAAAGCTATTACACATAATTTATTACATCTAATTACAAGAAGGCTACATGCTGCCCACCTACAAGGAAAAGGAGGAGAATGCAGAGAATGCACAAGGCATGTCCTGGAAAAAGAGGATATATGATCACCCTGGGTTATGGGGGATATATTTTAATATTAAGATAGTGTTCAAAGTTCAATAACTAAACATAAACAAAGTTCAATCAATAACACTTGATTAAATAAAATGTTGATAAAAACTTTGAAGTTTATTAACTAAACTTATTAACAAACAAATGAGGCTGCAATCCTAAAGAAACTTTCCTGGGAGTAAGGCCCAAGAACACAATGGGGCTTACTCCTGAGTAGAAATGGTTAGGACTCTGTTCTAAATCAGTGAGAAAACTGTGCTTGGTAAAGGAAAGCTACCAACACAACACCAATAACAACAGATAATGAGGACACAGCAGAGTGAAAAGAGACAGGCAATGCAAAGGGGTAAGAACAAAGAGCTGGAAGGAAGAGGATGTTTAGAATCTGTGCCATGTTTTCAACTGTGCCATGAAGGAGGAGTAGGAGCAGCAGCAGCGCCTAGCCTTACTGGCTGCAAAAGCAAGGAAGCCGCCAAATTCTTGTGGCCATGCTGAGCAAAGAGGTGGCTCAGCATCCCTTCCTGGCAGCCTCCTGGTGATCCTTTCTTGGTTTTGTGCAGTCTCAGGAGATTAAATCCCTGCTGCTCTCAGCCTTCACTGCCACCATACTTCACTGCCACCAATGCTTCTCCCTTTCCCTTCCCTGCCACCCTGTCGTGGCACACCTGATAGGAGAGGGTTGTGGCACACCAGTGTGCTGCGGCACACCCCTTGAAAACTACTGCATTAGAGTATGCCATGGTGAGGGAACTAGCCTAGATTGTCCATCAGCTGTACAGAGATTATTTTTATTACACTGATGGCATAGTTTTCAGGAATATGTGCAATGGGGAACTTGCCAGCTTTGCCAAACAGACCATTTTAATGGTCCTCCCTCACATCTGCCACTGAAGGCTCAACAAGCAAGGCAATTACTTCAGTATTACAGTGATTTGTTGTACCTTTTTTTAAAGGTATAGTCTAAATACTCATTACATGAGTATTACATGAGTACAATTGCATCTGGCATAAAGCATCTGTTGTGATATGGAGAAGGGCGTATGTTCCCATAGATTTTGCTTTCTCAGGCTGAGAAAATGATGATGTCTTTTTCCCCCTCATGTTACAAGCCACTCAAAAAAAGACCTGAACTGTTTTTATGGAGACTTTCCAAATACTCTGCTTTCCAGCAGAGATCAAACACAGACCATCTCTAAGTGTTAAATGGAGAAAAAGAAAATCAGAAAAGCTGGGACAACTTTGTGAATGTGCTGAATAAAAACTTTTGCGCAAGCGACAAAGCGGTACAATAGAAAAAGTTTACCTTTTTGAGATCAGTCTCAGCATTGCCTGCTGTGGTTGCCTGGTTGCTTTATTGCCAATTTTGGGGCGACAAGCAAAAACATGTTCTCCCTCCCCAAAAGGGTGTTTTCTGGAGGCTGTGATTTCAAACTACACAGCAGTTTGTGTGTATGTGTTTTTTTAATCTGCTGACTGCAGTGGTTGCTTGATTATGTTTTATGTCATTATATATGGTTTTCTTGTTTTTAATATTTCCAAAAAATGCTTTTTCAGGTGCTGAAGGCAGATGATGTGACCAAAACAACAACAACAACAAAGATTTAAATAAAGTTGTGCATGTTTTTAAGCATCAAATACCATGGCTCAGCACCTGAGAGGAATTAGACTGGCCCATTTTGCTTTTTTTCTCTTTAATGCTTATAGGGGATTTATAAAGTTTCTGAACAGACAGTCCGTCTTCTTCAGCAAGTGGTGGTAGCTCCATGTATTCACAGGGATTCATACACACAGTGTTCCCTGCTTCACCAAATTGAATCATGTCTCATTTTAGTGTTTCCTGTTTCTCTTGGCAGTTGGAAGTGCTATAGAATCATAATGAAGGAAGGGATCTTAAAGCTCCTCTACCCCACCCATGGCTTATAGTAGAGCATCTCCCACAGCACCTCCAGCAGGTTCTTGTCGAGGCTTTGCTTGAAGATTTCTAATGACTGAGAATCCACCACCTCTCTCAGCAATCTGTTCCACTGCCTAGCAGCTCTTACCATTAGTTACTCCAAGTTGGCAGCATCTTTCATAACCCTTACATGACCAACCTTATCCACTATAATTTGCAATTATAATTTATGCAAATTAGGCTATTTTTAGATGGTCATCTATGGGAGTGAGGGGTCCAGAATTGGACAGTACTCCAAGTGAGGTCTAACCTCTTGTGACTTAGAAACTATGGTCCTATTAATTAGCTGGCTAAAATTGTATTCACCATCTTTCAGCTGCATCACACTGCTGAGTCAGGTTCATCTTGTGATCCACTGCAACTCCAAGATCCCTTTCACATATGCAACCAAGCCAAGTATCTCCAATTTTACACCTGTGCCTTTGATTATTTTTACGTATATGCAGAACATTGCTTTTGTCCCCTTGGACTTCATTTCATCCCAGCATTCCATTTTTCTAGGTCTTCCTGAAGGCTTCTGCTGTCTTCTTTTGTGTTTGCTTCTCCTCCCAACTTTGCATCATCATCAGATTTGATGGGGCCCCCTTGAATTCCTTCATCCAAGTCACTGATGTTAAAGAGAACCAAGCTGTTCTTGTAAGGGCCATTTCCCCTTTTCATCCAGTGATAGCTTCCTACCTGCCTTGATTTCATTCTCAGGTGGTGTTCCAGAAAGTTTGTGTAAAAAGGGAAAATGGTACTGCCAACACTATTTCTGCTGCAGAGAGCATGTATCTCATGCCCTCTTGATCCCTCTTTGGATCTCAAGGAACCCAATCCCCCTCCCTCCAGGATACAATGCAATTTTCCTGGTGGATCAGCATAGATGGCAGATCAGAGAACAGAATGGAGCTTTGCAAAATTGTTGTCAGGAGTGCAAGTCATGTGAAGGACTTTGCATCCTCAGAAAGTGCTATTCAAAAGTTCCATTACTGTTCTTCAAGGTTATGGCCCTGCTCCCAGCTTTTATCATTTGTCTCCATAGGCAAGCATGGCTAGTTTAAGACCTTCTAATGCCTAAGACAGCATGCCAAATGCTACCACTTAATGATGTGTGAGCTTCTGCTCCTCCCACTCTCCAGTGTTCTAGCTCAGTGCTCTCCTCCAACAATTCCTCTTCCTTCCTTCTGTACCTGGTTGTTCTATACCTGATGACTTGCAACCAAATATATTTGAGCTCATATCAATTTTGAACATATGGAAGCTTTCTCTTGAAGGATATGTTTTCTCCAAATGGGATCTGTGGAAATCTTACTACAGTGGCACCTCACGCAACAAATTTAATTCGTTCCAGAGGCATGTTTGTTACATGAAATGTTCTGTACGTGAAGCAGATTTTCCCAGAGGAAATAATGCAAACTCAGACATTTGGTTCCACAACCCAAAAAATATTCATATAAAATATTAACTGGATGTAAAAATGACGATAAAACACTGGAATTGAATTCAAAACATCCATTCAATGTGCATGATCCTATGAAGTCTACTTAGGCAGCAGTCCTAAAGACACTTTTCCAGGACTAAGCCCCATTTTACAAAATGAGGCATACTTCTGGGTAGTCATAGTTAGGAGGCTGCCATCAAAGACACTTTCTTCTGCAGTCCAAGACACTTTCAAAGTGTCTTCCCACCTTCTTCTTCTCTTCATCCTGAGCCTCTCTCTCCCCTGCTCCCTTCTGGCTAGCCCTGAGCTGCTTCCCTCTTCTCCACTGCTCTTCTCTCCCTCTGCCCAGCGGATGCCTGGCCACAGATTGAATGATGTGTTACCATGCAGAAGTGTTGCTTTCACTATGGGCAGGCACGCTAGGCAGCCTGGATGCTTTTTAAAAGGGCTGCCAGCCAGCGTGTCTCCCCAAAATGCCAATGAGTTTGTTACGTGAAGCACAGTTTGTTACATGAAGCAGAATTCTAGAGAAATTTGTGTTTGTTACATGACACATACTTTACGTGAGGCGTTTGTTATGTGAGGCGCCACTGTACATTGTATAAGTCATCACTTGTTATTGCACGGATCAAGTGAAGGCTGCATGATCCAATGTTGGCACTAGGATAGAAAAGGGCTTTGATGGTTTCCTCCCAGGAGAGGACAGATCAAAGCAGACAGTGCATCTGGCTAATTAAAGTAAATTGGGGTGAATGAGTCAGAGCTGCTCTGAGACCTTTCAGAACCAGCTGCATCTGCATTCTGGATCAGAATAAGAAGCCAGAGGGAAGCATATCTATTTTGTCCATTTCACAAAATTCCACTTTTCTGTTTTAGCTGAATTTTGAAATAATATATACTGGTATTTGTGATTTTAAAAAAATTTATTATGCCTAGTGTTCTCATAGGAGGATCAATTGCAGAGTCTATCCCTATGCTGTGCTATATCCTATGTTCCTCCCCCATTATGCTCCAGATTTCTCCCTGTTATGGCCTTGGGGAATTGTGTTGGGCATCTGAGTGACATCCAAGCTATGTCATTGTGACATTTTTCCAATTTTGTGCCAGCATTTGTGGGGTATCCATTCACAATCAGGCTCATACACTGGTGGATTGACATTATATCCACATATGTAGAGATACATGGGTACATCTTGATACCCCTGGGTATAAAAATAGAGTTGTGCCTTGGAATGTTTTCCTTTGGATACCAGGAATCTTTGTATATATTTATACCTATTGCCAAGATGTGGCTTTGTCAGAAATGTTTTCATTTAGAAGCCCTTAAATTGGTTTTGTTTCATGGTCCTTTCTTGATTGCTGGTGATGTGATTGTGTTTATAGCTCTGATGGGTTAAGATGTTCAATTAGATGATTATATATGATGGTTTTCCTTAATTCTCTTATGGACCCAGAGGTTCTATATACACATTCAACAATAAAATAGAAAAGTAAAATGAAAAGCTCAAGGGGAGGACAGGCAACGGCGGAAAATGTCCACTCCCCAAATCATGGATATTGCTTCTTTATAAAGTATAAAGTATGGTTTCAAGTCAAAGCTGGACATATGCCTAGTAGCAATGGTCAGAATAACTTTGGAGTCCCCGGCAACTTCATTTGATGTGATTCCCCCACTCCCCAAAGCAAGCATGGGTTTGATAATGAGTTTTCACATAGTTCTGCATTATAATTTGTGCTTTAATTCACCACAGAATATGGAGTGTTTCCATACAAAACAAACAACAAATAGGGGCAGAGCCTCAGCTAGTCTCAAACTAGAAACAGCTAGGTTTATAGAACCAAATGTCTAGTATTTTAGATCATAATGACTGAATAGACTGATTAAACCCAACAATGTTGTGTACAATTCTTTTTAAGTAACCTTCCAGTTTATGGGCAAACTTTACAGAACTTTAGCCACAGGGTGGAGAAGGTTAAGGGAACAATAGTCAGATCTTGTTGTCAAGCCAATGTCACTGAGCCTGCTTTTAACCAATGAGCCTACTCAAGATAGGCCCTTAAATTTCAGCTCTGTAGTAGATAAACTGCAGTGAGCAATGACAGTGGTTATGTAAGATATGCAGGATGCTTAATTATTCTGACAGGCTAAGGAACAGAAGTCTGTTTGGATCCATAAAGTGGATCTTCCGTTAGTGCATAGTAAGTGTCTTCTCAGTTACACAAGAAAAGGAAGGGATTTTGACTTCAGCCCTAGTTAGCTGCTCACAAACAAGGCAAAACCTGTAGAAAGAACAAAAAAATATGTGATGCTTAGTTCAAAGATCTTTGCATAGTTATGTCCTAGAATGGAGAACCTGTGAAATCTGCTGTTGCTTTTGCTCACTCCTGATCAAGCAATCATCTTGTCTTTCAAGTGGAACTTTCAGAACCATAGTTTAAAATATATCATAAGAGGTCATTTGCAGAGCCTATTAAAACAGAAACAACAGACAAGACCCCGAGCTCCCCCATCTGGAAGCCTCTCCCCATACCTTCAATTTACAATCTATGGTTTAATAACTGGAGATCTGAGATAACAGTAGGTGGTGGAACACATGCCCTATGCCGAACTGGCACAGCAAAAACTTGTACTGGACTAGCTCCTAGCTCCTGCAATAAGAGCTTGAAAATGTGTCTGATGGCATGTTTGCAAACATGCCATCAGACACATTTTCACCAGCCAGAGGGAAGCAAGGCAGGAGCTGGTGCGCAGGCCACTGGATCAGGCCCTCATGTAGGATAGGGCTTCTTGTAATTGAACTGCAAATCAAGATTGCCTTAATTCAAATCTCACTTCTGCTATGAACTGCCTAGGTAGCCATACCCAAAACCCTTTCCAGTCTCAATATGGGGATGATAACACATATTTACTTTATCGAGTTGTAAGGACTGAACAAGGTAATACATTTGAAGCATATAGGAAAGTGCCATACAACTGTCATTGTTGTCAGCATTCAGGTCAATAAAAACATAAACATATAGATTCCAGACTTAATCCTTCCAAAATGTGGAGTCTCCATTAATCTCTACTACATTTTCCATGCCTGCTTTTTACTGGTGAGAATTGACTGGGCCTTTTGTCCAAGTGCTTGTTAAATGGAGACATGCAGAGAGAAACTCAGGGCCATGCCAAGTGAGACCTTGTGTGGAAAATGTTTTATGAATACAATAAGAAAGAATTGCTATCACATTGTGGTTCGCACTTGAGAGATGCTTTGGTGGCACTGAAACATAACTGAACAGGAAGAGAATGAGCACGCAGAAGCCCAGAACAAAGGGTCATCATTTAGGATCCGATCTAATTCCTATTAGAGTCAATTACAGCCTTTTATTGACTTTAATGGGGATTGGACTGGCTGCAAAATCAGGAGGGTGATTGCCAAGGGCGGGGGGAGGGGGGGTCCCTCTGTCGGGTGGACCCATGCCAGCCAAGTATTATCTGCAGAAGCTTAACGTGTCTGAAAATGCTGGAGCAAAAACCACGCATGATTAATCATGCTTATAATTGTAGGTAAGTGTATTGTAAATCTGAAGGCAAACAGAGCTCTTCAACCTTACCAAAAGTATTGTAGGATGTAGGATGCTTTAAACAAGGGGTTTATGATTCTAATCATTCTCATTAATCCCTTTTTCTTTTTCTGTTATTTTAATTTAGGATATTAATTTATATTGTCCGGTAGAAATTGGTTATAAATTGATATTAATAAAAAGTTTAAAAATATAATTAATGCTCTGCTCCTTTGGGAAAAAAAGAATCTGGAAAGACATGCATAACATATCTTGCAGAAAAACGGCATGCATGAACAACTATCTCTGTACATGGCTTATCAAATGAAGGTGGCTCACCTGCTCTTTAGGGTGCCTGAGTTTTGAGCACTTGAGGCAGGCTGGGAAAGCATATAGTTACCTGGCTTTTCCGTAGAACAGGGGAGGGCAAACATTGTGGTAGGAGGACAACATCAGCTTGCTGACACTGTCAGGGGGCCAGGAAAAAACATAATTAATTTACATTTCAAATTGGAATAAATTTAATAAATGAATACATTAGAGATGGGACTTATATGAATGACAGCCCCAGCAGTGCCCCAGAATGCCCTTCCTGTCTCCTCTCCACCTTCATCTCACCCTTCTCCCCATTCACCTGATGTTATGGGAAGGCTGGTGCATGGATGTCTGCAAGCCTATGCTCCTTATGAACCACAGGAGTGCCATACAACATTTTTGTGACACTCACAGGCCAGTAAGGGATCTACACTGGCCTGAAGGGGGGGGGGGTTAGGATTGTGCTATGAATGAATGAATTTTACTGAACCTATTTATAATACGCATGAAAACTATAATATAGGGATGCAGAGCCACATGAGAACTGTTTGGCATACACCACTTGCACAGTGAAAAATGTAAAAGACAGAAACACATGGAAACGTGTTCACAGGCAATTGGAGGATAAATAATTTCCAGGGGAAAACTGTTTGCCTGTTACTGCTCTAGAACAAATGATATGAATGAAAACAGGAAAGAGAAACAACTGAAAGGCATGAATGCATGTAGTAGAATGTGTAAATAGAAAACACTGGGAGGGGGTAGTGTCTCTCTGGATCTTCTAGATAATCTCATGGAGGAAGACAGGATGACTCAGGGCAGCTCATGGGTAGCTAAACCTTTGAAAAGAAGGCAAACAAATCAAAGTTTAGGAAGCTTTGCTAAAAGGATGAATATTGTGTCCTTGAATCCCTTATTCTTGCTCCTTTGTTGTTAGAAGAAAGTGACCCTGTCTGTGATCCTTTCCTGTTGTTCATGACTGCAATAATTTGCTTTGTGCCTTAGGGCTAATATCACAACATCTCTATTTTTCAGCAAACACATCTTGCAAATGGGAAACATAATATTTTCATACCCCAGTGTGTGCTATTCATTAATATTGGTCTGGTGCCTTTGGAAGTAGAAACTGTGGAAAGTTATTATAATCTTTCCTTTCATAAGCGCCATCCCTTTTGCTAAATTACAAAAGTGTTGGAGCCTTTTAATTAAGAGTAAATACACAAAATGCATTGTCAGCATTTTAAACTCTCAAGCTAAGGAGTAGCAGTTAATAGCATATCTCTTGCTTTTAGGTGACACCTTGTCACAATTTGTGCTCCCTACAGATACAATTTCACACTCCTAGTATTTAGATCAGCGCATGCTACTCAAGCAATCAAAAAGTGTGAAGGGGTATGCAACTTTCTGCTCCCATGGATTGAGGCTAGCATGATAATTCATTTATACTAAGAACTCAAGAGATAAAAGTTCTATTGAACAACTAGCTTGAACAACTTATAAAAACGTTAGGTATACTGCATAAAATGGGAATCAGAGCCCACCACACAAAGAGGCAGTTGCAAGGATATGTATGCATAGATAGGTAGCATAGGGAGTATTGGGAAATTTTCATGAGGAGGGGGTGGGTAGGCAGCAAGCAAGACACTGAGACAGCATCAGTCAGTTTGAGGCAGGAAGCTCCATTGGATCCCGATAGGGTTCGATCCATCTGGATCTGAGGATCATATATGATCCTGATGTGAGGAATTTGCCCAGCTTTTATTCAGTAAAAGATTGTTTACCAGATCAGTATGAAGCAAAGCATGATGCAGGGTATGAGGTACAATGATGATGCAAAGCATGATGCAGGATTTGGGGTACAGCATGGTGTAAAGTAGAGTACATTGCTACATGACTAAATTGCTACATTACAATGCATAGTACATTGCTACATGACATTGTATAATGACAGGTTTAAGCAATCAGAGAGATAGCTAGTGTATGTTCTTATGATGAATCTTACCCTACAATCCAGAGTAACTACGGGAGCACGTAAGAGACATTACGTGCACCCGTAGTTACTGCACCACCTAGTGAAAACCTATGGAAAATTCAAATTGCAATCCAGAGCAAATTGTTCTTACACCAGAGCAAGGACTCCCCGTAGTTACTCTGGATAGCGCCCTTAATTGATGTACGAAGTGGTATGTTTTATAAACACTCCTTGTTATCATTTCATACAGTTCTTTGCATACTTTGTACACAAGTACAAAATCTTGTGTGCCTTTGTATGTTCCAATTTTGCTAAGCTGACAGCATGGATTTTTCACATGCTTTAACCCTTTGGCTGCGGATGTATTTTGCAAACCCTTATTGTTACATCCCTGCTACAGGGAGCATCATTAAAGGGGACATCTAAGGAACATTGTTTTAGCACTTAAGTGTCATCACAGAACTTAACACAGTGGACAAAGCTTATACTTAGAAGCAAAATGAGGAGTCTAATTTCAGTTTAAGTCCACCAAATACTCAGTCTAGTTTAGATACAAACATTCCCCAAGAGCAGAAAAAAAATAAAAATACATGTCAGCAACATTCTAACCTGTGTTTCTAATAGCAAATCCTAATCATGTCTACTCAAAAAGAAAGTCCCAATGTGTCTAGTGGGTTTTACTCCCAGGAAAGTGTCTTTAGGATTGCAGCCTAACTTACCAAGACTGATCTTTGCATCCTTCCTTTTGAAGAAAGCCTAAGAAGTTTTCCTGATGGAAAGAGTGGAGTTAACCACCTTAACCAATTGCAGGCTACAGACTAGATTCAATTGTCCAGTTTCCTGTGCCTCTTTTTGGTGCTATCCAAGGTCCTGATCTACCTTCAGTCTAAGTTCTGTATCTACTGTTAGGAGTCTATGACAAGGCAGCTGGCTTGACTTATAGCACTGGTCAATAGAATTTTTGGCACATGGAACAATGACGGTATTTCTAATGTAACTTCTCATGCTGAATTCACATGGGGGATGTGGTATGCTGGATTCGCAGAAAGCTGCTGAAGAACCCTAAGCAGAAATGGACCTGCTTAAATTTTTAATTTTGGATGGAAACTGAAAGCTGGTAAAGCTGTTATGAAATTACAGAGCCAGGAGAAATCATTGTTACTACTTTGGCCAACCCGAAACTGCTCCTTTTGGTTGCTCAGAAGGCATACCCAGATAGAAATGCATTTTTACCCTACTACCCTTGATAGCTGCCTTGGGCATTCACTTTGGCATGGGAAATATGGAATGTAAATTCCTCAAATAAAGACATTCAAATATGTAATCAGTTTTTCTTGCAATGATGCCTTTTACTTGTCACAATTGGTTATGCAATTTTTCCATCAATTTTTTTCCTAGTATACACTGGAAGGTGGTAAACAGACCTACTGGCAGGCAAACAATAGACATGTTGTGCAGCATGTCACATCACTAGTTCCTGCAACCAAGACCAGTACTGAGCTGACATTTACTGTGTATGCACAAAGAGATTTTCTTTTGTCTGGTCAGGTTACTGTGCAACTGTGTTGTGGTTGACACTATGTCATTATGCCAACGAATGGTTTTAAATAATCAAGATATCTTCTTTTATATGCATGGGGGATTGACACTTGAAGTTCAATGGCAACATTTCATTCCACTCATTCAAAAATGTTATGAGCTATATTTTGGCTGTCCAAGACAAGAACTTAGCCACTCATATCTGTTGTTCAACATGAGTAAAGCAGCTGACAGAATTATAAAGGGTTTCTGGTATATGCACTTTACAATTTCCATGATTTGGAGGAAACCCAAAGGTGATTCATCAGACTGTTTTCATGGTTTTAAAAAAAAAGGAGTAACAAAGAAATCCAAACATATAGTTTTTTACCTGAATTTTCAATCTGCTATCAAGCCAGTCTGTGTCAGTGAGGACTTACCTATATCACAGCCTCCAGTAAACTTAACTTTAGAAGGCAAAGACTTGGAGAATGAATTGTATTTTCATCATCTGATTGATCAATATCATATGGGAGGATGACTAGGAATCTGGTGTCCCTTACCCCATACTGCTATCTGGGAGTGCATGCTCCAAAAGCAATATTTATTAATAGTAACTCTTGCACAGTTAAATACCACAATTGGTGGAATGTAAAGATTAGCAAATATATGGACAAAATTTGTCTTTAAAATTGATAATTATACAGCAATTCCTGCAGCACCAGCAGAGGAAAAGATGGTAAATTGCCTTTTTAAAGAGGCCATGCATAATGTATAATAATGAAAGAGGCCGAAACAGGGGAAATTTCATTTCCATACTAACTGTAGTAAGGTCATTTACCTCATTACACCTTCCAAAGCCACAGCTGTCTCTTCTGGCTCAACTTTTCTACCTCCAATCTTCTAACTCCCATTTCCTGTACACACATAATTTTGTTCAGAAAGAGGGCATAATTTGTGGGAGGGAAGTTGAAAAGTACTGAGGCGTGGAATTGATGGAGATGAAAGTGTCTCTGCCCCACATCACTTCAAGCCATCTGCAGGATATTCAGCATCAGCAAAGTAGCCGGTTCTAGTTTTGCTGTTGAGGGAGCTTGTTTGACAATATTGATATAACGTCAAAAAAAGAGGTAACAATCACAGAATAAGATACATTGACAGCTGATATTGTCCCCATCAATGAACAATTCTGAATATCAAATTCTGTCAATGATATATTTAAAAAATGGCATCATCTGCTTCCTGGGTCTAGGGCAAAGATGCTTTTCAACGTCCTTAGTCCACCAGAGTCCTTGCCATCATGCTATCACATTAATAGCAAATAGAGTCAATAACACCCAACCCTTAGGACTCTCAGGATGTTGAGAATCACTTATTTTTTTAAACTGCCAGAGGTGTATAACCTAATGCTGGGATAAAATAACCCAAGGTGTGTGAGAGACAGATGACACTAACAAATACTAACAAATAATTTACCCCTACAGAAACATACATGGGGTTAACTTATTTTCAGGCATTCAACAATTGTACTTCCTTAGTGTCATATGTAGCAATTTCAGTCCTGGGAAAGAGTGACTTAAATAACAGCATGTGCCATGATGTCATCATCTGGATGGACAAAACAATTTTGTGTACGCTTCATGAAAAAGGGAAGATGGAAAGACCTTGTTATATAATGGCCAATTTTCATCACAATCTAGAGCACCATGTTTCATGGAAGTAAGTTTTCTTGCATTTCAGTTAGGAAAGTGATGGTTGACAAAATCATGCTTTTTAGTTTCGTGGTGTCTGAAAAGATTGGCAATCACTGGCACCTAGTGGGCCTTTTGTTTACAATGCACATCTATTTAATGCACATTAAAAAAAATTTTAACATCACTCTGAGTTGAAAAGTTGAAATTGTTGGAGTTGAAAATTACGGAGACATGGAACTGATGGAGATGAAACTGAAATGAAAAGTCTCTGCCCCATACTAGTGCAAGCCATCTCCAGGATTTTCAGCATCATCAGATATTGTCAAACATTTCCCTTCATCTAGAACAGCGTTTCTCAAAGTGGGGGTCGGGACCCCTTTGGGGGTCGCCTAGAGCTTTCCTGGGGGTCGCCTAAAGACCCCTGGTGCAGGGGGCCAGGTCAGACTTGCCAGATCTCCAGCTGCACTGGGGCTGACTTATAGCCTCAGGGCCCAATCCTATGCATGCCTATTCTGAAATAAATCCCATTATAGTCAGGGGGGCCTTTACTCCCATGTAAATGTGGATAGGATTGTAGCTTCAGGGCCCAATCCTATGCATGCCTATACTGAAATAAATCCCATTATGTTCAATGTGTGCATAGAACACAAATTTCATTTGTAAGAATGAAAATACATCCTACATATTGAATATTTACATTACGATTCATAACAGTAGCAAAATTACAGTTATAAAGTAGCAACGAAAATAATTTTATGGTTGGGGGTCCCCACAACACGAGGAACTTATAAAGGGGTCACTGCGTTAGGAAGACTGAGAACCACTGATCTAGAACCTTCACATTTCCTAAAGTTTGTTTTAGCCAAATTTGGGAGCAATTACAGTTGATCTAGAACATCTTGGCCTTTTAAAAGATTCCTTTCAAACTTTCACTCAAAGGGCTGTTTTACACATGTAAGCTCTGTTTATTTCTGTAGGTGATGTGCATAAATGTGCAAGAAAAGGATGTGCACATGCGTGCACCTGATACCATCCATGAATTAACCCTGAATGTTGTTAGGGCCCAATTGTGAAGGTGTCTAGTGCTGGTGCTCAGTTGCAAATATGCTGTAAGGCACATCTGTGCCCCCCTGCATGGAATCAGAGCTGGTGCCAGCCTATCTCCAGTGGGTGCTGGGCCCAGCACCAGCCAGGCACTACACAGAGCTCACTTGGTGGCAGTGAGGGACAAGGGATGGAGAAGGTGTTTCAGGCAGGGAAAGAGTAGGCAAGGAGAGGCACATGGGAAAGGGAGTAGGAACAGGAAAGCTGTGCTGGATCTTTAATTAACTTCATGTCAGTCTAAAAGGACTTGGGAAGCTTCACTGCGAGGCTTGAATCACACCAAAAACGTTTGCTTTTTTGGCCATGAAGAGATCAGCAAATCAATCTTGGATCCCCAGACCACCCAAAACCTTGCACAACCTGGCAGGACCCCTGGAGGACAGATCACATCACTACTCATCACTACCAAAGTTGGAGAGAGTAACACTATTGTATTTGATACATACACTTTCCCACACCCAGCAGTTCATTATCAGAAGCTTATGCAATTACTTTTGATCTGAAATTGGCGACAGCCCCCAAAGGCCAAAAATGATTCCTCACATAACATTATCTGAAGATTTCATTTTCACTTTATTGGTGGCACCAGAAAAGATACCAAATAAAGATGGGATCCTGGGAACAATGGGCTCTTAGTTAATAACTCAGGAGTTTGCAAAAGAGCTCAAATTAATGATAATCACCAGCCACAATAATCTACATTTGTTCTGCATTACAGAAGTTTTCAGTACAGTATGTATTGTGTTCCTGTGGCTGCTCTCAGATGTTCAGTTTCCTGCTGTTTGGACTATGAATTGGACTGTCAGTCAGTTACGTTTAGGTGAAAATAAGAGGCAGACACAGAAGAAAATCAAATGAAGCAGGCACTTAAACTGGATGAAATGTGTTGTAGGAAAAACTGTCAAATGTAAGAGTCTGCAAAAGAGGAGCAATAGACACTGTTTATATCAAGGGTGGTCCATCTGTACTTCTTCAAACATTCTGTTCTACATGTTTTGGCCAAGATAATATTTCATGCCGAGCCAATCTCTTTAAGGATTTGAGTGAGGTTCTTAATTTACTGCACTGTCATGTCCTCTGGGAGGCCTAAGGCATAGGAAAGCCTCATTTGGCCCACTTCTGGGTTATGATTGCAAAATGAGCAGTGGGCCACAATATGGGTCTTATTCCCATGAAAGTGTCTTTAGGATTGCAGCCTGAGTAATTTATAAGCACATTAGAATACATTTAGATAACAGGTAAAAAAGCCCCACACAGAAGGATGTTCACTCTGTCTGAACATGATTTCCAGGGTAGCATAATACTGTAAGTCATAGTCCCTATGGTGCATGTGGCCCAGGTCTTTTGAGATGATTATTTGGACTAAAGGTTCAACAGGGAAGTCAGCCTAAGGAGTTAGCCTTTATTATGTTAAATCCTGCTGTATTTCATTCATCAATGCAAGTTTTCCTTGCATTGTTTAATTATGACCTTCTGTGTAACCATACTATGCTGATAAATCTCACATACTTTTTGCACACTGTGGTCATTGTGTCTGGGACCAGAGGTTCAGAATCCAGCCTTAGACTGCTCAATCATTGTTATTAGCCGGCAACCATATGCTGATAACCGTGTACAAACTGAGGACTAGCATCTTGAAAAGGCTGAGAGGCAATTGCACGCAGCGCTGGTCAAGAGCGAGAATTCCTCAGTTGTGTTCTAGTTCTAGTTCAGTTTGGGTCCAAACGTTTTGGCAGGTGGGCTGCATCATCACTCTGACATTGTGCTGGGGGCCAGAAGAATCGATTTACATATCAAATTTGAATAAATTTACATAAATTAGGGACATATTAGGGACAGAACTTATGAATGGATGGATGACTGGATAGATTCAAATCAGTTCATAAACTTTCTAACACACTGAGAGGGGGTGATCTTCAAGCTAGTTAATTTCATACACAGAAAAAGGAGATGCATGCAGCCTCCCCAGCCCTCAGAATATCCTCTGGAGGTTCAGGGAACAAAGCATCCTTCACTTCCAGAGGAGTACAGGGCTTGCCTAAGGGTTGTATGGAGGAGGCTCATCTGCCCCCTGGGGCCGGGTTTGGACACCCATGGTTTACACAACAAAGGCACTAACTTGGTAGAATGTTCACTTCATGAACTAACTGCATAACAATGGGCAGAGGAGAATTCATCACCCTGGTAAGTGTTGCACACCTGTACAGGTAGGGTGGTATTGTCTGAATCCTTCCATTGTCTAAAAAAATAAGACATTTTATTAAAAATGAATTTATCAAAGACTGTTATTAAAACAGGGAGATTCCCCATCGACTAACTCCCAAGAAGCACTTGTCCCAATAGTTTCCATGTGAGAATCAAACATGTGCTTAATATTTCCCACTTGAAATC
This sequence comes from Cryptoblepharus egeriae, assembly GCA_030015325.1. Classification (NCBI taxonomy): domain Eukaryota; kingdom Metazoa; phylum Chordata; class Lepidosauria; order Squamata; family Scincidae; genus Cryptoblepharus; species Cryptoblepharus egeriae. The sequence continues at coordinate 135,622,122 of JAREYC010000001.1, forward strand.
AGTGGGATTCAAAGGTACTTAACTTTGGCTCAGGAGGCTCCTGATGCACTGATTGGCATGTTTTATTCCATTTAAGATATGCAAAGGTATGACACTGAGCCAACCATGATAGCAGAGCTAATGAAACTTCTTCCTGTCAGAATTGTCAATGCCTACCTAATCAAGTCATACAAAGTCAATCCAGTTAAGAAAAAAAGGAAAAATCAAAAGGGATGCAAATATGCATCAGGGCATTTAATGAAACTTGCCCCTTGATTGATGAGTTTAAAATGCTCTCTTCTTCCTTTCGCCTTTCTTGTTCAACAACAATTAGAACCTTTTCAGGGAGGTTAATCATATAACCTGCTCCAAGCTGAGCGCAATATCAGACTTTTCTTGCCTCCCATATTTTTCAACTCTTCCAACCCCGACTTGAAGCTTTGTGACAAATTTGGCTTGCTGTCTTGTTTATTTTCCCAATGACCATATGCTGTATCATTCTTCTTTTTGAAAGATCTGGCCTTTTAGTGGGTAATTAAAGGAGTCTGGCTCTGTTGCCACTTGGAATTCGAGGACAAGCATACGTTAGATTCTGCAAATGGGCACAAAACATGTATTTAACTCCAAACCAGAATGAGAAAGAGCAGCCTTTAGATGCTCTCATAAGCCAGTTGTCTTTCCATGCCAGCTGTTTGACACTGTCTTTTCCTTTGAAATAATTTTACGTTATGTATTCAGTTCCACAGTCCTTCTGAGTAGCAGTGACTTGAAATGAAACTGATGTGAAGGAAGGAGGACTTTAAAGAACAGTTTTAATGCAATACGGTTCCTAACTCTGAATGTGGTCTGTGCTGGATAGCATAGGAAAATAGCACAGGAAGATCCACACCAAGATCCTTTGTCACCCTTCGTTAAAAAAAAATAGTTATTGATCCCTTAAACATTTCCCTCTCTCCGAGACAACTGGAGTGGACTCTGCTGGCTTCAGAATGCCTCCTTGAAGCAAAACCAAAAAAAAAAAAAAAGTTGGGTAGGAGTGGGCCCATTATCATAAAAGTTACACAAAAACCAAAAATGACATGAAATCACTTGGACAGAAGATGCAATAGAACTGACACACCAATTTAGTATCTTTCACATACCAAAAATGCATAATAAGATAACAAATGGGAATTCATGTAGTATAAATGATAGGAAAAGAAAAAAAAAGCTACAACTAGTGAAACTATGAGATTTTTACACAAATCTTTCAGGTCTGAGACATAAATGCTATATAGATCATAGATCAACTGAGGACTCTGCTTTGGTTTAGATCATTAGTTCTTAAACCTTTTAGCACTGGGGACCACTTTTAAAATGACAATCTGTTGGGACCCAGTGGAAGTGATGTCCTTCACCCAGAAGTGATTTCATGGCTGGAAGTGACATCACCAAGCAGGAATGTTTTTAATACTGCAGAAGATAAAACCAGTTAAGTATGTTTACAATAAGTGTAAATTTAAAAGTTTATTTAAATAAAGAAGAACCCTCCTACCCACCTTATCAGATGCTGATCTTTAAAAAAAAAATCTCCAGACTTCTCATCCTTGGGAGCAAAAAAAAATTTTTTCAGACATCTCATACTTGGGAGCAAGCCCCATTTCCTCTAATTGTTAAAAGTATATACAGTGGTGGCTCACATAAAGAGCTTAATCTGTTCCAGAGGCATGCTCTTTAAGTGAAACGCTCTTTAAGTGAAGCAGATTTTTCCATAGGAAACAATGGAAACTCAGATGATTGATTCCACAACCCCCAAAATATTCATATAAAAATATTAACCGGATGTAAATATGATGACAAAACACTGGAATTGAATTCAAAACATGCATTAAATGTGCATGATCCTATGAAGTCTACTTAGGCTGCAATCCTAAAGACACTTTCCTGGGAGTAAGCCCCATTTAACACAATGGGGCTTACTTCTGGGTAGGTATGGTTAGGAGGCTGCAATCAGACACTTTCCTGGGTGGCTTACCTGGGTTGCTGCTGGAGGTTCAAGAGTTAGGGGCAGCTGCCTCTGGCACCTCCAGACAGGGTGACCATATAGAATGGAGGACAGAGTGTCTCTACCTTTAAGCATTGCATGGAAGAGGGAATTTAGGCAGTTGCTGCTTTTTAAACAATTCTATGATGTGATAAACCTGCCTTAATTCCCTCTTCTATGCAGTGCTTAAAGGTAGAGTCACTCTGTCCTCCATTCTATATGGTCACCCTTCCCCCAGGCAACTGCCCCCAAGTTGGCTGACAGCCCTTTTAAAGAGCCTCAGTGTGGAGCATCAGGGCTGCATAGCACACGTACCCATAGTGCACTTGCTTGTTAAGTGAAGTGGAACTTGTTATGTGAAGCAAGATTTCTTGGAAATTTATACTGTCCTTGTTAAGTGAAACGCTTGTTATGTGAGGCACTTGTTATGAGAGCTACCACTGTATGTAGTAATCTGTTAAAAGCACTGACTGTAAAATTTCCTCAGTAGTAGCCACATACCACATCAAGTCTTTTAAAAAATACACCTTGAAATGAATGGGGACGCACCTGAAATGGTTTGGTCTCCATTTGGTCTCCAAACCTGAAATGGTTTGGTCTCCACCCACAGTTTGAGAAACACAGGTCTAGATGCTTAATAAACTGCTTAATAAACCGTACACAGGGCTGTGGGTGGCGCAAGTGGTTAACCAGCAGGCCAGGGTTCGAGACCCAGGTCGGCCCCACAAGACAGGGTGAGCTCCTGTCCTTAGCCCAGCTCTGCGACGCAGCTGGATCCAATCGTATTGGCTCTGCCTTTCCATTGGACTAATTCAGTGGTGTGGAGAGAGGGGATTTGATGCTTGGGTAACAGCCTATCCTCCATAACAATCTAAAAAAGGTTTTCGTGCTTCGCATGCAGCGAATGAGCGCCGAGCACGATACCATAGTCTTTCAAGACTGACGGAGGCCTGCTTTTTTTAAACCATACACAATGGACAAAATGCTGATAAAATAACATTTTTCCTTTCCCAATGCAGCCAAATACTTTTGGTTAAAACTCAGGTATTTGTACTGAAAAACAGCAGAGTGGAAAACAAAGGGAACTGTATTTGCTTTGGATGGAAAGGAATCAGAGAGCTCCATCCAGCCTAGTGATGAGAAAATGATTGGGGAGGGAGGAAACTGCAGCAGGATCATTACCTAGGAAGCCATGGGGGGCTGGGTTATCGGTTCTACCATTTTAAAAAAATTGTCCCAAGCTCTCACATCTTTGTCAGTGCCAACAATGTTTTGGAACCCTGCAGTTGAAAAGGGTAAAAAACAAAACAAATAAAGATAATGTCTTCCTTCTCCCTGACATTGAACAAATGCTGCTGGTGACTCATACTCCTAGTCATCTTTGACGCTGCTCTCTTATTTTTGTCCTTCAGAGTTCAGTAACATTTTTACAAGGTTTCTATAAAAGGAGTGAACTGAAAAGGCTGCTTATTTTTCTCCTACCTCATGTTGGCTTCATTTAACAGCAGTCATTGTTAGGTAGCCATAGTTCTTGCTGAAGGATGCATATGTATTAAACAAAAGAATGTGGTGTACTGAGGCTGGAACAAACAGCACATTTTGAAAGTGGATCCTGAATAAAACACAACTAATTATTGACTGTAAATTAGTCTCTAACTGGTATTAGTTTTACAACATGTAGTTCATTTCCAAAAAATAACAAAATGTACACTGTATTTTTATTGAGGAAATAATTTGCATATCCACTGAATATATTCACTTCATAAATCAGATTATTATTCTTTCTTATTAAGGTCAACTTGCTGCACTTTAACATATCTTCATTTTTAAAAAATGTTACAGTAATGTCATTTCCTCCCACCAAATTCAATGAGAACTGTCATACTGGAAGAAGGAGCTTAACATTTCCCATGTTCAAAAAATTTCCATTGCAGTAACACTGTGGCTGCAATCCTAAATACACTTTCCTGGGAGTAAGACCCATTGAACACAATCGGACTTACTTTGGAGTAGACATGGTTAGGATTGTTCTCTATGGCTCCAATCCTAAGAGCACTTTCCTGGGAAGGAGCTTAACATTAAGTAAGTAGTGTCTACTTACTTCTGAGTAGCCACTAAAAGGATGGCACTGTACATGTGACACTTGCATGTTTTCCCTATGCATCAAATAGCAGCTAGTGGAGGGGAGGGTAACAACAATATTCAGTGGGAAAATTAAATCCTTCTCCAACGTCCTGGTCTGGATCATTTTCAGCTCAGGAGAAAATTGGAAGATGTATGACTGTGAACATAATCCTAACCATCTTTCCAGCTCTGGCCAAGCAGTGCATTGGGGCATGTCCTGCATCCTGCAATTGGAAGAAGTTGTGGAAGCCTCTTTAAGATAAGGCAATGTTTGCTCCTTTTTCTCAGAGTTGCATTTCCTTTACCCTAGAGCTGGAAAATTAGTTAGGATTATGGGTCCAATGTCATTATTGCTAGTTGAGTTTCCAAACAGATGTGATACCTGGTTTGTCTAGAATACCAGAACTTACAAAGTAACGGAACATACTGTATAGCTATTAGCAAAGAAATCAGTGGGAAGGAGCACGTTGAATAGATATTGTGAGAAGAATGTATGGTTTTCAAAGATCAAACTCTTGCTAAATTCACTTGCTATGGAAAGTGTTCAGCAGTCTACAAAAAAAAAATACTGCTTGCATAATACTCAACAATTATGTTCCCTTTGTTACGCTGTCAGTGAAGGCACTAGGAGAAAACAGATTGACATCTAGTGCAGGGCTGCTTGAACCTTGGCTTGGGCTCTAGATTTGGCCAGATCCAGCAATCCGGTGAGCAGACCTTACCTCTGCTTGGGTGCTGTGTGTTGTCCTCTTCCATCAGTGGACAGGGATGCACTGAGGAGTTATATGTGCCCAGATGTCCTGTCATGTGACCTTCTGGGATGTTGGGCATCCCAAATGGAGATGGGAGACTACTCAAGTGAAAAGAGCACATCCTCATATCTAACTGATGATATATGCAAATGGTTTGGAGTGACAGATTCTCTAGCTGGGATTACAGTCCCTCTCATACCTTTTAAATTGTGTTGGAAGGAAGGATGGGAAAAACAGCAGACAGTAAAAGCACCGATTTCCCTACAGTAATAAAAATCACATGGATAGTTATCAATGAAACAGAAAAAAGGGAAGGAAGGTTGGTTGTTTCTACCAGTAAGTAGTACTTTACTCACAGTTTATACTTGCGTACAACATGCATGTATACTAGAAGCCCAACTAGTGTAGAACAAAGTGTATATAAATGTAGGGAAGGGAGAGGAAGGGGAGGTGAGAGAGAGAGAGAGAGAGAGGCTGTTGACTTGGGGGGAAAGTGTTGATGATAGAAATGGAATGATCACACTGCTGCTGGGAATGCAGGCTTTATTTTTCTCCATACCTCCCTCTAGGAGGGAGGTTCAGGGAGACCTATCCACTATAATGGACATTTCTGAGTAGACATCATGTCGGGTTTTAGCTACTTTAGACAGGGAGAAGGATCTGAATCCACAAAAGTACATGGCTGACTGGTAATGACATTTAAACTCAAACCAAAAACAAAGGCTGGAACTTGTGCTAGTTAACATACTTTCAGTTCACTGATTCTGCACAGGAGCTCTTGGGAAGTTAGTAGATCCAAAAATAAGAAAAAACTGACAAAAATAAAAGAAAAGGCATTGGCATCCATCAGTCTCAAAAGACTATGGTATCGTGTTCGACGCTATATGCGAAGCACCAAGGTCTGGGTAGATTGATATGGAAGATAGGCTGTTACCCAAGCAGCAAATCCCCCCTCTCCATGTCACTGAAATAGTCCAATGGAACGGCAGAGTTGATACGATTGGTTCCAGCTGCATCACAGAGCTGGGCTCAGGACAGGAGCTCACCCTATCTTGTGGGGACCTGGGTCTTGAAGCCTGGCCTATTGGTTAAAAGGCACAGTGTCTTAACCACTTGTGCCACCCACAACACATACATATTACCCATCCTTTTTATATCTTGAAGGGCTTGAGACTTTAATGGCTTTCTTGTATACCTTGGATAATATTTTATAACTGTTATTTATACAGTTAAACACTAACTTCTTTAGAGAAATGTGAATGCGTATTTTCCCCCCTCTGGTAATAGATGCTCATTTGCTGTTATTGGTTGAAAAATGTCATGAAGCTATTTTATATGTGATGCATGATCATGGGTTAACACAACACAGTAAAGGACAACAACCACCAAGCCTAGTGACAATAATTCATTCCAATCAGTTATGCTAGTGACATTGAACAATAAGTGTAAGCTAGTAGCATCAAGGATATTCACCAGCTAAACAAAGGCAGGACAGTAACTACAGCACTTATTGTGTAATCTTTTGCCTGTGTAGTCAGACATAAATTCAATTGAATTCAATGAGATTTAGGCTGCAATCCTAAAAACACTTTCCTATAAGACCCATTGAACAAAATGGGGCTTTCTTTTGAGTAGACATGGTTAGGATTGTGCTCTCAGTCCCAGGGAAGTGTGTATGGGATAGTAATTCATCTGTTTGCTCAGGGAATTAAGATGGACTAACAGACTCGATCCTATCCTTCCTTCTCCACCAGTCCAGTCATGCTAAAAGGGCATGCACTGTATCTATCAGGGAATGGGGAGATGGAGCAGGAGGATTAAAATCCACTTTGCCCCTCTGTAAGACTCCCACCTTGCAATGAGTCTCCTTGGACAAGCACTTTTGCTGTCACAAGTCTGAGAAGAGAAAGGGACAGAATGGAGGGTTGTAACTAGTATGTCCCATCAGCCCTGCTCACCTCCTATTTATACCGTCTCACCAGGCATGGGCTGACACCGGTTCGGACCGGATCGGCCGAACCGGATGTTACCATCAGCCCACCAGTCGCAATCCGGTTGTTGGGGGGGGGCTGGCCATAAAGGCCGAACCGGTTCGGGGGTCACCGCAGCCGCCATTCCCCCGCTGGCCGGGAGGGCTCTGAGGCGCACACACTCCACCAAGTGCCCAGAGCCCGCCTTCTCCCGCTGGCCGGGAGGGCTCTGAGGTGCGCTCTCCACTGCGTTCCCAGAGCCTGCCTTCCCCGCTGGCTGGGAGGGCTCTGAGGCGCGCGCGCTCCACCAAGCGCCCAGAGCCCGCCTTCTCCCGCTGGCCTCCTCTCTTCTTCAGCCTCAGAGCACCATCCTATGCAGGTCTACTCAGAGGTAAGCCACAAATTTTTTTAAATTTTTTAATTCAAAAAATTATCCCTGGCCCCGCCCCTGGCCCCGCCCCCTCACCTTGGCCCCGCTGACCTTGCCTGGCTCCACCCACTTCCGGCGAACCGGTTGCTGGGGCCAGGCCTGCCCACCTCTGCGTCTCACTGCTATTGTTCTGCCCTGTCCCACTCCTTCCTTCTTCCCTTTTTGGTGCACCTCCTCTGCCTGATATCTATAGACGGCTTTTCACCTGAAAAATTCACAAACCAGTTTACAAGAAAATTAAAAAAATTAATAGCTAATTAATAGCTAATGAGTCCTTGTCCCATAAGGGCTCACAATCTAAAATGCAAAAGAACACCAGCCACTAGAACAGACACTGCTGGGGTGTGTAGGGCCAGTTACTTTTCCGCTGCTAAATAAAGGAGGAACATCCACTTGAAAGAGTGCCTCTTGTCCAGTAAGTAGGGATAGATAGCCAGGTGTCCTCTATGTGTATGGATTGGCTTCGGCCTTCCCACCAGCACTCAGGCCCTGTACTACTCAGTGATTATTTTATTTTGTTTTCAGCCAAGATAAACTGGTATTAACTTCCCAAAAATCAACTGAATACAAAATAGGGTCACCCCTAATCCCTTTTAAAATTATTGTTGGAAATACCTCAGAAATGATCTGTGAAGTTGTCACCCTAAAGGTTAATTTTTTATTTTTAGAAACAATCGATCTCGGTCAGTAATTGGCATGCCTGTACTGGGAATGATTAGCTTAATTTAAAAACTGATTGCTTCCTTTTATACTTGGACATCCGACAGTCATCTTTGTCTGTGTCTGTTCAACAGAGAGATTGAGATAAATAGCAGAATAGCCAAAGCTTGAAAGATAATGTCTATGAAATATTTTTCATTAAACTTTATGAATCCATCCATAAAGTTTTCTCCTGCTGTGCAACCATAGATTTACTCTTGGTAGATTTAAGCAGACTCAGTTCATGTTAAATGGCATTTGATTATTTCTTTTTTAATAAAATGCCAGCAGTATAGAATTGGTCTTACAAGCAACACATGCAAAAAAATAGTACCTCCTTCAAAGAGCCTACACTGTTTACCACCTTTGTCTATTTTTACCCAACATTCAAGGTGTTGCACATTGGCAGGCTAGTCTAAACCACCATTTTCCAACAGATTTTCACGGTCCTGAGAGAGGAAATCTCAAAACTCTCAGTTTACCAGACATTCTCCATCCAAGGGTCAATGCTCTGCACATTGAAGCTTTCATAGTAACTGACATCAGTGCTCAAGGTTTTATCCAACTTTAGCTGACACTTCTTCTTTCCACACACTGTCACAGTGTGCTTTCATGAGATCTATCACATTTCTATCTAGTCTTCCATCCAAAGGCAAGACCACATGCATACCTGTTTAGCATAATACAGGGAAGCACCAGTTCAACCACCAGACATGGGGTGCAATCCTAACCATGTTTACGCAAAAGTAAGCCCCATTGTGTTCAATGGGTCTTACTCCCAGAAAAGTGTCTGTAGGATTACAGCACACATTGCTTTTCCCACTGTGTTAGTGGGATTGGGGAAGCTATGTTGTTGATAGATGTATTGTCAAATACCTTGGAGAATTGTTTCCACACAGGGAACTAGATGGAAAAATGATCTGACTCAACATAAGATAGTGTCCTATGTTTAAAGAAGAAGATGAGCTTTGGAAGGAGTGAGGAAGGGAGCTATTCATATGGATATGGATCTGGGTCATCATAGGAGCAACAGTCCCAACAGGGTTCAAAAGCTGGCGCATTACCAGGTTTTATGATGCAAACAATATTTGCATGAGTTGTCCTTCACTACAAACAATGCAGCAGTTCTTGTTAGCAATAGACATAAACCATAGGAATAAAAAGCTATATTATTGAGCATTACAAAACATATGCAAAAGTTGTACATCTTAAGAACGACTGGTCTATCATTCTATGACTGACTCTGGGTAGTAGATCCTTTGGTTTAAAAAACAATAACCAATAAAGTAGATCCCACAGCTTGAAACTCATGCATCCTGGCTGCACAGTAAAATTCTTTGCAATACAATCCATTGGTTTGTCTCTGTAGAGATCAAATTATTCCTGAGTTCAACATATATACCTTCAAATGTCCTGTTCAAATTTTAGGTCAGTGGAGATAGTGTATGACCTTTTCAGTCTGCTGGGGATTTCATTGTCATTAAATCTTTTTTTTTTAATCTACCTGGGCTAAAAGGCAGATTCAACCGCAAATGAAATGAAGCAACATATCCCCTGGGACACACCAAATGAATCAAACAAACAACTTACTATCAGTAGTAGTATGAACAGCCCCAGTCAAGACGTTTGAATCTTTCAGCTCTGACAATGTTGATTACGTGTGGGAACATAAAGAGGACTCAACTGAGCCTCCCATCACAAAAGAGTACACCCCCATGTACAACCCCCATGTGCATCATCTCCCCCATGTGCAACATCTCCACCATGCGCATCAACCCCTCAATGTGCATCAACCCCTCAATGTGTATCAACCCCCATGCGCATCATCTCCCCATACGCAACACCCCCATGCTCAACACCCACATGCCCAAAAACTGTTCCAAAAAGGTAGGGAATACATCCACCCCTATCTCTCCCACCAGAGTGGCATTTGGGAGATGTTAAAACTGACAGCATTCACCTTTGTGATTAGTAGGTCAATGTGTGTGGCTGCCCCCGTGCATAGCTGGATTGAATTAAAAACTATTCTCATGTTCTGCAGAGGAGAACGTAAAGGACTTATCTATAATTTACACAATTGGCAACTTTTTCTGAACTGCTTGAAGGGAGACAGTTTTGAGCAGAGGGCTCTAAGATTTCAGTTATTCTCCTATTGTGTTAAAAAATTGAAACCAACAGAGTGCCACCACACTTGTGTAAGGAGAAAGATTTTGAAATAAATGTAAATGCTGTTTGCTGTGTATAGAAGCTGAGAGGTTTATAAAAGTCTGAGAAGTCCTGTGAAGTTCTTTCAAATTTCAACAGAACATGGTCTTAAACATAAATGTTCTCAGCTACTGAAGAATGTCTCAGATAGCACCGGTTTCCTGCTCTGAATGCTTACTGGGTTGGTGATCTTATTGCTTTATCTCTCCCAGCCAGAACCCCCTCCTTGTTTCCTTCTGAGCTGATGCCCATTTACCATTCCTTCAACAGACTGTGATCTCCCAAAAGAAGGAGATTTGTCTCCGCCGTCTGGTAATGATGGAGCCATTCCTCTTCCAGCTGAGCTTCAGGATCACCTCTGGGAGGCAAGCCCTCCAAGCCTGCCCCATTTCAATTATTTCCACGCTTTGGTTTCTCCAACAGTACAATCCTGACATTCTTCAATGTTTCCTTTTTTCAAAAGACTCCTCTTACCAGCCCTTGCTCCCTTATTCCTGAAGCCCCATCCCTATACATTCACATGGTCCACAAAATCCACTTCTTTTATCGTTTTGGAAGGCTTGACTTTATGTCTTATACCAGTGTAGACTCACAGTGCAATCCTAACTCCTGGTTAGGCTGGCACAAATCCCATACTGGCCTGGAGGTGTTGAAAAAGTGCTTTAAGACACTTTTGTGTCTCTCCGGGGCAGGGGCGTCACAGGGGTTCACATCACCCAGTGTGGGAGGCCAGCATGACACCCCATGCAGTGGGTAGGGCAATAACATGGATGGTGGGCATGGTTATATGCCATTGCCCCGCCTCCATTTGTTTTTGGCCACACATTTTAATAGAATAAAGCTATTTCAAAGTGGTTTGTCTCACTGCATTCTGCTGTAAATTACGCATCCAACAATATATAACATGATGGGATTATTCCTAAAAACCACAATTTTTAGCAATTTCACTAGTGGTGTCACCCCCTCAAGAGTGGCAATCCTAAGCAATACACTGGCTGCAATCCTAAAGACATTTTCTTGGGAGTAAGTCCACAGAAACACAATGGGACTTATGCTTGAGGAGACATAGTTAGGACTGCACTATTTATTGATTATTATTAAATTTAAAACTATTAAATATAATTTATTACATACTAGTGAAAAGTGTGCCCGCATTGCGGGAGTAAAATTCCCCCATTCACCATCCCCCATGGCGCATCAATCCTCCACACACATCAACCCCCCATGCGCATCAACCCCCATGCGCAACATCTCCCCAATGCGCATCAACCTCCATGCACAACACCTCCCATGCACAACACCTCCCATGCACAACACCCACATGCCCAACCCCCCATGTGCAGCATCCTCCCCAGTGCAACCCGTCCCTCCAAACAACATCCCCCCCCCCAGTGCACCAGGCACCAAGCACCAAATTGGCTGGATGTTGTTCAGTCTTCCATGTTAAGTATAGGACAAAAAGATGTTGACCCCTTTCCAGCCCCTTAGGGGTTAAATTTCTCCACATCTGTTCTTGGTGGGTGTTCATGTGACAGGAAAAACATCCCCACCCCAGAATTTCATGCAGAGCATCCCTCAGTCACCAATTCTTCAGTGCAAAGTATAGGGAGGAAAATACATTGCACCCCATTTCACCCCCTTCTGGTTGGAATTTCCAAAAACCGGTTCTTAGTGCACCCATCCGTCACGTAAGGAACACCCTCCCCAATTTTCACACTTCTAGGCCCAGCAGTTTTGGCAGGGCAGTGATGAGTCAGTCAGTCAGTCAGTGACTTTTGTCTTTTATATATACAGTACTGTATGGATAATCGATGAATTATAAACCACGCTACATGCTGCCTGCTCGCAAGGAAATGGAAGACAAGGAAGGCTTTTCCAGGACACAAGGCTAAAAAAGAGGATGTGTCCTGGAAAAAAAGGGCAGCTGGTAAAAAATATTTAAAAAGTCAAAACTGCCTTAACACCCCACCCCCAAATGCATTAAACCCAGAGGGAAGAGGATTAGAGATCCAGAAGAGGTTTGAGTTGAGGGAGAAGAAAAGTTTAAACTTCTGGTTTAATTTTTTAAATTCTGGTTTAATTTTTTAAAAAAATTTCCTTTACCTGCTGAGCCAGTTTCAGCGTTGGAGGGTCTGCCTTCTGGTGCCTGGGATCAGGACCATTCTGAAGCTTTGCATTGCCTGGACTGCACTGCACCCCCTTGCACCTTCCACACCAGCCAAAGCACATCTGTTTACTCACAAGTAAACAATGCAAAGGGGAACTTTTAAGGAGATGATTTGTGGGGGTTGTAGTTCTTGGATCTTCCAGGGGTGATTTGTGGGGGTTGTAGTTCTTGGATCAGGACCCTTCCAGTGCCCTTGGCTTCCTCTTAATCCTCTCTTTCTAGCAGTCTAGGCCCATCCATTCATCTACCTGTGCGTAAGCCTACTCACATGTAAACCAATATGCAAATTTTGGGGTTTTTTTTCAATTTTTGGCCATAACCTTGGCTAGGAAGGAGCTATCTCAAAACGGATTGTTGCATTTTACTCTGCTCTTCAATACAAATCCAATGACATAGGCATGAGAGGGTAGCACACACCTTTGTGAACTTCATTTTGGGGGGTCCCACAGGCCCCCACTGTGCATCACCTCCCCAGATGCATCACCTGGTGCAGGCTGCATCCCACGCCCACCCTGGTGATGCCACTGGGGATTAGGCATCCTGGGGGTTAGGTCAGTGCACAGACATGTGCTGGCTTTCCCCAGCCACTTCAGAAATGGGGAGATGGGAGAGTTACACTGGCCTAAATTGGTTAGGAACATGCCCTCGGATTTCAACCTCAAATTGAAAGAAAAACTTTAGCACTTTCTATTCCCTATGACAACATGAGGAAGGGGAAAGAGAACTAGACATGTCTCCCCCTGGCTGCTCATACCACCCCACCCACTCACCCACCCACCCATTAACCAACCAACCAAGAGTATTTATATATCTCTTTTCAATAAAACGTTTGCAAAGCAGTTCACAAAACACCTCTGCATTCAGCATTTTTAGAAGACAATGCTGAGGGATCCTCTATAACAGTGGTTCTCAATCTTCCTAACGCCGTGACCCCTTTCTAAGTTCCTCATGTTGTGGGGACCCCCAACCATAAAATTATTTTCCTTGCTACTTTATAACTGTAATTTTGCTACTCTTATGAATCGTGATGTAAATATCTGATATGCAGGATGTATTTTCATTGTTACAAACGAAACGTGTGTTCTATGCACACATTGAACACAATGGGATTTATTTCAGAGGACTGGGCATAGGATTAGGCCCTGAGGCTGCAATCCTATCCACATTTACATGGGAGTAAAGGCCCCCTGACTATAATGGGATTTATTTCAGAATAGGCATGCATAGGATTGGGGCCTGAGGCTGTCAGACAGCCCCCTACAGCCGCAGCTGTAGTGTGAAGCTACAGCCAGAGGTCTGGTAAGCCTGACCTGGCCCCCTGCACCAGGGGTCTTTAGGCGACCCCCAGGAAACCTCTAGGCGACCCCGAAAGGGGTCCCGACCCCAACTTTGAGAAACGCTGCTCTATAATGTGCAGTCCTGTCTTCCACACACATGCTGAGTTTGGGAGTGTTGTTGGGTGTGTGTGCAGTGAGGAAGTATACTGGTATAGGATTGTTGCTTATTGGTGCATTTTCTTTTCCTCTGCTTGCATTCAAAGGACATGAGAAATACACCATATGAAGAGGCCGTATGTCTTGCAAAATGTGCCATTTTCTTTGTTACCCTTTGCCTTGTTGTCTTCCTCCCATTCTCCCAACAGTTACATTTTAAGCATTTTGAAAAGGGCTTCTTTTTTGTTGCTATTACTTAAGTTGAAACTACACATGTCCAACCTAGTTATACACATATTTTTTTTACATGGATTTGACTCAACACCAATGCTCATTGCAAATCATTCAAATCACAGTTTAAAAACTGTTTTTCTACTGTTGTAGAGAAGCAGTCATGCAATGAATTATTCCATTCTTCAATCCCAGAATCAAACCCTTGCAGATATTGAGGTACAGAGGCATAGAGCAGGGATATCCAACCTTTTAGCTTCCCTGGGCCTCACTGGAAGAAGACGAGTTGGTTTGGGCAGCACAAAACACTAACGGTTTTTGGACAAAATGTAGGACAAAATGTAAGATTTTTTAAACCTTGGAGTAAGTCTTATTTATTTAAATGGGGCTTACTTCTGAATAAGCATGATGCATAGGATGGGCAGTGATCCTCTCCAAGCTAAACCTTGGAGTAAGTCTCATTGATTATCATGGGGTTTTCTGATGAGTAGCCATGCATAGGATTGGGTTTCAGACTGCAACTTGGGAGTAAGCCTCATTGACCTTAGTGGGGCTTCCTTCTGAGGAGGCATGATGCATAGGATGGGCTGTGATCCTCTCTAAGCTTAACATTGGAGATATGTTGCAATCCTAAACACACTTTCCTGGGAGTAAGACCCACTGGGTACAATGGGCCTTATTTCTGAGTAGTTAGGGTTAGGGTTGCAGCATATCTCCATGGATAAGCTTGGAGAGGATCACAGCCCATCCTATGCATTATTGGGCTCTCAGACTGCAACTTGGGAGTGAGCCTCATTGACTTTAATGGGGCTTACTTCTGAGTAGGTCTCAAGGGCAGCAGGCAGCAGCTGGGATAAAGGCTGAGGCTGCTTCTGGGGGATGCAGGTTGGTGAGCACTGCAAGGTCTGCAGGGGCCTGAAGCGCTCTTAGTGCCAGGAGGCAGGTAGGGGGAGGAGCAGGCAGCCCAGACTAGCTTTGTGGTGACAACAGAGAAGCACGCGAAATTTGAAAATGGCTGCTGCCACAAAGCTGGTTTTTCCAATGGTGGTGGGCCAATGATGGAGGGCCGCATCCACCCTTGTCCTGTGCCACATGCGCCCCCCGGGCCACGTGTTGGACATCCCTGGCATAGAGTATTAAGAAAACTGGGTGGGTCTTTAAACCAAATTTCCCATTTTTTATCCACAGATTTTTTAAATTCACAGAACGGGAGGTTGTGGAAGAGACTGTAGTGGATAACGAGGGACACCTGTACATAGTTCACGAAATGTTGCATTAACTCAATCCATGCATGGTCATATTAACTATGGGTGCAATCTGAACCAACTTTCCAGCATTGGGGTAAGTACAATACAACTCTGAGGCAAGGTAACAAACATTGCCTTACCTTGAGGAAGACTCCATGACTGCCCCAATGCCCAACTATAGGTTGCTGTACATGCCCCAATTATGCCAGTGCTGGAAAGTTGGTTAGAATTACAACCTACAAGTTATGTTACTCAGATCTAAAATATAGTTCATTTGTGTTTGGGTAACTGATCACCCTTTTAAGGTGAGTGGCTCCTTCCCAGAGAAGCAATTGAAAGGATTTTTCACATTTTTTAAAACTCAGTTTACTCCAAATTGCTCTCCAAGTAGCTTTCCCTTATGGTGTTTTAAAGATGGAGGTAAAGACACATTGTCGCTGAGGAATGTAGTCACAGAAAGAGTTCTGCACCTATATTTGCCGCTTTACTCCCAAAAATGCGGGGAAGAAACTGATATGCATTTAGGGGACCAGCCAAGCCACCTTCTCATCATAAATCATGTATGCTGATTGCAATAAACAAATGTTACTTTCTCTACGGGGTGTTGTAGCAGAGCTGCCACTCCTAGGATAATGCTGGCACGGCAAAAAATTCCCCTGTGGCACATATTTGCACAAAATGGATTTAGGCCTTGCTACCCTGTAAACCACCCCTTCTGGTAAACCACGAAGAGTCATGAAAACCATCCCTTATACCCAGAGGTGGCCATGAGGGAGTGTGAAGGAACTGTAGCCATGGTAACTACAATACAGCATTTTTTTGCTTTCTGTGAATTTTTAAACTTGCCCTTATGAGGGAAGAGAACATTTTGAAAAAGCCAAATTAAGTGTTAATATGTGAAATGGATGAAAACTAATTCTATCTGCACCCAAATGTCAATGTCTCATAGTTGAAGCATCATTTATTCCAGTAGCAGGCCTCCCTCAGCCTTGAGAGACCAATAAATTCCTGATGGGCCTGGACGATAACTTCATGGTCCAGAAGGTGGAGGAAGCAACAAGGGGAGGGGCCATCCTTGACCTGATCTTAACTCATTGTGATGAACTGATTGACCGGGTCAACGTGGTGGGAACTTTAGGGGAAAGCGATCATGAGCTGCTGGAATTTAGAATAATGTGGGAAATAAAAAGAGTGCAGAGTGAAACTTATAGGTTGGATTTCAGGAAAGCTGATTTCAACAGGCTTAGAGGAGTCATAGGTGGGATCCCATGGGTTGATGATCTAATGGGGAAAGGGGCCCAAGATGGGTGGGAGCTCCTTAAGAGGCAGCTTCTACAAGCACAGTCAGAAACAATTCCAATAAAAAAGAAAGGGGGGAAAATGCTGAAAAAACCAGGTTGGCTCCACAGGCAACTTGGGGATCAGCTGAAGTTAAAGAAAGAGAAGTATAGGGAGTGGAAGACTGGAAAGATCACCAGAGAGGAGTACAGGCAGGTAGCCCGGTCCTGTAGGGAGGGGGTCAGGGATGCTAAAGCTCAGTATGAGCTGAGGCTGGCCAGGGGAGTCAAAGATAACAAAAAGAGCTTCTTTAGATATGCCCAGAGGAACAGGAGGAGAGACGAGGGGGAGGAGCTGCTCCTGGACAAGGATGGACAACAGGTGTCTGGAAACCAGCAGAAGGCGGAGCTGCTCAACTCCTACTTTGCATCCGTCTATTCACAGAAGGAGGGCTGTGCAAATGGGGGTGCGGGATCATTGACTGATTCGGGGATGTGTTTACATCTCCAAAGACGTAATGAAAACACGGATGGTGCAGAACAGCAGGTTAAGATTGACAGAGAACTGGTTTGAAACCACTTAACTGGCCTAAATGAATTCAAGTCATTTGGACCAGATGAGCTGCATCCTCAAGTTCTTAAGGAACTGGCAGATGTCCTTGCAGAGCCTCTGTCGATCATCTTTGAGAAATCCTTGAGGAGTGGAGAAGTGCCTGGACTGGAAGAGGGCAAATGTAGTCCCAATCTTTAAGAAGGGGAAAAAAGAAGACCCAAGAAATTATAGACCAGTCACTTTGACTTCAATCCTGGGCAAGATATTAGAACAAATCATAAAACACACAGTTTGTGCACATCTAGACAAGTACTCAGTGATCAAAACAACCCAGCATGGATTTACCAAGAATAAATCTTGCCAGACAAATCCGATCTCCTTTTTTGATCGGGTCACAAGCTTACTGGACAGTGGCAATGCTGTGGATGTCATTTATCTTGACTTCAGCAAAGCATTTGACAAAGTCCCACATGACATTTTAATTAGGAAGTTGGAAAAATATGGGCTAGACAGGGCAATTGTTAGGTGGATCTGCAACTGGCTCAACGACCACACACCAAGGGTTTTAGTAAATGGTTCTGTGTCAACCTGGAGGTCGGTTTCAAGTGGGGTACCCCAAGGCTCTGTCTTGGGCCCGGTTCTCTTTAATATTTTCATTAATGACTTGGAGGAAGGGGTACGGGGGAGCCTGATCAAATTTGCAGATGACACCAAGCTGGGAGGAGTAGCAAACACATCAGAAGACAGGAGAAACCTCCAGGAGGATATGGATAAACTGGAATTCTGGGCTGTAACAAATAGAATGAATTTCAATAGGGAGAAGTGAAAGGTTCTGCACCTAGGAAATAAAAACCAAAAATACAGGTATAAAATGGGGGATACTTGGCTTGGCAGCACAACATGTGAGCGGGAACTTGGAGTCGCCGTGGATCACAAGCTGAACATGAGTCAGCAGTGTGATGTGTCTGCAAAGAAGGCAAATGCCATTTTAGGTTGCATTAAGAGGACTGTAGCTTCCAAGTCACGAGAAGTTCTAGTTTCTCTTTATTCAGCATTGGTCAGACCTCACCTTGAGTACTGTGTTCAGTTCTGGGCACCTCACTTTAAGAAAGAAGCAGCCAAACTGGAGCAAGTCCAGAGGAAAGAGACAAGAATGATCAGTGGGATGGAAGGGAAGCCCTACGAGGAAAGGTTGGGGGAACTTGGGATGTTCAGCCTGGAGAAGAGAAGGCTGAGAGGAGACTTGGTTGCCCTCTTCAGATACCTGAAGGGCTGTCATATGGAGGAAGGGGCTCATTTGTTCATAGCTGCTTCTGGAAGCAGAACTAGAACCAATGGGTACAAACTGCAAGAAAGGAGATTCCGGGTGGATTTCTGGAAAAAATTCCTGACGGTGAGGGTGGTTCGGCAGTGGAACAGATTGCCAAGGGAGGTGGTGGACTCTCCCTCATTGGGGATCTTCAAGCAGAGGCTCAATGAGCACCTGTTGGGGATGCTCTAGGGCAGTGGTTCTCAATCTTCCTAATGCCGTGACCCCTTTATAAGTTCCTCATGTTGTGGGGACCCCCAACCATAAAATTATTTTTGTTGCTACTTTATAACTGTAATTTTGCTACTCTTATGAATTGTAATGTAAATATCTGATATGCAGGATGTATTTTCATTGTTACAAATGAAATGTGTGTTCTATGCACACACTGTACACAATGGGATTTATTTCAAGTAGGCATGCATAGGATTGGGCCCTGAGGCTGTCAGTCAGCCCCAGTGTGAACGCAGCTACAGCTGGAGGTCTGGCAAGTCTGACCTGGCCCCTGGCCTGGCCTGACCCCTAGGGGTCTTTAGGCGACCCCCAGGAAAGCTCTAGGTGACCCCCAAAGGGGTCCTGACCCCCACTTTGAGAAACGCTGCTCTAGGGGGATTTCCTGCTGCAGGCAGGGGGTTGGACTAGATGACCTACTAGGTCTCTTCCAACTCTATGATTCTATGGTATTGTGCTCGGCGCTGCATACGCTGCATGCGAATCATGAAAGCCTGGGTTGGATTGTTATGGAGGATAGGCTGTTACCAAAGCAGCAAATCCCCCCTCTCCACGCCACTGAATTAGTCCAATGGAAAGGCAGAGCCAATACGATTGGATCCAGCTGGCGTCGCAGAGCTGGGCTAAGGACTGGAGCTCACCCTGTCTTATGGGGCCAACCCAGGTCTCGAACCCTGGCCTGCTGGTTAACAGGCACAGCGTCTTAACCGCTTATGCCACCCACAGCCCACATAAATTCCACATAAATTATTCCAGTACCTTTAAGCATTTTTAGGTACGTGAGCCTTGGGAGGCAGAATTGTAGATATATTTGAAACAATTGTGGAAAAATAAAGCATGCTTTGCATGTTTTAATGTGGTTTAGTATGGTCTGTACACACGTGTCCAGCAGGTGAATGGGGGACTCATTTAGGAATCCCCCTCCCCAAAAGAGACTTTATATGACAAGTTAGTCTGTTTGAGAAGATACTGGGTGACAGAAACATCAAGCCATTTTGAAAATTGTTGCTGCTATTTGTGGCCACCTTGTACAGTTGCACAGGTTGCACATTTGGCAAGGGGAGCACATCAAAGGGTGCCACATTCACACAGGAAGGAGGAGGAATGTCGGTGGAATGTCTCTTCTGGTTGGGAGGAAGGGATGCCTTTTTCTATTGCACACAAAAGCGACATTTTCTAATGTGCGCAAAGGCACAATATGGGTAAGGAAAGTCACTTGAAGAGTCAAAGGAACATAGAAAGCTGCCTTAAAATGAGTCATACTCTTTAAAATGCTGCCTTTAAATGAGTCCCTCTTGGTTACTATTGCTTACAGTGCCTGTTAGACATGCTGCACGTGCACTACATCAGGGATCTCCAAACCCCGGCCTGGGGGCCAGATGCAGCCTTTAGCAAGTCTCAATGTGGCCCCTGGAAAGACTCCTCTGTCCAGCCCTTGTGGGGTTCTTATAATTTACTCCAGTACATTCTTATTTGTAAATTTATGTAAATTTCTTCAAATTTGAAATGTACCATATTTACTCAAATCTAATGCGCCATTAATTTAATAAATTAATTTATTAATAAATTAATAAAACTGGAAGGTGTTACCTAGGCAATCTGCTCCAGTCTTTTTTATTGGATGCAGATTAGCTGGATCCACAGGAGCTGGCTTAAAAGTCTGGCTTAAAAGGACTGCAGCTTTTGAGCTAGTTTTTCCCCAAAAAAAGAAGGAATAAGAAGAAATCATGTGTTTCTCTTCCTCTAAAAGCAATGAGTGAAGTGAACAGGTCTTCAAGATGGATCCAAAAAAGTAGCCTTTTGCATAATCTTCTACTAAAGATAAATGTGACTGCCTCACAATTGTGTCCAATGTTTCAGGGTCCACATGAAGGAAATAATGAATAATTCTGCAGTGTTTTCTGTGGGGGACAAAATGGAAAGCCTCAAGCATGTCATTCCAGAGAAGGAATATTCCAGAGATTTCCAATATATAGGAAATCTATCAAGCTTTGCTGAGGAACAGTGAGGGGGAGGGTACATTTATTAATTTACCATTTATTAATATACCATTTATTATATCATTATATCATTTATTAATATACCATTTATTAATCTGTAGTATTTACTAATTTTCAGTATATGTATTTCTTGTGAGAGTTCCTCAGCCAATGTTTGATTCAATATTCCCATGCTGTTAATTCTGTTACGATGATGTGATTTTCTTTTTTTGAACAGATGCTAGAATTGTAGTTCTATATGGTATACTTTTCTGGGAGTAAGACCAACTGAGCTTCATGGGACTTGCTCCTGAGTACTGTAGGTATGCTTATGATTACATTGTAACTCTCCTATATGGCCAAACTGACAAGGGGATGGGCACCCACAACTGGTTGAGAATTGCACCAGGAAAATTTTGGGTGCAAACACATCCTTAAGGATCAGTGAGTTGGTCCTCTCTTTCAAACAGCAAGGGTGTTTGTGATATCAGTGGTGCAATTAAACCTTTTCAGGCCTGAGAGCTCTTTCATGCTTTGGTGCTCTGGCAATCCAACAGAATGCATGTCTAGGAGCTCAGAGGGCATGGTATAAAGCTCACTTGTTCAATCAAGCATTCAATTAACTAGCGTGTCAGTATGTTGGTCCTTTGTGAGCCAAAGAAAGGCAGTTAGTGTGCACTGAGCCATCTCGATGGACAAGTCGGTAATTAATATTTGTTTTGCATTTATTGTAAGATGCCTGGATGCTTTAGCAAGAACTCCCTTGGAGCCCCAAGATTATTTTGGTGTGCATTGCACATACTGGCTGCTCTCATTGTGCAGTTACAATTTTTAAAAACAAACAATACATGATTTATTCAGGGAGTTTATAATTATTGCTGGTTTTCCATTAACTATTTCCCCAAACACATATTTTGTGTCTAAACTGGGCATTAGACCATTGATACAAATAATCTGCCGTTTTTGTTTACACCTTTGATGATTGAGGTGTCTTTACACAACTGAAGGGCAAATCTGTATAATAACATGGCCAAGAGGCACTCTTTCAAGTGGGTGCCCGCTTTTATTTAGTAGGGGGAGAGTAACTGGCCCTACACACCCCATCAGTGTCTGTTCAAGTGGCTTCTGCTGGTGTTCTTTTTTGCATTTTAGATTGTGAGCCCTGTTGGGACAGGGACCCATTAGCTTTTAATTAGCTATTATTATTTTTCCATTTTCTTTGTAAACCACTTTGTGAACTTGTTAGTTGAAAAGCGGTATATAAATACTGTAGATAGAAATAGATAGATAGATGGCTGTCTCAGGGTGAATGTGAGAGACAAAAAGGAATGGGAATATCTAAAATGAGTTCCCATCCAGCATGGTTTAAATTCTTTGGCTCCAATCCAGTACAGAATTGGGTTAGCTTAATTTGAAAAGTCTTGAGTTTACTCCGTGCTGAGTTGTGCACAGCAAGGTGGTAACATCACATGCCCTTGACCCTAGTCTTGGGGTTTTTCCAAGTCAGCTAAATGTACTAAATAAGCAAAGAGCCAACAAGCAAGGAGCACTATATTTCAGTGCAGCTTCTTTAAGTTTACACTTTTAACGTTTACTTATAAGGTGTGTTTTTCTGAGTGTGTTTGTCACATATGTCATACAGGAGTTTTGAAAGAACTAGGATTGGCTTTAGCTGCACATTCGGTGGCAATCCAGTTTTATGTAACATGTGAAATGGGCCTTATTCTCAAGCACTCATCCAGCATTTGTTTTGTCATGACCTTCCTGAGATTGTTTCAATTATGCACATGTTTTGATCTCTCTCCCCTTCCAGTGCCATTACATTTTCCTGATCAGATGCCTCAAAAACTCTCAAGAATGAAGCTGGTGCACTTTGCAGCACCGGCTCACTTTACCCTTCTGCAGACTGCTGCTGAGCCTGGGCAAAATGCATTGCAGCCATTGGCTGCTGAAGGGCCTGGGCAGGATAGGCCATTGGTGTGCAGCCTTAGGTAGCAAGGGTCTGGGGGTGCGGATGCCTCCCTGTGATGCTCTTCTGGCTCCAGGGGTGAGAGGTTGACGAGCCCCCTTTCCTGGATGGGAAACCTAGGCGCAGATGAACCGGAATAGCTGGCAGCTGTGCGTCTGGCTACCTTGACCTTTGGGTTGGCAAAGACGGGCATCCTTGAACTCTGTTCAAGGAATGCCCTGAGCCAGGCTGGGAACGCCCTTAACCAACATCTGCATGGGGATCTATGCGGAGAGCCGCATCCCCTTAGACCGCACAGCTATTGTTTGAGCAGTCCCTGTTTATTTTAATGTTTATTTTGATGTTAAATAGTTCATAAAAGTGGCCCTCAATCCAGCACTTATGTCCGGCTCTTTATTTGCGTCTGTCTGGGGTAAAGAAGTTCCTCACTCCAAGCTGATAAATGCACTGAACCCTATGGAAATAAAAACTGGACTACACATTTGTGTTTACTGATGAGTAAGCAAATGTTTAATGTTTCCTTACTATGAGCACAATCCTAATCATATCTACTCAAAAGTAAACCCCATTGTGTTCAATGAGTCTTGTTATCAGGAAAGTATCTTTAGGATTGCAGCCATAGTCAGTTTCCCCCTCTCCCCCCGCACTTTAAATCCAGTTTTTCTCCTTGGCAATTCAATGCTTTGTTCAATTCTGTTGCTTCTCAATGTATTTTTTTGGCAGAATTAGGTTGATTGTAGTTGTTCATAAAAGTCGCAAGCAAATCTTAAATGCCTGCTGTTAAGTTTAATACAAGTAGCTGACGATAGAGCACAATCCTAACCATGTCTATGGAGAGACTGCAGATATACAACTTAGCTATGAACAATTTATGTTTTGCCAATATCATTTTTGACCATGCCCATGTTAATAGATTCCCATTAAATAAAATACTCATATAGATCAAGCCTCCTGAAGTATTTCATGCACCCCATTCTGTTGTATAATTCATTAAGATGGTTTGAGCTGGAAATGGCTCTTCATATAACCTAGGCAGAGGAGGTATAGAAAACCTCAGAATAAATAATAAATAAGTAAGTCTAAAATCTCAGAACTGCATTGCATATCCTATCTGTACATACATTGAATTCTAGGAAAAGAACTTTATTCTAATGATGTCAGGGAATGTTCATGGACTTTCTAATTGCTGATGGAATGAAATTCTTCAGAGAAAATGTTGACAAACTGGCTTATGTCCAGAAAGTGAAAAGTTTGGATAGGGAAATGAATCACATGCATGGCACAGAGGCAGGAGTGAAAAGCAGAAAATATCCTAAGTGTTTTAGAAGCTGGGTGCAGGAAACAGAGGCAGAGCGGCTGAAAAAAGGGGATGAAGCAGCAACCAGCTGGCAAACGGAAGCAGGGATTGGAACATGTGAAGTTCTGAAGAAAACAAAGCAAAAGGAAAGGAAAATTAAAGAAAAGATATTCCAGTTCCAGTCCGGAATAGACTGAAGGCACAATCCTATACAACTTGCCAACACTGGCATCACTGTGCCAGTGAGGCATGTGCTGCTGCTGCATCCAATTGTGGGGCAGATAGATCTCTTTAAGGCAAGGCAATGTCTGTTCCCTTATTGCAGAGGTGCATTGTCTTGCGCCAGAGCTGAAAAATTGGTTAGGATTGTGCCCTGAGTAGCATGTGATTTGGTGAAAGTCACCACCAGGATATCTTCTCTGGAGCATCACAAGATATGCCTCCGCTCTAACCATGTGTGGCACAACATGGCACAACTGTGTGGATACACCAGTAGAAACAAAATGCTGACATAGACTGGTTTTCATTCAATTCTCCTCACCCATATTTGCTGTTTTTGTCCATATATTCTAAACTATAAGGAAATCAGTGTTGTTATGGTTCAGACTGCAATTTCACCTACCCTTTCATGGCAGCTCACCCAATCAGCCAATCACCCCTGAGAATCTCAGAATCCAAACACAGTAATGAAAATATTCCTTGATGTTTCCCAGAATTCAGCAAAGGAGAGTAGACAGTGACATAATATGGAGAGTATGAAGCATCCATAGTTTTGATTAGTTGATGTGCCAAGGGGCATTGTTCTCAAAGGGGCATAAAAGCTAGAAATTTTGGAAACGCCAATAAGAGCCAGTTTCATTATTCCATCACCCCATACTTTTAAGATACTTCAACTTGCTTCCTATAGAAAATCATGCCTTCGTCAAGACAAACAGTCTTACGTTGATGCTCATCTGTTGCCATGTAATGTTTCCATAACCCCAAAAAGCAGACCTTGAAAATTATTGTTCTTTCTCTTCAGCAGATATTTCAATGCTAATAGCATTCTAAATTTGAATACAAATGCTTGAGGGGAAAAGTGCTAAATATTTGAATATCTTACAGAGCATTTTTACTCTTCAGCTGCTGTAAGAAAAGCAACACATTTTCAACTCATGAGAAAGCAACTTCAGCTGCTGTAAGGAAAACAATTTCCCAACATTGCCCACCACTGCCATTTTTGGGACTTTTTCTCTAGTAACACATGTACATCATCATTAAAATTCTGCTTAAGCCCATGTTTATTCCCATTGCACGCAAGCAACAACAGAGGTTATGATTCTTTCCTTTGATCAGGCACATCTCTGTGGTCAAATAGTGACAAAAAAAATATCACCACTAACTAGCTCAAGACTTATGTGCAGTATGTGATGGCTTCATGGATAGATGGTGATGCTAAGAGTGAGTTGCTGCTCAGCAGACAACTTAAATAAGAAGGGGGTGAGTGAGACATGAGTGAGTGAATGAGTCATGATGACATACAGTGCAATGCTAACTTGCACTGGGACAGGCTGGCTGGCATTCCTTATTTCCCTTTACGAGGTACCGGTAATTCTTCAGCAACCCAGATGGGTCTACTTGGCTCTGCACAATCTTAAATAGTGGCACAAATTGAAACAGCCCAGGTTGGATCCAGGCTGCCTAAGAAAGGGGCTAGGATCCAGCTTAACTGCTGAGTTATTGCCTCCCGCTCCCCATTCCGAGGAAATGTCCGCCACCAGTCTTCTCCTCCTGTTTCAGATGACTCCCTCCCTCCTCCAATTTGCCCTTCCCTTGATATCCTCGGATCCTACCAGGTGGTGACTATGGGGATGCCAGGGAACATCTGTGTGCTG
This sequence comes from Cryptoblepharus egeriae, assembly GCA_030015325.1. Taxonomy (NCBI): domain Eukaryota; kingdom Metazoa; phylum Chordata; class Lepidosauria; order Squamata; family Scincidae; genus Cryptoblepharus; species Cryptoblepharus egeriae. The sequence continues at coordinate 135,647,871 of JAREYC010000001.1, forward strand.
GCCCATCTATCTGATGAATGGTATGAAAGTGCATTATGGCATTTTTGTGACATTTCTCAGCTGGCACAGAGGACTTGTGCCAACTAACAGGTGTTTTGTATTGCACCTCTATTCAATGTCTAATTACACTAAGGGCGCAATCCAGAGCAAGTTCAGCCTGCTCTGCCCTAACTGCTCTCTCCTAGCTATTCTGTATCCAGAGCAGAAAGTTATGCTGCATCCAGAGACTCAGGAAGCCTGGGCTGCCCTAACTGCTCCATAGCATGTTAAGTAATTGACACATGGGGAGGACTTGCTCCTGAGGAGACCCCCCTCAGATCACACTGAACAAGGAACAGCTGTGATGACTGCCTTATAAGGAAGCCCAGAAGTTCCTGACAACTACTAACAGCTGCAGCTTGAGACTCCATTACAACAAACCTCCAGTGCAGGATGGATGCAAGGGGCTTGTTGGAGTGGCCTGCTGTATCCCCAGGTTTGTGGGCAGCCTTAGTTTGTTCCATATCCTGAGGTTGAGAGGCAGGGGTTGCAGCTAGGCTGGCCAAGAACTCAGATTTTTGGTCAGCACTGCCATTCTTACTCAGGCCTTATCATGGACCCCTATGGGTCTACTCATTACTATACCTGCTCCTGAGGTGGTATAACTTTGAGGGCTGGAAGAGGGCATTTCTGCCTTGGAAACAGGCTCTGGATACAGAGTAACTGCTCTGCCCTAAGCAATGCTAAACATGCCCTCAACATGCCTCTCCTGAACTGCTTAGGGCAGAGCAGTTAGGGCAGAGCAGGTCCACCTCTCTTAGGGCACCCTATGTTGCCTTGCTCTGCCCTAAGCCTCTTCCAGAGTAACTGGGCTGGAGCATCTTGCAGTTGCTCCACCCTAGTGATAGATAGGGCAACCCAAGGGCTCTTATGTGAGCAGATTAGTTGCTCTGGATTGTGCTGTAAGAGTGCAATCTTAACCAATCTTAACCTAGGCCGGCACAACTTATCTTCCCATTCCTGTGGTGATGTAGGGAGGCAAGTGCATGTCTATGCAGTGGCATAACTCTCCCCCAGGAGTGGGACAGAAGTGTCTTGTACCACTTTTGTGACACCACTAGGTCAGCACAGAACTCATACCTGGGCTTAGACCAGTTTAGAATTGCAGCCTAAACCAGTATTTCTTAAGGTTTATCCTCAGCTATATTTTTTTTGCATGGTCCACCAATTCAAAGTACCATTATTGCCAGTTGCGTCTGATTTGGGAGACCAGATGCAATGCAAAAATCACCAGTAAAAAGCTCAAGAGTTTGCAGTAGAGATTATTTTGAGTGAGGAAAAGCTTGCTTTGGTGCTTGGCAAACTGACTCAAGTTGCCAACTGTTTGCTGCATTGTGTTCCTAGTCTCACTGCCATGCAGCAGATTCCCAGAATGTATCACCAAACCCCACCTCCACCACATGGAGCAATAAACATCTTGATAAGGTTTCAAATATTTGTCTCATTTCCAGTAGAAGAAATTCTCTTCCATTTTGTTTTGCTTAAAATATATGAAGAATCAGGGAAATCTTAGTACAGTGGTATTTCGCTTTAGCAAGTGCCTTGCTTAACAAGTCATCCATATAACAAGCAAAAATTTCTCTGGGATTCTGCTTCACATAACAAGCGTTGCTTCACTTAACAAGCACACTCATTGGCAGTTGGGGCAGACGCACTGGCCAGAAGCCCTTTTAAAATGCGTCAGGGCTGCCTAGCATGCCTGCCCATAGTGAAAGCAACACTTCCACGCTGTTCGTCCTGTGGCCGGGCGTCCGCTGGGCAGAGGGAGAGAAGAGCAGTGGAGAAGAGGGAAGCAGCTCAGGGCTACCCAAAAGGGAGCAGGTGAGAGAGAGGCTCAGGATGAAGAGAAGGAGAAAGTGGGGAGACACTTGGAAAGTGACTTGGATTGCTCCCCCATTGTGTTAAATGGGGCTTACTTCCAGGAAAGTGTCTTTGATTGCAGTCTCCTAACTATGTCTACCCAGAAGTAAGTCCCATTGTGTTAAATGGGGCTTACTCCCAGGAAAGTGTCTTTAGGACTGCTGCCTAAGTAGACTTCATAGGATCATGCACATTGAATGCATGTTTTGAATTCAATTCCAGTGTTTTGTCATCACTTTTACATCCAGTTAATATTTTTATATGAATAAAAATTTATTCATAAATTTATGAATACATTTATTAGGGCCTGTTCCTGGTTCAGCCTCCTTTTCTGAGGAGAGGTGAGAAGGAACACAGAGTCCCAGGTGAGTGGAGGAGGGGGCTGCTTAGCTGAGTGCTTAATTGCTGCTAGGTGTTCATTGGCTGGTTGCCTGTGGGAGGAGCTTTCAAGGGCTTTATTAGGGCCTGTTCCTGGTTCAGCCTCCTTTTCTGAGGAGAGGTGAGAGGGAACACAGAGTCCCAGGTGAGTGGAGGAGGGGGCTGCTTAGTTGAGTGCTTAATTGCTGCTAGCTGTTCATTGGCTGGTTGCCTGGCGGGAGGAGCTTTCAAGGGCTTTATTAGGGCCTGAGGCGCGATCCTGTGGACCGGAGCCTGTGAGCAAGGAGGACTTGTGAAGTTGACAGGAGATGGAAGGGAAGGGCGCAGTTGTCGTGACATGCACCACGTGTGCCATGTTTGTCTTCTTGCCCAAGGACCCTGGGGATTATTGATGCTGCAAGTGCAAACTGGTTGCACTGTTGGAGGAGAAGGTGACAGCATTGGAGGGTGAAGTTTCCACCCTTCGTCAAATTAAGGCATCTGAGGAGTTCCTTGATACAACACACACGGAACTTCTCCAGAGGGATGACACCAGTGGGGACCCCAGCAATGATGTCTCTTCATGGAGACATGTGACAGTCAGGAGAAAAAGGGGCAGGAGCAGTCGAGAACCACTAGAGCTCTACAACCATTTCCAGAGTCTCTCAGATTCCACCACGCTGGCAGAAGTTCCTCTTGCTAGCACACCTACACCGGATCCTGGCATTGCCCATACTGGCATGCCTACAGATCCCCCTCATAGACAGCAGCCACAACCAGTTAGTGTGGGGGAAGCTAGACACAGAAGGAGAACACCGAGGAGGGTGGTGGTGATTGGAGATTCTCTCCTGAGGGGCATGGAAGCCGTATGCCGATCAGACCCGTTTTCCCGTGAGGTGTGCTGCCTCCCTGGTGCTAGGATGTGGGATATCACGGAGAGGCTACCGAGGATGATCACACCTGCTGATCGTCACCCGTTCTTACTCATTCACGTAGGAACAAACGATACTGCTCGGGAAACTTTCCAAAAGATAGTTGGGGATTATGAAGCTCTGGGGAGGAAGATTAAGGACCTGGGGGATACCCAGGTGGTATTCTCATCCATCCTCCCAGTAATTGGCAAAGGTCCTCAGAGAGATAGCAAGATTTTTCAGGTCAATAGCTGGCTTCGAAAATGGTGTCATCGGGAAGGATTTGGATTCTGGGATCACAGGATGAACTTCCTTGAGGAAGGACTCCTAGCAAAGGATGGACTACATCTTACGGGTTGGGGGAAGAGTGTCTTCAGACGGGAGATGGCCAACCTTATCAGGAGGGCTTTAAACTAAATAAGAAGGGGGTGGGTTACGTCCAAAGGGAACCCAGGAATAAGGAAAATGCTCTGGATGGAAATTGCCAGGGCACAGCTGTAACTCAAAAATCTTTAGAGGGGCCTGGCCTTACAAAAAAGGAGGGAAATGCATGGAGTTGCAACCTCCAGGGCTTAAGTTGCATTTACACAAATGCACAGAGCCTGGGAAATAAACAAGATGAGCTGGAGCTTTTAGCAAGTGAAGGGAAATTTGATTTGATAGGAATAACTGAAACTTGGTGGGACTCCCATGACTGGAACACACAATTGGAAGGCTATCAGCTGTTCCGGAGGAACAGAAGTGGCAAAAGGGGAGGTGGAGTAGCATTATATGTCAAGAACATATATACTTGCTCTGAAATCCAGGAGAGTGGTCCGGATATCCCTGTGGAGTGTGTTTGGGTAAAAGTAAGGGGGGAAAATAAGAAACAAAACATTGTGGTGGGCATCTACTATAGACCGCCAGGCCAAGGAGAAGGAGTAGACGATGTCTTCTTGGAGCAACTGGCAGGCATTGCAAGGAAATATGAGGTAGTAGTAATGGGGGACTTTAACTACCCAGACATTTGCTGGGAGACAAACTCAGCCAAACACAGAAGCTCCAGTAGATTCCTGATGGGCCTGGAAGATAACTTCATGGTCCAGAAAGCGGAGGAAACGACAAGGGGAGGAGCCATCCTTGACCTGATCTTAACAAATCGTGAAGAACTGGTTGATCAGGTCAACATAGTGGGAACTTTAGGGGAAAGCGATCATGAGCTGCTGGAATTTAGAATAATGTGGGAAATAAAAAGAGTGCAGAGTGAAACTTACATGTTGGATTTCAGGAAAGCTGATTTCAACAGGCTTAGAGGAGTCATAGGTGGGATCCCATGGGTTGATGATCTAATGGGGAAAGGGGCCCAAGATGGGTGGGAGCTCCTTAAGAGGCAGCTTCTACAAGCACAGTCAGAAACAATTCCAATAAAAAAGAAAGGGGGGAAAATGCTGAAAAAACCAGGTTGGCTCCACAGGCAACTTGGGGATCAGCTGAAGTTAAAGAAAGAGAAGTATAGGGAGTGGAAGACTGGAAAGATCACCAGAGAGGAGTACAGGCAGGTAGCCCGGTCCTGTAGGGAGGGGGTCAGGGATGCTAAAGCTCAGTATGAGCTGAGGCTGGCCAGGGGAGTCAAAGATAACAAAAAGAGCTTCTTTAGATATGCCCAAAGGAGCAGGAGAAGAGACGAGGGGCTGGGGCTGCTCTTGGACAAGGATGGACAACAGGTGTCTGGAAACCAGCAGAAGGCGGAGCTGCTCAACTCCTACTTTGCATCCGTCTATTCACAGAAGGAGGGCTGTGCAAATGGGGGTGCGGGATCATTGACTGATTCGGGGATGTGTTTACATCTCCAAAGACGTAATGAAAACACGGATGGTGCAGAACAGCAGGTTAAGACTGACAGAGAACTGGTTTGAAACCACTTAACTGGCCTAAATGAATTCAAGTCATTTGGACCAGATGAGCTGCATCCTCGAGTTCTTAAGGAATTGGCAGATGTCCTTGCAGAGCCTCTGTCGATCATCTTTGAGAAATCCTTGAGGAGTGGAGAAGTGCCACTGGACTGGAAGAGGGCAAATGTAGTCCCAATCTTTAAGAAGGGGAAAAAAAGAAGACCCAAGAAATTATAGGCCAGTCACTTTGACTTCAATCCCGGGCAAGATATTAGAGCAAATCATAAAACACACAATTTGTGCACATCTAGACAAGTACTCGGTGATCAAAACAACCCAGCATGGATTTACCAAGAATAAATCTTGCCAGACAAATCTGATCTCCTTTTTTGATCGGGTTACGAGCTTACTGGACAGTGGCAATGCTGTGGATGTCATTTATCTTGACTTCAGCAAAGCATTTGACAAAGTCCCACATGACATTTTAATTAGGAAGTTGGAAAAATATGGGCTAGACAGGGCAATTGTTAGGTGGATCTGCAACTGGCTCGATGGCCGCACTCAAAGGGTTTTAGTAAATGGTTCTGTGTCAACCTGGAGGTCCGTTTCTAGTGGGGTACCCCAAGGCTCTGTCTTGGGACCGGTTCTCTTTAACATTTTCATCAATGACTTGGAGGAAGGGATACGGGGGAGCCTGATCAAATTTGCAGATGACACCAAACTGGGAGGAGTAGCAAACACATCAGAAGATAGGAGAAACCTCCAGGAGGATCTGGATAAACTGGAATCCTGGGCTGTAACAAACAGAATGAATTTCAACAGGGAGAAGTGCAAGGTTCTGCACTTAGGCAATAAAAACCAAAAACATAGGTATAAAATGGGGGATACTTGGCTTGGCAGCACAACATGTGAGCGGGATCTTGGAGTCGCCGTGGATAACAAGCTGAACATGAGTCAGCAGTGTGATGTGTCTGCAAAGAAGGCAAATTCCATTTTAGGTTACATTAAGAGGACTGTAGCTTCCAAGTCGCGAGAAGTTCTAGTTCCTCTTTATTCAGCACTGGTCAGACCTCACCTTGAGTACTGTGTTCAGTTCTGGGCACCTCACTTTAAGAAAGATGCAGCCAAACTGGAGCAAGTCCAGAGGAGAGCGACAAGAATGATCAGTGGGATGGAAGGGAAGCCCTACGAGGAAAGGTTGGGGGAACTTGGGATGTTCAGCCTGGAGAAGAGAAGGCTGAGGGGAGACATGATTGCCCTCTTCAGATACCTGAAGGGCTGTCATAGGGAGGAAGGGGCCAATTTGTTCATAGCTGCTTTGAAAGCAGAACTAGAACCAATGGGTACAAACTGCAAGAAAAGAGATTCTGGTTGGATATCCAGAAAAACTTCCTGACAGTTTGGGCGGTTCGGCAGTGGAAGAGATTGCCAAGGGAGGTGGTGGACTCTCCCTCACTGGGGATCTTCAAGCAGAGGCTCGATGAGCACCTGTTGGAGATGCTCTAGGGGGAATTCCTGCTGCAGGCAGGGGGTTGGACTAGATGACCTACTAGGTCCCTTCCAACTCTATGATTCTATGAATATTTTTTGGGTTGTGGAACCAATCGTGTGAGTTTCCATTATTTCCTATAGGAAAATCCGTGTCACATAAAGAGCGTTTCACATAACAAGCATGCTTCTGGAATGAATTAAACTTGTTATATGAGGCACCACCGTATATATTTTTGTAAACCTGTCCTAGGTGCATTTCCTTTTTTGGCAATGATCATTGCCATCCAAAGCTAGGTACATTTCCTTGGCATCAAATCCTACAGAGTTCCTTAGGCGGGTTCACCCTCCCTCTGTTGTGTGCATAGGAATGTGGCCATAAGCCTGGCTCATTGAGGACTCTAGAATATAGTCATGGTCCATGCCAAGCAGCAGACTGAAAGCGACATTTTGTGCTTCTGCAGGACTCATTTTTTTTTATTAAAAAACAGGAACAAATTGACCATGTAGCAACTCTTGAACTTAGTATTGAGGCAGGGATTTGTCACACGCTAATTAGAGCATTTTAATAAACTAGTATATTACACTTGTACTGTGAAACGTTTCAAATCTGCTGCTGTATTCCGTTAAAGTGGTTTGTTATTAAACAACAGCTGTTGCTAAGTAGGCAGTGTGAATGATAATAACGGCTGCTGATTGCCTCCACCAGATTATTGCAACACAGCTATCTGATGCATTTTCTGAGCCTGAAGAGCGGCTGATTATTTGGTGACCATTTACGGGGTGTATTTAAACAAGCAAGCCATTGGTCTGCAGGTGCCAGTGCATGTGAGAAGGGTAACAAAAAATAATGTCCATCAATGTACTAGTAACAGATCCCCACACTTAGTATTCATGATTGCACTGATAGAACATGTGTGCTATTTGGCTATGTTTCTCTACCCCTTTGGATTTCAGACTTGTCTATTAGCAGGAGTACACTGATTTCTATGAAGAAGTACTTGCCTTACAAAATTCCAACCGGAAGGGGGTGAAATGGGGCCCAACATGTTTTCCTCCCTATACTTTCCATTGGAGAATTGGTGACTGATGGATGCTCTTCCCCAATCCCTGGACCTAGAAGCATGAAATTTGGGGAGCGCATTCCTTTCATGATGGGAGGACCTACCGAGAACTGATTTCTAGAAAGTTAACCCCCAAGGAGCTAGAAAGGGGTGCAACACATTTTTGGCCTATACTTAACATTGAAGACTGATCAACACCCAGCCACAAATCCTGCACCTGTCCGGTAGGGGTGTCCATTGTTGTGGGGGAGTGGGATTGCTGCATATCGAGGTGTGTGTTGCGCATGGGGGTTTTGTGCAATGGCAGAATTGCACACACGGTGGATGGTGCACAGGGTGCATTTTACTCTCACAAAACAAATACATTTCACTAGAAGTGAAATAAAAAATGTAACGTATCCCATTGTTGTATAAAGTTGTGCAGTTTGGTAAAATTCATAATATAAACCTATTGTCATATTATTATTATTGTCCTATAACTCGTATGCAGTAAAATTAAATTTTGCACCTACTTTACAGTTGTACATTACAATCACCAGTAAACATTTTTTTTTAATTTCAAGCCTTTCAAAAGAGGGGTGCACATTAGATTTGATGGTGCATTAGATTCAAGTAAATGCAGGTACTTGAGACAAAAAAAGAATCACTCTTGATGGGTTTGCTTCTTATATTATTAGTTCACCTTGGGGAAATCATTTCTGGCCATCCAGTGTGATGAGATACCAAAATGGGTCACCAGAATCCACCTTTATCATGTGATGGAAGCTACTGGCCTTATCAATGGCAATGCAGGTGCAACCACACTGTTGCAGGGAAGAATTACCTCAATGTGCCTTAATGTGCACATAATGACACATAGAGCACAATCCTAACCATGTCTACTTGAAAGTAAGCCCTATTGTGTTCAATGGATCTTACTCCCAGGAAAGTGTCTTTAGGATTGCAGCCTTAACCACATTTACTATTTTATTTTTCATTCATCCAGTTTGGAGAAATTGCAGTCTATTTTAGTGTTTACCAGTGGCATAGCTAGGGGGTACAGGAGATACAGTTTCACCAAGCTACAACCTTTAAGGGGGCTACAAGCTGAGCTTGACACTGTTGTCTAAAATAGTGAAAAACAGGGTGTGTATGAAAGATAATACCATCATGTTATATATCATTGGAAAGGTAATTTTAGGTAATAATGCAGGCAGTTGGAACAAAACAAACTGCATTAGAATTTCTATATTCTACCAAATGCTATGGCCAATTAACCAGAAAATGAAAATACAAAAGCCTATGGAACAAAAAGTGAATTTTAAAAAAACATTCCCATGATACTGATTGCTATGAGAGCCAATGAGATGGAATGCTGATACTGTATGGAACTAATAAGATGTTAATATGAATCAGCTCTCATTTCCATATACATATATCATAATACAGTTACCCATGCTAACTGGGTGTATAGGCACTTCTAAGTGGTGATCTTTTTATATTTAGCAGGAAAAGAATAACCATTCCTCAGTGCCCCAGCACATTTTCCCTAACCAATAAGGGACACAATTTTCATTTTTTTATTTAATTAAATTTGATTTTGTTCTAGCAGGGGAAAATTTTTTTTTGTTAAAAAACGTACCCTGGGATGACATCACTTCCGATTGTGACATCACATCTGAGGCAACATTTTGGGCTTTGCACCAGGCTACATGATTGTTAGCTACGCCACTGGTGTTTTTTACCCCGAATCAGTGGTTGGCTCCAGCAGGTTCGCACCTACTCTACAGAACCAGTTGTTAATGAGAGATAGGACATACAAAGTTTAAAAATAGCCATTTAAAAGTGCCTGCCAGATGGGCAGAGAACTGGTTGTTAATTTCTTTGAAGCCCATCACTGCCCTGAATAGTGCATTCACTATTCACTAGCAACTAGCAAAAGCCTCTTGTAGCTGTCACTTGCAGAGATACAATAAAACATTAATTAAACCCTTCAAGATCTAGTAGTGCAAGGCGATATGTGTTTTTCAGAAGTCTCACTGTGTTTTGTAGGGTTTTCTATCTAGTAATAGCACATTGCAGTACATGTTTACTCAGAAGAAAGTCCCACTGTGGTCAATAAGTCTCGCTCCCAGGAAAGTGTGCACAGTATTGTAGTATTGTATTGTATAGGTTTGTGTACTCCTATGTCAGCTACGTTGAGTTCAATAGGGACTTGCTTTCTGATAAATGTGTATAGGATTGCAGTCCAGGTGATTTCATCTTTGAGATTTTCAGGCAGTGAACATTATGCTTTGTGATAAAACAACCAAAATCCTGTAAGAGAAGCTGTTATTAATTTTTGCAAATATCAGCAGAGGGTATTTTTAAAATACAGTATATACAGTAACATCAAAAGCACATGGCATTAGCCAACTGTCTGCTTTATGGGAGGAGGTTGCCAATTGCCGTTCTTGCCTTAAATAGCTCTTTACTTAAGGGACACTCTCAGAGGGAAAAAAATGTCATATAAATTGTGCAAAAGCTTGTTTGTGACCTGGAAAAGAGCTTTCTGTGTTATAGCACTATCTGTGGCTTCTCTAAACTCAGGAATCAATTCTAATCCCATTAACAATGCCTTGGCATCCACAGATAGAAACTGAATTACTCCCAGTTTACAAGGTTGTATTGTTCCCATCAAGGCAAAGTTAATCAGCAATTTTTGACATTAACTTCAGTGGGACTTTGAGTCCCACTCCTGCATGGCAATCGTTTTAAGTATCTTATGAGATTATGAATTGAATGAATGCTATGTTGTGAAGGGAATGTTGTGAAGACTTCTTATGCGGCTAAGATTGTGTTGTGGAGAAGACTGAAATTAAACTTTGTCTTAAAATATACAGTATCATATAAGCAAGATTTTGACCAAATTCAAATAAGCAAGGATCCAGAGATTCTAGACCATTATATCCACTGGGGCTTACTCCCAGTAAAGTGTGGTTAGGATTACAGCCATAACAAAAACTTCATATCTAATGTATAATTTCCACGAAAAGCACCTGTTTGGCACAAGATTGGGCCCATAGGCAACCAACGACCAATTGCAATTAAAAGCTGTTCAATCCAGCTGGCAGCCTTAGGGGATGAAGCCTTCTTCATTGCCTGGCTGGAACTTCTATAGATGGTCATTCTCACCCTCATTCTTTGGTACTTTTGTATCAGGTCTATTGCACTATAAACCATTCTGGCCCACATCTGTTTTACCCTTTTTACTCCATCTTACGGTACTCAGGTTTTGAACTGCTGACCTTTAGGTTGACAAGCACAGCATCTTTATCTTCTGAGCCACAATAGCCCTGAGAAGATAACAGCAGCAAACCAAAAACCTCTCCCACAAGAAATATTGCACAATTCATCCAGAATTAAGTTTTTTAAGTCCCACTTAGCTAAGCAACACTCTTCTATGCCAGTCAGTGGAACATGCAGGCCAATCTTACAAAGCTTTGCACAGATGGAACTGTTCTGGCAGTTTACAGCCATCACAACACAAGTTACAGCTGTCACAAACAGTGATCCAAAAATTCACTTAGGGTGCAATCCAGAGTAACTAGGGGGAGTCCTTGCTCCAGTGTAAGAACAATTTACTCTGGATTGCAATATAAATTTCCCATTGGTTTTCACTAGGTGGTGCAGTAACTACAGATGCACGTAATGTCTCTTACGTGCTCTCGTAGTTACTCTGGATTGTAGGGACAGTGGCATGTTTCCAGACCACCACTGGAGATGCTGCAGAGGTGCCATGCGTGGTGGAGGGAAAAGGGTTTGACACCTGTTCCAGCCTGCCTCTCGAAGCAACTTTTTCAGCCAGTCTCATGGGTTTGTCAGCCCTGGTTAATTTCCATGTCCAAAAGAGTTACCTTTGCAAACCAAACTTTAATGAAGCAGCTGTTTATTTATGTTTTTATTTAGCATATGGCAAATACATGGACTTACGGTAACTCAAATGTTAATGTTCAGTCCACCCAGCCATTCAAGGACAGAGTGGTCTATATATATATATATATCTTAAACAAATCAGGCTTTGGGCCAGTGTAAGCACTTGATGGACACTTGGACACAATGCGATGAATATCTTGCTGAGGAGCACCACGGTCACACTTAGGGGTATTTGCAGGATGAAAGAATTAAGCAGCTGTTTAATGTCCAGTTTTTAAGCAGATTTTTAATGTCCAGATTGGGGACCATAGTTCCATTGCGGCCACAGGTGTGCACTAGATTCAGAGTAAACTAGTACACATTTAGGACATGATCTAGTCTAGCTAATGTTAGCACTTTTCAGTCACACTGCTTCCAGTTGGGAGAGAGGAAGAAAACAATATGCCACTCTACCCCACTGTGATCAATGAAGTTGAAAAATGTTTAGCATTGACTGAATTGGACAATCACCTCAATGATAGGCACTCGCTAGGTGGAAGCAATAACGGCTGCTACCCTCTTTTGCCTTTAGAGCTGGGTGGATTCAGGAGTACCACTGCCTGTATCATGCAAGATGGTTCCTGGCTGGATAGTCACTCGTGCTGAAGTGAGCACAACTCACACAAGCTATTGATTGTTTGCATGGTGCAACCTGCAGCATCCTCTGCAGCCTAAAGATAATGAGTGAATAGGAAGTAAAGATATTTCCTATCTAACCCTACAATCCAGAGTAACTATGGGAGCACATAAGAGACATTACGTGCACCCGTATTTACTGTACCACCTAGTGAAAACCTATGGGAAATTCATATTGCAATCCAGAGTAAATTGTTCTTACACCGGAGCAAGGACTCCCTGTAGTTACTCTGGATTGCATCCTAAATTGCCAGGCATCTGCACTGGCCCTCCATGCTGATCATCTGAAATGCAAACAAATTGCTTACAAATTGCTCAAGTGAAAATGAAATCTAAGCAAGCACTTCAGAGCATTAGCCCTACTAAGGGCACAATCCCGAGTAACTACGGGGAGTCCTTGCTCTGGTGTAAGAACAATTTGCTCTGGATTGCAGTATAAATTTCCCATAGGTTTTCACTAGGTGGTGCAGAACTACGAGTGCATGTAATGTCTCTTATGTGCTCCCGTAGTTACGCTGGATTGTAGAGTAAGTTGTTCCTCACTGTGTGTTCACAGAGTGCATGAATGGTAGGAAGAGAACCATGGCCTGCTAGCGTTATTCTCTGCAAGTACAGCTGAATATGTGGAAAATAAGTATACACATGCATACTTCTGCATGCATGGAGCATCGTGCCAGGTTCTTGACTATGTGGAAGCTCCTCTACATATAGAAGCCCTTTGCACATATTCAGCTGAATATATAAAGAGTGGGAGTAGAGCATGGTTTGTGGCATGCTGAGACTGAGGGCATGGCTTTCCCATCTGTTTGGGAGATTAACTGAACAGAGCTGGAGTTGGATTAGCAAATTTTGATGGGACATTAGACATTCTTACCTAAAAATTTAAGTTTCTAAGCTTGCAGTCGATTTAGGAGCAGATTCGTACAATGGATTTTTTTTTCAGTTTATGCAAGCTAATCCCCCACAACAGCAAATGTAATGGTTCTCAAACTTTTTAGAAGCCCTGAAGGCTTGTGCCTGATTTATAAAAGCCAAAGGGTTTGATGATAACAATGATTGGACAGTGGTCTCCCTCCCATAAAAGCTTATCTCAAACTGCTCAAACCAACAAAAATTGGGTCATGACTGGGCCCACAGTTTGAGAACCACTGGATGATCACCATGATTGCCCAAGATAACTGACTGCTGCCGCATTTTTTACCAGCTGTCACAATCACTGAAATTATTCTTGCTCATATCCATGATCACACCATTCATACATGGTATTTATCCACACAAATGTCAAACTGGACTAATATGGGTTTGTAATATAAAGAGAAACAATGGCCTTTGGTTCCAGTTCTGCAGTGCTTGCCTTTCCACAACAATTTATCAAAGTGGCAGAGGTGAGAGAGGCACACACACTCCCCTGCTCAAAGAATAATACAAATGGAAGTAAATACGGAAACTATCAATATGGAATTACCATACAGCCTGAAGCAAATGACACAAATCCTTATGAGGTACAATTGTAGGAAACACAACTGAAAATGTTAAACCAGACTTTGTGGCTATGTCCATAACAGACATTTGATCTGCTGTACCTACTGGATCATAATATTTGTCTTTATATCACTGAATTCTTCACCTGCTAATATCAATCTAGCTTCGCAGGAGTCACAAAAACAGATTTCACACCCACCGGTCCTTTGGCAATCCTACTAGGAAAGAAATAGTTTCTTTACAAATCAGGTCACTGCAAGTTCCTTTTTTTTCCTCATCATCTCTGCTGTTTTTTTGCCATACAAATAAATAAATCTTGGTACGCTGGAGTTCTCAACGAAGACATTGAAGCAATTTTGTCTCGCTCAAAAAGAAACAATAATCGTATGTCATTGACAATAAAACAGAAAGACTGTGATTCAACAAAATATGCTGAACTGTGTTATATGGGGTAAGAGTGTGAAGGTCAGAAATCTTTGCTACATTTCAATATTAACTTGGACCTGTTCAAGACAGTCTTCTAAATTTTGTGTGTCTAGTGTCCACTTGTAGATATCCTTACTGTACCAACAAGTTTTATATAGTAGTATGATCAATTTTATGATATTTATGAGACTCCTGATTCTAATTACAAACAAACTTCTTAGGGTTCAAACTTGGTTTGCTTATTGACTTTTAAGAAATTTTGAAAAATTTTAAAACTGGTAGCATATATTTGTTTTGTTTGAATATTCAACCATAAAAGTCACTTTGTTTTAATTTCTTGAATTCCAGTTTAACTATACAGTATTGTTTTATTCTGATTTAATTATAAAATATTTTCCATAATGATGTCTGGAATTTTTTTGGGTTTGCAAGGTGCTGAGAGTTTTCTTGAGAGAGAATGACCTTCTTGAACCATGTTAGATTTTGGACCATTTAGTTTTTGGAGTTGCAAATATATTCTGAATGAAACAGGTTTTACCTCTCTTTCCCAGTACAGTGGTACCTTGGGGAAAGAATGACTTGGGTAAAGAACGTTTTGGGTAAAGAACAAAATTTTCTCAGAAATTTTGACTTGTGTAAAGAACACTGTCTTGGGTAAAGAACACTTCTGAGGATGTTTGGAACAGGCTTCCATGGCAAGGGAACCCACAGGGGGGCTGAAGGGACAAGGGGAGGGGACAAGGAGAGTAGCTTGAACTACAGTGGGGCCCTGGGCAATGTTTTGAATAGGCTTCCATGGCCAGGGAACTCATGGGGGGTCGGGGGGAGCAGCCTGAGCCAGGTTTGTATGTGGGATCTGTGTGTGGCAGCGTGGAAGGTGTGCCTTATCAATGTTCTAGTGCTGCTCCCCATCAGCAGCCTCGGAATGTTAAAGTGAATGAATTAAATTTGTTACGGGAGGTGCCACTGTATTAGCATGCACTGACTTCCTAATGGATATGGGCATTGTATACTTTCATTTATCCCAGTGGCATACTGATAATATAGAAATTATCCAGAAGTGTGGGAGATACTGTCTGTTTCTAAACAGTGAAAAGAAGTTCTGAAGAGAGTCACAATCACTATGTTTTCACAATTATTTTTTTCACTTGATTCAGGGCAGATACGCAGTTTCAAAAATTGATTTCAAGGATGTCCTTCTCAGTACCCTTCCACCAATATATGGTCACATAGGAGCAGGATTTCATTTGCACTCACATACTTTGAAGTTCTGCTATACCCTGCATAACATGCTTCCTTTTGTTGTTGTCTGCTAACGAAAGTCCCAAAGGATTGCTGTGCCAATCAAGAATCCCTAGTCGAACATGTACTTTGAATGCAGAAGGTCCTGCATTTAAGTCCTGGAGTCTCCAGGTAGGAAAAGACTCTTGTGTAAGAGCCAATGTGGACAATGCTGTGCTAGATGGATCAATGGGATGCTTTTTTGTCAGGCAACTTTCACACAACTGGCAAACCACAAAAGTGCCAAAATGTTCTGTATGACAAACAATAGAGTTTGCCCTGACACATTTCATGTCCAAAATGCCCTTATTTAATGGATGTAATTTAATAGTCATACTGAGGGTCAATCCAGTTGAAGGGCAGATCAATGATCTGTGCTGCCAGCTTCCCTTCACTTCAGAACTATTTTTAGGAGGAGAAGTGTGCGTGTTGGGTTGGTGTTGTCCAATTCTGTTCCAAGTAGCAGCACTGGAGACTGAGCAGCACAGATGGTGGTGCTTATTGCAGAAGGTCGTCTGCTTTGCACATCTTTTGGCTAATAGCTTGGAGGCCATTATTGATTGGGCTAAATAGTTCAGTAGCTCCTACTCTCATCAAAACTGGAGCTGCCCTCCTCCTGACCCCCACCATTGATTTCCAACGCCATGTCTGGTTTGGCACTAGGTTATAGAAAATTTTTAAATCTACTTGAAAAGACCATGCAAAGGAGAAGAGCAACGTTCTTGTTTAAAACACATCCAGATGAACCATTCTCAGTGCAATATTAACCATCTTACACCTTTGTTCTTACATCTTACACCTTTTTTGCGTTCTAATAGAATCTAATACATTGTTTCTCTTGATAGTGACAGTGCATTTGAAGTTGACAGGCCTGTGTTCAGAGGCAGTAGGCCCTTGAAACTATGAGTTCTCACACCTCCCATTTTTGCCACAGGCAACTTCATCATCATCTTTCCATCTGCACAATGATGAATAGTGCAATGACCTTTCTGTTTACAGACACCTCAACTCAGCTAGGGGCATATTTTTATCCTGAGTCACACACACACAGATTTCTTGCTGGTCAAAATCGACACTCCTCAATGCATGGTTCCCACTGTATGCCACCTACTCAATACACGTACATATACAATCTGATGAAGAAACGTAGCCAGCACCCATGTGTGACTCAGTGTAGTCTCCTAGATCTCCTATCTCCTTAACTGGTGCTTCCCAAACATTTCAGCCTGGGAGCCCCTTTTTGAGAATGACAATGTCTGGGAGCCCCCCAAGAAGTGATGTCATTAAACTGGAAGTGACATGGCAGGAAGTGACATCAAAAACTGACATAAAACAGAAAGTGACATCACTTTTACGCCAGAGATCCTTCATGTCTACTTGGAATTAAGTCACATTGTGTTCAATGAGACTTAGGGCACAATCCAGAGTGAAGGCAGCTAGTGAGCCCTAGCTGGGTTGCCCCAACTATTCTGAATCCAGAGCAGAAAATAATGCTGCATCCACAGAGTCAGGAAGCTTGGGCTGCCCTAACTGCTCCAGAGCATGCTCAGTAGGCACAAGTCAGTGACACCTGGGGAGGGCTTGTTCCTGAGGAGACCCCTCTCAGATCACACTGAACAAGGAACAGCTGTGGTGCCTGCTTTATAAGGAAGCTCAGAAGTTCCTGACAAGCAGTTAGAGCTGCAGTTCCTCTAGTGGAGGGTGGATGCTTGGAATGGCCTACTGTATCATGAGGTTAGTGGTCTGCCGTAGTTGTTCCATATCCTGAGGTTGAGAGGCAGGGGTTGCAGCTAGGCTGGCCAAGAATTCAAGTTTTTGGTCAACACTGCCATTCTTACTTATGCCTTATCATAGACCCCTATGAGTCTACTCATTACTATACCTGCTCCTGAGGTGGTCTAACTCTGAGGAGCTAGAAGAGGGCATTTCTGCCCTGAAAAGGCAGATACAGAGTTACTGCTCTGCCCTGGGCAATGCTAAACATGCCCTCAACATGCCTCTCCTGAACTGCCAAGGCTAGGGCAACCCAGTTAGGGCAGCCCAGGTCCACCTCTCTTGGGGCACCCTATGTTACCTTAGGCTGCCCCAAGCCTTTTCCAGAGTAACTAGGGTGGAGCATCTTGCAGTTGCTCCACCCTAGCGATAGATAGGGCAACCCAAGTGCTACTCTGGATTGGGCTGTGAGAGAACAATCCTAATCATGTCTACTCAAAAGTAAGCCCCATTGGGTTCCATGGGTCTTACTTCCAAGATAGTGTTGTTAGAATTGCAGCCTTACTCTCAGGAAAGTATGGATTGCAGCCTGAATGCCCTATTCCAAGATGGCAGTGCCCAACTTTTCGCAAACCCCCGGAAATGGAGTTGCAACCCTGCAAAGGGGTCCATGTGCTAAATAAGGGGGTCCAAACCTCCACTTTGGGAATTACTGTC
The DNA here is from genome assembly GCA_030015325.1 of Cryptoblepharus egeriae. NCBI lineage: Eukaryota > Metazoa > Chordata > Lepidosauria > Squamata > Scincidae > Cryptoblepharus > Cryptoblepharus egeriae. The sequence goes on from JAREYC010000001.1 coordinate 135,665,649, forward strand.
CTAAACAGATGAGAACTATTTCTAATAATCCAAAGAGTGCTATGTGAACAGCCTGGCTCTTCATCCAAATGGTGGTTGTGTTGCTTGCAACAACATATAGTAGCAGCCCACAACTACATGCATATCTAGTTCAGAGACATTGAGGATCCAAGTCCGTATACATTAGAAGTGCAACATGAGCATTTATCCATAACTGCCCAATACATTTGTCTTTTTAAAAAAATCTGTCATTCAATAACTTCAGCCATAGTCTGGCAATGCTACTTCTAATTTGATTGAAAGGATCAGTAAAATATGAACCCTTAGAGATCTGTGCTTATCTGGACATTCAGCATTGTTGACAATTGGCTTCAGCAACTATTCAATGTGAATTATAAAAGGCACAAACTATTCATTTTGGAGTTGGTTTGAAAGACTGCTTTAACAAACATAGCAAATGTATAGTAATAGATGCTACTAAGCAAGCCTGGGAAAGACCTGATGCACAGGGAGTTATTTTTTAAAAGTGAATAAAGGCAGAAATCACCTAGTATGGTTTTGGTTTGTGAAGAAAAGCTTCTGCCTGTAGCTTAAAAGGGAAAGAACTTCAGATGCTAAAAAAAGTGGTAAGCAATCCCAAAGCCAATCTTCTATTTTAGAGCTTGCATCAAAGCCATATCGACAAGCTGCATTAGTGCTTCTCCTGCACTCCTTAAAGATATAGTCACCCACTTCAAAGCAGAACAAATTGTGCCTGTAATAAGGACTGGTTTATTCAAACAAAGTTAAAACTACTCCACACCACCAAGTTACAAAAGGGGAGGGAAAAAATCGGAGATAATGGCTAAACTGACCCTTAACAATTTTTCTCATCTTAAGTGGTAGGAAACTAGAACTCAATATGTTGATGCCTTCAGAGTCAGCCCATCGCTATAATAGAGACAGGCGTACCTGCATATGTAGAGCCACAGTACCTTATCTAGACAGGTCTCATCTGTGTGCAAGTAAGATACCCCCCCTCCTTTGCAGCAAACCAATCTCATAAGGCATGATTTGGAAGCAGAGATAACTAGTCTTCAAAAGTGAGGGCAATTCAGAGAGGCACATCCCTCTCTTAGGTTGCAGAACTGTATGCATTTACTAAGGGGTACATCCATGGAACACAGTGGGAATGAGCTCTGAATAAATATGTGAATGATTTCCATTGATGATGATTGCAACATACATGAAGATGGTACACAATCTAAGCGTTCATATAATCTTAAACACAATCATCATTAATCATTTTGATTAATCATTATGATTTTCTTCTAGTTTTCATCCATAGAGCTCAAGGAATTATACCTGGGGCTACTCCATTTTATCTGGTCTTGACCTAAGGCAACCAAGTGAGCTTCTTGTGGAAGCAGAAATTTGAATCCAGCACCCTCTGTTCTAAACCCAACACACCACCAACTATACCACACTAGCTCTAGAGATCAGTTGTAGAAATACTGGTTCAAAGGCAGAGGTTGTAACTCAGTTGCAGAGAAGATCCCAGGTTCAAAAGCTAGTCGCAGGTTCAAAGACAGCTGGGGAAAAAATCCCTAAATCCCTGAAGAGTGACTAACAATATGCTTTAATAATACAAGGTGTGATCATTAAGTATCAGGACTGGTGCTATACAAAGAAAACTACAACATATAACATTTTGGCATTTATTCTCCTTCAGAAGCCACACACTTAATCCAGTACTGTTTCAATTGATGGAAGCATTCCTGGAACTCAATTTCTGGGATAACCCGCAGCTGCCTCGTCGCATTCACTTGGATTTCCTTGACGTCCTGAAATCTTTGTCCTTTCGAGTGGGATTTGATTTTTGGAAAGAGGAAAAAGTTGCAAGGGGCTGGATCTGGGGAATACGGTGGATTTTGGACTTGGGGGATATTGTGCTTGGCCAAAAACTGCTGCACAAGCTGTGCTGAATGGGCAGGTGCGCTGTCATGGTGCAATTGTCAATCATCGGACACATGCAATTCTGCCCTTTTCCGATAAATAGCATCCCACAAATGCCACAACATGTCACAGTAGTTCTCCTTGTTTACTGTCTGACTACATGGAGCATACTCATGATGAACATTCCCTTTGTTGTTGAAGAAAACGGTCAACAGAGTCTTCACATTGCTTCAACTTATACATGCTTTCTTTGGTCTCAGAGAGATTGGGGTCTTCCACTGTAAAGACTGAGACTTGGTTTTGGGGTCATAGTCATAGACCCACAATTCATCACCCGTTATGACCATTTACAAAAAGTTTTCATCGTTCTCAACACAATCTGAGAGATCATGTGCAACTGTGCAAATTCTTTTTGGTCAGCTGAAAGTAGTTTCGGCACAAATTTGGCAGACACACATCTCATACTCAAATCTTCAGTGAGAATGGACTGAACTGAACTGTAACTAATCTGCACATCGTCCAAAAACTCACAGATAGTGATTTGACAATTTCCCCTCAAAGCTGCACGCACATTTGCGATGCTTTTCCTCAGTTCTTCTGATTGTGGGTCTCCCAGAACATTTGTCACTGATGACATTTTGTCGCCCAGCTTGGAAACATCTGAACCACTCGTACACTCATGTGCAGCTCATACACTCCTCGCCATACACTTTCTGAAGCTTTGCGTAGGTCTCTGTGCAGGTATCGCCAAACTTTTGGCAAAATTTGATGTAGATTCTCTGCTCAACTTTCTTTGTCATGGTCAATGTGACAACCACATACTACATCCTTCCAAGCACTGCTGTAAAGAGAGGAAGTGAGCTAGGATGTTAAAACTTAGTGTGCATGCACGGTTGGGGTCAAGGTCAATCTGTGCCAAGTGGCTTCACTCTGCGTATTTTAGCTCCTTTGCTATGGCACCAGTCCTGATATTTATTGATCACACTCATACTTAGCTAGAGGAACCAATGGTCTGACTCAATAGATGAGACAGTATGGGTTGATTTTGTGGTGCGTAAAATGCTTAGAAAACTTGGTGCTCTCTAAAAAGCCAACAATCCGGGATGCACTGAAATTCACAAGCATTTTTTTACATTGTGACACCTGTCAGTCACATAACATTCAGCCACTCCCAAGAAAACATACATTACAAAGCGGTCTGTGCCTGTTAGCCAGCAGGCCAGGGTTAGAGACCCAGGTCAGCCCCACAAGACAGGGTGAGCTCTTGTCCTTAGCCCAGCTCTGCGACGCCAGCTGGATCCAATCGTATTGGCTCTGCCTTTCCATTGGACTAATTCAGTGGCGTGGAGAGGGGGATTTGCTGCTTGGGTAACAGCCTATCCTCCATAACAATCCAACCCAGGCTTTCGTGCTTCGCATGCAGCGTATGCAGTGCTAAGCATGATACCATAGTCTTTCAAGACTGACTGAGTGCAGGAATCAGTAACCCAGAGCCCAGCTAGCTATTATTCCAGAGGCAGTATGTTTAGACTTCCAGCAGCATCAGCTATGAGAAAATACTTTTATAAGTAGGAAAGAAACTCTGTCAGTTATTGTTTTATAAGTCTGCAGTAACCTTACTGATGCATATGAAGTGACAGACGAAAGTTGGTGTCTGCACCATTCTATAGACTTATATAGATGATAGGCAGTATGGCAGTAAGGAAGACAATTTTTTTTAACACTGCTACAGTAAAACATTCAACAGCTAAATTTAGGAGCACTTTCTAGACATAATTAGAAAAGTGTGTGAGGAAAGTATGATATTTTAAGATTGGCAGCCTTAATATTTGACAACAGCAATAGTTTTTCTTAAAATCCTAATGGGGGAAGCCTCATTAGGATCTGCAGTGTACTGTGAATGTTGGGAGTACTGGGAAATTAAAACCAAAGGAACTGCTGCACTGAAAACTTCAAAACTATTATATGGAAAAATTAAATATCCAGGGCATGATCCTGCTCTAGTAAGCCCACCAAAGCTTAACATTTGCCATCGCATTGTTTTCAATGTTTAAGCCTATTCTAGCTCTTCCTCTGAAATCAATGGGAGTCAAGCACCTAATTTTGATTGTATCAGGACCCTCCTATGTCAAGTTCTAAAGCTGCAATCCTAAAGATACTTTCCTGGGAGTAAATCCCATAGAACACAATGGGGCTTACTTTTGAGTAGACATGCGTAGGATTATGCTCTAAGTCCAATTTGTTGTTAGTCTGAACTAATTGGTTCAAACTTGTCAGTAGTTTGGAAAAATTGGTCAAGTCTTTAAGGGAAAAGTTTTGTTACTACTGACCAGTTCTAAGAACAGTGCTTATGCCCGTAACAAAGCCAACACTAGTGTTTGGATGGGACATGGAATTCTGTCCTCCTTCCCACAACTGTGGATCTGCCTTCAGAAATCAGAAGACACTTTCCCACCTCATGTTTTATTGGTGTTTGTTGTTAAATAAGCCAGTATCAAGACTAGTGGAAAACTTCTGTTCCTATAGCAAAGTGCTTTCAGGTGAAGAGCTTCCCTTTTTCTGCATGGCTATGAATAATCCATTCTATAGGAAAAGTAAAGAGCTGGACTTGAAGATAAGATTGAGTTGGGTTATATGCGTAAACATGTCGTCTACTCGAACAGAATCAAGGCTGATTCTGTTTGCAGATCTGAGATCTCTGCTGGTCATACTCATATGTGACAGAACATTAAGAGAGCAAGGCAGAAAATTGTAGGAGAAATTACAAAGAATTCAATCAGGCTGGTAGAATTTGTGAGTTCTGCTGGAATTCTTGGCAATCCTTTGACTTTACTGAGACCCTGTGGGGCTGCAAGTTTACATTTGGTTTGGTGGGTTATCAATTGAGCAAACTGAGCTAAATAAATACTCTGTACCAATCCAGAGTCATGGATATTAAAATTAAGCCAATGGCATCAGACACAGCTGAGTCAGAGGCACACACATTCCATGGAAAAGAAGTTTCTTGGAGCTGAAATCCTATTAAGTCAGTGTAGCTTGAGCATAGCAATGAAATTTTCCATATATTAAAACCATGCTGTTGACATATCCAAGCAGCCTGATGTCCTGCAGCACTAACAAACTCATGAGGAATACTAGTATAGAGAAATACTATAGGTATTTCACTACACTGCTAAGCTGGAGGAAAGAACAAGACAACTACAAAGCACCAGCAGCTCAGTCCTGCACAGTAGGCAAGCTCTCTGCTTCAGGACTACCTGAGATGCTATGGAATAGAAAATGCTTTTGCTTAATTTTACTGAACAGATCACTGCCATCAGCCACTATCATCAAACTGAATATAGAAACACTGGTCGAAGGGGCATTACTAGAAATAATTCTTTCAAATATTATTTATTCTAGGTCCTAGGATGCTGATCTGACTACACATTTTAAACAAAGAGTCCTCATGGAAGAAGAAATGTATCTTTTAGACATTCACAACACAATCTTATGTATGGCTACTCAGAAGTTAGAGTCACTGTGTTCGTTGAGACCTCTTTCTAGGAAAGTGTTCTAGGATTGCAGCCTCACTTATTCAAGCCTCGTTTCCACATAAGCACTGGTACTGTGGACTACAGCATTAAGTGATGATTTGAAGGGGCTAAAGAGCAGAAATATAACATCACAACTAAAATAGTTCATGCCACCTTAAACGCAATGTCTTCCACTAGCCTGTTCACATAGTGAGTTACCAAAGGTAAAGCTATGGGGCATAGAAAAATAAAATATGCTCATACAATCAACAACCAGAACATAACTATCAGTGAATAGTGACCTCTACGGAAAGTGAATAATGACCTCTACTGAAAGGCATTGCTAAGGTAAAGAGAGGAGTTTCAAATATGAAATGTCCCGTCACGCATAGAAGTCAGGTGATCCAACATGCATGTGAGTTTCATACACACAGAATTAGACTGAAGCCTGAACAATTTCTTCAGCAAAAACTCTGAAAAAGATTTAGCCAAACATTATGTTTTCCTTTTCACCACAGAAGCCCAACAATCGATCACTTTTTAGTAGATCTGCTGTCCACCTTCTTAACAGTTGTCCAAGACCCAAGCCATCCCCAAAACCACTGATAAAACGCTACAATGAGATTTCTTAAGATAATTGTTATGACTGAAAGGAACATTACATCAGAGAAAGGGAAAATAACATATAAGAAAAAGGAATCTACAGACCTGCATTTTGTCATCTGGTCTTTGATCAGGTGCTTTTTGAAAATGTTTTTATAAGCAACTTTTTTAAAGTACTAGCATAAGTGAGAGATGATTTTTATCACTACAGAAATATGCAGCTTGGCAGTCATATGCATGTTGGGAAAGTATTTGACTCTCTCTTTCAGAATATTTGATTACCTTTGATCTTTCTGACTTTCTTAGCCACACCAGATTTAACACTGAGCATATAAAAAGAGGATCTGAAAAGCAAACAAAACATTTGAAGAAGCTTTTCCTCTTTGGGAGTATCTCTGGCCTTAGAAACTTAAAACAGGTTTGCAATTTACTTGAGTGCGGTATCCCCAATGGCAAACTATTTACATCCTTGTCAAAGTGGATTTATTAATAAACAGCTATTATTGTGAATATAACTTGCCTCCTTCCATTTTCCTCCAGGAAGGTCTTGCATTGGAGAAGACAACTAGAGCAAGGTGCTAACAAGGAGTGGGAGATGTTTCCAGAGAAAGAAAATTTCAATGAATTTCAAAGAATTACAAAGAATTTTCAGTGATGCTTTTTGGAAAAGCACACTATAGCTCACCCAATTCTATGTGTCTTTGATCTGAAGTCCCAGTGTATTCTGAATAAGCAGTCATAAGCTCAGTAAGTTCATGCAGTTTAAATCTGTGCACATTTATGCAAAGGTAAGACTTTCTGATTGTACTGGAACCTAAACATAGGATTGCAGCCTTCAAGAGACTTTCTCCACTAAAAGGAACACTTATTGTGCAGGATATTTGCATATGTTAAAAGAATGGCTTGATTTCAAGAAAATACACATGGCCTTGATTTCTCCTCTCCACCCTCCACAAAAAAAGGATAGAGAAGAGGCCAAACTATACATTATATTCAGATTGGATTTGACATCCTCATGCCTATTTTTTATTCTCCAGGACCAGCGTTACAGGGACCCAAACAGGATTAGGAGTATAGCTCAAAAAGTGGACTGTGATGGTCAAGGTTTGACCCTTTCCTATAGGCACAGTCCCAACTTACACCCCACCATCAAACATCTTTGTTCTGAGCAGGAAACACCCACTGGCACTAGATATTGCAGAGGCAAGGAGTACAGAGACCACTGCAGAAAGAAATGTAAAATGTTTTAAGCACATATTCAGTGGAGACATAAAAGACTGAACAGATGTAAGATGAAGCCTTTTGCTATAACATTAATTTGCAGTTTATGGTTCAGTGTGCTTCATTTTAACAGGAAAAAGGACAGAGGGCAAGCCTACAGATGTAACCCTTTTCCCAAAGCATGCTCTCCCATGTGGACTAAAAACCTTTGTCCCATACCAAGTCTTCCCCGCTTACTCCACCTCTCTCTGCACAAACAAACTGCACACTCAGAATCTGGTCCTGCTATTGGCAAGTTAGTACAGTGGATACAGCCTTTTTCATCTCATGGGACACTGACAAGGTATTAAAATTGTCAAGGCACACCATAATTTTGGGGACAATTGGTGAGACACATCACACACCTGCCACACCCCCCGATGGTCTCCGAAATTCCTGCAGCATACCTGCAGACTGTTTGTGGCACACTGGTTGAAAATTGCTGGTCTAGTAGTTTATTCTGATAGTGAGCTCCTTCTGTCTGGGAAAGGCAAATAGGTTGTGTCCATCAGAACAGATTCCATTTAGGACTTTTCCCAGATTGTACACCCAACTATCTGTAACCTAATGTGACACAGGAGGACACACTAGAAGTTCACAGTAATTAAGGTGGTGTTAAATATCATTGCATTTTTCATTAATACAAATGAGAATCCTGAGCATGCATTAAAAGGATGGAGGAAACCCAGACCATTTAAACTTATCATTTTTAAAATATTTGCATTTTGTGTGGGTTTCTTTTTAACAACAAGGGAGTGGAAGGCGTTCAAGAATTAACTGTGGCTTGTTCCTATTCATGACTGCTCAAAATTAGTTCTAGTCAATGTATCGACATTTTATAACTTGCTAACCTAAATCCTTATCAACTTTCCTGCACTGACACAGCTGTGACAATGGAGCATGTATGGCAACCTGCATTTGTGGAGCAGTCATGGAGGCCTCCTCAAAGTAAAATAATATTTGTCCCCTTACTTAGGAGCTTCACTACCCTTACTTTGATGCTGAAAAGTTTGTTAGGATTGTGCCCATTGTGCATAGGATTGCAACACTGCAATTCAATCTGATACATATTTACTTGGAAGCAAGCCCTATTGAGTCCAGAGGAATTTGCTGCCAGGTAATGCATGGAAGTATGCAGTTCTTTGCATATGTAGGGGTCACAAATTCCCTTGAAACTCAGGAATGTTTGCTTCAAGATAAATAGGTGTAGCATATCAATCCAGGTTAGTGATACCTTGTAACAGCTGCTAACTAACAAAAGGGAGTGAAATTCAGAACTAGCTACAGATCACTTTAGTTTTTTTTTTAATCTCAGCTTTTCTCCCCAAGGATTAAAACTATTTAAAAAAGGAAAAAAATCAATTTGAAATTTTATTAAGCACAGTGGGAAGTATGATCAACATTGATAGCCAGGAGTGACTTCTGTGTCCGCATACTTTGCTAACAGCATAGATCCTTCCTCCCCCCATCCCTCTGCTGCTGGGATCATCATCATCATCATCACTATAGGGGTAAGTTGAAGGCAAGGGGGAGGAACAATGCTGGTTTTGTTTGGAATGTCGCCATGGTTTTTCCCCCTCAATGGAAAGAACCAGAGGAAGAAGAAAAACAAAAAAAGAAAAGGGGAGAAATTAAAAGCAGAGGGTGGCCAGCCCAGTCACCTGGGGGGAAAAGTCAGGCAGGAGGGTGATTTGTGCAGTGCACCAGCTGAGGTTGAGCTGGTCGCATTCCTCCTCCTCTTCCTCCCTTCACTGCCAGCTTCCCCCTTGCATCACTCTTTGCCATCCACAATGGCCAGCTCCTTGAGCACCCTCAGTTTGCCACTGGCATCGATCCTGCGCTTCTCCCTGATTAGGTCCTCTAGGCTGTGGAACCGCACTGTGTGTGCCTGGTTGTCTGCCAGGTGGATCTTGAGATAGTACTGCTGCTCCAGTGGAGGAGAGCCTGAAGCTGGCTGGAGCTCACCACCAGCTTTGAACTCCCTTTTGCCAAAGCGGCACCAGGCGGCAAAGCTCTCAGAGTTCGTCCAGCAGATCTCATGGCTCTTTAAGCCCAGGTGGCTGCAGGCATTCTGGACCACCAGCTCTGCCACCAAGGGGCGGTAGCGGTACCAGCTACTCACCACCCGGCCCACGTTCCCTGCAGCCCCTTCATACAAGCTGTCCTGGCGGATCTGGCCTTGGTGCAGATGGATGATCTGCCCACTGCCCACATAGACAGCCCAGTGGGGAGGCGGTGCAGGGTGTTCCGATGGACCCAGGTAGAGAAGCTCCAACAGATCTCCAGGCTTGCCCAGGGCAGGTAGGGCTGTCACTGGGTAGACATTCAAATCTCCAGCCTGGGGGTCTCCGCTCACCTTGGAGAAGATGCATTCCTGGCCTCTGAAGGCAGAGAACTGGGGCTCACTCAGCACCAGTTGTGGTGGGTGGTGGTGGGTGGGGGTCTCCGGGGCTGGGCTGCCAGAGCCCTTCAGGCTGTACTTGTCCGCCTGTCCTCCTCTTTCGTCCAGATCTTCCTCTTCATCCGAGAAAAAGTATGCCACCCCAACACGCAGCTCGTCCTTCTCAATCCCAGAGGGGTCCCCGGTGGGCAGCTCACTGTAATTCAGGTGGGTGATGCGATCCAGTTGATTTCCCATCAATGACAGGGCAAGGCGAGAAGGGGACCACAGGATCTGAGAGTAGAAAGAAAGAATTGGAAGATTAAGAATCCAATCCTATGCAGGTCTACTCAGAAGAAAATCCCATTACTACTCCTAGGAACGAGTGGATAGGACTGTAGCCTAAAGCTGGGAAAAGGAACCAAATCACACTGACAGCCTAACCCTATGCCTGCCTACTCAGAAGCAAGTCCCATTATAGTCAATGGAGCTTATTCCCAGGAAAGTGTGGATATTATAGTAGCCTCGAAGCCCAATCCAAGGCAGGTCTACTCAGAAGTATGTCCCATTATAGTCAATGGAGCTTACTCCCAGGAAAGTGTGGCTAGGATTGTAGCTTAAAGCTGGGAGAAAGAAACAAATCACATTGAGAGCCCAACCCTACACAGAAGCAAGTCTCATTATAATCAATGGAGCTTACTCCCAGGTAAGTGCGGCCAGGATTGCAGCCACAGACATACAACAATAACCAAGGAGGTATCAGTGAAGGGATTTTGTGGGTTGGCTTCTCCACTGCCCAAGCCTGATCCCTGCTCCCAGTACACACCCATCATCCCCGAGTCTCTCCCATTGCCCACTGGATTAGGCAAAAGCAGCCACATCACTGGCTTGGCTTCCACCTCCCCAACCCTTGCTGGGGCTGACCCCAGGAGACTGTCACTGTTATGCTTGTCTACTAAGAAGTAAGTCCTTTTGTAGTCAATGGAGCTTATTCCCAGGAAAGTGTGGATAAGACTGTAGCCTAATGCTACAAATTAAACAGAGCCCAACCCTCTGCCTGCCTACTCAGAAGTAAGTTCCACTGTAGCAAATGGAGCTTGCTCCTAGGAAAGGTGGATAGGTTTGCAGCATCCAAGACCAACCATATGCCTGTCTACTCTGAGCAAAAATCCCATGCATGCCTACTCAGACGCAAGTCCCATGATAAGTCAATGGGACTTACTCCCAAGTTAGTGTGGAGAGGATCATGACCTCGGAGCCCAATCCTATGTGTGTCTACAAAGTAAGTCCATTGAGTACAGTGTGGTTTACTCCCAGGAAAGCGTGTACAGGAATGCAGCTTCAGAGCCCAATCCTAGGCATGCCTACTCAGAAGTAAGTCTCATGATAGTCAATAGAGCTTACTCCCAGGAAAGTATGGCTAAGAGTCTAACCTCACAACTCAATCCAATGCCTGTCTACTCAGAAGTAAGTCCATTTTAGCCAATGGGGCTTACTCCCAAGTAAATGTGACTAGGCTCCCTCTCCTAGGGGAGAGTTTCCAGGCGCCTTCTTTCTTTCCCTTCTCCAGGCGGAGCCACCTTGGAGTGCCTGCCTCGCCTCCTCCTGCCTTCCCCGGCTTGCGGTGGATGGTTCCACCGGAGAGGCTGCGGATCCCCAGGTTTGCCCCTTCCCAGCTCCCCACCACCACACACAGCAGCCCAAGCCTGCCTACTCAAAAGTAAGTCCCATTGTAGACAATAGATCCTACTCCCGGGTAAGAATAGATATTGCAGCCTAAAAAATCAACCCGCTCCTACTCAGCAGTAAGTCCTATTGTAGTCAATGGAGCTTACTCCCAGGAAAGTGAAGATAACACTGCAGACTAAAAGACCAACCCTCTACCTGTCTACTCACAAGTAAGGCTGCAATCCTAAAGGCACTTTTCTGGGAGTAAGACCCATTGAACACAATGGGGCTTACGTTTGAGTAGACATGGTTAGGATTGTGCCCTAAGTCTCATAGCCAGGAAGCATAGATGGGATTGCAGCCTAAAAGACCACCCCCTGTCTACTCAAATGTAAGTCCTATTGGAGTCAATGGAGCTTACTCCCCGGAAAGTGTGGATGGCATTGCAGCTTAGAAGACCACTCCTCTGCCTTTCTACACAAAAGTAAGTCATATTGTAGTCAATGGAGCTTACTCCCCGGAAAGTAAAGCTAGGATTGTATTCTTAGAAACCACCTATCTGCCTTTCTACTCAGAAATAAGTCCCATTGTAGTCAATGGATCTTACACCCAGGTAAGTAAAGATAGGGTTGCATTCTTAGAGACCACCCCTCTGCTGTCTACTCAGAAGTAAGTCCCATTGTAGTCAATGGATCTTACACCCAGGTAAGTAAAGATAGGATTGCATTCTTAGGGACCACTCCTCTGCCCGTCTACTCAGAAGTAAGTCCCATTGTAGTCAATGGAGCTTACACCCAGGTAAGTAAAGATAGGATTGCATTCTTAGGGACCACTCCTCTGCCCGTCTACTCAGAAGTAAGTCCCGTGATAGTCAATGGATCTTACACCCAGGTAGGTAAAGATAGGGTTGCATTCTTAGAGACCACCCCTCTGTCTGTCTACTCAGAAGTAAGTCCCATTGTAGTCAATGGAGCTTACACCCATGTAAGTAAAGATAGGATTGCATTCTTAGGGACCACCCCTCTGCCTGTCTACTCAGAAGTAAGTCCAATTGTAGTCAATGGGGCTTACTCCCAGGAAAGTGCGGCCAGGCTTGCAGCCTGAGAGTGGATCCCCCTGATATCCAGCCTGCGTACCCGGAATGGTCCAGATCCCGACCAAGCCCCCCTCACTCCTTTAAAGTCGCCTGGTCTTCATGAGTGCAGGAGGAAGAGGAGGAGGAAGGAGCCCGATCCTCCTAGGATAAAGTCTTGCAGGCTGGGGCTGCTGATGCTGGCGCGCGCACCTGTCCAGTCCGCTCCGCTCCGCGCGCCCCTCGGCAGGATCAGCCAGGCTCAAGCAGCAGCTGCTCAAGATTCCAAGGCTCCTCCCGACCCCGCTCATTGGCTGCCCCGCTCTGCGTCTGGCAGGCTCCCGCCTCCTCTGGCTGTCAATCACCCCAGCAGGGTGGGATTCCAGGCACCCCCTGCTCTCCTCCTGCAGCAGCAGCAGCAGCAGCAACACTCCCCAGTAGCAACCAGTGCCCTCCAAAGCAGGGTCACCATGTGTTCCTCTTTTCCAGGACATGCCTTGTGTGCTGGGAAAAGAATCTTCATTGCCCTCTTTTTCCTTGTGAACAGGCAACATGTAGCCTTAAGACACTTTCCTGGGAGTAAGACCATTGAACACAATGGGGCTAACTTTTGAGTAGACATGCTTAGAGTTGTGGTACATATGTCCCTTTTTCCCCAGGACATGTCCTCTTTTTTAGCTTTATATCTAGAAGAAAACTTCATTGTCTTCCTTTTCCTTGTGAGCAGGCAGCCTTACAACAGGGTGACCATACATTCTCTTTTTCTAGCATATGTCCTCTTTTTAGCCTTGTGTCCTGGAAAAGAATCTTCATTGTCCTCCTTTTCCTTGTGAACAGGCAGTATACAGCCTTCTTACAACAGGATGACCATATGTCCTCTTTTTCCAGGAAATGTGCTCTTTTTCTAGGGTATGTCCTCTTTTTTACCCTTGCGTCCTGGAAAAAATATGTGTATGCTTAGACGTTAAGATCCTGAGTTAACCCCTTTTAATGAGGAAGAGAAAATTAGTTCTGGTTTTGGTTGCAAATCCACTGGCATTCCTGCTCAAAGGCAACTTCTTCAACTTTTGTCCCATGTGGTGGCAAACCACAGTTGTCTTGAAGTTGGGGAAACCTGGCCTGCCTGTGGACCCTGTGACAAGATTGCATATGTGAAACAAGAAACAAATGTGAACGCATCTAGTATGTGCAGAAATGGGTTAAACTATGTACATTAAATTTCAATTAATAAACTTTTTATGAGGCATTTATTGACCCTATGAATTCCCCAGTCAAGTAGCAAAAGCTAGTGGTGAGGTGAGTACATGCAGACACCATTCCTTAGCCTAACAAAATTTCCAGGTCCAATGCAACCTTGCCAAAGCAAAAGGGCGGGAAAGATACCATGGAGGTCTCCTCAGTGTAAGGGAATGTTTGCAACATTTCTTCCATACCCAAGGGCTGCATTGAGGCTGCATGCATGTTAGAAAGGTGGATATATTTAGGGCCGAATGTTTGTATTCGGCCCTATATAAACACTTATTCTTTAGTGTACGCACCACTGACCACTGAGATTTCAGAGTAGACATGCATAGGATTGTGTGTTGTAAGGATACTATGATTGTAATGCACAGGCCTGTTACTGCAGCCTTGTATGCGTGTGTCTTTTGGTGTTTCTCCTTCTGACCTTGTTAAATGTCCTCACATTTTTAGAAGTGAATTGTGGTTTTATTGGTAGACAGTACTTCCTTCTTAATTGTGCAATGCCTCCAGGGAAGGTCAGGGAGACACCAGCATCTTCCCCATTTAATGAAGAAACAGTCTATCTGCCTTTTTGTTTTGTATGTGAGAGTCTGTGTCTTCGAGAAAGCATGCAAGGTATATACCTCTTTCACCAAAGTTTTATCTAGTTTTTAACTATATTTTATTCTGTTGTTTTAAATGCTGTTAGCTGCCTTGGGTATCCTTCCTTTAAGGAATAAAGCCGCCTTGGGCTCCCTCTTGTAGGGGAGGAAAGGCGTGGTATAAATTAGGAAAATAAAAATAAAAATAAATAAAAAGATAGGATATAAATCAAATAATAAAAAATTGAATAAATGAAAATAATATATTTGAAGATTTTTTTAGTTAAGATGAAGTGTCACAAAAGGTTAACATGATTGAAGTTTCTAAAAGTATGCAAGAATTTGAAAAGATACATTTTTGTCTCTTTCTCACAGCATTCGATTGAACAGAACATTTGGAAGGGCAGGCATCAGAAAGCACATCTTGGCTTAATAGACATCCTTCACTGGTCTTGCTTCAACAAGATACTGTGATGGCTACTAGCTTAGCTGGCAATAAATGGGGACTAAACTAATTCACGGAGGATGGCTCTATCAATGGCTAGTCACCTTGAATGGCTATTCTCCCTCCAGGTCCAGAAGTAGGCACCTCAGAGAACCAACCAGTGCTCGGCTGGTGTAAGCTCCAGCACAAATCTCAAGCTGGCTTTCCTGGGAGTGCCACAAAAGTGCCATATGTCACTTCTGTGCCACTTCTGAGGAAGAGTTAAGCCAGTACACAGATATGCACTTGCCTTGTACATTGCCAGGGGAATGGGAAAATGATGAGTTGTGCCAACCTAGGTTAGGATTGCACAACCAGTGACTGTGAGCAGGGCTTTCATCTTCTCATTGCAGCCTTTTCAAGGCCTATCATTGACTTGAGGGAAACAGGATGTGAAACCTTTGGTCTGATCCAGACACTTCTTCATATATCCTCTTCAAATTTCTAGAAAACTTCTGAATTCAAACCCCAATCCACAGATAAGCCGAAGGTTGCTATCCTGACCTCCAGTTAAGGCGGCCTAAGTCCCAGCATAAGTCCTGTGCTGACTTGAGGGTGTCACACTTGGGGGTAAGACACTTCTGCCCCACTCCTGTGGGGGGCGGGTTATGCCACTGCACAGGCATATGCCAACCTCCCCACACCATAATAGATAGTTATGCCAAGTGAGTTATGCCTGCCTAAATTGGAAAGGTTTGTGCCCTAAATATGTGTAATTTATCCTGTTGTTTCTCTTCCTGTGTTGTTTACGCCATGCCATTGGCATATTGTCTATGCCATCCTATGTTATCTTAAGCCAAAATTTAGATTGTGAATTCCTCAGGACAGGACTGATCCATATTTTCTGTTGGCATTATTCTAAAGCATCTTGTACATTGAAATCACTTCAAAAATAATAACTCCATATCTGCTATGAGGGATTGCTGGAGTCGGGTAAAATGTTTGCACAAGCAGTCATCAAGGTCAATAAAATTTTAGCACACCTATTTCTGCATCTCGGTGTACTGTTGTTTGCCTGAAGTTGCAATCCTCTGATCACTTCCTTCAAAGTATCCCCACTTAAACAGATGAAGCTGCATTCTCATGGTTAGTGGTCTGAGGATCAGAGCTTATGCGGTGTCTATTCTGTAATTAGTTTCATGTGTCACTTGCTTTCTCTTGTGGTATCTGTGGATAGAATTCCTTTGTATGTTGCTGGCATCTCATCAGGCACTTGCTTCATTTAGATTACTCTTTTAATTAACTTTGGAACAGTAGCATCAGTTCATCCTAAGCTTCCTGACGATGTGCATAACTGCCAAATAAACCGACTGCATTTCAGTGTCAAGAGTGGTTCAAGGTGCACACCTATCAGCTTCACAGACAAATGGGCTGCCGAGCTGCTAAATTACTCATCACACACGTGTTTGATTTACAAGACCCTTTCTCCTTCCATCCCACAAAGTGACTGTTTACTTGGCGTTCTGGCTGCAGTCTCATATCCAAGATATAGCATCCATAAGTTGCTAATTAAAAGCAAATCTTGTGTAACCCTAAAAAGAGCTCCCGATGACAGCTTCAGGATTCATTTATCATGTCTGTTATCTGCTTGTTCTCCATAAATGGAAAGAAAGATAAAAGAACAGACTCTTATAACATACCATATCAGCTGCTTCCCAGCTAATATCCAAACCACTGAAGTAACAGTGGTCCAGGGACCACAGATAGTCTGTGAGACCCTGAGAAGTGATCTGTGAGGTCTCAGGTAAAATAAAATCACCGTTGATCACTTTCAGCATGTAACCAAGTGAGCACTCGCCATGGTCCACCAGAGAAGGCAGGGAAGGTCCACAGCTGCAGCAAAAGCATCACACCACAAACATTCTCTATAAATAATAATTTTTTGTAGATCTTTTTATAATTATTACCCATTTAATTTGTGTGTGTGTGTGTGTGTGTGTGTGTGTATGCAGGGTGGAGAGGATGCAGTCCATGACAATTCAAATTTTTGCCTCAGTAGTCCATGGTCACTTAAAAGATCCACTAATCCAAACCCTTTGCGCACTGACTTGTTGGAGATCCTGTTGCACTTAACACTGAGCTCCAGCATGTGCCAGCTTTTCCATTCATTTTAACAGCATGACTCAAGTTTTCAGCTTTAATTGCTGTGAACTTGTAGCAACTTGTAAAAGATTTATTTGTAGAAATTTTTCGTACTGTGTATATATGGTCTTAAAAAACAAGCTCCTTTATGTTAATTAACCTGATGTTTCATGGGGCATGTGATCAAAATGATCAGTTTCCTTTTTTTGAGGGACATAGTTTTTTATTGTCATGATGGGGCTAGCAAAATGTACCCGCGTTGTGGGAGTACAATACCCTCCGTATGCCATCACCCTCCCACATGCAACACCCTCCCACACACATCAACACCCCATGTATATCTAACCCCCAAGCACTTCAAAATCCCCCATGCACAACAATCCCCCATGTGCATTAAACCCCCATATGCATCAAACATCACATGCGCAACATCCCCTCATGCGCAACATTCTCCCATGTGCATCAACACCCATGCGCATCAATCTCCCATGTGCAACATCCCCTCTGCGCAAAATCCCCCCATATGCAACAACCCCATGTGCAACACCTCCCATGTGCATCTACCCCGATGTGCATCAACACCCATGCACATCATCCCCATGCACAACACCCCAATGTGCATCAACACCCATGTGCAACATCCCCCATGCGCAACATCCCCCATGCACATCAACACCCATGCACATCAATCTCCCATGCACAATATCCCTCATGCTCATCAACTCCGCTTTGCACATCACCCCCATGCGCATCAACCCACCATGTGCAGCACCCCCATGCACAACATCCTTCATGCTCATCATCCCCCTATGTGCAACATCCTCTCATGAGCATCAACACCCATGCACATCAGTCTCCCATCTGCAACATCCCCAATGTGCATCAATCACCTCATGCACATAAACCCCCATGTGCATCAACCCACCATGCACTACATTCCCCATGCGCAACATCCCCCCATGTGCATGAACCCTCATGTGCAACATCCTCTCATGTGCATCAACATCAATGCCCATCAACACCCATGCGCATCATCCCCACATGCGCATCATCCCCACATGCGCACCATCCCCCCATGCACATCCCCCTATTGCCACCATGCACCCTCCTTCCCAGTGCATCAGGCACCAGCCCCCACTTGCTGGATGTTAATCAATCTTCCATGTTAAATATAGGAGAAAAACACTCTGCACCCCTTTTCAGCCCTTTAAGGGTTAAACTTCTCAGCATCAGTTCTTGGTGGGTGTTGATGTCAGAGAAGAAAGACGCTTCCCAAATTTCACACTAGGTCTGGGGGTTGGGGCAGAGCTTCCGCGGTCAGGGATTCTTCAATATAAGTATATGGAAGAAAATGCGTTGCACCCCTTTTCACCTGCTTCTGGTTGGAATTTCCAAAAACTGGTTCTTAGTGGGTGCAACCATCATGGAACGAACACCCTCCCCAAAATTCACACTTCTAGGCTGCGCAGTTTTGGCTGGGCATTGATGAGTCAGTCAGAGAGTCAGTGAGTGACTTTTCAGTTTTTTATATATAGAAGTTTAGCTAACAATCTTCAAAAACATACAAAAGAGACAGCTGCAACTGGGAAAAAAACCTGCTAAACTGGAAGATGTTTTCCCCTATTAAATACAATGTGGAGAACCACCACTTTAAAAGATGCCTCTTAGGATGCAATCCTAACCAACTTTTTGGCACTGAGGCAAGGGCAGTGCAGCTCAAAGGAAAAAGAGATGAACTTTGAAACTGCCATTCAAGTGTAGGAAGCAACACATGCCCCATTGGCACAGCAGTGGCTGAACTTAAAAGTTGATTTAGGATTTGGGCCTTAGTCCAGTTAGCAGGGTCAAGTAGGGACACAGAGGTAACAGATAGTAGTAATTAGCAGGAACATAGCAACATTGTGTTGTAAATGGGTAGTGATATGTGCAGGATGTGCTGCTGACCACCTGTTTCAAGAGTCATTGTATTATGGGAAAACGTGAAAGGCAGTGTGCAGTCATTGTGGTTCAGGGCTGCTTATTGACAAATCTGTTTACATTCAAACCCCAATTTCTTCCACCGCTTTGCCTTCTTAAGCATGCCTATGAGATTAAAGCCAGGGCCCCCTCTTGGGCTATTGTGTTCATAAGCGTCTTAATTATTGTGGTTCAGATCTGAAATATATGAAATGGGATCACTTGTGATTTTTTCTGCTGTAGTACGAGGTACTGCTTAGCCTCCACTGGTAGTTTTTTCATACACTGCTGTGTTTACTCTTTAGGAATATTATATACTATGATTTAGAAATATTACCAGGATTGCATAGGCTATCATTTAAGCTAGGACAGAAAAAAGTCTGTTGTGATCATGAAAATACTGGTAGCTGCTAGTCTTGCTGTGCTCAGCCAGGGCTTTTTTTCTTGGGGTAATCAGTACCGGCACCTTTTTGCCCACCAGACTACTCCTGAGTAGACATGCCTAGGAGTGTTCATGATGAGTATCAGAATCTTTTTTTCCAAGAATAACAAAACACTGAGCTCAACTTAGCATTTTTCCCTCACTCAACTCCATACTTGGGGTCAGTTGTGTTGCAGAATGTGGTAAATGCTAAGTTTGACCACCGCTGCAGTAGGGTGTCATTTTAAAAAGTGTTTCAAAAAATGTGTCCTAATGCTAAAACATTGGGGAACCAGTACTCTAAGCCTTAATATTTTGTTACCTTTGAAAAGATCTTGGAAAATCTAGTATATAGGTCATTGCATTATTTAAAAAAATCGTTTTATATCTACAGTTTATTTTCAATTTTAAAAAAAGATTTGACCTAAATGTAGCCTAATATTTATACAACCTTTCAGTGTGGCTCCACATTTTCTTTGCAGATATTTTGGTGTTCTGCCAGCATCGTATTTTTCACAACTGAGCAGAGAACAGGTTCATCTGGGTGTGGCTGATACTTTTGAGTTTACTGCCTTTTTGAAATTCAAATGTTATAGGCCCTGCTGTCTTCCAAACTTTTTGGTCTGAGTTGTTTAGCAGGGCCAAAGAATGCTAAAGGGGAAGGCAAGGACAGCTGGCAAAACAGGTCATGTTTACCTGCAAGCATATGGGTGAAACCAGTGTTGTGCCTGGCGTAGTCCATGCCAAAAAAGGAAATAAGCAACACATTTTTAAAAAATGGATAGTAAAATAAATGGCAAGGGCTGATTTCTGAGTGGTAAGAACAGGTGTTTGGGAAGAGGGGCTGCAAGGACATGCTGCTACTTTTTGGAGTTCACAATGCTACAGCATGAACAGAGGGAGTGGAGGCAGTCACAGATCCGTACTAGGTGGGCATCCCACTGCAAGCCACTAGGAGTTAATAGCAATGCTTACAGATTCTACTAGGGATGTCACCGTGGCGTTTGTTCCTGCATTGTTTCAGCCAGAGTTTGTTGAGCATCCATCGGTGAAGGTACTACTGCGCCAGCAGGTCTATTTTTGCACCAATATACATACATGTTGTATAGATAACAGCAGTTGCTGAACCTTCTCCAATCCTCTTTTGTCACCAATAAGTCAATGACAAATGAGGATCATGGGCAGATCAGGGCAGAGAGCAGGCCAGGGGCAAGAGGGTGAGGATCTTATGGCTAAGCTCCTTTTCTCAGGGTGACAAATACAATAGAGGACAGAGTGCCTATACATTTACAGTTGCAGGATGCAAGAATTTTGGAAGGTGCAGCTTTCTAATCCTTTTCATGTTACCGATATGCTGTCCTCTGTTCAGTGGTCAAAGATATAGGCATTCTGTCCTCCATTGTATCTGATCATCCTGCCTAGCCCCCTCTTCTTGATCTGGATCCTCCCCCAGAAGGAGACACTTTGACTTAACACTAGCAAAAGAACTGACATAGGTCTGAGTAGATCCATTAGAGATAGGTGGCCCACAGAGAGGTAAAAAACTTTTTACTTGCTTTTCCTGGGCTGTCTGATGCCCCCATATATATGGGCTCTGTCAGCTTCATTGCAGATATGCTCCCATATATATATATATATATATGTGCTCCTTCAGCAAATATGTGCTCTGTCTGCTGTGTTGCATGTTTTGGGCTGGCTGAGGATAGGATTGGGCCTTTAATTTACGTACACTTAATAGAGTCTTAGAATATTCACAGAAGAGTTGTCAAATGCCCTATTTTAAGAGGCATTCCATCTTTTTTGGGGGGCGGGGGTGAGAGCATATCAACACCATCAAACTTTACAGCTCAGTAATGAAAGCGTGAGTGATGATATGGCAGTTGAGTCAGAATTATTATTCTGCATCTGTTTTTGTAAACCAAATGGAGTAACCTGCTGAAGTATTCATTGTTGTACTTCAATCCATTTCTGTGAGCTAAGCAAGTTATTGAAGTGCTGGCGGTTATAGTTCTCCAATCCATTTTTGCAAACCAAGTAGAATATATAAGCATTAAAAGTCAATGCAAAACTAGACAGTGAGACTGCTTATGAGTCATTGGAAATTTGGAAATGAGTAGCCCTCTTTCTAAACTCTCAGTGGCTGAGAGTTCTGCATCCAAGTCAACTGCATGGGAGTTTTGTATGGGTTAAACAAATGCTTACCCTCTCAAACCATTAACTTGTTTTAGATTGATTAAGGAGACACCGTTGTACGTAACTGCCATAATGCATGAAATCAAATCCTTCCATTTGGCGCCAGTGATCTAGCAATCAATCTACTCAGGCATGCTGGGTGCACCACAGTCAGCTACATTTTCCATAAGGGATGCCCCTCTCATCCAGCAATTGCATAGGTGCCAGGAAGTGTAGCACCGGCATCTGCAAAAGCCAACTGACATGGTGAGACTTTTGCAACAACACTCCGACAGCAGACTTAGCTATGGTGGGCCACCATAGCTAATGTTGAGATGACTTTTTCCCCTGGGTTTCTCTTTTTATTTTTTATTTGAAAACTTCTCTTTAAGTGGCACCATTGGGAAAAATAAATTCCAACCAAGCCTGGATGGTTGATTTAGTGCATTTCCTTGCAATAGACCTGACTTTTTCAACAACCTACAAAAGACATCACATGGTATCCTAGTGAGCATGGGGTGTCAAAGGATCTAGCACTTCTGGTTGAAACCATAGGAAATCCTCACTTAAAACTCTATCAACAAAGTACCATGGTTCATGAAGCCAATGAAGAAAGACAGCATGGTACTTCAGAGTAATGTTATGGAGCTGTTGCTCACTGGAGGAGCACACACCTTCTCTGTGTAAGGTCTTAGGTTCAATCTCTGGCATCTCCAGGCAAGGATAGGAAAACAACACCCATAAGAAATCATGGAGAGCTTTTTGTTATTTTAAGCAATACTGAACTAGGTGGCTAATAGGTCTGATTTGAAAAGACAGTTTCCCACAGCCAAGCCACGTCGATCTGCTTCCACTTCATCTATCCACTTATCTTACTTCTTCTCTCATGTAGTCCTTTTAAAACCTAATGTCATAAGGGAAAGGGGTAGGAAAGTGAATTGCAACCCACACCCAAAACTGCAGTAGTGATCCCCCTTATGTTAATAACTCCTTGCATGTTCCCTTTAAATTTAAAGGCACTATGGTCTGAAGCAGCTATGTATAGTGCTTCTCCCTTCAAATTGCTTTAAGGTTCCATGAGGATCTGTATTTAATGTTTAAATATGTCAGAAAGTCCAGTGAATGCTGGGAGTTCTCAGCAACACCTAATCTTCCTGTCTTGACTACAATGATTATGCAGGAAAGAATGAGGTAAGTAACTGCAGTTTGTTTTTGTGTGTACCAAAGTGGTCACAAAAAAATCAGACATCAGGCATGGATCTGGCTTGGCCTCCCAGCAGAATACCACCTGTAAAATGTATCTTTTTGGCCCATTTCGGGGGGGGGGGGGTCGATACCCTCCCATCTTAGCAAGATCATAACAGCAACAGTTTCAGTGATATCTTGGACTAAGCTTCCATGACCAGTTTTCCTACAAGTGGCAGGATATTGTGTCTGTTATTTTGGGTGTCTCGATATTATATGTCATTAAGGGGTTGATTTATAGAAAACACTGGGTGGAGCATCCTCTGCACAAGATGAAGCTTAAAATGGTTTAAAATGAAGTACTCAGATTGGAAACCTGCAGCACACTATGTTATAGCAGAGCTGAAACTGAGCACTTCAATATATAAGAAGCCTTCCTGTGATGGAAATTGTTGGGCTGCATCATTTGAGACTGAAGCTAATGGAGAATAAACCAGATGCGCGCGCTCTCTCTCTCTCTCATGAATGCTCTCTTAAGATACCAAACCAGCTTGTCAGTTATGGGCAAAATCCAGAGTAACTACAGGGAGTTCTTGCTCCGGTGTAAGAACAACTTACTCTGGATTCCAATATGAATTTCCTATAGGTTTTCACTAGGTGGTGCAGTAACTTCGGATGCACGTAAAGTCTCTTACGTGCTCCCATAGTTATTCTGGATTTGGGGGTATGTTTGTATGCATAAGGACATTTGGGGGCAAGTGTGTGTTCAAACATTTAACTTCCTCTCCAAATGCAGTTTGGAATGATACAATTCTGCAAAACAGGTTCATCTCAGAGGGCTTCTATTAATCCAATTTACTTCTTATATGTGACTGTCAGATTGTCCTGGTCTGGCTGATTTATACAGGATGACACTGGAACAGCAGCAACACCTACCACTCTGCACATCGTGACAGTAAAGTCCGCCTGATGTGGGCCCAGAATGAAAAGTGTCTGTATGTGTACTGCAATTATTCCTTAGCCCATGAAATCAATAACATTATTTCCGAAGTCTTCAGTTATAATAAATAATTCTGATCTACATTTGATGGAGCAAATGATTAGAGTATGCATGTTGGTTTTCTTCTTTTTCTTTCTCAGTTTGCTTTGTTCTTACAACTGTAAAGCTAAATGCATACATGTATCATCCTATTATATGAACTTTTGGACTACCTACACACTGGGACACTTTCCTTAGAACAGCCTTCCCATTTTGTTTTGATGGGAAATGTCATCCTGTGATGAACAGATTGGCAGGAAAAGAACCATGGGAAACAATGGAGAAAGCATGACAAACAGACTCCGTCCTGTTCTCCTCTCCAAAAGAATATAGCATATCATATCTTGTACAAAGATCACAGGCAAACACTGCAACCCACGCATTAAGGCATGGGGAATCTCGTTGTTACTGATCAACAAGTAACATCTTGATTAGTTACATCTTGATAGCAATAAGTAACATTGCCATACAGATCTACAGTGTTCCTGGAAGAAATATCCGTTATGCTGATACTGTGACACATATATTTTGAAATCAGTCATGCATACTTATATTTCCATCCGCCTCCATACACTAATCCTGTGAAAATGGCCTTTATTTTCAGAGACTCTAATTGCATCAGGGCAAGTCTTCCTCATCAAGGAATCCTTCTATGTGCTTAGAACAGCCGCTTATACTGGTGAAGGAGGACGCCATAAACATCAGTGTGTGTGTGCGTGCATGCGCATGTGCATGCATTCAAATGTATGCATTCAACACTGAACAGGTGATTCCTAATACTTTGAGGCCTTCCTCTACATTTGCTACACAGTTGGCTGGAAACAGAGTTGGGCTCGAGTTTCATTCTGAATCATTTATTTCTTAATTGTTTCTCCAAGCCTTTAAATGTATTTCAATTTGCAACGTTTTGATCTGTGTTCAAATAAAACAAATATCGTTTAATGAATCTAATCTTGCCGAGTTAGGTGCTTTTAAAAGAATTGGAGAATTGGTTAAGAAATAAGTGATTCAGCAAACACTGAAGCTAGCTGTCACCCAATCTAAGCGTCCATTTCAATTAAAAGATGGGTTATGTTTATTATAGTCTAGTGATTTGTAATGCTTCTATTTGTACAGTAAGTGCCTTGGAGAAAACTTATTTTTGGCATGTCCTTGATCTCTTTTCATAAAACCAAATAGTGTTTATTGATTCCTTGCACTGGTTGAGGTGCTCTCCTCTTCCCCCTCCCCACTTGTTGATTTTGCCTTCTGTTCCCTGTGGCCTCCCCATAGACAGTAGGAGCCAAAGAAGCACTTAAAATGCATTGACTAATTTATCAGGTTGAATCTGACTTGTTCAGAATCCACAGGTCTGGATGGTCACTGAACGGTTCTAGACAAGGATAGCATTATCAGGCCCTATTTCTGTTGGAATCTGAATCAACTCAGCAGAGTGATGACCACAGAGCATCCCCTTCTGTGGTTTAGAAGCCTTTCCCTCCACCCTGGCTGTTTGCTTAGGTGCATGCAAAAATCAAGACTGAGACCAGAATCAAACTTTACAACAGGTTTACTTACGGATCATGAAGGCTCATATTTACAGCATCTGGTGAAGACCAGCGTTTCCTAACACTTGAATGGACCAGAAGCACTAAAGCTGCTCCTACTTGCATGTGGGTTTGTGGGCCTGGTGGAGAGCCATGTGCTCACATCTCGAGAGAGGAAGAGGAAAAAGGGTCCAGGCCACACCTGATGGTCACTGGTAGAGAGGTCAGTGAGGGCAGAGGGTGGTTTATGGCCCCCTTCTGACACATGCAGGTCGGTGTTGTCTCTTTTCCTCCAGCAATTCCTTCTTGTCATAAACCCAGTTTCTCCTTACTCCAGCAGTCATAATATATGTGTGTCTAATTGTCTAGCGAATGGCTTTTAAATCTATTATTAACTTCCTCCTCTCCACCCCCACTCCCAGGCCCCTGTAGGCATCCTGGGCAAAATGCCTTCTCTGGTCTAAGTCATCAACTTTTCATAGATTTCCTCTTTCGGCGTGGCAAGAAGAACACCCATTATGCACAATTTTGACTGAAAAGCTGCAGGCAGCTAGGATTGCATTGTTGCTTGGTTAGCTCGCTGCTCAGCCTTCTCCTTCTTTCCTTGTGTAATAGGATCCTTTATTAAATCTTTCCTCTGTAATTGTGTTGTGGTATAATACCCCCAATTTGTAATATGTATGAATTGCCAGCTGCCC
Source organism: Cryptoblepharus egeriae (assembly GCA_030015325.1). Taxonomy (NCBI): domain Eukaryota; kingdom Metazoa; phylum Chordata; class Lepidosauria; order Squamata; family Scincidae; genus Cryptoblepharus; species Cryptoblepharus egeriae. Next base: position 135,691,447 of record JAREYC010000001.1, read on the forward strand.
TCAAGGACCCTCATGAAAATTACATGTTTGATACAGTATGAATGGGAACATTTTTCCCTCCCTCCCTTGGGCAGAGTCTTATTTTCTGACACCCCTTTTATCCATAGCTCTTTGAAACTCATTTTTTTCCCCAGACACACATCTCCAAAATCATCTTCTAAATATTATAAATAATATGATTTCGGATTGAATAACAAGGCAGACAGAAGTTCAATCTCCATGACAGTTGTGTTTAATAAAGCAGTCAGGGCTGCTTTCTCAAGGTTTATGGTGTTTGCAGAACCTTTCAGCCGATTTATTGAGCAGAATTCAATATGAGAGTCATTACTCTTGATATAACTACAATTCTCCCCCTACCATAACTTGTATTTTCTGCTTTCAGAACAAAGTCCCAGTACTTCACAGAGGTAGGTCATCCAAAACCTTCTCAAAGACTTCTGAATGTTTTAGCCCACATAGGTACAATAGGAAGCAGCCACATTTATGGTCCTTTTCCTATAAAGCACCCACATCTGAATGAGGTGTGCATCAAAGCTAGGAGTGACACTTATTTCTACATGAAAAAAATGAGAATACTGATCCTTGGCATTTGTGTAATGCTATCTGAACGTGCACTGCATCTCACAAATGTGTGATAATGATGAAAACCTTACAAACAAATCAGTAAGGTAGATAAAGACCCAATCCTATACAACTTTCCAGTGCTGGTCCATGGTGAGGGAATAAGTGTTCCCTTACCTTGAGGATGCCTCTATGACTGAACTTTCACTGCAGGATGCAGAGTGTGCTCCATTACTATAGAGCAGGAGTGTCTAAACTTTTTGGCTGGAGGACCACATCATCTCTCTGACACTGTTTTGGTAGCTGGAAAAATTATTTATGTTTCAAATTTGAATTCATTTACATAAATTTACTTATAAGAGTGTATTAGAGAAAGCTCCAGAGGATTTCAAAGTTTGCCCAAGGGCTGGATGGTCTTGCAGCGGGCTGTATTAAGAGTTACCATGGGCCGCATTTGGCCCCCAGCCCATGGTTTGCACACTCCTGCTATAGAGGTATCAGCTCTGAAAAGTTGGAGAGGATTGAGCCCTAAGCCTTGTTATCCTATATTGCAGTTGTGGATCTTAGGCAAAAAGGAAATGATTTGCCACCTAGCAAGTTCATACCAGGAAAATAATTTAAACCAGGGTAGTATACAAGATTATCCACTATTCTCAAGGAAGTGCACAATGAATTGCAGCCTTTATGTCCCAACTATTCCAATAACAGCAATTCAGCCATTTAACTTTAACTGGATCATGCCCATATTAAGAGAAAACATTATTATTTGGAATGATCCCAAACAACAGCTGAGGAAAAATCAATGTAGATTTGCTGCCAACACTCTGTGTGTGTGTGTGTGTGTGTGTGTGTGTGTGTGTCTGTGTGTGTTGTGTGTGTGTGTGTGAGAGAGAGAGTGAGAGAGAGAGAGAGAGTCTGACTTTCGGCTGAAGCTTGTGGGTTTGTTCATTCTGCATCTGAAAATTAAGGTGATCATTCATAATACACTATAAGATATACTATCTTGCCCACACAGAGAAGAAAATGCAAAAAACAGCTACTTGGTGGACCAAACATAAGAAAGTTGCTACACTTATGTCCTATTGAAATGAACAAAATTTAAATAAAATTCCTTGAACTGGCCCCATTCATTTCACTGAAAGGAAAGAGTGACACATTTTCTTTGGACTGCAATCTGCTCCCCTCCCCTTAAAAGTACTGGCTATTTATTTTTTTCCAGTAGTACTTCTGATTTTACACTAAAAATTGAGTCAGAATGAAAGAACCTGATGATATGCAAAGACTGGCATAACCTTCAGCTATGTTTGTGTATATGACTTTCAAAGTGAAACCCTACCCCACATTTATGATTTTCATGTTCCCATCTTGAACACTGAAGACACTGAAGAACAGAAAATTACATTTTTTAATAGTAACTATGTTGGATGGCTTAACCCTTGCCACTTCTGGCATTGTGAAGAATCTAATCATAAGATGCATAGGCATAATATTGGGTATGTATGTGGAGCAGAAGAGATTGTAAGGGTGCAGTGGTGCCTGCAGCAGGTCCAGTGCTCTAGTTTAGCTATTGCCGACATGGCCATTATCTTGGCTGAACCCTCCATGAATCGTTGCAATGTTGATTAATAGCCTGCTCTTGTTAGGCATAGGACCCAGCAACATTGACTAATCGCACAAAGAAAATCTGCATGAGAAGCTTGTCCTTGGCTTGCAGCGGCACATCTATGGAGGCCTGCTGAGTCAATTTACTGCAATAAGCAAGTGCTGAGCTGATGTAAATGCAGATCTTGAGCAACACAGTTACCGTGTTAGAATTAAATGATGTGATGGCAAAACATGTCTGCGGACAATGATTTTTAAAAGCAAATGGAACAGAACCAATGTTGCAGAAGAGCCAAGATTGTTAGATATCTGTACAGTTGGTGTGATTTGAGTTAAAGGAATATTTGCAAAATGCTGAGAATGAAATTAATGGTTAAAAAGAATCACGGCTTGGGCTGGTTAGCACATAATACTGTAAAGATGCTCAGTGTTTCATTTATGGAGGTTTTTATAGCTCAGTGTTTCTAACAGTAGTATTCTGTAGTATTTCCGTATTCTGAAATAAGTAATGGGACAGGAATTAATTTGAAACACCTTGTTTTTGTGCTTAATTGTATATAAGTGCTGCCACTTTCATCATTAATTGTGTCAAAGGATGCTTAGATATTATTAATCTCTGCAGCGATACCATTCTGTTCTTATTCTCTTCAGAAACAGAGTTCAGGTGTAACGATTCATCCATAAGACCAAGTTGCAAGTTAGTTCTTTCCCATCTTAAATACAGGCAACAGCATATTTGGAAAGCAAGTTGGTCAGTCACATGGGAGCATTTTGAGAGCATTACCTGTTTCCATTAGATTGCGATTGCATGGCATTGGCAGTTGGCCGTCGACAATCTTATCTGCAGTGGCTGTGGTGGAATACTCAACATTCTCAGCATGCATCATGTTGTAACACAAGCTGCCACGGAAAATATTCCTCTGTCATAAACAGAAATGTGGAGTGCGGTATCTGGACACTTTCTGCTGGGATTTGATGAAGATTAAGTAGAGAGCAATTCCAACAAGATGATGAGCTGTAGAAGAGGCAATTAAATGTTCCACTGATTATGGTTAATGGGGCCAATTAGAGAGTGTATTTTGAAATCCAAATGTCCGTGTCACTGAGAAAGAGAGAAACAAGAAGAGAAGGGGGGAAAACAACAGTCGAAATAAATGGCTACAAAGGACTATTCATCAGTTGCACACTCTTTAACAGACCCCTTAAAACATATTCTTGCTTCTTTGTCAGACAATGCTCCATCCTGGCTGAAGTCTAATCTTGGTTTCTCACACTGTTGCTAAACCCATCTTCCTATTTATGTCTGATGTTCTTTATGGACAACTTGTGATTGTCATTTGAGGGAGATGTACAATCACAACACTAATCCTCTCTCTGCCCAGATCCTACCCACAGCCCATCCTACCTGACCAGGACCAGGTTTGGTTGGGTGAGCCGGTGACACACATGGTCACCAATCATTTATGCTGGTGGCCCCATTTCTGTGCACCATTACTGCAGCTGCCGCATGAGTGGCGCTTGGCTGTCCCTCCCAGTTCAAATCCCCCTCAGCTGTGAAGCTTCCTGGGTAACCTTAGGACAGCCACTCACTCTCAGCCTTGCCTACTTCACAGGGTTGTTGTGAGGACAAAAGGATAAAAACTTTGTAAGCCACCTTGTGCATTTGCATGGGAAAGGTGGGGCATAAATAAATGAATATATAAACAAACAAATAAATAATTTGTCCTTGGAAGGTGGGCCATGTGGAGAGCAGCACACTGCAGGAGAACAAGGCTGATTAAAGTTACAGAAGGAGAACTGGTATGACCTGTGTTGTGGGGTTTCAACAATTATCCTGGAATTCCCCATTAGCAAGATGAGACAAAGGGTCCTATCCTATCCAACTTTCCAGCAGCAATGCAGTTGGTAAGGGAACAATGGTTGTATTAATCCCAGTGTTGCATTATCTATGTGTGTGAGGTCCTGGCTCCAAACCACCTTGAATGCACAATGGGACATCCCTGATGTCATTTCCTACCAATTCATCACGATGGAGATTGTTGTCTGTGTAGGCTGTGACATCATCATTGCTTATGTTTTTCCATACGTGCACATTTGGATGCACTAGATTAGACTTCCCAGCTAGAGACCGTGTTCACTGGAATAGTTAATTCAGTTTAACAAATGTCCTTAGATCCCTAATAATCTCAACACACTCATGCTCAAAGTACACATTATGCAGGAGTCTGATTTTCATCTGTGTGTTTTGTTTCTTTGTAACCCCAGAATCTGAACATGATGCATCTGAGCAGGTAGGTAGTTACTGACTCTTTCCCCCATGGTTATTTTCAGTTCAAAGAGCAGAATACCCATTTCAAGCTGCTTTTGTCACCTGCAGGTGACGTTATGAGGGCTCCCACTTCAAATGAAAAGTAACTAAGAGGGAGTAATTCCTCTCCTCCAGTACATACTCCTCTTCATGGACATCACTACTGTGCTACTGTAGCCAATCCATCCATCCATCAATCAATCAAAAAGTCTTTGCCATGAATACCAGGAATCTAGGCCCATTTAATTAATCATAATGATAGACATTGCATATGTAGAACCAAAAAAGTGATTGGAGACAGCGGAAGAGGATGGTATGAATCCTGGCTGGCCCATATCAGAGGCCAATTGAATCAGTTGCCTCAGGCAGCAGGCTGTTTGAGGTTGGACACTTGTCTCAGCAGAATTGCCTCCACTGCTCCTCCTCTTCTGGTATTTCCTGGTTTGGAAAGGAAGAGAGGCAGAGAGAAGGAGGTAAAGTGGAAGAGATGAGAAAGCTGAATTAAAACATTAATTAGTGGGAGGAGCAGTGACTGGCGCAGACACTGGTAAGGGGTGGTATTTGGCATGCCACATCGGATGTGAGGAGGTCTGGGGTCAGCAGTATACTTTCCTAAATGACACTTCAATTCTCTCATTACAATATAATTAACCTACCCATCAAACTTAACTATTGGAGGGTCCCTTCCTAAGGTGCATCTGTCTACTCAGTTTATTTAATGTATTTACCTGACGATTCATAGTCTGTATTTTTCCCCAAAATATAATATTATATTTTGTTTTTCTCTGCCTTTTCTTCTTTTTCCAATTAGGAGAAAGAAGATGATGAGAAGGAGCATCAGTTAACTAGGTGGATTTATATGTCTGTCCCCACCATCACCAACAACAACTTTAGTTGCCCTCATGAATGGGCTTAGCCATGTCAGTTCTATAACTGGCAACCATAAAGATTAATCAATGCCTTTGTATATGTAGGCATACAAATGATCAAGTGGATGATGATCAGAGGGTTAAGAACAGGTCATCACAACACTGAAACAGAGCTATTCCTGACCTGCAGACCTGCATGTCTATCTGCATAGACCTTCATGTGCAGTGCACATAGAGTTCTTCTTTTTGTGTTCCTTGTACATTTGTACTCAGCTATGGTTCACATAGTTCCACTAACTCCAGGGATCTCATACAAATGTTCATTGAAGAAAGAGCAAAAATACTTAGAAAGCTTTTAAACAATGGAGCTATTGGCATCTGAGCTGGTCATACGCACTTGATTATCCCCTTGAAATTCCCACCGGAATCAGTGAGAGATTCTAAGCTCATGAGACACAGTCATGCTCCAACTTAATTCTTTCTGTATTTTGCATTCCTGCCATTGCAAATTACACATTATCTTGATTATCATTAGCTGGCCCAATTACCGCTGAATATTTAGATGCCTTTTTGGAGAAAAAGATGTTTCTTGGGCTGAAAATAAATTAATAGTAGCTTATCTTACTAATTTGCTTACTGCAGATATGTTGGGCAAAGTCGCAGTGTTTTGAGAGTTTTCTGCAAAAACCAAGAATGAATTAAAAGGAAATTAAAGAGCAATGCAAGACGGGAATCCTGGTCAACAAATGAAACAAGGCTATACCAAACCTTTCTGAGGAATGTTGCTTATTAAAGAAGGGTTTAAATTGCACAGCTATTCCCCCCACCAGTAATTTACCTGAATTTGAGCTCTGCCACACCCACTTAGTTTAAATTTTACCAGAGAGAGAATCTGCGCCAAGTAGGAACATGTAGAGCCTTTCTGCGAAAGATTGTGAAAACCCTGATGGCTTCCTCTCAAAATCTGCCAGGCATTTTACCTGGACTCGATGCTCTGAATTTTGCTTGAGGTGACATTTTGGTGGCCACTCAAGTGGGCCCAGGATGTTCATAGCAACATATTGGCTCAGTCATAAACATCCTCCACTGATAGCAGTATGAGACCATCAAGTATAAATACTCCCCTAATCATCTCTTTTGCTGTAAGAAAGCAGACTTGTATTGTTAAAGATACATAAAATATATGAGGCACTACAAGCATTTAGCAAATGTTTGGCCTACCACCAGGCAAATGGCACAAACAGAACAGCTGGAGCTCAGCACATGAGAAAGCACTCTCGGTTGCAAACATTTGAAAAGCAGCTCAGCTTATTTGATGTAGGCGTCAGCGACAAAAGCCTGATACAACAGGTCTAGCAGGATAATCTGGAATTGATCTCAGAAGTTCTCTAATTGGTTTAATACAGCCATGCCAAAGGTTATTTTGAAATGTTCTTGGGAAATTTAAAACATCTCCACTCCCCCACATTTCCTCTGGAACCTGTGGCAGTATGTTGATTCGAGATTTATTTTGGAGTATAAAGCAATTGTCCATGGTGGATGTGCTCCTTGTCTGTGTGGTTTATTGTTACGTCTGATTAAAGAGGTTTTGAAGGATTTTTAAGTGAGCTGTTTGACCTGAAAGCGGTGGTCCAAAATGCATGTAAGCAGTGGTTCTGTGGTTAGGGTTACCAAACACAAAGGGAGACAGAGTGCATATAACGTTTAAACATTATACGAAAGAGGAAATTATGGCAGGAGAAGCTTTTTAAATCCTTCCATACTGAGCTACAGCAGTCAAAAATTCCTTCTATGCAATGATCAAAGGCATAGGGACTTTGTACCACTTTGGTAACCCTGTCTGTGGTACAACCAGCCTTCAGAAAAAAAGATAATCATTCAGCTGAAGTCTCAGGCGGTATGGTCTGAAAAGTTTAAAAACCATCTCTCTTCTGTCTGAGATCACAATGTTCTTTATTAAGTACTTAATGGAATGCTGAATGGGAATACAGCCTGATCTACAAAGGGAGTTTATATACAAATGGAAGTCTTGTTGAAATAAAAATATTCATCTAGAAACATGGAAACTGATCTTGAGATAAGAGCGCATACCTGCCTGATGATCAGATGGTCAGTGCCAGAAAGGAAAACATTTTTGCAAAACAAATATGTCAGTGAGATTTTCTAAGTACCCTGACTGCTATAACAGCTCAAATGCCAGTTGTGAAGCCCAATCTTTTCGGCAGAAGTAGTTATTGGGTGTTTATATTTTTTTGCTGGATTCACTTGTGTTCAAGTGAAGAATGTTCCTTCTTTACTCAGAGAGGGAAGGGAAATCTGGATTCCATCTATAACTTGTCCTAACAAGGTAAATCAACACTGGAAAAGCTGCTGCCACAGTGCCTGATGTGCCATGTCATCCATAAGAAATGCAATACATATTTCCTTTAAGAAGATCTAACTGAAAGGTGTTGAGAGAGTGAATTTTCAGAAAATGAACTGTCAGAAAGCAGGGGATACCTGTATTATATTGTATATTACATATAAGCAGGCTCAGTACTACAGGAGGAGCCATAACTCAGTGGGACATCAGGGTCTTTGTTTGTAGAAGGCTTTGTTTCAATTCCCACCTTCTCCAGATTTGGGTGACAAAACTCTTGTTTGAACACTGATGAGCTATTACATTTTAAAATTTCCCCTGATAGTCTATGCACGTATCAAGCCAGAGCAAAGGCGATTCTATGCTAAGGCCTTTATGCTTTTTGCTTTGTGCAGGGATGTGAATGATTCTGCTTTAAGTGTGGGTTTATTATGTGTCTAGAATCAATTATTAACAACTGAATTTTAAAAAACCACATCATTGAGATTAAGTTATATCCAGGGTGAGCAAATCCCCTCTTTTTCTAGGAAAGCTCCTATTTTTAGCCTCATGTCCAGGAAAAGGACTTAAATGACCTCCTTTTCTCTGTGAACATACACCTCCAGGCAGGGCCTATGAGAGGAGGGTCCATCAGGTACATTGTCCCAGGGCCCAAGAGCTATGGAGGGGCCCATGACTGAAGGAGCATTTGAGTGTTTGTTACTAACAAATTAATACGGTATATGTGCACACACACATATACATACACATGTATACATACATATATACACATGCATGCACACATACATACATATATACACATACATACATACATACAATTTCAAAATAATTTTGCAAGTCTTAGGGGCCCCAAATGGGTTTTGTACCACCTTAAAAAATTTCTCTTGGAAGCCCTGTCTCCAGGCAGCACATGGTCTTTTTGGAATCAATAATTTAAATGTGATATCATTTTAAATATACTGGTAATAATATAGTATTTAACACATGAAATCAATAGATTAGTGTTTCTAATTTTTATTTCATTATATCCTATATTTTGGAGTGACTTGACCATTTGACATCTCGTAACTGTATATCAAGACTTTATCATCCACATTTAAAATTTTCAGCAATTGAATGTGCCAGCAAATCACTTTGATTTCTTTTATATGACCAGGTTTTTTGATCAGGTGTTTTTTTAGCTGCTAACCCTTTATTATGTACTAGTGAAATGTACCTGCATTGTGGGAGTAAAATACCTCCCTTATGCTATCCCCCCCCATGCGCAACACCCCCAATGCACATCAACCCCCTTTATTATGTATTTAACCTTACAATTTCATAGATATGTAGACTTCTTCAAAAAGTTGATGTTTTGAACTAAAGTTTTGAACAAACTAACTCAATTCTGTGGCTTGATAAAATGTTTCCATCTATGTTATGTATAAATAGGGAAATAACAGCATACATGGAAGAATGATAATAATGACAAAGAGCACAATCCTAATCATGTCTCCTCAAAAGTAAGCCCCATTGTGTTCAATGGGTCTTACTTCTAGGGAAGTGTTGTTAGGGTTCCAGCCCGAATGGACCTTCTAAGATCCATGTACACTGTATAATAATCTCTGTTTTGTTGTCATTTAATGGTTTTGAGCCAAAAAGGTATTGGTTGGCAGGAATTTTGGTTGGCAGGGATTGAATATCATGGGAAAAATGCCCTATGTCAAGAAGGGCATTGTAGGTTGGATCATGAAAATAACTCTGTAAAGTGCTACTCTGTTCAATTTAAAGATAAAAATCAATATAAGACTGAGGCCTACACAAAATCTTGCTGATCATATATATTGTGAAAATTATTTTTAGACTCTCTGTCCCTGGTCTAGTCTTTTAATTCCTACCTTTCACACTTCTGGGTCATGAGTGCGTGGATTTTCCAGTAATACTGACAACCTATGGTCCATAATTCTATGCAGATTTATGTGCACTTAACAGTTGATTTCATTGGGCTTGAGCAATAGTTTGTATTGAACTGAGGTTCAGAAACGTTTGGGACAGGGACCCATTACCTATTAATTAGCTATTAATTTTTCCATTTTCATGTAAACCGCTTTGTGAACTTTTTAGTTGAAAAGTAGTATATAAATACTGTAGATAGATAGATAGATAGATAGATAGATAGATAGATAGATAGATAGATAGATAGATAGATAGACAGATAAAAACTGAAGGCAAAAACATGAGATGGGAAATGTTAATCTTCTTGCTTTAACTGTAATGCAAATTTCAGGGAATGATCTGGCTTCTGGGGCTTGAATACTATACATACTTTCCTGGGAGTAAACCCTATTGACTCTAATGGACTTACCTCTGAGTAGACATGCACAGGATTGGGCTCTAAGTGGCAATGGACTGTTGCATTTCCCAGTATCCTTGCTGAAATTCAAATGATTGTAATAGCAAACATACAATTAAAGTCAAAGCGAACACTGTAACTACCCAAGTGGTACTTTCTGCATAGACACAGTAGAAATAATGCAGTGTCTGAAAGCAAAGCCACAATTTGCTGAAAGGAGGAGGTGCTCCTACCATCTCCAACATTCAGAATTGGCCAAATGATGGCAGTGTTTCTCCCTAGAGGTAGGAGGAGACACACATTTGAAAGCAATTTTTCATAGGTCAGTTCACTTGTTTATAACAGTTACAGCCCAATTCTATATAAAGCTCTATACTGTGATGCAGTGGCATACCCTACAATCCAGAGTAACTACGGGAGCATGTAAGAGACATTATGTGCACCCGTAGTGACTGCACCCCCAAGTGAAAACCTTTGGGAAATTCATATTGCAATCCAGAGCAAACTGTTCTTACACCGGAGCAAGGACTCCCCGTAGTTACTCTGGATTGCACCCATAGTGTAGCTTCTGGTGCAACCCAAAGGAAATTTTTGACTGCTAATGGTCTCTCTCAAGTAAGAGGACAATAATCCCCTTGTCTCAGAGGAAGTCCCAGCAGTCACAACAGGTCAACACAGACCTGTGCCAGTGATACTGCTGGGGCAAATCTATGTTGATCCGTGCAGGCACATCAGGACCAGGAAGGGTGTCAGAATTTGCTCAGCACCACCACTGAACATGTTCCTTCCTGGGCCCAATCTGCATACTCTTCCACAACTATCACTGCCCTACTTATTAACTACACTATAACCTACTCCCTTCCCTGTTCTTGTCATTCAACACCTCTCCTCACTTTGCACAGGCCTACTTCCACTAGCAGGTCTCTAGAGGGTGCAGACCAAATTAGTATGTTGGATGGTGAGAGGGGCAGAGGCTGGGTCTCTGTTGATCTGTCGATACATGTGGGAAGACTCTGGCCTTCCTGCCAGAGTTTGCTGCCTTTAGTTAGGATTGGACTGTTAGTAAAGTTGTAGAGCCAGTTCATTGGCCAAGGAATCCTAACTCCAAAGAAATGTCAGTTAGGTCTGAAATGAAAGGTTCTCTGCCCTGCCAGCCCTCTATAACCTGTATTTTCTCAAATCTAATGCTCACCTTTTTCAGCCGAATTTAGTCCCCAAAATCAGGGTGCGCATTAGATTCAATGGTTAATTAGATTTGAGTAAATGTGGTGTTTTGATTATAAAGTTAGGGTGCGTATTAGATTCGATGGCACATTAGATTCAGGTGAACATGGTATAAGCTATTATTGCCATGTTTCACAGGTGTTATTGGGCTACCTCTAGTCTCATTTTCAGCTCTATACAATATGATTCCATTCAGTTTTGTTGCTTTCTTTGTTCTCTCTTGCCAGGAGTTGAGTGGATCCATTTTCTGCCCATCCATTCATGAAAATTATTCGCAAACTGAAGCATAGAACCCAAATAATGTAGTCGTAAAACCATTTGACCTGCAAATAGGTGATTTCAACCATAATTTATATACACTTCACAGCCAGGTGTGCTTCCTGAGTGGTGAGATTTGGAAAGAACCATGTATACACAACATGTTTAGGCTGGTGAATAAGAGCTGAGGATAATAATGGTCTCGCACTTCACATAATGATACAGTGTCAATACAGCATTTTTTAACTAATTGCTTAGAGCACTTCACATACATTATCTCAGGGATGATTCATATGCCACTGGGGTGGCATATGAGCCATCATATTGATCATGCAACTGATACTGTAAATTCCAGTGCCAACATTATAGTTTCCCTAGAGGTTGATCTTGTTGGTATAGTTGTAATCATGCTACTTTCCCAGTCCATCCTTCAGTTTCCCAAAGGAATATGGCATTCCAATATAATGGGATGGCTCTCATAACTCTCCATAACTCTTTATCCATGTATAAAAAAATAATTATCCACCTTAAGACAAACTTATCATATTGCAAACAGGAGTGCTGAGGTATGCCACTGAGCCCAGTAAGTAAGTAAGTAAGTGTCTGTCTGTCTGTCTGTCTGTCTGTCTACTGCTTTTCAACTGAAAAGTTCACAAAGCAGTTTACCAGAAAATGAAAAAAAATTATTAACTAATTAATAGCTAATGGGTCCCTGTCCCAAAAGGGCTCACAATCTAAAATGCAAAAAAGAACACCAGCAGAAGCCACTAGTACAGACCTTTCTGGGGGGTGTGTAGGGCCAGTTACTTCCCCCCTGCTAAATAAAAGAGGAATACCTACTTGAAAGAGTGCCTCTTGCCCTGTTAGCAGGAGGACTACATATGACTAGGGAGAGGTTTTCACTTGAGATCAGAGTGACTGAGGCCAGACTTATTAACTACAGTTTTCAGAAGACTACAAGATTTGGTTCTATTGATGGATCTATTGATTTGGTTCTGTTGATGGTTCTGTTGATTTGGTTCTATTGATGGAAAATATGGAAATGTGGCAGATGGAATTATGGACAAAAAGCTCTCTTCATTTTATAGTGCCTGAAACCTGGGGCTCCTGTTGCCTTTATTTCAAACCTGGCTCACCCAAACCAGTTGAAGCAGTCACTTTAGGCATCCTCTTTGTCTACTTTTAACCCATTTCATCCATACTTTTGTCATCTATTACTCTTCCCTCATTTTCCACTCCATGATGCGGAGAAGGGAGAAGAGGAAATGGAGGTTACAGGCTGAATTAGTACATTGGAAGGTGAGAGGGACAGAGGCTGGCACATCATTGGGTAACAGGCAGCGTTTGGTGCGCTGCTTCCTGCCTCAGGAGGGAGGACCACCTTTGTCTTATTCCTTGCACCTCTAATACAGCTCCCAGATATCCAAATCTCTACTTTTATATTGGTTGGAATTAGTATCAAAACTATTCAGCCCAAGTGACGTGGGGATTGTCATGTTCCCTCTGTCTTTCCTGGTGGGAGGATGGGGTTGTTACAGTCCATGTTCATTGAGAATGACTGACAGCTAAGGTGGGTAAGTAAAGGTAAGTCAGCATTTGCTTTTCTTCCACAGGTTCAATTCACACAATTACAACCAACAAGCGAGAACAGTTCTGTATACTCACAACTTGCAGTAGGGAAAGGGTCGTTCTTCTGCCATGTGGTATAGGCTAGTTCCCACAACTGTGGCAGGGTACCGGTGCCCCAGCCTGGTCAGTTCACTCCTTGTCTGCATCTCCCCTATTTCTCACATTCCCCGCCTCATGTTGTTCCTGTCCCCACCTCTCTCCTCCATCTCTGGGGTCTTCCAAGGTAATGGAAGGTAGGGTTCAAGGTAGGGTTTGGTTTGGTCTCTCAACAGGTGTTTAAAGGGGGTCTGTCCCCTACCCTATAATCCAGAGTAACTACAGGAGCACATAAGAGACATTATGTGCACCCATAGTTACTGCACCACCTAGTGAAAACCTATGGGAAATTCAAATTGCAATCCAAAGTATATTGTTTTTATACCGGAACAAGGACTCCCTGTAGTTACTCTGGATTCTGCCCATAGATCATTAGCTTGGCAGATCGGAGAGGCCTCCATGAATGGCTAGGACCTGTCACAGGTGTTCGTTCAGCATCTTCCTGCTGGCTAGTTTCTGACTTTTCCTCATCTGCTCCTTCTTCCCCTTTATCATGGTCCTTACTGACTCTTCCTCTTCCCTTATTGATCTCAAGGAAGTCTGTCTTTGAGGAATGCAAAGATTCCAGACATTGGGGAATGTCTGGAATGCAAAGATCCAGACATTGGGGTCTGGATATGGTCCTTTCAGAGCTGGCTTCCTCCCATCCACAGGCACCAGTAGGGGTCTGGCAGGTCTCCTCACAACCTAAGTGACTTGTTCGGACCACATTCAGCTTACCTTCAGACCACATTCTGCCTTCTCAGGCCCACATGAGCTTCATTAGTTTACTCCAGAATTGAACCACCAAGCTGTGACCAACCTCAGTTACTTGCATGAGATGCTGTCCCCTCTTTTGCTTTCCAAAATACTCTCTTCTTCTTAGATCAGCTATATAGCTGGTTTGGATGTGAGAAGCCACAGACCATACAGCTCACCTGGTTTACAGTGTTTTGCATTCCTTTCGTTGGCTTTCTGGTCACCACCCATCACCACCATCAACAGGGCTCTGTTGATATAGCTACATGCTGTGGAGTGTTGCGGGATAGAATTGGACGAGGATAGGATTGGATAGGGTAGGATGTTAGGATCTTCCTCTGCAATTTTGTGGCATTTTTCCTTACCAAGAGAAGCCGTGGAAAGCAGCTTTCTGTCTGCCTTTGGCTTGGATGACATCTGGTGAATCCAGTCTGAAACCTAATGAAGGGGATCATGCCTTACGGTGCCTTCCAATCTGTTGCTTTGTGAGATTTACAGTTGTTCCTGCTTTGTAGTTTATTCCCCATAATCTGTATGGCAATATGCTTTGCAGAATTAAACCATTTATTATGTATTGTAGAAATGTTGAGTTTTCAGGAAAAGGCTTGAAAAAGAAAAAGGGACCGATGAAAACCTCAGGTGAATTTTGTTTGTTTCTTGGGCTGTTCATTGCATCTTTGACATCTTTTTTCTTCATTTTGAATACCATTTCTCTGATGGCCTGCTATTCAGTTTCACTATGAAAAGAAGTTAATTCTGTTCACTTGGGCTATTGAATAGCACCAGTCATCAGTTTATTACCTGTTTTCCACAGGGACATGTAAGCAGAGGAAACGAGAGCCATATTTGCTTAGAAAAAGAGATACAAGTACAACCTTGTTATAAACTGATTTTTAATACATGGATTTGACTTAACAAGAATAGCCACTGCAAATTAGAAGGAATATGCTGATCCCTGGAGAAAGTGAAAATTGCATCCCTTTAAAATAGCAGGTTAAAAAACAGCTTTTCTTCCTGTTGTAGAGAAGAAGACATGCAAGCAATCATTCAGTTCTTCAGTTGAGCCAGGCAAAGGCAGGTAGTCCTTTGCATTTCTAATTGCTTACCACTTCTCTACAACAGGAAGAAAAACTGTTTTCTTCCTGTTAAGGTGTAAAAGGACACCCCCTTTTAAAACTGCTTTTATTTAACACATTTTTGTATCAGTAGGGAATCTAAGAATCAAACTATTGCAGAGGTCACATTTGGCACAACGGAGGAGCAAGAAATCTGGATCTTTAAATCTATTTTTCGACTACCTTTATATCCATTTTTTTAATCCACAGGACATTCTGGAACGGAACCCTAGTGGATAATGAGGGACACCTATATTTCTTTCATACCCTACAGAGTAACTACGGGAGCATGGGAGAGACATTTACGTTGAAATGGTTACAGCACCACCAAGTGAAAACCTGTGGGAAATTCATATTGCAATCCAGAGTAAATTCTTCTTACACTGGAGCAAGGACTCCCTATAGTTACTCTGGATTGTGCCTTAGAGAAAGAACATGTTCCAAACTTTTAATCCCTTGTTTAAATGGCTTTGGAGACATCAAAATAACCTGGATATGATGCAAAAACTCCAAGTTATACAGGGGTCTACTTTGTTTACAGCTGCCAAATCAGTGACATGGACAACCATTTAAACCTTCTGATAATCTATTTCCTGATATAATCTGAAAAGCCTGAATCTGAAACTAATATTCCCGACTGCTCTTTAAGCAGATTGTGCACCGTACTAATTCACCAATGGGAACTTAACACATAGCCACAAAGGCCGGATGTTCTGGCCTGAGCTTGAGCACTGCATATGCCATTGACTGAAGTACTATGATGAATTTATATTGAATAACCCTTGAACACTGTTTGAAAGCTTAAAGTGAAAAACAGACAGCTTTGGAAAAAGAAAAAGATTTGAAAGTTCCAGCCAGTACATTGCAGTACGTAGCAGCCCAGCTTCTGACAGAGGTGACTTACCAAGGGACAAAAAGTGAGGCATGAGGGAGAATGGAATCAATCAAGGAAATATTTTATATTCAGAAATAAAGACTCAAAAAGCATGTTGGGACAGAATGACATTGAATAGCCCTCCCCCTCCAAATATTAATTTGTAACAGGCAAGGCCTCAAATGCTGAAGCTTGCTGAAATATAAAATTAAAATGCAGAACTTCACAAGAGTATAATAAATAGCCGTTCGAAAATAGTCTGACTTGGCATCGGTTGGCATCCAACTGATCTCTACTGATCCTAAGCATCCAGTTGACCCCACATGATAAGTGAGATGTGCATTAATGAACTGCGCATATCTGAGCCCTGCTCCCTTTACCTGGATAGTTTATGCAACATTTTCAGTTTGTGTGGTGGTGCAGAAATCTCCTTCATATGATTAAGGAAAGTAGCCCAAACCTTCCAATGAAGGATTGGGCCATGCACACATTGTGAATTTGTATAGCCTTTATCATGAGGGCCTGATGGAGTGCTACCAGGACTACATTGCTGTGCTGCAATTACTGTCTGAATTGGTCCACTGTCTTATGAGTAAACTGGTCCCTAGGGATGTTTCTCATCACGCAAATTCAAGTCAACATTTTAACAAACTGTACACAATCTTAATTTCTTGCTATGTGATAATGAGTGTGCTTCTTAGATCAAATGCCTGTTACATGATCATTAGTTATTTTTCTCCTTGTAGAAACTGAGCGCATTGACTCTTGAAGACCTCCTCAAAAGTTTTCAACCCATGAAAACTCCCCCCCCCCCCAAACTGCCTGATGTCTTTTTAAAGAACTTCTGGGAAGACAAATCTTCACACTCGTGCCAGTGAAACTGACCCTTTTGGCACTTAATACAATAAAGTGTATAAGAATGTGGATTCAATCAACTGAAAAGAAAAATACTTCTTAAATACTACCCTAATACTGAAAGATCATACCTCCTCTCTCCTCCCCCCAAATCTGAAAAAAAATTCTTCTGAAAATATATTTTTAATATGAAAAATTCTATTCCTTTCACATTAAAACAAAGACATTGGAGTTCCTGTTTTAATCTTTGGACCAGTGGTCCAAAGCTTTCTTTCCCTCCTAATTGGGCTGAGAGAAGTATTTGTGTCCCTGAGTAACTATCAAAATGTAGGATGTGCCATTTTGAGTGCTGACGTCCTCTTGTCCTTTCCTATTAGCTTTCTGAAATGAGCACAAGTGATGAAAATAAAAGGGCTGGGGGGACCCAGAGGAAAATAATTATCGGATCTTTCATTCCTTTGCACTCTAAGTGATATTCTAAACAGTTTCCTGGGTCCATTTAGATTAATTTATTTATAATAAATCCTTCTTGCCTTCCAGCTTTGATACCTCCAGTGTAAAGCTGTACCTATCTACAGAGAAAGTTGACAGGAGCGGTTTATTATTTTCTTCTTCCTTTTTTTGCAGGCAGCCCATACGTGGCAATTAAAGATAATTTGGCACTCAAATACGAACAAAGGAAATGCTAATACCTTTGTCACTAATGGTAGCTCAAAAAAAAATAAATAAAAGGGGAGAGACGTCAAATAATGAAGTCATTCTCCCAACTTTGGGGATTTTTTTAAATTGAAAAAAGGTGCTTCAGAACTTGTAATAGCAAAGCTGGCTTATGCTTATCAGGACTTTTCTTTCTCTTTTGTTTTGAGAGTTCTATTACTAGGTTGTGAAAAGTTTCCTTAGGCCTAGCATAGGGTTGCCATAATTTTCTTCTCAAAATCAGGACATGTGTCCCATTTGCCAGTATGTGAACTCAAATCCCCCCAAATCGGGATTGTCTTTGTTTTTCAGGACATATGGCAACCCTAGCCTAGCATTTTGTACCCAACTGGCTGAATTCAGAAGACATTTCATATTCCTTGTGACAAATGTTCCAAAAATATGTGTTTTCCTGTCTCAAAAGTGAATGTTTTTGGCCTGGAACTGGGGGTTTGAGTCAGATATATGTGTTCATTTTCAGAACAAATGGAACAAAAAAATGGTCCCCATCAGTGGTGGGCCCAGCCTGGCCCAAGAACCAGTTCTCCGGAAGTGGGCGGGGCCAGGGTCAGGGGGCGGGGCCAGGGAGGTTTTTAATTTTTAAAAAAATTACTTACTTCTGAGTAGACCTGCATAGGATGGGGCTCTGAGGCTGCAGTCCTCTCCACACTTTCCTGGGAGTAAGACCCATTGACTGTACTGGGACTGACTTCTGAGTAGACCTTCATAGGATGGGGCTCTGAGGCTGCAGTCCTCTCCACACTTTCCTGGGAGTAAGTCCCATTGACTATACTGGGACTTACTTCTGAGTAGACCTGCATAGGATGTGGCTCCCAGCCTGCCCCCCGCCGGCCGGGAGAGGCTTGGAGAGCGCGCTGGGGCTGCGCTCCTCCTCCTCAGACCCCCCCCCCCCCGCTGGCAGGGAGAGGCTGGAGAATGAGCTGGGGCTGCGCTCCTCCTCCTCAGCCACCCCGCCAGAGAGGAAAGCCTGGTGGCGGCCGAACCGGTCCTCATTGTTCTGGGGGCATCCTGCTGCTGCCGGCTCGCCAACGGCAGGGGGATTGGAAGAACCCCCCCAGAACCGGAGCGAGTAGGCTTGTGCCCACCTGTGGTCCCCATTAATTTTCAGTTCCATTCATTCCAAAATCAGCATGCAAGGATTGATTGGGATGGATGGTGATTCTGTTTTGGAACCTCCGTTTGTTATCATTCATATGTCTTTTTCGGAATAAAATAATATATCTTCAGCCCAATGCCAAGGTCCTACCATTGGTGCACTGCCAGCACTGAGTATCACAAACAGGCTGCAAAGCACATTTGAGGGCTTCAGCACTGATCCAATGGCAAATGTCAGCATCAGCTAGTGCTGTGCTAGTGCTGGTGCTCTGCCACTCAGCTCTGCCAGTTCCAGAGCCTCCATGTAGGCCTCCTGACGCTACACAACCAAAGAGTTTCCATAGAATCAAGTAGCCCCATGATGGGACTTCTCCCTTACTCACAGGAAAGAGACAAAAGTCCCTTTTTCCCAATGAGCCACTGGCAGTAGCCTGCAGCGATTAGGATACCATAGCAGCCATTTCAGTGCCAAGGTGGTCAGGGCCGCATTAAATCATATTCTCATGGTCTTTATTTAGACAATAATCAGAGCACATTGATTGGATTTAGAATGAAACATGGCCCCAGCACTAGGAGAAAAACCAAGGGAATAAGCCAAGTCCATTCATGTGAATGATAGCATGAACCCCAGATTACCCTGGGGCTTGGGTCAGTCCACATTACTAAAGACTAGAATTGTCAACTCACCGTACTGTTGCATTTAAAATTCTTCCAGATTCCCCTGGCTTGGATAGACTTCAGTGATGGTCTTGAACCATGTGTCCATTTCTGTTTCCTCCTCCTCATTAATATCACTTTGTGAGTCACTTTGTGAAGGGAAGCTGAATAGGCAGGATGGCCAGCATTCTCTGTCCTGAAAATATTTAATATTTCCAGATGAGCCTTGAAAGGTGCTTGCTTATTAAACAGAAATTTCTCCATAGGGGCAAAAGGAGACCAAAGGTGTTTGTGCATTAGATGTATAGGAGCATTAACAGGATGAAGCAGCTGCTATGGTAACTTCCTTTTAGCTGGGGTATTAAAGGAGTCTTCCTCACTTGGGAAATTCAGCTGTAAATTTTAATATGTCTCTTTTTCATATATATTTGTCTTGGAAACCTTCTTTTATTCATTGCCTAAAAATCCCACAGCGGAGTTGTTCACCCTCCTGGTCACAGGATGGGAATCTTGCAAAACCAGAGAATAAATGCACAGAATGGAAGACTTTGTATAGTTTAACTGTATTTTAATTGTATTTAAATAGTAAATACAAATTAATTGTACCTGGTTTAAAAGGTATTTTATTGTTTTAAATATTGTTAGCAACCTTGGGTTTTCTTTTGTTAGGAGACAGCAGCAAACCGAACTAGAAAAGGCAGCATGCTAGGAGGGAATAGAGAGTGTTTCCCTGTCAAATATCAGGGATTTACCACTTCTAAAGTGACTCTTAGTCCTGTTAGCAAGGAAAATTAGTCTGACCCTTCAATCCAGAGTAACTATGGGAAGATGCAAGAGGCACTTATTCTGGATTGCTCTATGCATTTCCCACAGGTGGCACCGTAAATACACTGGTGTAAAAGATCTCGTAGTTACTCTAGATTGTAGACTTAGGGCAAAATTCAGAGTAACTACAGGGAGTCCTTGCTCCGGTGTAAGAACAACTTACTCTGGATTCCAATATGAATTTCCCATAGGTTTCACTAGGTGGTGCAGTAACTACAGGTGCACGTAAAGTCTCTTACGTGCTCCCGTAGTTACTCTAGATTTGGGGGTTATTCACTCTGTTTTCCTCTTCAGTCCAAACCAAATACCCACCTTGACTGGAGACAGAAAAGCAGCATTCCATCTGGCATCTGCTACCTGTAGTGCCTTATTCACCTTGTTCCATAGTAAGACCAACCCAGAGAGTTAATCCACCACATGTTGAAATGTTTATGAAAGCTGTTGATATCCTTTTGGCTGTTATCTTTATTTCACCAGGAAACATAGACAGTAGGAAACAGAACATCTCATTAAAATTCTACTAGCTAATTCACAGCATATCATTAAAAATTTAAAAACCATCCCTTTTGTGAAGCACTTTTCCCCTTATATTAATTATCTAATCACAACAGATTCAAATTGATTAATGGGCCCTTAAATTGTGTTTCTAGCCTATCAGAATGATCTGTCCCATTAGAAAGTTTGTCCATATTACAGGAATTGCTGCCAAGGGGCATAGTATTATTTAAAACAATGTAAAGCACTCAGCAAGATAAATATTAGCCATTTGGTGGGGAAAAATATATACAACTTGAACTGAAAGGCACGAAAGAGGAGAAAGTTGCTTCAGCTTTCAGTGTACACGCTTACTATATGGAGATAAAATACATGCAGGGTTCATTGTTACATGAGGTCCTGGGTGAGGAAGATGTGGGGAAAGTTGTGCAAACTGTAGTAAATGCAGTATTCAAATAATGTTTTATTGAAGATCACAGGGAAAAGATTCTCCACATTTCTTTCCATCTTTTAGAAAAATATACTTGAGTTTTCCGACAGATTAGATTTTCTCTTTTATATATATATGGAGGTATAAATGGTATCTATGGATAAAATTGTTTCTAACTGACAGGAAAATTTACACAAGATTTCAAATTGCAAAGACTGAGTTAAAGAGAGGGAAGATATTGGGCAGCCCAATCCTACATAACTCCCTATAGGACAATGTCGCCAATGGAATTCATGCTGTATCTCAAGGGAAATTTAAGATCTCCTCCTTACATTGCTTGTGGGGAAAGCCTTCACTGCTTGAGTGGCTCTACTTGGACCTCTGTGACCACTATAGCTGGTGCCAATCCAAGTGAACCTAGAAAGGCAGATTGAGGCCAGAAGGGTAATAAGATAGCAGCAGCAGCACTGCATATACTGCCCCCCCCCCAAAAAAAATAAAATCTACAGTGACTTGGAAAAAATTAAACACTTTCAGTGTTGCAGAGCAAATTAAAGTTTCAGCAGTTTGGTTAATGCCAGCAGCATTTTTTACTATGCACTAGTTTTTCCTAATTTTTTCCTTTATAGAACTACTATAACTCAGCTTTCCCAACATACCAGGGAAGGTGGCTGTGTCTGCTCTTGGTTGCCCTTAAAACCTATGAACTCCTGGCCCAAAATGTAATCACTTCCAACTTTGATCTGCGGCATGCAGTGTTTCCAAGAGCAGCTTCTGCTGCAAGCAGTAAAGCACATGCAAGACTTCTAGCAATCATTTCATCACATTGAAAACTTGCGCACAGAAACCAAAACACCTTATGCTGCCTGTTGATGTGAGGAGGTTTTTGTAATCAAATGAGAAAACACCAGCACAATGTGAAGGTGATACCAACACAGCAGTGATGAAGAACATGTAGCGGGATAAGACTAGAACAGAATTTGAACTACACATGTCTGATTGGAGAAGCAGATGGCCATACATATGGATACTGCTGCATTTTTTTCCAAAGCAAGGGTTCATAAAACTTGAAAAACAAAGCTTAGTGCTGCTGTTAAAGGAACAAATACTCTTTGCTGCTGTTTCCGGAGCGAAATAATGAAGCTGTTTCTGGTACAATGGTGTTCATTCCATGTGGATGTAACAATTTTGCAAATAATAGAATGGGTGTTATAAAGTGGTATCAGTAGGTGATTTCTAGATATGAACTTCCACTCATGAAAGCTGTCTTGCTTGATTTTTGTAAGTTAGTCCCCTGTAGCTCTTTCTGACCCACCCCATTTCCATTGGAATTGTCTGCTTAATCTCAAGAGCAACCTTTCAAGGATAAAAGAGCCAGGATGGTGTAGTGGTTAGAGACTTATACTGAGACCTGAAAGATCTAGGTTCAAATCTCTCCTTGGCCATGAAGCTTCCTGGGTCATCTTCGACCAGTCACTCACTCCCAGTTTCACCTGCTTCCCAGAGTTGTTGTAAGGTAAATGTAAACATATTATCTGCATTGCCATTCTTGTTTTGACCAACTCTAGAAAACAGTGCTCATCCCTGGTTCTAGTGAGAGTTGTCTGAAGACACCTCTGTGTACATGTGGCCAGGATCCACATGGAACACTGTTACCTTCCCACCGAGGTGGTACCTATTTTTCTACTTGTATTTGTATGCTTTCGAACTGCTAGGTTGATAGGAGCTGGGCAAGGGATGGAAGCTCATTCTATCTTGCAATACTTGGGTCCCATTTGGGTTGCTGTAGCCCTACCATGGAGAAGTGGTTGTGTGGCGCAGCCCCAGCGCAGGTTAGCTAGCCTGCCTGTTCCAGTGCAAATTTGGATTGTGCTGCCCATCTCTTTAGCACAAAATGCACTCAAATATCTTCCAGCTTCTCTTCCCCAATTCATTTAGTTCCACTCTGTTTCATTTTGCAATCATGTGGCTGCTAAGTTATAACAGCTGGAAACAGCGAGTCCATAAAAAGATATCAGCTGAGTGTCCCTGTTCATCAGAGCTATATACTACAACAGGATAGTTGTGTCATGGCTTCAGTAAAATAATTGCTCCCTACATAAGGAGAGCATTGTAAGTTTTGGCAATAGTATTTTCAAAAGTACAGTATCTCAATTCCACTTTTTAAAGATTTTTTATCCCACATTTGCCCTCCAAGGAGGCCCTGAAGGCAGCTTGAATCAAAAGTCTACAAATGAAAAGGAAAAATCTTGAATTGCAGTTTTCCCTCTGCTCTTCAAAAGGCAGTGAGTACCCTACAGCCACTGTCCAGCAGAATTATTAATACTTGGAGGTATCTGAACATATAATGACTGATTCATAGATAGTCAATATTTAGCAGAATCTCTCTTGAAAGAAACAATTGTTGAATTATCTAGTGAACAAACATACAGTGTGCAGGGAAAAAAAAACATATATTTCACATTGCAACCAACACATTCAGAAGGTTATGATGGGTATCAAGGAAGTAATACTATATCTTTGCTAATTTTAAAGCACAGTAGATGCTAATATTAAAGTGCAGCTTGCAACAGTTGCTCTTCTTAATTTGGAGGATGGGAAATAGAAAGAACGGAATTACTAAGACCAACATCGGGCTTTAAGGTGCTTCAGGAGAGAGGGATGGGGAAGATGATTCCCTTTTAGATTCTGTGAGCTAACAATAAACATTTCTGATTCTTTGCCCAATCAGGGTGAAGTCTAATTAATGTCAAGAAGTGATTGACAGCTTCTTGGGACAGCTGGTTCATACTTTTCAGACTGTTGGAATCCTACAAAACTATGTTATGTTGTGAAGGAGGGAGAACTATATTGAATATGAAATAACTTTTTTCTTCCGCCTTGTCCCCAACACTCTTAAATTGGGTACAGGTTTGAAGAAGCAACCAGATGAACTTTAAGGTCCTGCTCATAAACTCTGGATCACACTAAAACCCTTGATAGCCCAAGATGGAGATTCTTGGTCTTAGCCTGAGTGCTAACAAGGATGACAGCTGAGATGTGGAGACATTCCTGTGAGTATCTGAATTTCATCACAAACTGATTTCCCAGAGGCCACCAAGGTGATCAATCTTTTAGGGCTCTAGTTTATTTTAGGGTAAACTACTCTGCCAGCAGACTGGAAGTAGGAAGTAGGTTGCAGTCTGCTACAGACCTTTTGTCTGCACTTCTTTTTTCACCTCCATTCTTCCTTTGAGAACCTGGAGAGGAAGAGTAATGGCAGTAACTAGAGCTCCAGCTAATTTCACAGGAAAGAGGTGCAGTACAAGTCATAGTAAAGGGAATGGAGGCCAGGAGTACAGCTGCCCATTGAATGCCTGCCCTTTCCCTTCAAAGAGCCATCACCTTTTGTAAAATTGTTGCCAGTGGAGAACATAGTACTCTGTCATCAGTGATTTTGGGAACACTGGTATAGGAGTCAGCAGCACTCCATGTCTGTCACTAGTTCCTGCTATGTTCCTCTAGGTCATGTCATGGTGGGGATGGATACAAGGAAGGTAAAATGGGTGAGGAGGAGGAGGTTTGCTAAACAGTGTAGGAATGTGGCAAGAGAGGTGAATTTGGTGATAATGGCACACAGCAGATCCTATCTCCTCTCTTGGGGGTGCCTCTCTGCTTCTCTACACCAGCTTCTCACCAGAGCCGACACAGGTCCAAGGAGACCAGTTGCCGAGTGGGAGACTTGAAGAGGAGTACCTGCATTCCCCACTTTCTGATGGATTGTTTTCTGATGGTTCCGCACTTTCAACACCTTTCAGTTATACCCAGAACTTATTCATTCAACACATGCTCCACTCTCTCAATCTCTCTTTGCTGGTTTAACTCTTAAATGCCTATGTAAAAATAGTGTAATTTGCATAAATTATAAGTGCAGGCTATTTGGTAATATAAAGGTTACAAGGCAAAAATGGTCTTCCCTGATTTTGATTTACATGTGATAGGGTGATCAAACTGTTTTTGGTACTTCCTGATTACTTTCTTCAGTAAATAACTTTGCATCCATCAGTCCTGAAAGACTATGGTATTGTGCTCGATGCTAAATGCGAAGCATGAAGGCCTGGGTTGGATTGTTATGGAGGATAGGCTGTTACCCAAGCAGCAAATCCTCCCTCTCCATGCCCCTGAAATAGTCCAATGGAATGGCAGAGCTGATACAATTGGTTCCAGCTGTGTCACAGAGCTGAGCTAAGGACTGGAGCTCACCCTGTCTTGTTGGGACCCTGGTCTCGAACCCTGACCTACTGATTAACAGGCAGAGTGTCTTAACCACTTGCGCCACCTACAGCCCACATTCAGTAAATGACCATCATTCAAACACATAAGATATTCACTGCCCACACATGCCTTTGTTCATTTTACTGTAATTGTTATGTATTTTGCTATGTGTTAATAAATATGTGCTATTTATGTTTTTGCAAGTGATATTTATGTCTTTTTGGTGGCCATTTTGCATTAGCAATCTGAAAAAGACTGGGTTCCACTTTTGAAAAATTTTCACTTTTGGATGGTGCTCCAGTCCCTAACCCGTCCAGTAAGTGGAGGATTCCTGCAAGAGAAAAGCAGTTCTCTTAACCATCCAAAGCCTTCTGATCCACCCCAAGTGCTGGATACAGTGCACTTGATTTTGATGTGGCTGCAGTGGGGGAGAATTGGACTGAGCTTGAAAAATAACAAATCTCAAAAAAATGTCAGCTCTGACACAGGTGAGAGTTTTAATTAACAACCAGTGTCAATGTGGAGTTAATTTACTCCACTGCGAGGGGTAAAAAAAATCACTAGGGAAACCTTTTATGGTTTTTGCTGTTCAAGGCAATGAGCAATTGTGCTTCCACCTTCCAAGCACAAGGCATGCACACAACAAAAATATAATACTGAATTCCACAGTAACTCTTCATAAAAGTGAAGAGCAATCACCAAAGCTTGTGGTCAGATGGGAATATGTTATCGTTGTAAGGTTGCCACGTGGAAACAAAGGGCACACATTTCAATGCTGCAGAAACAGCTTTGTACTACACATGACACATGCTGAATCAATACACCTGAGTGGCTGAGTACAGAAGAAGGAGGCATGTTTACATTGTGAGGTAATGTAAACCAAATGGCTTTAGTTTCCAAGGAAGGAGAGTGGGGAAGATTGTGTGTGTGAGTGTGTGTAAATTATATATCAAACAAGGACTCCTTGGGTGAGGAGACTGAAGCTACAGGAAAACCCCACAAACCCCCTCCCCTCAAAACCTATAGAAACACTTTGGAAGATATGTTGACACTACTGATATTTTGGAAATGTCTTTGTATAGAGTACTTAGGATATTCAGTGTGGTTTCCCTAGAACAGGGTTCTCTAAACTTTTTGGCAGATGGGCCACATCATCTTTCGGATACTCTGTTGAGGGTCGGAAGAAAAAAAAGAATTGATTTGCACTTCAAATTTGAATAAATTTACATAAATATTAGTGACAGGTCTTGTGAAGAATTCAAATCGGTTCACAAACACTTTCCAACATGCACCAAGAGGGTGATCTTTATAAGCACTTTCAAAAAACAGAGAGAGGAGGTGTGAACAGCCTCTCCAGCCCTCAAAATACCGTCCAGAGGTATGTAGAGCAGAGTTCCCCTCGCCTATGGAGGATTTCAGGCCTTGCCCGAGGGCCAGATGGAGAGGACTTGCAGAAGGCCAGATGGAGGTTTGCTGATTGCTGCATCTGTCTCTAGGGCCGGGGGTTTGGAACTTGGCCCTAGAACACCAATACAGGCTGATACTGTTAGCCATTACACACTGCATCTTTTTCAGTGTTCACCTAAACATGATGAATCTGAACAGCAAGCAATACCAGCATTACTTACAGCCCAGTCCTAATGTGAGTTAAACTGGTATCAGCCACCCTACGTTGGCTTTGAGTGCCACAAATTTTTTGCAAAGCATGTTTGTAAACTACGTGAGAGCTGGAAGCATTTGCACAAAACATGCACTGAGCTGCTAGTGCTAGATCCAAACCCTGTGCCAGCTGGCAGAGGTAAGTGCACACTGGGCAGTGCGAGGTGGGGGCAGGAGTGGAATAGGGTGGCAGGATGATGGTGTGGAAGTAGAAATGGGGTGTTTTGGCATACTGGGAGGGTGAAGCAGAGGAGGATTCGATGAGGGGGAGATTCACACTGGCGGTATACAATATATTCCAACCTCTGCTCCTGGGCTGTGGAACAAGTCAGAGGCTATTCATATCTGGGGGTGGTTGGAATGTTAACTGGGAGTAAAATATTTCCTTATCTTGAGGTTACCTCCAGCCTGCTCCTAATCTGTGTTCCTTACAGTGCATGCCATGTGGCCTGGCTGTGACAGCTCAGGTTAGAATTGTACAGTTAAGACACAGCCATAGGAAGGGTTGCCATAATTCCCTTCCATAAAACCAGGACAGGACCCTCTGTCCCATTTGCCAGTATGTGAACACAATCCCCCAAAACCGGGACTGTCCCTGTTGTTTGGGACATATGGCAAACCTAGTCATAGGGAGCTGCGATTGACTCTCAGTCCTTGTTGAGTGCACTTTTGATAGCAAGTCTGGGCTTGACTCTACATCATGAATGAAAATGACCCTGAACTCCAGGTAGAACTTCCAACATATGAATTATAAAGAAAAATCACCTCTCCATGAATGAACTATAGTTTTTTCTGTGTCTGAATCCACCTTTATTTTGCACAGAGTTTCCCAATATCAGTGATAATTTCCTAGGCCTTAAGACTGATGGAATGGAATTTCTAGCTGGCTTGTGAAAAAGAGTGATGCAGCTCTTTAGTGCCTTTTTGGTCATAAATGAGTCTCTTGCCCTTCTGGTGCTTTGGAGACCTGTTTCCTTAGTGTTGCTTGCATTTGTCATTTTCTGTTTTCATTCCTCTCCCTGACAATTAGTACATACATTTGAACTCTTTCTTCTTAATGATGTCGAGTGGTGATAAACCTGCAGTGCTTACGGATGCTGAAGACAGGCCTGTTTTATTAATGTGTTTTGAGTCGGATAATCTCGGTGTGAGCTTCTTTCCCTCATGCTGCTCTGATAAAAGCTACCTGCTGAATTTCAAATGACAAAAAGGCCAGCACCTCAGCTCAGCTCCGGATCGATCAGATGCTTAATATGCACAAATCTGCATGGTGTGTTCATCAACCTCCGGATCTAAGGTTCAAAAACCCAAATTGACAGCCGGATATAATACAAAGCACATCTGCTGTAAAATAGTCCTATGTGTGCATTGTCTCATTTGCTGTTTTTCGTCCTGGTCCTCTCTGACTTTCTGTTGGTTGATCATATGCTTTATGGATTGAGTGAGTGAGAGAGAGAGAGAGAGAGAGAGAGAGAAATCAACATTAAAGCCTTTTGTCTCTTCAAGTGAGGAACTATGTGGTGCTTCACACTTTTGAAAATCACATTCTTGAACTTCATTCAAGTATGAAAAACACTTATATTTACATCACTTATTCAGTTCACTGGTACATACTGTGATGTGCCTGTTGAGATCCATGTCCTTCATTCTCCAAAATAGGGTTGTCGTAATTCTTTTTCACAAAATCGGGACAGGACCCTCTGTCCCATTTGCCAGCATGTGACCACAAACCCCCCAAATCAGGATTGTCCCAGTTTTTGGGTTAATATGGCAACCCTACTTCTTTTTTCCCCTTATAAACAGCAAACAAGATTGAAAAATTCTTACAGCAGAGGTTAGCAAAGTGTGGGTCAAGAATGGATTGCAACCTGATTTTTTGTGAGTCACCAAAGGGTGATGGAAATATCAGATAATTAATTACCTCAATCCCTGAAAGTACTCAGAAATCAGATACTGTAGCTTCTAATTATCATGCAATGAGCTCAGCTCCTGCCATTTGCAAGATAGCTGCTAACTGCCCTGCAAAAGCGGTGTAAGCAGAGGGAGTCAGATGAGGAGCTGATTATTATTACTTATAAATAATTTCTTTCTAGATCGGCTTTTTAAAAAAAAGATGGTAAAGTTGGGTGGGTCCCGATATAATGTCATTTGAAAAAGTAGGTCCTGGTGCTAAAATGTTTGGTTACCACTGCCCTACAATAATCACATTAGAACCATGCAACGCACCCTACAGGGAGAAACACTTGCAAATGAGTTTTTATTGCATCACTTTCTAACTTAACAGTACTGCCTGTGTTCAGAGTAATTAAGTGTGCAATCTTAATCATGTCTAATCAAAAGTAAACCCCATTGTGTTCAGTTGGTCTTACTCTAAGGAAAGTGTCTTTAGGATTGCAGCATAAGAGAAATGCGTACATTAATTACTGGGACAACACTGTTTTCATCCTGTAGGATTTGCTTTGTTTGACTTGGCAGGTTTCAATATAGGTTTGAGTTTTTTATATCTGTGTTTCTGACAATCATAGATATAGGACTGTAAAGAGTTGTTTTCTCTCTTTCTCTTTTTCTCCAGTCTCCACTTGGCACTGGCTTGTGTAATCTTTTTATGTGATTTTCCTACTGTCTGTATTACTGAATCTGTATTCCCTAGCTAGGATTGGCCTTTTTCACCAACTTCACATTTGTAGAAAGAGTTGACCCAAAAAAGAAACAAAAGGGATTTCAAGGCCAAGAATTTCACTTCCATCAAAGTTTCTAACAAGTTCACTTAAATAAATGTTTGTAGGGAAGTGAGAAGAAGTTCAGTGAGCTTCTAGGCAGTGTCCAATAGGGTGGGATTGGGGAATCACACTACACTACACTACTACTGGTTGTGACCCAGGAAAGGTGAGTGTAGCAGGACAGTGAAGGCACAAACCCAGAACCAAAAAAGCTATCAGCACTAAGCACATTTACTGGAAAGTGAATTACAGTTGAACTAAGTGGGAGATCAGAAGTTTGAGACTGGGCTACCACCAGGGTGACCAGATGGCAGACGCAAAATCCTTGAACCCCAAGACCAGTTTTCCTGCACCCAAGGCCAATTTTCCTACCCACCCTCCCAAAGCCAAAATTCCTATGCGCTTTAAAAAATGTAGGACACCCCAAAAATGTAGGACACATGTAGGACATGTTAAAATAAGCTCCTGTACTTAATTTCAAGACTTTGAAAACCTTTTAACATGCATGATGATGACACATACATGTAAGACATCCTGAAAGCAGTTTAAAGCAATCCAACACAACACATGCATGATCCTAACACGTACACGTAAGATGCCCTGACACATACACGTAAGAAGCAATTTGCAGCAACACAAGTGACTTCAATGTATGTGATTCAGACCCAAACAAGCTATGTCAGTGACTCATGCACTCTCTCACACACATACAGACACACATGGATACACACACACACACATGCTCACCTGCCCTAAGGGCCTATGCCTCTGAAGCCTCAGAGGTGGGGGAAGCAGTGGGGAAGCTGCGGGAGGGCAGGGCAGTGGCAGGGAAGCTGCAAGCAGGCAGGGCAGCGGTGGGGAAGCTGTGAGCAGGCAGGACAACGGCAGGGAAGCAGGCACAGTGGCCACAGCACCAGGCAGGAGGCGGGGAGAAGGCGCTGTGGACTCTCCGCTTCCTGGATGGCACATGCACCAGGGACTTCCTGGATGCATGCGTGCCTGCTGCCATTCGCCTGCTTGCATGCACTCACTGTGGCCGGCTTAAGAGGGGCCCCAGTGCGTGCGCAGCTGCGGCTGCATGCGAAAACAATTTAAAGGGCTGCCACAGTTTTAAAGGGCCAGCAAGCCATCAAACCATTTAAAGGGCCAGCAGGATCTGGAAACCCGGACAGGCGGCTTGGTTTTCCCCTTTCCCTACAGGGGTCACCATTTCCATACCTGTTCGGGTATTTCCAGTCCTTTGGACAGCCTGGCTGCCACATGTCCATGTTCTGAGCTGAGGACGGCTAGTGAGCTAGCCACTTGGTAGAAATCAGTTATACACTTTTGAAATTTCCCCCACATATCGCATCCAATTCTTTGCTTTTTTCAGTAGACAAACTTACTTGCTGAGATTGTATGGTGTATTGTGTTAGCATTAACAGTGTTTTGCAGCTTGCAGAATGATTCAGTGAAAATGAAAGACTTATCACAAGCTTGTCTTTTTGGCAGTGACATACCACCTAAGCCGTGGCATGCCTCAGTCAATAAAAGCAGAATGTGATATGCCTAACAACGCACTGACAGGTTTTCCTTATAATTCTGCAGTGCTCTGTTCTGTCTTCTGATAGTTTGTGTGCTCTGCTAGCCTCTCTCAGATGGTAACTGAAGAATATTAAATTTTCCAAAAGCTTCACAGTCTTATGATGATGGAAGACCTGGACTGCTGGGGCAGCAGCCATATAATGCCCATGGGAAACAAAGCCACCCTCTTTAATAGCTGGTTACGGCAACAGTGCTGATGAGTTGGCAGCATGGTTGCTCCATGGTTCGGCAAGGGGGAATTGCGTGGGGAGTGGGCCGGCCAGGGGTGTGTTGGGGAAGAGCAAGGTAGGATATAGTGGCTATGGTCCTGTCCCTTAGGATCACATGGACTTGCTGCAACGAAACCCTAGCGCAGATCTGAGTAGGCCCATTGGATACAATGGTATGGCAGAGTACAGTGGTGCCTCACGTAACAAATGCCTCATGTAAAGTATGTTTCACGTAACAAACAAAAATTTCTCTAGGATTCTGTTTCACATAACAAACTGTGCTTCATGTAACAAACACTCTTGTTGGCAGTTGGCGCAGATGCGCTGGCCGGCAACTCTTTTTAAAAAGCGTCAGGGCTGCCAAGCGCGCCTGTCCATAGCGAAAGCAACACTTCTGCACTGTTCCTCCTGTGGCTGGGCGTCCGCTGGGCAGAGGGAGAGAACAGCAGTGGAGAAGAGGGAAGCAGTTCAGGGCTAGCCAGATGGGAGCAGGGGACAGAAAGGTTCAGGATGAGGAGAAGGAGAAAGTGGGGAGACACTTAGAAAGTGTCTTGGATTGAAGAAGAAAGTGTCTTTGATTGCAGCCTCCTAACCATGTCTACCCTAACCATGTCTACCCCACTGAACACAATGGGGCTTACTCCCAGGAAAGTGTCTTTAGGATTGCAGCCTAAGTAGACTTCATAGGATCATGCACATTGAATGCATGTTTTGAATTTTTTTTTACATCCAGTTAATATTTTTATATGAATATTTTCAGGTTCTGGAACCAATTGTCTGAGTTTCCATTATTTCCTATGGGAAAATCCACTTCATGTAAAGAACATTTCACGTAACAAACACGCCTCTGGAACAAATTAAATTTGTTACGTGAGGCCCCAAGTAAGTAGATGAGTAAAAAAAAAGAATTTATTTAACCTTGCTGGACTGGAGTGGAGCAGTGGAGCTAAGCTGGTGATGTTTTAAGCTATTCGCCTGCTAAGGATAAGATTGGGCTGCCAGTAGATTAGAACCAGTGTGCAAATAGTGTGCTATAGAAGACAGATAGAGCATAAGTTCTGGGACCAGATAAAGTTCAAATTTCACTTAATCGTGATCTTCAGGATTGCCTGTAATTACTGAATGCTTAGACCACCTTTCCAAGAGATCAAACTGGTTTACCACCACCACAACAGGTTATTGGCTTCTAAAAAAAAACTTCAAGTGAGAGAGATAAACAGCACAATCCTAACCATGTCTACTCAAAAGTAAGCCCTCTTATGTTCAGTGGGTCTTACTCCCAGGAAAGTGTGTTTAGGATTACAGCCATAGTCATGTGCCAGTTGGAACTCTTATCATTGGCAGGCCAGGGAACATGCCATTGGGTGCCGCCTGGCTGCAGCTCCAGCGAGGAGGGAGGAAAGTACATACTGATAAAACTTTACTCAAAAATATTCCAGTTATTCAGCATTGGGATTTGGAATGCTAATATCAACCAGAAGCCCTATTTGCATTGCTGCAACAGGTATGCAAAGGCAAGACACTCCTTTCAAGAATAAAGGAGGAGGTGATCAAGAAGGTACCCAAGCATGCTTCTGTTGGGATGCTTCCTCTTAAGCCCCCCAAGATGACTATGTAGAGCACTTATGATCAGCAAGTTCTCCGTAGGAATGACTCCCATGTTTGTCATAGGCAATATGAAGAAATACTGCACTGAGTAAACAACTGAGTAAGTTAGATGTCTCATGTTGAGTAAGTTGTTAAGTAACCAGTTGAGTAAGAGCTTCAGGACAGGGTGTGTTTAGCAATATGCTTTCTTTCATATTCAGGATGCATGTCATTTTATGCTGTCATTAATAGATGGAAATTCTAAAACTGTAAAAAAAAATTGTAAAGGTGATCAGAGTATTTTAAATACATCCTCTTCAGTGTTTTCAATAGCAGCATTTTATTATGAGAAACCTGGGAAAAAAATTTAATTTATTGGAGGGAAACAGGAAACAGGGCCCAGAACTCACTTCCTGACTCCAACATGTGTTCAGATCAGGGGCAAAGCAGAGAAGTCCCCTCCCCCTAACAAGCACCAGGAAACAGGGCCCAGAACTCACTTCCTGACTCCAACACGTGCTCCCAGCCTGACTGCTCTGACCCCTCTCCAGGTCCATCACTGAGCCTGCACCTCCAGGAAGCAGAAGAGCAGGTGTGGGACCATTAGAACAGAGTAACCCCATAGGACTCAATGGGTCCTCCCACCCTTCCCAAGGGTGCTCTAGAGCATATGCAGAATGCCCCCAAGCAGACTCACACCACTGCCCGGCTCAGGACTGGCGAGAGCATGGCCGGTGGAGCCCCGCGGGCTGCGGCTGGTCTGTGCCCGGAGGAAGCTGCGGGACCATGGGGAACAATGAAGGCACAGTTGCCGCTTCCGTGCCGGACGGTTGCAAGAGCCTGTATCCTACTGCGCATGCGCGGCAGGGCAGCTGTGGTTTGATTGTGGCCACGCCCCTTTTGGTGGACCAATGTGAAGAGAGGACTCAAACTACGCCTTTTTGCTGACAGGCTCGTAACCACGCCCATCTGGTAGGCCAATGGAAGGAGAGAAGCTGAAGCCACCTCCACTGGACACTTCAAATTTCTGAGCTGCTGGAAGTTCACTGGGGTTCAGGCTGGGTGCCCAGGACTCCTCTTGAGCCCTCTTTTCCTGGGATGTGTCCCCTTTTTTGCACCAAGTCCTCTTCTTCTGACACGTCCAAAAAAACCCTTCTTTGTCCTGCTCTTCCTTTTGAGAAGGAAGCATGAACCCCTCTTGAAATCAATAAGGAATCTATATATATAAAAGAGAAAAGTCACTGACTGAGTGACTGAGTGACTGACTGACTCATCACCACCCTGCCAAAACCGGTGGGCCTATAAGGGTGAAATTTGGGGTGGGTGTTCCTTCCGTGAGGGAGGGGTGCACTAAGAACCGGTTTTCAGAAATTCCAACGGGAAGGGGGTGAAAAGGGGCGCAATGCGTTTTCCTCCCTATCATTTGCATTGGAGAATTGCTGACTCATCAACATTCCTCCCCAACTGCTGGGCCTGAAGCATGGAATTCTGGGAGTTCCTTCTGTCACCTGAACTCCCACCAAGAACCATCTGGAGAAATTTAACCCTTCAGTGGCTGAAAAGGGGGCAACGTGTTTCTGTCCTATACTTAACATGGGAGACTGAACCACATCCAGCCAATTTGGTGCTCAGACCCTGGTGCACTGGGGATGTTGTTCGGAGGAAGAGGTTGCGCTGGCAAGGATGCTGCGCATGAGGGGAAATTGCGCATGGGGGAAGTTGCGCATGTAGGAAAGTTGCGCATGTAGGAAAGTTGTGCAGGGGGGAAGTTGCATATGGGAGGAAAATTGCACATGGGAGGAAGTTGCGCATGGAGGAAAGTTGCACATGGGGAAAGTTGCGCATGGGAGGAAGTTGCGCATGGGGAAGTTGTGCATGGGGGAAGTTGCACATGGGGAAAGTTGCGCACAGGGCAAAGTTGCGCACGGGGGAAAGTTGCACATGGGGAAAATTGCTCATGGGGAAAATTGCGCATGGGAGGAAGTTGCGCATGGGAGGAAGTTGCGCATGGGGGAAAGTTGCGCATGGGGAAGTTGCACATGGGGGAAATTGTGCATGGGGGAAAGTTGCGCATGGGAGGAAGTTGTGTATGGGAGGAAGTTGCGCACGGGGGAAGTTGCGCATGGGGGATGATGCGCACGGGGAAAGTTGCGCATGGGGCACAGTTGCGCACGTTGCGCATGGGAGGAAAGTTGCGCATATGGGAAGTTGCGCATGGGGGAAGTTGCGCATGGGGAGGTTGCACATGGGGAGATGATGCACATGGAGGAAAGTTGCGCACGGGAAAAGTTGCGCACGGGAAAGTTGAGCATGGAGGGAAGTTGCGCATGGGGGAAGTTGCGCATGGGGGAAGTTGTGCATGGGGGATGATGCACATGGAGGAAAGTTGTGCACGGGGGAAAGTGCGCATGGGGAAAGTTGTGCATGGGAGGAAGTTGTGCATGGAGGAAAGTTGTGCATGGGGGAAGTTGCGCATGGGGGAAGTTGCGCTTGGGGGGAAGTTGCGCAGGGGGGAAGTTGCGCATGGGGAAAATTTTGTATGGGGAAAGTTGCGCATGGGAGGAAAGTTGCGCATGGGGGGAAGTTCCGCATGGGGTAACTTGTGCATGCTGGGTTGATGCGCATGGGTGAAGTTGCGCATTGGGGGTTGTTACGCCTGGGGGAAAGTTATCCATGGGGGGTTGATGCATATGGGGGGATGGCATACGGGGGAATTTTACTCCCGCAACGCGGGTACATCTTTCACTAGTATGGAATAAATGAGCAGAATGAGCCCAAAGTTGTGGGAGTTAAATTTCCAGAATATTTGTGGGCTCCAGGCACTGCTGGGCACTGGTGGGTACAAGGCAGTGGGAAGCAGTGGGCCCTACCAGGCACAGGGCACCGATGGGCACCAAAAATACCTGGGAGCAGTGAGGGTAGCAGTGAGCACCAAGAAGAACCAGGCATCCCTACTGGGCACCAGCAGGCACCACCATGCAGTTGGCAGCAGGCACCATCAGACACCAGTGGGCACTAGGAGGTTTTACCACTGGGCATTGGGCACCACCTGGCACCCCTACTGAGCACCAAGCATCACCATTCACTCTGCACCAGTGGGCAACACCATGCACAGAAGTGTTTCTTATTCCGCCCTTACTTCATAGAAGGAATACTGTTCCCAAATTTCATCCTACTAGGGGTTGGGGCTGGACATTGATCAGTCAGTATAAGTACAGGGACAAGAACACTTTGCACTCCTCCTTCACCCCCTTTATGGTGAAATTTCTAAAAACGGGTTCTGAGTGGGTGCCCATATCACAGAAGAAATACTTGTCCTGAATTTCATGCTTCTAGGTCCAGGGGTTGGGGCTGGGCGATGATCAGTCTGTGAGTGAGTGAGTCAGTCAGTCAGTGGCTCTTCAGTTTTATATAGAGCAGTGGTACTCAATTTCAGCCCTCTTTCAAACTTAAGTCTGTCTGGGACTCCCTGTCCAACATACTGGGTGCTAGAGCTCCTCCAGGTCTACTTGGAAGTACGTAAGTCCTATTGTACTCAATGAGTTGTACCCCCAGGAAAGCCCCCTATCAGATTCCAAGATGGGGGATCCTTCCATCTCGTGACCCCCCCGAGCCAATGTTGCAGCTCCCAAGGGGGACCCCCACTTTGAAGACCACTGATATAGACTACAGTGGAACCTGGGTTCATGAGCATAGTTCATTCTGAAAGCATGCTTGTAATCCAAAAGCAAATTTATAGAAAGAGCAGTCAGGAGAAGCCTCCCCTACAGAGCCTCCATATCTACTCAGAAGTAAGTCCCATTGTGTTCATTCCAAGACTGCCTCCTTCTAAAATCAGAAGGTTGCACATAAATAACCATCAATAACTATTGTTAATAACACTTAATCATAATTTCTATAATATAATAATATTAATTGTTTATGAATAATAAGAATATTAATAATTTTATGAATGTCAATTATATAATTACTACAGTAGAATAATAATTACTCTTAATAATAATAAAGGAGAATTAAAGATATTTCCCTCTGGTTCTTAAGTCAGGAAGGGGTCTTTGGGGTGCTGTTTCTCCTCTTCGCCAAGTTCCCCTGGAGGCTCCTTGATGCCCAGGGCAGCCTCAAGCATGGAGAGTGCTCCACATGTCCCACAGCATCTTCTTCGTTGTCTGGATGGTATCGAGGCACCATAGGTTGCTCCGGATGTCGCTCTTCCCTGAACAGAATCCAGCACACACACAAGTGCCTGGCCCCCCACGTTACTCAGTGCATATCCTGGCCTTCAGCCTGGTCCCACCTGGGGTTGCCTAGCAGTGCCCCGGCTCAGCTCAAAGGACAGAGATGAACCCACCTATGGGTTCATCTATGGCATCCTCTGGGGCAATCCTGGCCATACCTACCCCATTGCAACCAGCCCAAGCACACCTTCCTGAAAGGCAGGCATGGTGTTCCCATCCCCTCTTCCCTTTCCGTGTCGCTTTCTAGACTTTTGGCCTGTTCGGCCCCAGTGGCGGACATGAGGCTTCAGACGCTTGGGGCACTAAGATTTTAATGACTCCATGTTAACATCCCCATGTGCCAGATGCCTTTGAGAAATGGCCTTTCTAAGGCCTTGCATGGCCCTCTAGAGACCGTCCACAACACAACACCCTCCAGCGTGGTATCTGGGCTAGTGGAGACCTAATCCACTCAGCTACACCTCTGCAGGCTCTTCCTAAAGATTTCTCCAAGCTTCATCTATATTTGGGGTTCCACATTAATTTTCAACCACTTCCCTCCTGCCTGTCCCATCATAGCAATTTTCAAGAGGCTTAGCTAAAGTGTTGGGACACCCCCGTTCACGTGGACACCTTTGGACACACCAGTTCATGTGGCACGCTTGGACACACCAGTTCAAGTGGACATCCTTGGATACCCCAGTTCACGTAGCACCCTTGGACACAGCAGTTCAAGTGGATATCCTTGGATACCCCAGTTCATGTGGCACCCTTGGACACACCACTTCAAGTGGACATCCTTGGATACCCCAGTTCACGTGGCATCCTTGGACACACCACTTCAAGTGGACATCCTTGGATAGCCCAGATCATGTGGCACCCTTGGACACACCAGTTCAAGTGGATATCCTTGGATAACCCAGGTCACGTGGCACCCTTGGACACACCACTTCAAGTGGACATCCTTGGATACCCAGTTCACGTGGCACCCTTGGACACCCAGCTCATATTGAAAAGTAGAGTGGAAAAATGAAACCCAAAAATATTCCCCCAAAATTAGAGGATAATTACATTCTGGGGAATGAGGTGCTGATGGGCTTGGCTGTGGGTTATGTGTTAATAAAAAGGAATGGTGTCAGAGGAAGCATCCCTAGGGAAGAGCCCATGGGCAGTAGCCCCACACACTACTCCAAAGCTGCCAATGCCGCCTCCTCCAGACAGAACCTGGAAGCAACAGCCTTGTACCACTTATGGTTCTTCCACATAACGGGGTGCTCCTGGATGAAGACCCAGAAGCGACATCAAGATGTCCCACA
Source organism: Cryptoblepharus egeriae (assembly GCA_030015325.1). NCBI lineage: Eukaryota > Metazoa > Chordata > Lepidosauria > Squamata > Scincidae > Cryptoblepharus > Cryptoblepharus egeriae. The sequence goes on from JAREYC010000001.1 coordinate 135,730,029, forward strand.
TCATCATGCCGTCAGTACCCTGGGCTCATGGGCTTCAGTTGTGCCTCTGGGCAACCCATCACCCAAAAGGACCCCTATCAGGAACGTTGCTTGTTTTGAAGACTTATGGATCTCTTGCTGCTGGTGCTGCAGTTGCATTACGGCCCTCAATTCCTCTGTGGTAGTGGTTCATATTGGTGATGTGGGTGGAGGGAGTAGACCCCTCTTCTGGGGGAAAAGGACTTAATCCTAGCCCATCCGGCAAGTAATGCCAGGGAGATACTGGAGGCATGTTCAGAACAGCATCTTTACTTATTTCAAATCTAAGAGGCTTCATCACTTAACAGGTATAACAGGTATGTTAAAGTCCAACAACTGTCTAACAGATAAGTGAGTTACACAATCACAACATCTCCCTTCCAACTCCTTCCCCAGTCCTCCCTATTCCCACCTTGCACTCCCTTTTGATGGTTTCCAGATGCCCCTCCCTTGGGGCGGGTTCCACCCGTCCATCCGGGGTGGGAGAGGCACGTTCTGCCAACAGGTATCCAGTCTGGGGTATCCCAACAGCCTCCCTTCCTTGTCCTGGGATCAGGGGGCCAAGGTGTGCCCGCTGCCACTTTCCTTTCCCAACAGGTTATTTGGCGGCCTAGCTGGTTGACAGGCTAAACATCAGCACTCCTCCAAGGACCAGCTCCTTCTGCTTGATCTCCCTCTGGACCAAAGGGAGGAGGACGTCAGCCTGAGATGTAGGTGTGTTTGTAGAAGCCGGGTGGCTCATCATCGCTATCAGAGGGCTCTAGAAATAGGTCATCCTCTGCAGCTTCCTCCCCAGGGGTTTTCTTCCTGGCACCACATCCTTCCTGGCACCCTTGAAGTATCCTCTCTGCAGATCCCTGAAATCGCCAGCAGAGAGCACATTCAAGGGCTGAAGTGGTCGTGCCAGGGATGGAGCTGTGCAGAAGCCACTCGCAATATAGCCTACAAGAGAGGAGGAGGAGGAGGGCAAAGAGAGTTTGTCACACACACCTCAACTGGCACATTCACACCTGCCCACCCTCTTGCCTCAGTGTTCACCATCAGCATAGTCTCCGTCACCCAGAGGAGGCACCACATCTGGAAGACAGACACCCAAGTGCTGCCACATGAGCACTGCCAGGCACATATAGGATCCCTTTGTGAGCACTGCACATGGGCCCCCATGGAGCCTGTCAGCATTGGGGAAGAGGGAGGGGAGCACAAGCAGCCACCACTTGTGCCATACGAGCTGTGATACACCTCCGGGCAAATGGGCTTGCTGATGTGATCAGAGGCCGTAGGTCCTGGTGGATCCGACGGACCCTGTTGGAGGCATCACCCAGACCTCCATCATCTGCTCTAGGCTCCTCCAGTGCAGAGTCATGCTTAGGAGGGGTCTCAGCCAGAGTAACTGCAGTTGGAGGCTCCTGATATGGTGGGGCTTTGGCTTCTGGAACCAGCTCCTGTTGGCTCTTATTTACCCCATCAACCTCTCCATAACATGAGGGAACCTCTACTGAAAACTCCTTCTTAAGAGGGGCCTCTACCACAGTGGCTGCTCCTGGAAGCTCCTTGTGTGGTGGAGCTTCAGGCGCTGGAACCATCTCCACTTTGATCAGTCCTGCCACATCAGGGGCACCATGCAGGTCTCCGTAAGCCAATGCAAGGTCCTCCAATATAAAACCCTGCTTAGGAAGGGCCTTATCCACAGTGGCTGCTCCTGGGAGCTCCTTGTGTGGTGGAGCTTCTCCAGTTTGATCAGTCTCCAGTTTGATCAGTCCTGCCCCATCAGGGACACCGTGCAGGTCTCTGTCAGCCAATGCAAGGTCCTCCAATATAACACCCTGCTTAGGAAGGGCCTTATCCACAGTGGCTACTCCTGGAAACTCCTTTTGTGGTGGAGCTTCAGGTACTGGAACCATTTGCAGTTTGATCAGTCCTGCCCCATGAGGGGCACTGTGCAGGTCTCCATCAACCAATGCAAGGTCCTCCATTATAATGTCCTGCTTAGGAAGGGCCTTATCCACAGTGGCTGCTCCTTGGAGCTCCTTGTGTGGTGGAGTGAGAGGAGGAAGAGGCCTCAGTGCCCTGCCTCTTACACACAGGCCTCTACTGCACCATGTGGAGAGGGGAAAAGCTGGCCTAGCCTCTCACAGAGTCCCAGCATCTGGTAAAGTTCTGAGTTCTTTTCTGTACTTACCTGTGTGATGTTCATGCAACTGAAGACCTGTGAAAGAAAGTAAAGGCAACCTACCTTTTAAAGAACTGCTGCCTCCAGAGTCTCATTACTCCAACCGAAGGTATGTCTGAGCCACGGACCCCAGAGAGACCTCCCTGTGAAACCCCCTCCCCACTCCCAAGAAACAGCTGAAGTCATGACAGTGGTGGCCAGCACGGGGAGCAGGGAGCAAAGGGGGGACAGGTACGCCCAGGCCCATCGTGGATGGAAAGATGGGTGAAGGAGCAAACAAGCATCCTTCGAGCAGTATTGCAGCAGCAGACAGCAATCCTGGACAGAATGGCTGGAGGGCAGCAAGGAGGAAGGCCCAGGCAGGAGGGACAGTCACCCCAGTTCAAACTCATGAAGATGACTGGAGATGACGAGCCGGAGGCCTACTTGCAGGCCTTTGAAAGGATGGCGAGGGCAGCGGGATGGCCCAAGCAACAATGGGCAGTTATCCTAGCCCCTTGCCTAACTGGAGTGGCGCAGCTAGCCGTGGACTCCATGCCGCTGGAGGACGCAGAAGATTACGAGGCTGTAAAGGCCACGATCCTCAGTTCTTTAGCTGTGTCAGAGGACACTTATAGGAGGCGCCTGAGAGAGACTAACCCTACAATCCAGAGTAACTATGGGAGCACGTAAGAGACTTTACATGCACCCGTAGTTACTGCATCACCTAATGAAAACCTATGGGAAATTCATATTGCAATCCAGAGCAAACTGTTCTTACACCAGAGCAAGGACTTCCCGTAGTTACTCTGGATTGCGCCCTTCATTGGAGAAGGGAGGAAGCCCGAGGCTGCTAGCCAATACCATCAAGGCTAATGGGCTGGGGTGGCTGCAGCCCTTGCAAAGATCTGTGGAGGAGGTGGTGGAAGTGGTGCTACTCGAACAGTTATAATTTCCTCCATTATAATTTCCTGCTTAGGAAGGGCCTTATCCACAGTGGCTGCTCCTGGGAGCTCCTTGTGTGGTGGAGCTTCTCCAGTTTGATCAGTCTCCAGTTTGATCAGTCCTGCCCCATCAGGGACACCGTGCAGGTCTCTGTCAGCCAATGCAAGGTCCTCCAATATAACACCCTGCTTAGGAAGGGCCTTATCCACAGTGGCTGATCGTGGAAGCTCCTTGTGTGGTGGAGCTTCAGGTGCTGGAACCATCTGCAGTTCAGGTGCACCGTGCAGACCTCCATCATCCAAAGGACCCTCCATTGAATGGTGCACATCAGGAATCTCCTCAACTGCTGTGACAACTCCTGGAGGCTGTAGCTTCTGCGGGGCTTCGGCCTCTGGAAACTCTGCAAACATCAGCACCACCTCATTGAGGGATGCAAAGAGCTCTAGTTCCTCCTCTGTCTTCTCATCTTCCTCAGGGAATCTGCAGAGGAGAGGAAAACTCAGGAAAAGCCCAAAGGGGGGCAGAGACCGCAAGGGGACTCCTCCCCCTCTCCAGCTTCAGGGCATGAGAAGCGCCATCCTGCTGGATGGTTCATTTCAGCCAGCTGGACTTGGACTTTCCATCCCTCCCACTGAAGATTCCCCTGTTGTTCTCCTTCCTCCCATGGAGTTCTCCTTCCCCCATGCACAGTTCTCCTTCCCTCATGGACAGGATCTCTCCCTAGGTCTTCATGTGGCTCATAAAAAACAATTGTTTTTTATATTTTCTTCCTGTTGAAAACAAGGCAAAAAGTTGAATTGAAGTCAAGCTTCCCGAGTTTCAATCTCCCCTGAAAGCAGGAAGGGAAACGGATGTGACCAGCAGTCTCTTGGCCAGGCTGCTCTTGTCCTTCTTGGAGAAAGGTGGCCCACCCAGTGGGGAAACATAGGCCAACCTTCTGGGGCAGCCCCCCAACCACCACCCGGCCTGCCTGATCCCATCTGCAAACACCAAGATCCAGGAGAGAGAGAGACTTACAGAGGATCGGCATCCTGGCAGCACCTACGAGAAGGAGGAAAACATCATCATGACCCTTGTGGGAACCGCGCAGTGTATTTCCCTGTTTGCCCCAACAGTCAGGAGGCCAGAGCAAGGCTCCCTCTGAGCTGGCCCTATGGCTGGTGTAGGGGAAGGAGTGGCACCTGTGGGCTCAGCATCCAGGGCCAGGTCATCAGAGGGAGGGGACCTTTCTCCCAAAGCCCTACCAGCACCTCTTACTGGAACCGACAGAAGCTCAAGCACCCTCCCATGACAAGACAGGCAATTGTAGAAGAAGCAAAGAAGAAAGGATGGACCAGGCGTTGGAGAAAGATAGAAAGGAAGGAAGGATGAGGTGTTGGAGAAGGAGAAACATTTGGACGAGGTTGGAAGGATGGAGGTTGGAGGTTGGATGAGGTTGGAAGTAGAATCCTGGGGTTGTCCAGGTAATGGAGGAACAGAATCCTGCAGCCCTTGTGACTGTTAGGGGTGAGGGGGACCCTCTCACTCCAAAGGGTCAAGATTTTAGTCATGGCCGGGAATCCCTACCTCCCTTTCCAGGGCAAGGCTGATCCTGATCCCAAAGCTAGCAAGCGCTTCTGTGTCATGAGGCGGGCATGGGGAGCCTCTTTGGTGTGGGTCAGGCAAAAATCAGCCCTTCCGGGGCATCACTAGGGTGGTGCGGGTGAAGTGGTGATGCGCCTAAGGGATGTGATGCGCTCTGGGGGGCCTAAAAAATGCAACTCCGTGATGGTGCATCAATCCCCATCGTGTCATATACCATTGGAATCATATTGAAGAGCAGAATCCAATGCAAAAATCCATTTTGAAATAGCATCCTCTTCTCAAAAGTCATGGCCAAAAAACTAAAAAATGCATTGAACTCTATGGAAAGTGAAAGTGACCTATATCGCGACTTTACTTGCGAGTAGGCAAAGGTGTTGTCTTTAATTGGAAAGGGCAGGCTGAGAGGAATTGTCCTGATCTGATGTACGCAGCCCCCACAAATCACCCCAGAATGAGGTCCCTGCTGATTGCATTGAAATTCATTGAAAATGGATGTGACCTGCACAGCTGTGTTTACTGGCGAGTAAGCAGGCATGCCTTGGCTGGAGTGGGAGGCAGGTGTGCACTCCAGTGGAGTGCAAGTCCTCCAAAATGGTCCCGATGAGGGATGTTACTGGGGAGTTAGAAAGGGGGCACCCTTGAAGGCACCCCTTGTGACCTAAATGGCTAAAATCATGGTTTGTAGAAATAATAATAATAATAATAATAATAATAATAATAATAATAATAATAATAATAATAATAATAATAATAATAATGCTTTGTATGCATAATTGACAGCAGAATACAGTGAAACAAACCACTTTGAAATCTCTTTATTCTATGAAAATACGTGGCTACAAAACAGGGGAAAGGCGGAGCGATGGCACTTAAGCACGCCCACTATTCGTATTGTTGCCCTCATCCCAATGTATGGCGGTGATACGCTGGCCTCCAGCACTGGGTGACACAGACCCCAGTGACACCCCTGCAGCCCTCTGCTACATAGAGTAGCAGAAAGCAGTGCTCTGTTGTGCATCTGAGCAGGTGCAGAGGGCGCCTCCTTTGATGCATATGATTGTTCCAATGAAGTGGTGTGGGAAGCTATGTGCTGCTCACTTTTGCACCACAAAATGTCATCAGAACCTCTGGAGGACCACTTCATCACTCCGAGCACAATCCTAAGCATGTCTACTCAAAGATTAGCCCCATTGCATTGAATGGATCTTACTCCCTGGAAAGTGTCTTTAGGATTGCAGCCTCAGTGGTGTAGCTAATGATGAAGTAGCCCGGTGCAAAGCTCAAAATGTTGCCCCCAAAGCAATGTCACAACCAGAAGTTATGCATGTATGTGTACATATAGAGATGTATATATACATACACTATACGTATACACTATATGTCTACATACACATAGGTATATATGCAAATGTATACATACATACACTATATGTTTACATAGTCACACCATATGTATACATACAAACATAAATACATGTACGCCATGTATATAGGCATATTCAGATGAACACATGCATACACTATATGTATAGATATGTACACTATATTTAAACATTCATACATGTACACTATATATGTACAGTGCTATTTTTCTGGAAAATAGGTGTGGAACTCACCTGTCGGTACTCACTGTCAGGAAGAAGAGGAAGAGATCTCCCTGCTGGAGATGATTCTGGACTCCCCCTCAGATGATGAGGACAAGCCTAGGAGGACCTGGTGCAGGTCCCCAGAGGCTTGGGCCAAAAGGAGCTCTTCAGAGGAGGAGGAGGAGACTGGAGAGGAAGATTGGGGCCCGGCTATGATCAGGAGTTATAACTTGCTGTGCCACCCAGAAGCACAACCAAGGGGTGAAACTCAAACCCCTGATATGAGCCAGTGGGGAGAAGCACGGTGGTTAGTATTAGAGGAGTCCCCCATGGCTCCTCAATGGGAGAATCCATAGGGGAGGAGCAGTGGGGGAGCCCTATATGAAGGGAGATTAGGCGGGAAACTGGACTAACAATCAGCCTGAAGAAAACACAAGTCATGGGTCAGGGTGTGGATCCACCTCCCTGTATCACAATCTCTGAACATGAACTGGAGGTTGTCCATGACTTTGTGTACCTTGGCTCAACTATCTCTGACACTCTCTCCTTAGACTCTGAGCTGAATAAGCGCATTGGTAAAGCGGCTACTACATTCTCCAGGCTTACAAAGAGAGTATGGCTTAACAAGAAGCTGACGGAACATACAAAGATCCAGGTCTATAGAGCTTGTGTCCTGAGCACACTCTTGTACTGCAGCGAGTCTTGGACCCTTTATGCATGGCAGGAGAGAAAGCTGAACACCTTCCATATGCGCTGTCTCTGACGTATTCTTGGAATCACCTGGCGTGACAAAGTTTCAAATGATGCAGTCTTGGAACGTGCTGGAATCTCTAGCATGTTCACACTTCTGAAACAGCGGCGTCTACGCTAGCTTGGGCATGTCGTGAGAATGGCTGATGGTCGGATTCCAAAAGATCTCTTATATGGAGAATTAGTGCAGGGAAAGCACCCTAGAGGGAGACCACAGCTGCGATACAAGGACATCTGCAAGAGGGATCTAAAGGCCATGGGAATGGACATCAACAGCTGGGAAACCTTGACCTCTGACCGTTCAGCGTGGAGGCAAAAGACCCAGCATGGCCTTCTCCAACTGGAAGAGACACTTGTTCGGCAGGCTGAAGCAAAGAGACAGACCCGAAAGCAGCGAAACCTGGGACCTGGGCAGGGGACGGAATTTATTTGTCCTCAGTGTGGAAGGGATTGCCACTCTCAAATTGGCCTTTTTAGCCACACCAGATGCTGTTTCAGGACCTCCAATCAGAGCACGATACCACAGTCTTTCGAGACTGAAGGATGCCTATAATAAAGGCGGGAAAGCAGGCAGGTGGATCAGGAAGTGTGAAGTGGATGCAGGGGAATCGGTGCCCTGCCTCTCACCACAGGCCTCGAATCGTACCAAGCAGTGCGGGGTAGATCCGGCCTTGCCCCTCGCAGTGGTTCTGTTGTTGGACTGAGTTCTTGGTTCTTTGTTATACTTACCTGTTGATTGTAACTGCAACCAAAGACCTGTCAAGAAAGAAAAATAAAGCACACTTCCCTTTGCACCCAGAGACTCCTGGATCTCCTTTGTGCAGCTGGAGGTGGGAGTGAGCATCAGACCCCAGAGACCCCTCCCTGTAATGCCCCTTCCCCCCCACCCAGGGATAGTCGGAGACATGACACTCACCGTGAAGTTATTTGCAATCATAGGCATGCCTACTTGGGGACCACCGAACTCACCCACAGTGGTGCCAGTACTCAGTCCCGGTGTGTTTCCCATCAAAGACTCCTGTGTATGTATATACAGTGTATATGCATAAACACTACACATATACACTATTCACATACATACATACATACATACATACATACATACATACATACATACATACATACATACATGTACTCTATATATGCACACATGTATATGTCAGGGGCCTCTGGGGCAGGGCCAATTGAACTTGCCTCTCTTAGGTTCCTCTGCAGAGATCTCAGTAACCTCGAGTGAGTTCAGTCCCTCTCCTGCCCAAACCCCTGAGGCTTCCTGGGTCATGGGCCCCAAGCAGAGACCTCCACCACCTCTCTGGCCTCCCGTCATCTGGGACCTCATCTGGGGTGTGGGATCCACTCCATGAGCCCCCCACACAGAAACTTCCCCCTGAAGGGACTCATGAGCTGGGCACCTCCAAGCATCCCCTGCTGGGAACTCTCCCCAGGTAAGTAAGGGGATCCCTGACAGAATACATATACAGATGTATACATCCATACACTATGTATATCCATGCATTCATACATGTACAATATCTATATATATGTATGTATACATACTTTGACATTCACATGTATATACTATACATATAAGTACACACTATATGTATACATACATATACATGATGTATATCCACTCTTTCACACACTTTTTTAATATGGTTTTTAATTAGTGTTTTTAATCAGTATTTTAACATAAATGTTTTTTAACTAATTTAATATTGGATTTGATTTTATTTGAATTGTAATGTATTGATTTTATTGTTACTATTTTAGCAACAGTAATGTTGTAAGCCACCTTGATGTCCTCTGGGAGAAAGGTGGGATATAAATTAAAGTATTATGCATACAAAGATTATTATTATTATTATTATTATTATTATTATTATTATTATTATTATTATTATTATTATTATTAATAATAATAATAATAATAATAATAATAATAATAATAATAATAATAATAATAATAATAAAAATACACAGCGAACAATTTTGTGCTGGTTTCATTCACATCACCAGTCGGACCCTTCCCAAGAGTCTAGGACTGTGTGATGTAGCGGCGTATAATTTGTGCTGATCCCAGAAGAGCGGCTTTCTGCAGTTGGCAGAGTGATATTTTGTCAATGCCAATAGTTTTCAGGTGCCTGCCAAGGTCTTTGGGCACTGCACCCAGTGTGCCAATTACCACTAGAACCCCCTGCACTGGCTTGCACCAGATACGCTGTCATTCGATTCTTAGGTCTTGGTAGCGGGAGATCTTTTCCAGTTGTTTCTCCTCAATTCTGCTGTCACCTGGTATGGCGATGTCAACAAGCCACACCTGACTGCTTTCTATGATGGTGATATCTGGAGTATTGTTCCAAGACCTTGTCCAACTGTACCCTGAAGTCCCACAGAAGCTTGACCTGCTCATTTGCAGCCACTTTTTCAGGCTTGTGGTCCCACCAGTTTTTTGCCACTGGCAGATGTTACTTTTGGCATAGATTCCAGTGGATCATCTGGGTAACAGATGGTGCCTCAGTTTGTAGTCAGTCTGCGCGATCTTCTTGCAGCCACTTAGAATGTGGTCGATGGTTTCATCCACTTCTTTGCAGAGCCAGCATTTGGGGTCATCGGCTGATTTTTCAATTCTGACCTTGATGGCATTTGTCCTGATTGCCTCTTCCTGGGCAGCAAGTATCAGGCCTTCCATCTCCTTCTTCAGTGTTCCACTCGTGAGCCACAACCAGGTCTTATCCTGATCCACTTTTCCTTCGATCTTGGCAAGGAATTGGCCATGCAGTACTTTATTCTGCCAACTGGCAGTCTGAGCCTGAATTGCACTTTTGCGATATTCATAGTTGGTCTGCTGCACTTTCAACAACTTTCTCTTGCTGACTTCAATCAAAGCAGATTCCTGGCTCTCTCGCACATCATCTGCTAGGGCATGTTTTTCTTCTTCCACCGACTGCTTCACTTGCAAAAGTCCTCTGCCCCTGATCTTCTAGGCAGGTACAGCCTGTCAACATCACTACGTGGATGTAAAGCATGGTGAATGGTCATTAATTTCCTTGTTTTCCTGTCCAAGTCATCCAGTTCCTTTTGTGTCCAGTTCACAATGCCGCAGTATACCTAACTACAGGTATGGCCCAGGTATTTATAGCCTTTATAATGTTGCCGCCATTCAATTTGCTCTTCAGAATTTTTCTAACCCTTTGTATGTATTCTTTGCTGACCACAGTTTTTACATGCCGGTGCTTGATATTGTCCAGCTGCAGTATGCCCAGATATTTGTAGGCTTCAGGCTGGTGGCATTTAATGGTTTGACCATTTGGCACTTCAATGCCATCACTTTCTGTGATCTTCCCTTTCTTTAGTGCCGCTGTGGCACATTTGTCCAGGCCAAACACCATGTTGATGTTGGTACTAAGGAATTGGACTGTATTGGTGAGTGACTGGATTTCTGCTTCTGACTTTCCGTGGAGCTTCAAATCATCCATGTACAATAGATGGGAAATTTTCTGTGAATTTTTGGCAGTTTGGTAGCCCAGATTTGCTTTCTGTAGGATCACTGACAAAGGGATCATCACGATGACAAACAGCAATGGGGACAATGAGTCCCCCTGGAAGATTCCCCGTCTAATGTTGACAAGTACATAACTTTCATTGGCTACAAATAATTCTGTCTTCCAGAGTTTCATTGCATTTTCAATGAAATTTGTAAGATTTTTGTTGACCCCAATGGACTCCAGACATTTTATGATCCAGCTGTGTGGCAACGAATCAAATGCTTTCCTATAGTCAATCCAAGCCATGTGCAGATTGGTTTTCCGGCTTTTACAACTCTCCAGTATCATTTTATCAATCAGGAGCTGGTCTTCTGTGCCTCTGCTTCTCCGTTTATTGCCTTTCTGCTCCACTGGTAAGATGTTATTTACTTCCAAGTAATCCTGAATCCTGTCAGCTATGATGCCTGTCAGCAGCTTGAACATGGTGGGTAGACACATTATTGGCCTGAAGTTTCCTGGTGCTATCCCTTTTGCTGGATCCTTCTGTATTAGTAGAGTCCTTCCAGTTGTTAACCACTGGCTGATGTTACCTGTTTGTAGCATTTCATTAAATAGTTCAGCCATTTTTCCATGCAGGCTAGTCAGGTACTTGAGCCAGAACCCATGGAGCTGATCATTACCAGGTGAAGTCCGGTTTTTAACTCTTTTCACTCTCTCTCTGATCATTTCAGCTGTTATTTCCATCTGTTCCATTTTGTTCTTGGAGAAATGTTCTTCAAACTCACACTTCAAGTACCACCCTGCACTTCTGTTGTAATCTTTCTCGGTTTCCCATAAGTTTTTCCAGAGTTTTTCCAGAGTTGAGTAGTCGCATTTTTCTCAGGTTGTATTACTTTTATATCTGCTTTATGATTCAACGCCTGGTAGAAGTGCCTTTGATCTGACTGGAACATTTGATTTTGTCTATACTGGATGATTCTGGCTTCATATCTTTCAATTTTTCTGGCTGTTGCTGTTATCTCCTGCCTCACAATTTCCATGGCTTCTTCAGTCTTCCTTGTGTCCAACCAGTACTTTTTGACCAGGTATTGCTTGATTTTGTCATTCCTCAGTGTTTTCTCCTTCATGTCCTTTAAGTTACTTGCATCTGATCACAAACTCTTGATCTTCAATTCCAGTCTGATTTTCCATTTTGGTTTTCCAGTTGATTTTCCAGAGGACTTTGGTGGTTCAATCCCCAGTTCTTCTGTTACTATCACTGCTGTGCTGTAGGTGAGCTGATTTGTTTGTTCAATAGATGTTATGTAAATTGTTGCAAGTGCGGCATTGGCATTTTTTATTAGTGGTGCCAGGTGCTTTCTGGGTATATGTTTCAGAGCTTGAAGCCTTGTCCTTTCTGCATTTGAGGCAGCATGGGTCAGGATTTTATCTTTCAGTTCTTGTTGCCTTGTAGTCAGTATTCCTGGCGCTCACCAAGGCCTTCAAGTTCTTGCTCAGCTTCATACAAAATTTCCATGCTTTCTTCTGGTTTAGTGCCTCCCAATATGGGAGCTTCTCCCACAGCCGCTACAGAAGTCTGCTGTTCTTCAGTTTTGCAGCTTTTCCTTATTTCATCCAGTTCAACATCACTGAAGATCTTTTTCTGGACTATGAATCGTCTCTGGTCAGCCAGTCTAAGATGGGTTGTATTTGAATGTGGGAATTCTTGGTTCCAGAGTTGGTACATCCTCTTCTGGTAGCCACGCTTTTCAGGTTCTGAGTTGTAGTAGCACTTCATGATGATCCAATTCTCTAACATTGAGTATTTCTGCCGCTTTTGTGGTTGTCCATTTGATGGTGTTCCCTGATCCAGTAGCCCCCTTGTTGACAGATGTCCAGGATCAACAACATCTGCTGCGGACCTTTTTATCCTGGGCGATGACCGAGCCAGTATAGACTTCGGATTCTTTTCTTTCACCATATTGATTTATGGGTATGGATGCAGCAGTGCATGTTCCCTCAGTGGCTCTTCGGCCACACTTCAGACAAGGGAAGGCAGAAGTAATCACCATGGGAGCCCCAGAGCTTCCTTATTATTATTATTATTATTATTATTATTATTATTATTATTATTATTATTATTATTATTATTATTATTAGCTTCCTTATTATTGTTATTGTTACTGTTATTGTTAATTTCCTTTAAAATGATTACATACTATACGCTTGAAAATTGCATGTATTAAAAAATTCTTTTCTGAAGTTTATATATTCATCAAAGACATGCAAATGGCTTGCACAAATGCCACAGAACTCCAGAACTCTTTCAGTCCAATTTAACAACTGAGTGGACAACTGAGAACGAGGCACTAGCTCCATGTATTCTTTCTACATCAACAAACATAGCAGGAATGTAATTTTCCTTCACACCTGGAATTTCTACTTTTTGCCTGTCCAAGCAATGAAGTATATAAATCCACATTTTAGAACATTGTCTTCTAATTGTTTCTCTCTTCCTTGCTGTCTCCATACCCTGGGTAGAAGACATGAGACACTGAGATGGATGCAACTGTAGACCATAACTTGATTGAACTTAAAAGTGATCTATCAGATGACATGTAACAGGTTCTTGCCTCCTACCAATCTGGGATCTTAAAGTGAGAGTAACACAACATTGCAATGGCAGCTGTGCCCTGACTCTCCAAGGAACAGATCTGTCCATGGTCAATAGGTAGCTCACCTTGATAGTATACAGGGGGTACATATGACAAATTGAACCACGTGTTTTGAATTGTATTTGCAGTTCCACTGTGTGAATACAACCCTGTGGTGAGATTGCCTGGGAAGATTACCAGAGGTATAATATGGAGCCAATGGGCACATACATGGGTGAAAGCCTGTATGTGAACAGACGTCCCAGGTACCCCCACTTGGACATTGATCTCTTCCTGGACTCTGTGGAAGTATGGTCTGTAAAGGACTAAGTGGAGCTGCGCAGCTGCGGGAGGGGAAGCAGCAGGCGAAGGAGGGGGATCATGGTGGGTCCTTCTCCACGTTGGTATGCAAAATGAGGAGTTAGGATTCTCCTGCACTCAATGCCTGGTTATTGGGGGGGGGGGGGCGGACAAAGCAGTAGATTTGAGTGGTGACGAGGTGCCAGGAGAGCAGTTGGAGCCTTTACCCTGGAAGAGGGTGGATGCAGGTGGAGAGGCCACGGAGGGAGACGAGGTCCAGAGGCTGGAAGGACTGTCCCTGACTGTGGAGAATCCTGAAACAGAGAAAGAAGGATGCTAGAGGCCTGCTAATCCCTTCCCATAGGGTGTTAAGAGACTTTAATAGTTTGTTATACTTACTTGTTGATTTGCCTGTTTAATCCTGTTGATCCTGGGAAGCCTGCGTGCCCCATTTGAAGTCTTGATAAGCCTGTAACCAAAAGTGCCTTAAGTAACCGAAAAGCTTGTGAACTTCAATCTGCAGTAAAGTAATCTTGTGTTCTTGACTTACCTGTGATAGACTCTTCCTTCACATCTTCATAATGAGGAGTATGGACGATGATTATGATGATGATAATACGGAGGTATCGTTCCCAAATGGAGTCCCTAGTGTAGAAGATAGGATGAGGCATCCCCAAGGTAGTGGGGAACTTCACAAACCCAAGAGGGAAAAGCTTCAAGTTCCAAACAGTTTCAAGTTAGGATGTGAGGCTGGCTCCCTGAGTAAGACTCTTTCCTCTTGCCAGATCTTGCCCTTGTTTCTCCATCTGACTTTCTACAACCATGTAAAGAATGGATCTTCTACCTATGCAGGCTGATCTTCCTCATCTATCAATTGGCAGGCTTAAATTTATGCCCACTCTAGCACTTGCACAACAGCTGTTTAACAACATTAACATCAATGCCCAATGGGAAGCCAAAAGGACTGCTCAATGCCCAGATACAGGCAGACACGTAGATGATCCTAAACACAAATTGCCAGGTTTTGACCTACCTTGTCAGCATTGGTAAACTCTGTACTGGATCCACACAATACAGTGAGTGTAAGTCTGCCAAGATTCACTGTTTTAATGGGGTCTAGTACAGTATCTACCCCTCAATGTGACTGTGATGCTCCTTGACAAACTGTTGATCACATTGTGTTCGACTGTAAATCGAAAGCTTATACCAGCCTGGTGTCAGATTTTTTCATTGTAGGCCACTCTGTCCTTGAATGGTTGGATGGACTGGAAATTAATATCTGATTTACCTTAAGTCCATGTATTGTATGCCATATGATAAACAAACAAACAAGAAGATGAACTATAGCTTTTTCAGTAAGAAGCTTACCTAACACTGAACATTTGTTCAAGTGGAAAGCTTTGAAAATTATATACTTCAAAATCTACACACTTTGCATATCTCTTGAAAATAAAGATTGTATGGAACTTTGCCAATCAGTACTGTTCATTTACAAAATTCTTACATCTATGATGGTACAATTGAGCTGGGTATTAAGGGCTGCATCATGAGGCAGTGAGACTTGCTGTCGAAATGGTTTTAGCTCTGAATGACACCACTGAATGTAATGAATGTTCCAAATAGGAAAATCTATTTCCAGATGCTTCAACAGGCACACCTTCACATAGCCCATTGTTGAATGCAGACATCCCCGAGGCACTTTGGATTACATTATACTTTCAAGAACTGTTTAAATATTTGAAAACATATTTTTAAAAATCAAATGGCCCTTTCACTAAACCGACTGATTGATTTTATCTCATTTACTGATATAATGCACAATGGTTCAGAGTTCTGCTCATTCATACTTTTCTGAATTTCAGATGACACATTCTTTTTTCTACACTGTTAACCTGAGTCCCAGATGCAACCAGTGCTTTGCTTTTAGAAAGCATTTTATTAGTCAATAATTAATGACAGCATCACAATTGTTCTCAATGAAGCTGTGGGAAAGAGAAAAATGGTTTTAAAACAGCTTGGAGAAAAGCATCCCTCTGATGCTGCATACACAAATCTTTCATCCCGTTGTTTTTAGTTAAAAGGTTTTGCAGATTTTGGAAATGGCTCCAAATGCTGCAGCTTCGATTCACCAAAAACACAAGTGATCTCTGTGTATGTACCATGAGCACCAATTCTCTCCTCCCCTCAAACTCTTTTCTACAATTGGAGGGAAAATAAAGTGCTTGTCTCCAGCCTCCCCGTTTGCAGGGCGGACCACAGCTGGAGAGTATTATTTAGGTAAGACTTGCAAAGGGGACTGATCCTATGACAGCTACTGTTCTGGCAAATACCCTCTTCTTTTTACATGATGTGATGCTGTCACCAAGCCCTTTGGGATCCGCAGACTGACATCAGTGGGAAATAGCAATTGACAGGATAAAAAAGAGGTAGGAAATTAGTTCTCAGAAATACCTTTTTGGTTTCTTTAGCTCCAAGCTATGGTCCTGTCTCTTTATTTCTGCAGGTTTTTATATTGTCCTCCAAGCTGTATGTGATCCAGATCCTCACCCACAGAAAGTGTAGTTCTTTTTCCATATAAACAACTGATTGCATCATGTGTATCATTTTTAAGGAAAATAGTTTTGCAGCAAAATCCTATTTATGATTTTTTCAGAAGTGGGTCTCATTGTGTTTATTCCGAGAAAACGTGCAGCCTTATTGCTCAGTGTGTTCCCCATAAAAAATATAGTAGTATATAAAAATGTTATACTGCAGATCTTACTGTTGCACAATTCCCACACAACTATGCATTGCCACACAACTATGCATTGTAATAGCTCTCTCTCTCTCTCTCTCTCTCTCTCTCTCTCTCTCTCTCTCTCTCTCTCTCTCTGTGTGTGTGTGTGTGTTTACATACTATATTCTGTGATCCACTGCCTGCCTACGAAAGGCAGAAGATCTGAGTACCCTTATCTACAACAGCAAAGGAGTTTCTGGCTTTCACATTGGAAGCATAACTTTATACCTATATGTAGTGCTTTCTTTCTAGAAATAAAGGTGGGGGTCTTCACTATGAAGATGATATAAATGTGGGAGTACTCTCCATGAAAGCTGATAACCATAGGGATATCTACTTGGGGGGAGGGTGCCACAGAGATGCCTGTACTCACCATAGAAGTGCTGGGACTCAGTACCAGTGAGAACCATGCCTATATGCAAAAAGACCCCTGCCTATATGCAAGGCATTCCAAATCAAGCAGCTGTGCCTGTTGTTCAATAGTGGCAGCCAAGGTGGGCTTTTTACATAGCAGGTAGTAGAGTTGAACTGAGCAGCCTATACAAGTCACTTACAGCCCAATCCATAGCAACTAATCCGTCAGCGCAAGGGCTCTTGCGCCGACGAAACGGCGTTTCCGTCAACTGAAACGCCGATAGCGTTGGCGCAATTACGCCGGCACATCTCTCCGGCGATGCAACGATGTTTCCATTGGCGCAATTACTTCAACGTCGGCGGAGCAATGAAAACCCTCCGTCGACTGAGGGATTTTTTTTTATTTTTTCAGGGGGCGTTTCAGGGGCGTGTTGGGGGCATGTCTTAGGTTCCTCCCCCTTCCACATAACTATGTTGTATCCTGAACATTTTCAGAGGCTTATGGGCACACGTAAATGCCTCCTGAGTTATACTACCTCAAGAGGAGAAGGAGAAGTTAAGGGGAAGTAGGGGCTGGGGAAAGTGGGGACTTTGAAAAATTTTCGCACCAAACCTTACAGGTAGTACTTTCCTACTTGAGGATACGGAGTACCTGGGTCACCCCAGTGGCCGACCAATCCCCTCACAGCTACCCTCCCATAAAAAGGCCCACCCCTGGACCCACAATTCCCTTTCAGAGAAGCAGAGTGCTTGGCCACGGACCATGTCACTCTGCTCTCTCTCAGTGGGCACTTTGCTCTTGGGGAGCGTTCTCCCCACAAACACATGAACACATAAGGTCCATATATGATGATATATTGATATGATATAGATGTGATATGAAACAATATGATATCTGTGATATATGATTAGAGTGTAGACTTTGCAATTTTTTTGTATGTTTGTTGCTCTCTCCTTCTCCACAGGTACCCCAGTCAGATAAGTGGGGGTGTTGAGCAATGTTTGCATTCAAAAACTCAAAAACACCTATACAGGCAATCTTGCAATGATGATTACCAATACCATATTTATGTCTCTGCAAGTTGTTGTTTCTCTCTTCCCCAGAGTTACTCCAACCAGGTAAGGAGGGCTGCATGGGGGGTGTTGGAAGCACCTCTTTTGTTTGAAAACAAACATCCTCCTCCAGCCTTGCATGTCTACTCTAAAGTAAGCCCCAGTATACTCAGTGGGGCTTACACCTGTGTAAGGGGGGGCCTTGCTTCACCAGGAAATGGGCTTGCCCACTTGTTGGGAAATGCTGTGAGGTCCTCTGTAGGTTTGCCTTCCAACCCATCTGGTCCCCCAAGGTAAGGGGGGGCTGTAGAGAGAAAGGGGGAAGGGGTGCACACACAGACCCACCAGGAAACCAGGGCACTCACCCCTCAAAAGTGTGTGTGGTCTCTGTCCTTGCAGCCCCTCTGACTGACTGCCAGATCACACAGCCAGCAGGTGCTGATTCCACTCATCCCTGCCAGCAAACGCAAGCCAAGGGGCATAGCAGCTGATCTGATTCCATGCTCAGCCAATACCAATGAAAGCTTTGCCTGTGATGTGATGCTTCTGTCTTTGCAGGATGCTTCTGTCCAGCAAGGAGGCTAGCAGGCAGCAGGCTGCCATTCCACTGGGAAGGAGACACAGTGCAATCCTAAATATGCCTACTCAGATGTAAGCCCCATTGTGTTCAGTGGGGCTTACTCCCAGGAAAGCGTATTCAGGAGTGCAAGCCACTGGATCCCTGCAAGGAGCCCTGGGAAGAATCTCCCTTCAGACATGTTTGCACAAGCACTTACCTAGAACACAAACCCCACTGTCCCAATCACATGAGTTAAAGAAGCACCCTTCATACCTCATAAAGTTTGAGCCACAGAATCACTTCCCCCCTCCACAGCTGATGTTATTAATGATGACAAATTAACAACTACATAGTCGATGGTATGATACATCACAGGTGAAGTCCTTGCCTAATGACGAATTTACAATTCAGTGCGTCAATGTTGCTGTCCTCAGATACTTGTTCACATTAATGATGTGAACATGTGTAGTAGTAGTTATTTTAAGGACTTCACAATGAACACATGCATATGATTGCTGTCATCAGTGGCTGGGGAAAGCTAGTTAGAGCTCCAGGGATGACCTGAGGATGGGTGAGTGGGGCAGTGCCTACCCAGTTGGGGGGGGGGGAGACAGGGGTGCCCATCCTCAGTGTAGACCCCCAATGGCATCCAGACCCAGGCAGAGGGGGCTGCCTGTAGCTTCCTTAGCATTGGATAGTCCACAACAAGAGGCCACATGGAAGTAGTGAGACCACCTGTGAGCATTGCAGAGATGAGGGAATTCAGGCAGATGCCAGTGCTGTGTTCAAACTGCCTACAGTCTGAAGATACTGAAAGGTCCAGGCAGTGCTTAAAGGTGCAGGCACTGTGTCTTCCCTTCCATGTGCTCAGTCTGAATGTGGTTGATTCTGGGGTCCCACTGCATCCTCACTGGAGACTGTTCTGTATCTGAAAGCCCCCCTACCCTGTGACCCTCTGAATGAGCAGGAGCAACTGCAAACATATGAACAAGTACACATGTGAACTGACCCCCCTTTTGTGTCTGCAAAAGGCCATCTGGGAGTCACTGGGGTGGGCTCAGAGAGGGTTCCTGGGGCCTGATGTCACCCCTTAGAGGTTTTGGGTGGGCAGTGGCCCCACAAGTGATCAGACACCCTTGCCCTGTTGTGGGAGCCCCAGGTCCCCTGTGCCCCAGGATGTGCTTTTGCTCCCTGGCAGACCCAGGTGGGCTCCTGTCCCCTCTTCCAGGATTCCCTCCCCACAGATGCCCCTGGCAGCCCCCTTGCCTCCCCTTGCCCCCTGCTCTGCCAGCTGCTTGGGGGACCCTTGCCCCTCCCCTGCCTGAGCCAGCAAGGGGGTCTCTTTCCTGGGCCTTCTGCCTTCTGGATGGGGTCTTCCCTCTCCTCCCAGCCCACCTGAGTGTGGACCCTGCGTCTGGCGTGCTGTACCTTTAATGCTGATGTTTCCTCCGGACTGTTGCCAAAGACCACAGGACACTCATGTTTATCTGTTGATGTTGTTTTTTTTGACAATACACACACATATGTATCCCTCTGTGCATCTTGCCCCTGCTGATGCCTGGGCTTTTCCTGGGGCACCTTGCCTGTTTGGAGGTGCAGGGGGGCAGCTTGTTTCCCATTTCTACCCCTGACAGCCCTGTCCTGTCCACCATGCTGGGGAGGCACTCTGACAGCTTGACGGCTACTCTCCCCCCATCTTGCCAGCTGGTTCCCCATGTGATCAGGAGAGCAGCAGTTTGGACAGCTGCTAGTGATTCTGAGTGAGGTGGAAGCAGGTCAACTCGTGTGTAACTGCAGGCCATGTAGCACTTACAGGCTGCCTTCTGAGCATGCCCGATGGAGTAACTTATGTGGATCACTGCACCGGAGCAGTTATGGGCAGACCTAAGTTATGGGCACACCTAAGTTCTCTGCCTCACACATAACTTTGTGTTCAGGATATAACATAGTTAGGGCAGAGTAGTTAGGTCAGAGCAAGCAGACTTTGCTCTGGATTGCGCCCATAGAGCTATAAATTATAATTGTTTTCATAGTTGTCTTTTTCTGACAGAATCTTGTGTTTTCCATCTCTAGGTCTTCAGTCAGCATGTTTAGCAAAAGAAATTCAAATTTCTACAATGGAATTCAAATAGATCTGGCAGTAAACTGATAGTCAGTAAACTGATTTACAGGCACATTTCCCATAGTTTTAAAATCATTGAGGACTGCAGAGATCCCTTGCATCCACAAATGTTTTTGTTTGCAAGAGCCCAAAGAGTGACAAAAGATGAATTGAAATATAATGCCACAAAATACATTTGGAGATACAGTATGCTATTCTTATTCTAAGAAGCTTAAGAGCAGCCATTCTCAGTGGGATGCCCTCCTGACACATTTGACTGAAATAACACATATGACCATCTCCTTCACACAGACTGAAAATGGTGCATTTTATGAAGGCCATAGTCATAAGCTGTGAGCTCCTCAAAGGCCATAGTTAAAAATTTTAAGAACAACTGCTTTAGAAGAAGTACAAAACATTTTGATAAAATGAACTACATTTCTCATAAAAAATGTTCCTTTCAGAAAACATATGCATGAATGTCACCACCTCTTTCAGAATTCCATGAAGGGCAAAATCCATAGCAGTTATGGGTCCAAGCAGTTACGTCACCCTCTAGTGTTATCTTATGGAAAGTCAGCTTAACTGCTCTGGAGCAAAAGGCTTTATTTGACTTTAGCCCTTAATAGGCCTTAAGACTATTTTGGAAGAAAATCCCAGGTATCCCTGTTGAACTTTGTTAGGACAATGTCACTGTGCTGGAAAAAAAT
This sequence comes from Cryptoblepharus egeriae, assembly GCA_030015325.1. Lineage (NCBI taxonomy): Eukaryota > Metazoa > Chordata > Lepidosauria > Squamata > Scincidae > Cryptoblepharus > Cryptoblepharus egeriae. The sequence continues at coordinate 135,751,035 of JAREYC010000001.1, forward strand.
CTGAATTATTGATACAGGTGATTAATCTGATCAAGCTAACATGACATACCAATTCAGGTTATGTTGTGAATACATCTGTTATGCACTGTCACAACATGTGCATGCATGCAATGGCATTATTAATGGCTTGGTATGAAATAATCCCTTTTTGCACAGTGTATGGAGACAGGCAAGAAGCATGAAGGCTGCCAAGTAAAGCAAGTGGAAAATCGAGTGTGAAATTGGCAATTTTTTGAGTTATACTGTAAGAACTGGGCTTTATTGTTAGACAAGAAGTGACGGGAACGAAGGTGTTGAGGTTACGGCATTTGTGCAATGATGATTTATCATGTCTGGATAAGAGGGTTAAGCTGGCTTTGTAGAATGTTCAGGAGATTATGATTTAATTGACAAGAGACGAGGTGTGACAAAGAAAAGGGTTCTTGGTTAAGCCAGTGGCTTGAGAATATTCCCCAGTTCAGGTACAATCAAATATTATCACCTCTGATTTCTTCTGGTATTATGTGAATAAGGTTGGTGCAATCCAAGGAGGATGCCAAGGAGCAGAAAAGGTCAGTGGCTGTCATCGCCTTGCTTTTATGTTGCTCAGTTTCCCACAGCTTGCAGTTGACCTCAAAGCCAGAGCAAGCTTCAATCACAATACTGTGAACAATTTCTGGGTCAAGCCCATTGGCAAAGAGAAATAATACAGTGATCTGGCAGGTGGTGCTGTGTTGATTGCACAAGCCAAATGCTCATCATGATGAATGACTGGGGTGTATCTGGAAGGAGAATCTGTATATGATGAAGTCCCTGAAGCGTCAAAGGAGATGCAAAGTGTCTCTCTACACTGAGAAACATTGGACCTCACAGGTTTTCTGTCAGGATAGACCAGTCACTTGCTGTCAGCATTGGCTGTGATATTTTGCTGCCTACCACATCACTTCTTTCCTGTTCTCTCTTTTCTACTCAATCACGCACACACCAAATTTCTTGCTTCTTTCTAGAATCTATCCCTTTTTTCTATTAGAAAAGAAGAGAGAAAGCATCGTAGTGCCAATTCCCCTTCTTTCTTCTCCAAACCATGAATGGTGAAAGGGGGGTGTACACAAATGCAAAGCCAGACTGTCTTGAGAGACAGACTCAGAAGTGAAGTCATATCACTGTCAACCCCATCGTTACAGCCTAAGCCAACATCTGGAGCCAGAGCTCCAATTCTTATTTATGCTACTCAACTCCAGGGTTCAAAGCAGCTAGCATTTGAAAATTTTCATTATTAAATATCCAGGCAGTCCTGGCATAATCCAGCAAAACCCAATGAATGATGTCCAAGTATTTATTTTAAAATGGGGCTTTAGCTTGCTGTGTCTCAGGGACTTCTGCACACGTTTCAGAGAGTAAGCCCAATTGAACACAGTGGGACTTCCTTTTGAGTAGATCTGCATAGGATTTGTCTGCCACATAAATAGTGAAATAAAACAGCCAATTAGTTCAGCCCTCTTTAATTTCCACCTGTCTCCTAACTGTGTGCAGGCTCTCATACCTACCTTAGAGCTAGGTTCAGGCTCCCTGTGAATGAAGCTGAACATTCCCAGTTACTAACCTTTCCAAATCTTCTTAATAATAGGTAGGAGATGCTGTTGAAAAGGGAACTCAATGCCTCGCCCGTGTCAGTTCAAGCCCTATTCCCCAGGCAGCTCAAAGAGCCAGAGGATGGTCTAACAACTTGGACTTGTGTCAGTGAAATTGGTGGCGCAGCTCCAAGTAGACCCATTGGGCTGCCGCAGCACTACCTGTGGTAAGGGGAAAAGTGTCCCCTTGCCCCATAGTAGTACAGCAAGACAAATAAGGCCTAATAAGAGATTAGGCTCTAGGATTTGGTGGGTACCATTACCATTAAATCGGCCCTTTTTCCAGGTTCAATCATTCTTTCCTTCCACCCCATCCTTTCCCTGTTCTGCCCACCCCTATTCTTTCCACCCACTCCCTGCCTCCATCTTTCCCCATTCATAGGCTTACCTCTGGTCCACTGTCCCTAGTTCATTGCCACGTGGACCCAACTACTAGCTGCTTGTTCAGGCAACCTCACTTTGTGCATTATTATTATTATTTACTATTTACTGTTTGTAACTAGAGATGTTTACGCAGCTGCAACACTCCATTGACTATAACAGGACTTACAAGTTCTTGTATTTCTTGCATAGGATTGGCATGTAAGGCTGCAATTCTAACCTCTAGTTGGGCTGGCCTAAGCGCCAGCATAAGCCTTGTGCCATCCTGGGGGTGTCACAAACGTGCTGTAAACATTTCTGTGCCAGTGCATAGACATGCACTTGTCTCCCTACATCAACACAGGAATGGGGAGACTGATGAGTTAGGCCAGCCTAGTTTAGGATTGCACCCCAATTCTATGTAAAGTTTCAAAATTAGAGCTGTTTCAAACCCAGTTTAACTTGCACCACAAGGCAAACTTGGAATTCATAAAAGATCTCAATCTGTTTCCATATTTCTAATTTATATTGGATATTAATATTTGTTAATTAATATCCTATTTGCTTGTACCAAAACTTTCAGGTTGAATCCTGTTTGGTTGTACCAAAACTTTCAGGGTGATCAGATATCATGACCACAAAAGAGAGCAAGCTGCTAACTGTTACATATAATTTGTCAAATACCATGTATTAATTACAAGAAGGTAATGTGCTGCCTGCTCACAGGAAAAAGGAGAGCATTGAAGTTCTTTTCCAGGGCGCAAGGCTAGAAAAGAGGACATATGGTCACCCTGAACACTCTGCATTATCATCTCTCTGTGTACATCATCACTGAAATATATATCAAATTGATCAGAACACTGTGAAACATCCTTTCTAAATATGATCACAAATATGAACACACTGCTATAGTGAGGAACAATGCCATTTTCCTCTCCTGAATTTTATTTAGTTAGCTGAGTGACTTGCCTTATTGCTGAGACATATGGACAGAGATGCCATGCTCTCAGCTTCATGTTGCATCATGCAAACTCATAATGGTAGATACATTCCTGCTAAGATTAATCAAGAAGCTGATAGATCAGTGCAAACTTGCCGACCATACTCATCTTTGTTCACATTGTGACTTTCCTGGCAGACACACAGAAAATATCTGATAAACAAACTGCTGAGAATGTATATACAAATAAATTTTTTAAAGCTTCAGACAATTATTATGTTAGAGTGCTATAACTCTGCATAAATTGTTTTGTTCCTGCCCTTATAAACAGACAGAGCTCCTGCTTTGTACATCATTAAGCATCAATCACCAATAGACGGCACACTGTAATATATATAAATGTGTGTGTGTGTGGTGTGTGTGTGTGTGTGTGTGTATTGACGAAGGCCCTTAAAATTGAATGAAGCTCTGTGAGCCTGGATTCCAAGGTCCTGTCTCCTCTCCTTGAGTTTGTATTCCATGTTCCCACCCGTTTTCCAGAGACACTCTCCCCGACCTTTTTCATTATATGCACAGTAAACTAATTCTTGTATGGTAGCTATTTGTTAACTTCTCCATGGTTCATTTCCTTTATGGATCCTTTTCATCTTTAGGACAGTGATGCCGTCATTGGCCCCAGTGATATCCTTATCCTTCCAACAAGACTCTGTTCCCACTTTAAAGCCACAAGGAAAGCTTCATTCCAGTATCATACTGGTTCCTGCGTTTCACCTATTGCCTGTGTTTTGTAACTGATTCCCCCCCCCCCCCCCGAATGGATTTTGGAATGTGGTCTCTTAGCATCTGACTTATAATAGATCCTGGCCACTTAAATATCTTTAGGGCTGGTGGCCACTCAGTCCTGCTTCTTCTCTGGGTTGTTTTAGATTCTGTCTGTGATGAGACCCTTTTCCCTGGAGTTGCTTTGTGCCACTTATCAGACTTACAAGTAATAAATCATCTGATATTGGAAAAGATAAGTACCATGCCATCTAGATTGTAAGGCTCCGATTTTGTTGAGAAGGAGTATGTCAGTGAGTCGGACAGGATGGTTTTATTAACTATCCAACTTTTTCAAGCATAGTAACAGTTTGTGATCTTATTTATGTACCTTTACACAACTACTTTGATGTCAATTGTATTGTTTTTGTATGCCAATAAAGGCTCAGTTGGGTAGAGTGTGTGTATTCAGGCTCATATAAGGAACAAATTTCATGTTACCTCTACTTCCATGAAGTATTTTCTTCTCAAATTATAATTTTAAAGAGCATCATGAAAAGCTTCTTCGTAAACTCTAATCTACACTTTAAGATGACATGAATGTGAGCCTCCCACTACCTTACCGTAATCCATTTGACTGTGTCTTTTACTGTTCCAGACAGGTAACAATGGCTGCAATCCTAAAGACACTTTCCTGGGAGTAAGACCCATTGGACACAGTGGGGCTTACATCTGAGTAGACATGGTTAGGATTGTGCTCTATGTCAGTCTTATGTCAAAAATAAAAAGGAGACTTTTAAAAGACCTCCTTAAATACCAGAACATTTATTATGGCATCAGGTTTCATAGAGCAGAACTCAGAAAAATATATGCTCTAGTAAATTGGTTAGTTTTGGAGGTGTCATAAGACTCCATTTTTGCGCAGTATTTTCAGCCAGTGATTGCCCCATCTTATTTTCACCTGTTTACACCACACTTTTTGGTCTACACTCTTTTATGATTTTTCAGAAGTGAGTCCCACTGTGTTTAGAGGAGCTTGTTCCCAAGAACTTGTGTATATAATTGTAATCTAAATGTTACTGCAATGTTATGGGATCAGATTTTCTATGAGTTAATTGCATCATATGTCTGTAGTGTTTGAAGCATCCAAATTACATCTGTGGGACCAGTTCTATGGGCCCTGAACTTGAAATCAGCAATATCACTCCTGGTGGGATTTTGATTTCTTGATCAGAAGGTGATTGATTCTCTCTTGTAGTTACAGGCCTTTAATACAGCATAGCACTATGACATGAACTCAGGAAAAAGCATCTCCTAAAGTCATGGAAAGAAAGGCAATTTGGAAGCTTTTAAGGCTACAATTCTAGACACACAGAACTGAGATTGGTCCCATGGAATTTACCTCTGAGCATACAGGATAGGATTGTACTGCTGAACTGCTTTTGGATTTCTGACTCTTCAGTAATTGAGCGAATCAAAGTTTTATGTGTATCACATCATGAAAAGCATGATTTGCTACCGTAGTATTCAAACAAGCTTTTCTGTATTTCTGGACATGATAAGGAACCAACAGCTTCTTTAGGAATGCAGGTGATTATCTGAGAAAGTTAGATAATTTATAACCAGCAGTCAGAGGCTATCCACAGTTACAGAGTTTAGCCCTAGGTTGAAGTATAACAATGGCGACGGAATTACAGCTGACTTGCAGTTTCTTTGGATCCACTTTTTTGTTGTAGCAATCAATTGACATTGTGTAAGTGCTGTTAACCTGCAAGGAATATTTTACTTCTTGGAAACACTCTCTCCACCCCATGCCAAGTAGTGATTTTCTTTGTACCTTGCTTGGAAAGGGGAAATGTGGGGTTTGTGAAACATTGTGATGGCTGAATCATATGGGAATTTTCTGACAGTGGGACTAGCATCCATAAAAAGCCTGCAGCAGCAAGGCTGCTGGGTCATTTGATGATGGTTGCTGCTGTGGATCCCCACCATCATGGACCATGGATGTTCCCAGGTCAAGCAGGCTGACATAGGAAGCAAAAAGGGAGAGGGCCGGGGTAGTAACTAGGCAGAAAGAGGAAGGAGCCAAGGAACATGTCAAGGATAGTGGGGAGGTGGATCAAACAGCAACCACTTTCACTGGATCCTATCTCCAGTATGTATCCTGATGGCCCTCTGGCTCTACTCAGACTTGCACCATAAAAATGGCTAGCACAGAAGATGCATAACAAATTGGCAAGCCTACCAGGAGGTAGGTTAAAAAAAAGAAAAAGAAGTTTAATCTTAAAGGCAATCTGACTGCTATAACATGGAACTGGCTGACTGGCTGACTGCTACAATATGGTGAGGATAGGATTGGGCTTTGAGTGTATATGTAATACTTTTAGGGAACCTGCACTCTTGTGGATGCATATGATAAACTCTTCCAGCAGCATCTGAGATGGTTCTTGCAGTTTTCACCCATGGGAATGGTAATAGTGACTTGTCATTTTCAGTTTGCATGTCACTGAATTGATATGTAAATATCTTCCAACATATTAATCCAATAAGTTACTATAAGAAACCCAGCAGGAATAAGTTATTTATCTGTTTTAAATATGAATAGCTCAGATTTCAATTTCAATTTTCAGATCAGTTCATAGCATAATTAAAACAACAGGACACACAAAGCTATTTCACTCAGAAAAAAAAATTAGCAACAATAAAACTACAAGCAGCATCCAAATATATCAATAGCATTAAACAAGATGTGAAGCAACAGCGGAATCCAATCCACCCATATACAGAAATGGGATTTGTTAAGCATTTACTGCATAAGGCAGGAAATATGGGGCCAAGCAAATGAACAGGGGATGAAGTTCCTCAGTTGTGGCATTATAACCCAAGACTCAACCCCTAATTACCTTACATTTTGCCTTATTGCTTTCGTTTTGCCTTATAAGCAGGGGAACCTTATTGTATCTACAAAAATGTATGGTATTTCCTATATAAATTATGACTAGCCAAAATTATCCCTCTTGATCTTGCATCCCATTTGCAGGTTGCAAATTGAAAGCATTCTGTTAATTTCTAGAGCAGAGTATCATTTGTAGGGTAGTGCTGACTGTAACTTTTCCCCCGTTCCTATTAACTGATAGGCACCCTTTTTTTACCCTCCAAGATGGTCTAACAAGTCTAGTCTGTCATGATTTTGCATTGTTCTGTGACCTTCTGAGAGAAAAATGGCAGCCACACACTGGTAAGAATTGGAAAGATTTCTAGTGATTTTTTTCCCCTGGGTTCTCTGAAGGCATAATAAATGTTTTGGCCCCTATTCCAAAGTCAGGGCTTATTTAAAAAATCAGAAGTAAAAGAAAATGAACATGTGTGCCAAGGTGCTGGCTGAGGGGAACAGGAAGAACATTAAAAGCTGAGAGGCTGCAGATTTGCATTCAGAACAGTGTTGGTTTCTACTTTGAAGTCCGTTTATCAATATAGAGTCATAGCATCTGAAGAGCCCCCTGGAAGGCTACCATTACTGGAAGACCTGTTGAAATTTTTGCAGATCTACACTTTCAACCAATAGGAAATTTTGCTCATGTCATTGGGAACACTCCATTGAACTCTATGACTTTCTCAAAGAAAGTAGAACTTGCTACTACTGTTAAGAAGCTGTCCTGGAAACAGGGGGAATACCGCAACTCTAAACATGTAAGCCATGACCCAGACATGAATGTTGTCCCGTGATTTCCATGTACGTTTGTATAGTTTCAAATATTGTCACCACAGAATCCTTAAACTTCTTTTAAACTCCTTTGTGTTCAAAAAGAGACTGGCTGTGAGATTTTTCAAAATGTATTTCAAAGTGGTATTTCGAAAGGAGAAATGCCATTAAAGCTGCAATCCTAAAGAGGATTTCCTGGGAGTAAGACCCACTGAATACAATGGAGCTTACTTTTGAGTAGACATGGTTAGGATTGTGCTCTAAGGCAAGTATAATATTAAACCGAAGTTCCACCTTAGAAAACTCTCAACCATATTCCCAACAGAGTTCTTATTGGACTATGCATTTTGGGTATTTTACAAATTACCATCACTCTCCACTGGTTGAATGCCTGTTACAATGGAAATCCCCAATATGATTGGGCTCTTAGAGTGCAATCGTAACTTGGTCTACTCAAAAGTAAGCCCCATTGTGTTCAATGGGTCTTACTACCAGGAAAGTGTCTTTAGGATTGTAGCATTAGCTACAAAGATTAGTGCTGCAATACTAAAGAAACTTTCATGGGAGTAAAATCCATTGATCACAATGAGGCTTACTTTGGAGTAGATATGGTTAGGATCGTGCTCTGGGACTTTTTGAATAGTGACTCTACACAGGAGTAGGTTTTCTGGAGCTGTCCTTTCTGGGGACAGCTTACTTATATTCCTGCCACAAATGTCATTCTAGACACTGCTCACCTAAGACTCCTCTCAGAAGAGAGCATAATGGAGTTGCCTTCCTCTCTCACTGCCTTTTTGTGTGACTGTGCATGCATCATCATCATCATTATGGTAACTTAGCACCAAATCATAAGCAACTCTTCAGAACCAAGGTAGGGCAGTATAGCTTGGAAGAAAAAGAATAAATATTTCTTTACCTTGAGGAGACCTCAATGATTGCCATCAACTGCATGATGCAGCACATGCCCCATTGGCACAGCTGTGTCAGGGTGGGAAAGTTGGTTAGGATTAGGATTTGGGCCTTAGGGAGATATGATTTCCATCAAGACAGTAGATATCTGATAGCAAAGACTTCAGAGACTGCCCTCTACCCCATTCACTTTTCAAGAGAATTGCAAAGGAATTACAAATGTGGCTTGTTAATTAAGACTGCCAATTAACTGTCTCAGTGAAATCCTTTGCATGTCCACTGAGGCTTTATTCCTGAGCAGCCATGCATTGGAGACAGAGTGTTGAGCAGATCAAATGCTATGAACAGACCAATTTCTAGGGCTACCAACATTTTAGATCGCAATATTTCAAGAAATAACTTGCTTCTCACTCACAGTTAAAGTTGTCCTTTATTCTGCTATCCTTTTCAACCACAGCTAGCTACACCCATGTTCTCTCAGGGCTATCTAATCATAAACAAAGGTTGCAAACACAACTACTTTTTCTAGATACTTAAGGATCCAATTCTATCCAACTTTCCAGTGCTGATGCACCCATGCCAATGGTACATGCACTACATCCTGCAGGAAACAAGGAAGCCACCTCAAGGTAAGGGAACAAATGTTTCCTTATGTTGGAACTCTGTCGCTGCTGCTGCGTTGTAAAATTGGAGAGGATTAGGCCCTTAGTCCTGTGGCATTTAATTGGTCATACTTCTGAAAAAAAAATGTACTTAGGATCTCATTTTTAAGGCCACAATTAGGGTTGCCATAATTCTCTTGGGTCCATAAAATTCTCTCAATTAGGGTTGCCATTTGTCCACAAAATCAGGACAGGACCCTCTATTCCATTTGCCGGTATGTGAACACAATCCTCCAAAATCGGTATTGATGATGATGATGATGATGATAATAATAATTAATAATTAATAATTAATATTATTATTAATAACAGGTATTGTCCCTGTTTGTTGGGACATATGGTGATACTAGCTCCAATCCACTACACCCTTCATTATGAGTAATGAATTTTGCATTGTGGGGCTTCCAAATAAACATGCATAGTGTAGGCTGAAAGACTTTATGCCCTTTTTTTATACCCTTTTATATCAAAAATACTTTGTTAAAAGACTCAATTTTTTCTGCTGTTTCCCACAGTTTTTATACTGTGGACAACAGGTGCACTAGGACTCCATTTGTAATAAGTCTGCAGGACTCCTTGCCACAACATGTAATGACAGCATCTAGCCTGGATGTTTTTAAGAGAGCATTGGACAAAATTATGAAGGAAAAATCCATTACAGGTTACAAGCCATGATGGGTAAGTGCAACCTCCTTATGACAGTGCTAAGATATAGGTGTCTTCTGTGCTACCTGAAGCATCTGGTGGCCACTGTGTGAAATAGGAAGTTGGACTAGATGGTTCTTTGGCCGGATCCAGCAGGGCTTGCTTGCTGGATCAATCAATCAGTCAGTCAGTCTGTCTGTCTGTCTGTCTGTCTACAGTATTTATATACTGCTTTTAAACTGAAAAGTTCACAAAGTGGTTTACAAGAAAATGAAAAAATTAACAGCTAATTAATAGCTAATGGGTCCCTGTCTCAAAAGGGCTCACAATCTAAAATGCAAACAGAACACCAGCAGAAGCCACTTGAACAGACATTGGTGGGGTGAGATGGGCCAGTTACTCTCCCCCTGCTAAATAAAAGTAGAGCACCCACTTGAAAGAGTGCCTCTTGCCCAGTAAGCAGGGTAAAATGAGAGTATGAGAGTATTGATGACACATGCCATGGACATGTGGCGATGATGGTATGCCCCTGCCTGGGATTAAGCTCCACTGAACACAGTGGGATATACCTCTGAATAAGCATATACAGGATAGTGCTACAAGAGATTTTGCTGTGGTAGGCAAGGTTACTTTAAAAACCAGGTTTGGAGTATATTCAAGATTAACGGCTGCCATTGTAAACTTATAACTAGTTATGACTAGTTAAATGACTATGACTATGACACTTATGACTAGTTAAATCCCACTGAACTCAGCAGGGCATTTTTCTGAGTAAACATGGGTTTGATTGATCTGCACAATGTACAGGAGTAGCATAACAGAAGTGTTATGGTTACTTTTAAATCTCTGTCTATAAAGATATCCTCACTACAGGTCAGTTATTGTATCCAACCTTCTGCTTTTTTAAAGCAAAAGCCAGTGTCAAACCCCTCTGGTTCATCTCCTATTCTGGACCACACCAACACACTCCCCTAGAGACGCCTCTGGTACTGAACCTGTTCATGACAAATGAGAGAAAAAAAGGAGAAAAAAAGAGAAAAAGAAAGATGCTATGTCCAAATCCAGGTCTGGAGGATCAAAAGAAAGTAAGTGCTTGAGAGCAGAATATAAAGGAACTATGAAAGTGAGCCAAGCAGCCACTACTGAACACCTGGCATTGTATCTGGGACTGTATGTGAGCCTAAGGGAATCTGAATTCATTTCAGTTCTTTACAGGTGGTGAGTCCATTTCAGCAGGCTCATTTAATTAAATCCTGTTTAAGGAGCCGGGGGAGAGAAGTTACTGGATGATCCTGACAGAGGATCATTGCACTTCTTCTGTTCCTTTTGTAGGCAGAGAAAATGCATTTTAAAGCTACCGGCTTCTTCCCCATCAACCATTCTTCCATGATCCACGAGCAGAATGAAGTTGAGTGCTTTGGAAGTCCAATAATATTATACATGAATTCTTCCCTTCTTCTGTCATGTATGTTACGGTATTTCCTCACATTATAATAAAGGATGTCATGGACCTTATTAGTGGTATAAAGGGAAGCAAGGGGGCAAATGCTCCATGCCTGCAGGGGCAGAACAATCAGACTCCCCCATGCTGCCTATTTTTATTTTTTCAAAAGGAAAAATTAGCCTTCTCCTGTTGATGAAGGGGATGGCACAGAGTTACACCCAGAATGGCTGAGACTTGCAACTTCTCTCACTGCTTTGCACCTCCCTTTACAGGAGAAGATGAAAGATGCAGCCTGGAGCAGTATCATGTCCTGAGTGGCAGCCACTCTCAATGCAATGCCACTCTGCACATTTTTTGTGACTTTCAAGGAGAAAAACAAAGATGCCACCCAGAATGGCACTCAGAGTGGCTTGTGGGAGGCGGGCAATCAGAAATATCTCATTGGGTTGTGAACTTTATTTGCTAATCCTGGAGAAAAGCACCCACCACCACCATCAGAGTCTTTGGCTCTCCATCTGCTGTTAATGAGACACACATACCACCAGGGTATTTGTTGCTTCAAATGCAACAGCACCAGCATGTTCATCCATACTGCAAGCAGTGAATGACTAGGTCTATTCAAAGAAATGTGCCAGATGCCGGCTGTAGCAGGTAACCCTGCGCCAGGAAACAGAAGAGAGGTGTCTGTTCAATGTCTGTTTAAGTGGCTTCTGCTGGTGTTCTTTTTGCATTTTAGATTATAAGCCCTTTTGGGACAGGGACCCATTAGCTATTAATTAGCTATTAATTTTTCATTTTCTTTGTAAACTGCTTTGTGAACTTTTCAGTTGAAAAGCGGTAAATAAATACTGTAGATAGATAGATAGATAGATAGATAGATAGATAGATAGATAGATCGATAGATCGATAGATCATATCATACACATGGGCTCTTCACAGCTGACTGGAAAAACCCTCTGGCTGGCTATGAAGAGTTGATGCGTGGCTCACCTGCAGGTGTTCATGTGTCCTTTGCAGCCAGCCTGAGGGTTTTGCTGGATGGTGGCAAAGAGCATGTACACGGCACAGCAGCTGTCACACATGCCCCCTTCCGGACCAGCTGTATTCCCTGGAACCATGCACACAATCTTCTGAGCCAGCCAAGGAGTGTTCTACTCCTGGCATAGATCTACTTCCCTCCATACCTGGCATAGTTCTACTTCCCTCCATACCTGGGGTGGAGGGAAGTTCTTGGTGGGTGGGTGTATGCGTATGCACCCCTGGCATGCACCCATGGTATCCACTCCCAGCCTTAGCCATCTTCTCTTCCTGATGTGATCCTCCCACCCTAGTGAAATTTCTAGTCAAGGGTATTTTTCTCTCATGGAGACTAGAACAAATTGCTTTATTGTAGAGGGCTGTTTACATCTATAGGAATTAAATGTAGCTTTTCAGAGCTTTCTACAAGTAGGTTCTGAGACTTGCCTTCCAAGCGGCAAATTCCTTTTATTCCTTATTTTTTTCTCACCCCTCTTTTAAAAATCATTACTTCATTTAATAGCACATTAATGGAATACAAGATAACAGCCAAACAGCTCAATACCATGAGAAGTAACACTCTCAAGGTTAAATGTCCACGACCTGGCAGTTATTGTGTTTTGAGGCTGAGGAAAACTCTCAGCTGCATTGTGCGGATGTTTTAAACTGCAAATGGCTTGGAAGGCAGCCAGCATCAGAAGAGGCAAAATCATACAGAAGACATTTAAATAACAAACAAACAAAATGTGTCAAAATTTTAGGGGCATGGACATTAACCATGTGCACTCAATCCACATTGCTCTAAGTCACTGCAATGCTTCAAAAAGCATCATTCAGAGGCACATTTTTTTCAAGTTGTTGGTGCTGAATGTTTTTGTGCATTCCATGGGTCAATTTAATAAGCAGGACAACACCATAAATATAGGACAATTAGGAAAAGTCAGGCACCAGTTCAGTATCAACTGGTCCAAATTAAGATATGGGGAGTGCGTGAAACAGTGTGACCATATGTCATATCTGCAAAAGAGGACAAGTCCCCCGCCAAATGTAGGACATCCAAGAAAAATGTAGTACATGACAAAATAAAAGCTAAAACACATTGATTATGTGGTTAATTTAAACATTAGATTACTTATTAAATTTAAAACTATATCATAATATATGATATACTAGTAAAATGTACCCGAGTTGTGGGAGTAAAATACCCCTCAAACACTATCCGCCCATTGCACATCACCCCCCATGCACAACACTCCCCACACGCACAATACCCCCATGCGCAATACACACCCCATGCACAACACCCCCATGTGCAACACCCCCATGCACATCAACCCTCCATGTGCAACACTCCCATGTGCAACACCTTCATTTGCATCAAGCCCCCTGAGCATCACACACCCCATGTACATTACACACACTCCCATGCGCATCACACACATCACAACACTATCATCCCATTCAGTGATGGGCTTCAAAGAAATTAAGAACCGGTTCTCTGTCCATCTGGCAGCCACTTTTAAATGGCTATTTTTAAACTTTATATGTACTATCTCTTGTTAAGAACCGGTTCTATAGAGTAGGTGCGAACCTGCTGGTGCCCACCACTGATCCCATTGCACATCACCCCCATGCACAACACCCCCCACATGCTCAACACCCCCATGCACAACATCCCCATGTGCAACACCCTCCATGCACATCAACCCTCCATGTGCAACACCCCCATGTGCAACATCTCCATGTGCATCAACCCCCTGCGTATCACACACTCCATGTGTAAACACACACTTCCATGCGCATCACACACATCCTCATGCGCAACAACCCCCATGCACAAAAAACCCCCATGCGTATCAACCCCCCATGCGCAACATCCCCTGATGTGTATCAAACCCCCCATGCACAACACTCCCATGCGCATCACACACACCCTGTGCGTCACACACACCCATGCGCATCACACCCCATGTGCATCTCACACTCCCATGTGCAACACCCTCCCATGCACATCAACCCTCCCATGCACATCAATCCCCCCATGTGCAACACCCCCCAATGCACATCAGTCCCCCAATGCACCCCTCCCCCAATGCATCCCCCAATGCATCAAGCACCAGGCCCCAAATTGAATGGATTAAATCAGTTGTCCATGTTAAGTATAGGACAAAAACACATTGCACCCTTTTTCACCCCCTTAAGGGTTACATTTTTAAACATTAGTTTCTGAGTCCAGGAGTTGGGGCAGAGTGTCCCTCAGTCAGGAATTGTCAATATAAAGCATAGGGGGGAAAACACATTGTGCCCCTTTTAACCCTCTTCTGGTTGGAATTTCTAATAACCAGTTCTTAGTGGGTGCCACCACCACAGAAGGAACACCCTCCCCAAATTTCATGCTTGTAGGCCCAACAGTTTTGGCTGGACACTGATGATTGAGTCAGTCAGTCAGTCAGTGACTTTTCAGTTTATAGTATATAGTATATATTCAGTAGATAGATAGATACTTGCAAGAAGGCTAAATGCTGTCTGATCACAAGGAAATGGAGGACAAATAATGAAGATTTTTTTCCAGGACACAAGGATATATCCTGGAAATGTAGGACATATGGTCATCCTGCCACTGTCATAAATTGTGAGCAGAGGCTGCTGTGAAATAATACATCAAGTTAGCTGAGGGGATACTATAGTCCTGTTGCATTACCAAATATTTCATGTCAATACTGGTGGTTTTTGTTGTTGTTTTAAACCATATTGATGGGCTGTGGGTGGCGCAAGCGGTTAAGGCGCTGTGCCTGTTAACCAGCAGGCCAGGGTTCGATTCCTGGGTCGGCTCCACAAGACAGGGTGAGCTCCTGTCCTTAGCCCAGCTCTGCGACGCCAGCTGGATCCAATCGTATTGGCTCTGCCTTTCCATTGGACTAATTCAGTGGCGTGGAGAGGGGGGATTTGCTGCTTGGGTAACAGCCTATCCTCCATAACAATCCAACCCAGGCTTTTGTGCTTCGCATGCAGCGTATGCATTGCTGAGCACGATACCATAGTCTTTCAAGACTGACTGAGGCCTGCTTTATAGCATTTAAATATGGACTTTTGGTTACTGTTCGCCACCTTGCACTGATAACTCACTCTTCCCCTTCCTTTCCAATTATACAGGTGCCAAGCAGGGCAAGGAGAAAGATAGGGAACTTAAAAATGAAAATGGGGTAGCAAATAAATTTGCCTAACCTCTTGTACCTTCTTGCCTACCCTTCACTTGATTCACTAGAATCCAGTTCTACTGGTTCACTGAATAATAGGAAAGTTTCTCCCGTAATCTCTCCCTGAAAAGGTGCAAAAGATATGTTCTTGGTGTGGATATGTGTGGGAATTGTGTGCAAAAACCCCAAATCCAAAGTAACTACAGGCGCACGTAAGAGACTTTACGTGCACCTGTAGTTACTGCACCACCTAGTGAAAATCTATAGGAAATTCATATTGGAATCCAGAGTAAGTTGTTCTTACACCAGAGCAAGGACTCCCCGTAGTTACTCTGGATTTTGCCCTAAGTGTGAGATCTCAGACCTGGGCCCATTTTCTGAAAGCCAGGAAGGTGTAGTGGTTAGGTAGCTAGACCAAAACCTTGAAGATTCGGGTTCAAATCCCCCTTCAGCCACTGAGCTTCCTGGGTAATCATGGGCCAGTCAATCAATCTCAGCCTTACCTGAGGGTTGTTGTGAGGATAAAGTATAAAAGTTTTGGAACCCCCTTGACCATCTGCTTTGGGTTGGGAGTCCTGGGAGACTAGGGAGTCCTAGTCCTGACACATATCAACATGGTCTTATGTCAGTAATATTGCTGTGATGCTGTGCTGTGGCTTACCCAGGGGCAAGAGGAAAAATGTGTCTATTCCAAGGAGATCTCTAGCAGCCAAAATTCCTGCATGGGTGCAGTATAACTTGCACCAGCGCTGCTGCTTCAGTGCACGGGGAATTTACTTAGGAATGGGCTGCCCATGTGTGCATAGATGTGCATCCTTGAGCATATTGTGGTGCTGTAGTGTCAGTTCCAGTGAGTTAAACTGAATAAATGTGGGTGAATAACAGACACACAATCCACTGTTGCTGAAATAACACTGAATGATTCAGTGCTAAATTCTATATTTCACAGCATGAGGTGATGGACTGAAGTGGTAAAATTCTGTATATTACTGCAGTGTTTCAAACACAGCTGGGAAGTCTTAGTTTAGAAAAACTGTTCTGAACTGGTACAGGCCATGACCCTATCACCTCAAATTAGTTTCTCATTCTATGCAATGTGTAGATCTGTTTGCATGTTTCCGATTTTACTGGTGAAATAAGGTGGCAATTCTAAACCAACTGAAATCACACTGAATTTAATGGGTCTCTGGAGTGAAAAATTCATGCTTTCCATGTAGTTGGTCATATTGCCTAGTTGCTATCCTTCAATTGCCAGGGAAAGCTTCTTAGATGTTTTCAGACCCAATTGTAAGGTGGACCAGCACTGGTGCTGAGCTCCAGAATAAGGTTGTAGAATTGCTGGCTTCCCCAAGAATAATAGCACTCAGCCAGCCCTTCTGGTATTTTCATGTACCAAGCAACTGAAAACATGTGTCTACTTGATCAGGTCAGAGGGTACATAGAGAAGCATAGATGTCCATTAACCATGAAATTAAAGAGATACGTGATCTCATCAAATCTAGTTTTCTTTTCCTAAGATCATGTGAACAAATGCCTAGGTCTGCAGCCCAAGTCCCTCACTGAAAGTAATAGTGGCTTTTTCCAAAAGCTGCATCCATTCATTGGGGGAGTCTACAGAACCACATGAGTAGAGTGGATCCTCATCCACAGGTTTGGAAGCTAAAATCAAGCCATCTTATTTTCTGAGTACAATTCTGGGCATCTCAAACATCTCAAAAGACTTTCACAGGAGAAAACACAGTGATATAAAAACAGAGGCATGCAAATTTAACCTATCTTTTTATTATTTAACTTGCACTCTGATATCTGTGCCTGTTCCTCTTCATCCACTCAGCCATATATCATTTTGTTTCAGCTTGCTCTCTTCTGCAGTCTTTCTCATGGCTAACATCACATAGCTTGCCTCAATAGTATGTCCCTGAAGACTCCTCAGCCTCTGTTTACCTTCACAAAGCCTTTGTTTCTTTCTCTTTCTAACATGCCCTTTTCTGACACCTGAATTCTAGGCAGGATCTTCAGACATGCTTTGTTTCATCTCAGGTGATAGACTAGCCCTGATGTTCATGATAATCACGCCTGTGATTAATCTCAGCACAAGGCAAACCGAATTTGGGGAATTATAGCTGAGGTTTGCTGAATAGCTACAGAAATTTTTAAATAACTGAAATGTTCAAAATGTCAGATTTCCATAGCAATTGTTGACTAGTGGATATTGGTTGTTGTTGTTTTCCTCATCTGTAGCTATGTTACTGCATTAAAGATCAGCTGACAAAAAAGAGCAACTTGTTGTTTATAGCTTGTTTAAAGCTTGTTATAGCTGATATTCTTGCTTATGTCAGAAAAAAATGCACTGCTGAACCAAGCCATTGTCGCCTGTTCAGTCTTTTCAGAGACCCCAAGCATATGTCAGTCTGCTTCAGAGAGACTCTAGAGGCAAGCAATTAAATATAAATTACACTGTCTTTTTAAATATTATAGATTTCTAATAACAGCATCCTTTTATTGGATATCTTGCTACTAAGGTAATACAGCAAGAACCCTCAGGGACAGCTCTGGAAGACTCTTTTCAAGAATAATGACCTTCTTCTTTCCCCTAATTATTATCCAATAACAAGAAGAAGAAGAAGAAGAAGAAGAAGAAGAAGAAGAAGAAGAAGAAGAAGAAGTAGTAGTAGTAGTAGTAGTAGTAGTAGTAGTTTGGTAAATCTGGGTTACCAAACTGCCAAAAATTCACAGAAAATCTCACATCTATTGTACATGGATGATTTGAAGCTCTACGGAAAGTCAGAAGCAGAAATCCAGTCACTCACCAATACAGTCCGAGTCTTTAGTACTGACATCAACATGGAGTTTGGCCTGGAGAAATGTGCCACAGTGGCACTAAAGAAAGGGAAGATCACGGAAAGTGATGGCATTCAAATGCCGAATGGTCAAACCATTAAGTGCCACCAGCCTGAAGCCTACAAATATCTGGGCATACTGCAGCTGGACAATATCAAGCACGGGCAAGTAAAAACTGTAGTCAGCAAAGAATACATACAAAGGGTTAGAAAAATTTTGAAGAGCAAATTGAATGGCGGCAACATTATAACGGCTATAAATACCTGGGCCATACCTGTAGTTAGGTATACTGCGGCATTGTGAACTGGACACAAAAGGAACTGGATGACTTGGACAGGAAAACAAGGAAATTAATGACCATTCACCATGCTTTACATCCACATAGTGATGTTGACAGGCTGTACCTGCCTAGAAGATCAGGGGGCAGAGGACTTTTGCAAGTGAAGCAGTCATTAGAAGAAGAAAAACATGCCCTAGCAGATGATGTGCAAGAGAGCCAGGAATCTGCTCTGATTGAAGTCAGCAAGAGAAAGTTGTTGAAAGTGCAGCAGACCAACTATGAATATCGCAAAAGTGCACTTCAGGCTCGGACTGCCAGTTGGCAGAATAAAGTATTGCATGGCCAATTCCTTGCCAAGATGGAAGGAAAGGTGGATCAGGATAAGACCTGGTTGTGGCTCACGAGTGGAACACTGAAGAAGGAGACGGAAGGCCTGATACTTGCTGACCAAGAACAGGCAATCAGGACAAATGCCCTCAAGGTCAGAATTGAAAAATCAGCCGATGACCCCAAATGCCGGCTCTGCAAAGAAGTGGATGAAACCATCGACCGCATTCTAAGTGGCTGCAAGAAGATCGCGCAGACTGACTACAAACTGAGGCACCATCTGTTGCCCAGATGATCCACTGGAATCTATGCCAAAAGTATCATCTGCCAGTGGCAAAAAACTGATGGGACCACAAGCCTGAAAAAGTGGTTGCAAATGAGCAGGTCAAGCTTCTGTGGGACTTCAGGATACAGACCGTCAAGGTCTTGGAACACAATACTCCAGATATCACCATCATAGAAAGCAGTCAGGTGTGGCTTGTTGACATCGCCATACCAGGTGACAGCAGAATTGAGGAGAAACAACTGGAAAAGATCTCCCGCTACCAAGACCTAAGAATCGAATGACAGCGTATCTGGTGTAAGCCAGTGCAGGTGGTTCCAGTGGTAATTGGCACACTGGGTGCAGTGCCCCAAGACCTTGGCAGGCACCTGAAAACTATTTGCATTGACAGAATATCACTCTGCCAACTGCAGAAAGCCGCTCTTCTGGGATCAGCACGAATTATACGCCGCTACATCACACAGTCCTAGACTCTTGGGAAGGATCCGACTGGTGATGTGAATGAAACCAGCACAAAATTGTTCGCTTGTAGTTATGGATAATAATAATAATAATAATAATAATAATAATAATAATAATAATAATAATAATAATAATAATAACAACCCCCCAAAGGGACACTACCATGCAGTGATGGTGGGGCTTGCGTGCTTCAGTGAGGCAGGGAGCTAAGCTGTTTAGGGTCACCCATACCAGACAGGACTCTGCTGAGAAGTCAGACTAAATGTGTCCCAACCCATTCATAATATGATGAAAAAGAAAAATATGAAGTCTATACTGGCTCGGTCAGCACCCAGGTCAGCAAGGACCAGGCTAGGTGCTGAATTTCCTGAGCACCAGGTGAAAAATTAGCTACAGGACCCAGGATCTCCAGTAGAGCAAACAGGACTGGGGGCTGCAGGACTACTGGAAGACCAATCACAACCACAACATTGAAAGTATACTTGTGAAGAAAATCATGCAATAATGTACAGCTACTTAAAATCAAATCCAACAAAACAAGACTACCATAAAAGGATGTTCCAACTTTGGAAAGAGAAATTCCCTGATTCTGATATTTCTGAACAAAGATTAGCCAACCAATGTCGATTTATAACATGAAAGAAAATGTTTACAGGAGTTGAATTAGAAGAACTTCAAAGAACAATCCAAGAAGAAGCTCTTCTTTCCACCAAACAGACAGAAATTGTTTTCCCTCCCACACAACACGCAGACATTGCAAGACATTACAACATATGAAAACAAAATGGTTGAAAAAGTATTCAAAGAGAAGGAAACTTCCTAGTTGCCCCAATCACCTGCACTTAATAGAGGGGAACCTAATAGAGATGAACTGACAAATGAACAACAAGTCTCAAAAACGAAGATTTTTAATCACATGTAGGAAACAAGGGAATGTCATGGACTGCCCACATTGAAGCTCATGTCAAAGAAAGAACTTACACAAAGAATAAAAGCTATAAATAGAGTGGTAGGAACGATTAATACAACAACACTGGAAGAAACAAACCAGCGCACGTATAGTGCAGCAATGGTAGTGAGTGAAGAGTTAGGGTATAAGATAAAGAAACCAGCTCAACAATAAAGAACAATGCCAAAATGAAAAGTTAGACTAGAAAACAAGATTAAGAAATTGTGAGGAGATGCAGCAGATTAAGGGCACAAACCAGAGCAAGTTCAACCTGCTCTGCCCTAACTGCTCTCTCCTAACTATTCTGTATCCAGTTATGCTGCATCCAGAGAGTCAGGAAGCCTGGGCTACTCTAACTACTCCAGAGCATGCTAGGTCTGTGACAGCTGGGGAGGGCTTGCTCCTGAGTAGACCCCCTCAGATCACACTGAAGAAGGAACAGCTGTGGTGCCTACATTATAAGGAAGCCCAGCAGTTCCTGACAACCAGTTACAGCTGCAGTTCTTCTAGTGCAAGATGGATGCTTGGAGTGGCCTGCTGTATCCTGAGGTTAGTGGGCTGCCATAGTTGTGCCATATCCTGAGATTGAGAGGCAGGGATTGCAGCTAGGCTGGCCAAGAACTCAGATTTTTGGTCAACACTGCCATTCTTACTCAGGCCTTATCATGGACCCCTATGGGTCTACTCATTACTATACCTGCTCCTGAGATGGTATATATCTGAGGAGCTGGAAGAGGGCATTTCTGCCTTGAAACAGGCTTTGGATACAGAGTAACTGCTCTGCCCTAGGCAATGCTAAACTTGCCCTCAACTTGCCTCTCCTGAGCTGCTTAGGCTGCCCCAGTTAGGGCAGAGCAGGCCCACCTCTCTTAGGGCACCCTATCTTGCCTTGCTCTGCCCTAAGCCTCTTCCAGAGTAACTGGGCTGGAGCATCTTGCTGTTGCTCCACCCTAGTGATAGATAGGGCAACCCAAGGGCTCTTATGTGCAAAGAATAGTTGCTCTGGATTGGGCTGCCTATGAAATGAAAGCAAAGAAATTGAACAATGCAAAAATTACAGCATACCTGGTCAAGACGTATAACCTGGAGAGTAGGACAGTGAAAGAGGCTCTTGAAATTGTTAAACAACAAGTCACAGCAGTTGCAAAGAAAATATCCAGATATGATAATCAGATTACTCAGTACAAGCAAAATGTACTATTCCAAACAAACCAATGATGTTTTTACAAGATAGCAAATGGTGAATCAGAAAGAACTCCCCAAGAAGTGAATAAAGAGGAAAGACCAACTTCTAATTGACAGGATGATCCTTGAAAATTGCAAACAAGGGAAAACAAACTTACATATTGCCTGGATTGATTACAAAAGGGCTTTTGATTCACTTCCACATAACTGGAAACTAAAGTCCCTAGAAATGATTGGAATTAGCAAAAATATCAAACAGTTTGTAGATAAATCTATGGTTCTATGGAAAACATAATGTTAAATGGAGAAAATGTGGATAACATCAACATACAGCGAGGCATATTGAGGGGAGATTCATTTTCCCCATTATTCTTTGTGATTGCATTGATACCATTGTCCAAGATACTCAACAAAACAGGCCATGGATATCAGGTTTCAAAGACATCAACAAAGCTCAACCATCTACTTTACATGGATGGCCTCAAACTGTATGGGAAATCACAATCTGAAATTGAATCACTGCTAAATACACTTTGGATTTATTGTACTGACATATCAATGGAAGTTGGTCTAGAAAAGTGTGCAACTTTGGCAATAAATCGAGGAAAACTTATGTCTATGGATGGAGTGAAGATGCCAAACAATAGTGAAATAAAAAGTCTTGAACCAGAAACAGCTTACCTTGTCATACACCAAGCTGACAACATTAAACACAGAGATGTCAAGTCCAGGGTAGCCAAGGAATACATCAGAAGAGTCCAGAAAATTCTAAAATCAAAACTCAATAATGGTGGTACCATCCAAGCCATCAATACATGGGTCGTACCAGTGGTTTGATATACTGCTGGCATAGTTAAATGGACTCAAACTGACTTAGGGTGCAATCCAGAGTAACTACGGGGAGTCCTTGCTCCGATGTAAGAACAATTTACTCTGGATTGCAATATGAATTTCCCATAAGTCTTCACTAGGTGATGCCGTAACTACATCGATGTAAATGTCTCTTACGTGCTCCCGTAGTTACTCTGGATTGTAGGGTAGAGAACTTGGATAGGAAAACCCGAAAAATAATGACCATCAACCATGCACTAAACCCATGAAGTGATGTAGACAGATTACCATGTAAGGAAGGAGGACAGGGCATGATTCAAGTCCAACAGACAGTGGAAGTGGAAAAATGATCCCTGGCAGAGTATTTAAGGGGAAGTCAAGAGGAACACTTAAAAGAGGCTCACAAAGAAGGCATCCTAAAGTGTGATGAAACAAAGTGGGATTACAAAGTGCAGATGGTTAAGAATAGAAGAGACAGGTGGCAAAATAAGGCAATGCATGAGCAACACCTGAACAAAATTCAAGAGAATACTAATACTGATAACAAAGCAACATGGCAATGGCTGAGGAAAGGAACATTAATGAAAGAAACAGAAGGCCTGATACAGCAGCCCAAGTACAAGCACTGTGAACAAATGCGATAAAGGCCAAAATAGACAAGAAAGACAGCAAGTGCCAACTGTGCAAGGAGAACAAAGAAACAGTAGAACACATCATTTGTGGCAGCAGAAAGAATGCCCAAATGGACTATCTGGAAAGACACAACCAAGTGGCTGCCATGATACATTGGAATCTGTGCCCAAAGTGCAACCTAGTCACAACCACGAACTGGTGGGAACAAAAACCAGAAAAGATAGTCCAGAATTAACAGGCCAAAATCCTGAGGGACTTCCATTTTCAAACTGACTGCCACTTGGAACATAATACATGGTTCATCATGGTTGAGGAAAAACAGGTCTCGATAATTGACATTGCAATAACCAGAGATCATCAGCTTCAAGAGAAAGAATGTGAGCAGATCACACGGTATAAGGACCTACAGATAGAAATTCAGAGAATCTGGCAAAAGAAAGCCACTGTGATTCCAATAATAATAGGTGCTCTTGGAGTGATTCCATTAAGTCTCCAGGAACATCTAAACTTAATGGGTCTCCAGGAGATCACATAGTCACAAAAAGCAGCACTACCTGGGAACTCAAATATATATTGAGATCTTTGTGATTCCTCGTTGAATAATAATAATAACAACAATAATAACAATAAAATTTCCTTAGTCCTCATTGGAGCACTGTATTGTATGATCAGCATACTTCCAAAAGTCAGAAGTAGCACGACCTCAGCATTACACTAGTGAACTTGGATGAGCTTCAAGTGGGTGAGTTAGGATAGCAGATGTTTTATTTATTTATGTTTTATTCATTTATTGCAGTTGTTTTTAAAAAAATTATCATTGGGATCTTGAATTTAAATTTACTGGCTGAAATTCAGAAGCTATCAAGTGACCTTTTCACCTCTTGGCTAAACTCCTCCACTTAAACTAGCCAGCCTAAGTCACTCAGCACTTTGTCTAACATTATCTTTATAATGACATACACTGGAATGTGGGCTTATTAGCAGGCAGAATAAGCTGCATGCACAGCCTTTTACCCATTTGACTGCTAAGTCCTGGTTCTACTTAAAGGATCACAGGCTAGGAAAACAAAGATGGAGGAAACTTCTAGCCCATGACCATATAGTTAGTAACTAGTTGTGAATTTTATTCCTCATACATAATTGTGCAGTTGGGCACATTCCATTTTGTTAATAGATACCTGGAGTAGGTGGGTACTCAATCCAGAGTAACTACGTGAGCACGTAAGAGACATTAAGTGCACCTGTAGTTTCTGCACCACCTAGTGAAAACCTATGGGAAATTCATATTGCAATCCGGAGTAAATTGTTCTTACACAGGAGCAAGTACTCCCCATAGTTACTCTGGATTTTGCCCTTTATTTTCTTAAGATTTATGGAAGGGGGTGCTGTACATGCCTGTTTCACCGTTATGTTTGTAAACTCAGACTGAGCAAATCAATTGGATTGAATTAAGAAAATTACACTAATTAAGGGAAATTTAAAAACTAAACTAAGCAGAGGTGTAACAAATGAAGACAAATTACACTACTATAAGTCTGAAGCTGGTTTCTCATTGAATAAGCAGAAATATTATGTTAAATATTTTGTGAAGGAATCAGAACTTTGGTTGGCTTCACGTCCTATGCATAGAAGTTCTATTTTAAATAGGGTTATAAACACCTCGTAAGTCCTGGAGTGTTTGACACATTACACAAGTAGTAGGAGGAAGGGGCAAGGAACAGAAGAAGGGGTAAGGATATCAAGGGATGAACATGAAAATAAGTGCAGTTAAAACTAACAGATCACAAGGAGCACACACTGACATGGAGTACACTCAGAACACTTAAGTTCTATAACTGTTACTGTTATTCACTATGGGCACAATCCAGAGTAACTACGGGGAGTTCTTGCTCTGGTGTAAGAACAATTTGCTGTGGATTGCAGTAAGAATTTCCCATAGGTTTTCATTAGATGGTGCAGTAACTACGGGTACACGTAATGCCTCTTACGTGCTCCCGTAGTTACTCTGGATTGTAGGGTATATGAAACTGTTATTTCAATTGGAGATACAGACTAAGAAGTTAAGTCAAAAATTTTATCAGAAAAGAAGTTTGATTTGAAGTTTAAAGGAATAAAGAAGTACTGCTATGTGCAGAAAGGAGTTATAGGTAGGTTTTAGGGTGGCAAAGTAGAATGGGTGGATTTATGAAGGAAAAGCTGGGAGAAGCTGAGAATGGTAGAATGGGAGGATGGTAGAACGACAAGGGTGGGATTTTAGAAGAAAAAGGAAAGGTAACTATGCTATATTTGGAAAAGCATAGGAAGGCGGTATAAGGATTCAAGCATAAAATCAAGGATCATTTGAAAGGCTTTAGTGAAGATTCACCAATTCATCAAAGATTCAAGATTCATCATGAGTAATTAAGCTTGCGTATAATAAAAATAGGCACAAAGATAAGATCTTCAGGTAGAAGTAAGGGACAGGCAGTTAAAGATCCCAGGTAGATCAAAGGAGGGAAAGAACAGGAGGAAAGGTGGATGCTGCCAATGTATAGGTGGTCCATAAAACAATGGGATTGGATGAGGTAGTCTAAGGAACCTGTGTAACCAGTCTAGATAAACCAGTGTAGAGAAAGAATAGCAGGAATTCCAACAGAAAGAAGAAAAGTGATGGAGAACCTTCATATGTATGTTTTATTGACTACTTCCTGACAACTACCTGCATTACTCCTGCTTATGTGGGGTTTGCTTGTTTCGCTAGACATATCCATGGACATGACTGACTATATACTTCAACTGCTGTGTTGCTCCATTTGTTGTTGAAGGCATTTTATACTACTGCCAGGTACCTGTTAATCTACTTGCATTTACATGCTTTCAAACTGCTAGGTTGGCAGGAGCTGGGCAAGGAGATCTCACTCCATCTTGCAGTACTCGGGGATCTTGAACTAGGGTCTTGAACTGCTGGCCTTCCAACATTCTGGTTGACAAGCACAGAGTTCTAACCACTGATCCACTATGGCCCTATTGCCCACATGACAACTACTATCAGTAAAATATACCACCATAGGAAAAGAGATACTTTCTCTGATTGCTTCTTCCATTTTTACAGCAGAAAATAGATCCATCTGTATTAGACTATGCTGCATCATTGTGATAAAGTCTTAGGATGAAATCCTAACCTGTCAGCACAACTCATTGATCTTCCCATTCTTGTGGTGATGTAGGGAGCCAGGCGTATTTCTGTGCAATGCCCTAACCCTCCTCCAGGAATGGTGCAGAAAAGACTTATCAAAATTTTATGACATCCCCAGGTCAGCACAGAACATATACCGAAGCTTAGGCCGGCCTAAGTAGAGCTTAGGATTGCAGCCAAAGTACATCAGATGGGACTTGAGATACTATCGTTGAAACCAGTTGTGTTTTCATGTAGCTAGATTGGGCACAATATATTTTTTTTAATTGTGCAGAATACAATAGTGAAAATTCTACTTCGATACAAAAGGATTTTGCATATTTGTAGTTTTTGCAATAGAATCATTTGCAACTTTGTGGTCCAATTATTTCAGAATTGCATCACATACATCAAGGTGATTAGCAATTTATACCTGCAAATGGAATTTATAGTAATGGGAAATAGTTTTCAAACTTAAATAAAGCACTTTGGTTTGAAAATATCCATCAGTGTTGCCTTTTTCTTTGCCTCCTAAAATACACTGCTACTTCAGAACTTTCTGACTCAAGGGATTTGATGCTGGAAATCCATTTTAAGACTAAGTGGGTGGAGAGGCAGGAGAATAAAGTCACCAATTTCATCCTGATGGCTATTTTGGAGTGCCAATATTAGCAGGGAAGGGATAAAAGCCTTGTCAGGCTCACTAGGTATTCTAGAACCATTCAAGTTATTAGCTAATGAACCAACTGGTTGGATATTTTATAGGTAGAAGCGTTTTGTAGGTAGAAGTCAAATAATCCCACTTGAACATGCCTATTCTCATAACAATTTCAGCAATCTTGTTAGCTTCATTGTGTTTCGGTACTTTGTTCTATTGCATGCTTTAGGAATTTGAGAAATCTGGATTTAATCATTGGAAAAAGGCAGTTCTTTAGGTACATGCTTATAATAAGTGTTGAAATTTAATTTTGCGCTTCCGTACGTAACTCCTAGTTATATGTGGCAACGTTATTGTTTTCCTCTTTTTATCTGCGGCTTAGTCATGGTTCCTAATGAGCCTACTACTTTAAACATGTTATTAGGAGATGCATGTAATCCTGGAACAATTTTTTTCCCCGTAAGAAGTAACAGTGGGCTTGCATGTTGTAACCAAAGTAAAGACATTTCCCATGAGCCATTTGCAGCCCAGAATTACCTGAGCCAGGATGAAAAGGAGAAGGGAAATGAAAGCTCTGCAAATTACTAATTGGTGCTACTCTGCAGTTGATAGCAGCTCATTTGGGGTCTTGGAAGAAGTTTGGATAAAGAAAATTTCATCAGTGCCCCTCAGATTTCCTCTTGCCTGGTGGTATATTTAAATGTAGAATGCTGTCTTTTCTTGGCTGCAATTCTAACCTCTAGTTAGGCCGGCCTAAGCCACAATGCAGGTCCCATACTGGCCAAGGAGTGTTGCACACAAGTGCTATAAGACACCTCTGTTCCACTCCTGGGGAAGGGTTGAATGAATGCAAAGACATGTGCTTGTCTCCCTACATCACTTTGGAAGGGGAAGATCAATAAGTTGTGCTGGACAAGGTTTTGATTGCACCACTTGTCTCTTTTAATATTGTCTGCTTGGGAATGTATTGCATCATGAACACTGATTTAGGGGTTTCTCAGCAATTCCAAGTCAAAGACAAACCCCAAAATCCAGAGTAACTACGGAAGCACGTAAGAGACTTTACGTGCACCTGTAGTTACTGCACCACCTAGTGAAAACCTATGGGAGATTTATATTGGAATCCAGAGTAAGTTGTTCTTACACTGGAGCAAGGACTCCCTGTAGTTACTCTGGATTTTGCCCAAAGTCCTAAGGCAAAGCTTTCTCTCAATCTACCAATTAGCTTAGCCAGAATCCTCTCAAGGATCCCTGAAACCTCCTTCTGCTAACACAACTTCTTGTCACCAGAATTAATATTGAGTGGGAGGCACTGATTGCGTCTACTTAGCTTGTGGTCAAAATGGACACTTTGCTTACCCCATTTGGCAGTACCCCATCTTTTTGCATGTATGTTGTTTTTTTTTAGGAAAAATTAGCAAAAAGCCTATGGCTTGAGGAGCACTGTGCCACCTCAGAAGGAAAATCAGCTTGACACCAAATAAAGATTCCACTGAATTGTGTCTGCCCTGAGGCTGAACTGAAGCCGGTCCCTGCTTCTGAATTTAAAGGAATAGAAACTGTCTGATGTTTGCTTGCAGTACAAGGGCAGAAGAAGTCAGACAGTGATGGCCCAGCCAATGACACAAATCAAATCCCAGGTTCCTTCCAATCTTCACTGACAGCAGGAGTTTCCCCTTATTCGTATATTGGTTCAATACTTTTTAAACTCATAAATGTTCTTCTTTTGTTTTGCTCGACTTTAATCAAGTATAGAAATGTTTTACATGTGTACCAAACAGGCAATTTTTTTTAAATCACAAATGTGTTAACTGCAGCTGTGCAGTAATTAGAGCAGATGTGGAATTCCTTGATCTCCCCCTTGCTGGGACCAAGTTTGATTCTTACTTTGCATGAAATGTAGGAGTTTGCTCTGCCATGTTCTTTGATATCGAGGTGCCCGAGGCTTTCAGAAACAATCCATCCCCAAATATCTTATCCAATTACTCTAAGATTTATGGATCAACAGGAGAGTGAACATCATAAGAATGCCTTCTGATTAAATAGACTCCCTAGTTGTACTGTTCTGCTGAAGGTATGGAGTGCTAGGTAAAAATATAGATAGGCCCATCTTCATCAAAGACCTTTTGGAGTTTCTACTTCTAAAGAACCATGGGTTCAGCCAAACCACACATGCAAACTCCTCCTTTACACAACCACAATTAAGGCGATCATATTTCTCTGGAAGGGTTATATGCGCAGGGTGACCGTGTTATTGTTTGGTATCAAAGCAAGGTAACAAGGGGGCCAACTGCCTCAGATCATGTACAAAGTTCATCCAGGCGCAATCATACTTTAATACCCATCTCAAAGCAAGGTTCAGTAAATTTTGATCACTGCCTCACCTAAGCTTCACTCGTTCTCTGGACATATTTTGCTGCTCTTGCTAGAGAAGTGTTTCAAGGACTATTGCTGCAATCCTAGGGTGAAATCCAGAGTACGGGGAGTCCTTGCTCCAGAGTAAGAACAAGTTACTCTGGATTGCAATATGAATTTCCCATAGGTTTTCACTAGGTGGTGCAGTAACTACGAGTGCACGTAATGTCTCTTATGTGCTCCCATAGTTGCTCTGGATCTAAAGACACTCTCCTGGGAGTAGGACCCAATGAACACAATGGAACTTACTTTTGAGTAATGCTTAGGATTGTGCTCTTTAGCACTCAGGACCTGTGCACCATGTGAAGGCAAGTAGCTACTTCTTTTCTTACGAACCTTTTTTCATATTTTACTCATAGTTTTACTCATGTCTCTAAGGTATAGAATTTGTTGTAAAAACATACAGCCCCTTCCATCAGCTCTCATCATGTCCTGATATTTCATGGCCTGGGGTAATAGGGGAGCATTTGGTATCAGGGGAAAACTTAAAAGTGTCCTGGCATTTTATAAAAATGGCCTTGTTCCAGCAAGAAGTTATTTTGCCCAGTACATCAGCTTAAAAAAAACCAAAAGACAATCAATTAAAACTGACTTGGAACTATGTGGTTAATCCATCTTGTTCTTCATACAGTACTTGCTTCTCTTTTTGGTTGGAAATGAACAAATGCTTGCAACATGTTTTTAATAAATAAGACAAGTACTTATAAAATTTATACCAATCAGAAATGATTTTGATAAGCAGTTTTTGCTCATCCTCACCATAAATATTAAAAGTCTAGGCCTATATATATGGCTGTGGGTGGCGCAAGCAGTTAAGACACTGTGCCTGTTAACCAGCAGGCCAGGGTTTGAGACCCGGGTTGGCCCCACAAGACAGGGTGAGCTCCTGTCCTTAGCCCAGCTCTGCGACACCAGCTGGATCCAATCGTATTGGCTCTGCCTTTCCATTGGCATGGAGAGGGGGGATTTGCTGCTTGGGTAACAGCTTATCCTCCATAACAATCTAACCCAGGCTTTCATGTTTCTCATGCAGCGCCGAGCATGATACCATAGTCTTTCAAGAATGACGGAGGCCTGCTTCAAGGCCTATACCTCACATATGTCTATGTATTCCTATGTGTGCCACTGCAATGAGAGCCCTGCTGGCATGGAAGTTAGCCTACCAACTGACATGCCTTGGTCTCTTGTGCAGCAGTGACAAATATTGCGGTGTCATAGCTTGTGCACCTCCGCTGGCAAAGAGGTGCACCTCCGCTGGCAAAGAGCTCAAAACAGAGATGAGACTGGGGAGTGACACAGCAAGGATGCAGGACAGGTGTGGAACCAATATATGCCATATCCTAACTCCACTTCAGATGATGAATGTGCCTCTGATGCTGGTAAAAACTCTATGCCACTAGGAGAGCCCAGAAGAGATGGTTCCCATTGGGTTAAGTAATGGTAAAGGTCCAATACACCAGCTACTGTGCGACATAGGCTTAAATAACTATCACAGATTCTAGGTCTTGAACCAGAAAGATTATGACCTATGGGTTGCATTCAGCCTAACTGCTTCAGACTAAAAGAAAAGCATCATAGGTGACTGTGGACGATCAACCTTTCAGATAACAGTCAAATATCTCACGACTGTGAGTGTTACGATACACACATATTGGGGGGATGGGACTGCCAGCATTTGAGTTCATCATGGCTTCAGTTTTTGGGCTGTTAATTCCCCCACAATCTCACTGTATTTAGCCTGGATACTCAATATAAGTGGTTTGTGGTATACTGCCTGTTTCCTCAGTAGCATAATTCACTGCCAAACCACAAAGTGCACTGAGACTATAAGGCTGTTGAATAGCCATTAAAAACATAGGATGTTATCACAAAGAGGGGAAGATAAATTATGATACCTGTTAATCTAAAATGTGATTATAGTTATTACTGTGCAATCGATCAGGGATTTATTACCTCTCTCCCATCCGATTACATACCCAAAACACACACATGCACTTAGAAATCAAGAAGTGGGATTAAATAACAGAACCTGGCATGTTTTATTAGATATTGCCTTCACAGACTTGAATGCATTTGCAGCAGTCCATGCTGGTGTAATACATAACACCAAATGCCTTCTGCCTGGGAACAGTCCCCTTGGTCAACCTCCATTGCCAAGGACACTGAACCTGCAAAAGGCCCTCCTGTTTTCCATGGCACTGAAGCAATACATTTAAGTGAGCCTGCTGTACTCTTCCATCTTAATCTTTTCAATCTGATAACTGTAAATTGTAAATTTGGGTCTGTCAACAAATTCCACTCTATTTGATCTAAGTTAGGAAGAGCAGGCAGAAAGGAATATGAAGATACTTTTCCACATGCCTCAGCTATATAAAGGGAGGAAAGAAGGAAAGGAGATAAGTGCTAGAAAACAAACATTTCATAGAAATATTTGTTTTTGCTATTAAAATACAAAACACCCAATGGAATCACAAAAGGGATACAAGGGATGAGGGCCACATGTGACTACTACTGGTCAAATTTTTTTTGTTTTATTTGGGTTTTTTTTAATACCATCATTTTATATATCCTTCGATAGAAGTTTGCATGCAGAATATATTGAAAAAACTGTGTTGAAATATTTATATCCAAAGTTATAGCAAAAACAAAAAAAACCTAAAAACAAATACCAGTCAGGACAGGGCAGAGATACATCACCATAGTGGACAGTAATGTCTATGCACGAGAAAAGGAAATGGTAACCCACACCAGTATCTTGCTAGGAAAACCCAGTGAACTTGAGCATCAAAAGACTGAATGATGTGATGGCAGAAGATAGACCCTTCAGGCCAGAAAGTGTCCAATATGCTACTGGGGAAAAAGTATTCCAAGAATTCCCAGTAGCTCCAAAAACAGTGAAGAAGCTGGACCAACGTCAACAGGACGCCAATGCTAGATGTGTCTGGAAGTAAAAAGAAAGTCCAATGCTGTAAAGAGCAAATTTGCATAGGAACTTGGAATGTCACATCTATGAATCATGGTCAAACAGGAGATGACAAGATTCAGCATCGACATTTTGGGAATGACTGAACTGAAATGGACAGGAATAGGTGAATTTTAAATTCAGATGACCATTTTATTTACTGTTATGAGTAAGGAACACTGAAATCGTGTATTCAGTTGTGAATAAAAAGCACAAAACACCACATTTTGCATTTTAATTCAACATAAAACTGTTTTCAAACATCTCTAAGCATATGTCTTGTCAAAAACAGTTCAATGAGGTTTTGGTGAGTAACACAATGGAAGACAACTGGAAAGTTATTGTCATCCACAGTAGATTAGTAGATTGGTCCAACTCTGTATATAGCATTTTGTTCATCCATTAGCTACATCTTAAAACAAAAATCCATTCCGCTGCGTGAAACCCATAATTCCCTGCCTTAAAATTGATATTTGCTTGTCTCTTCCTTCATAAGATAAAAGGAGAGCCTTGAAACACTTACCATATTGTTTTCCTTTAAACATGTGCAGATTTAAAATCATCTATCAGCTAGCTCTGAGTCAAACTCTAAAAATGTAGTCAGAATCCAAACATGATTATTTACAGCCACGTTATTTTAGCTATGACTTCTCCATCCAGCAAAGTGCTATTACCTAAATGTGCGGGCAAGAGGGACACATGGCTGCTTGCTCATACCTTCATCAGGAGCATGTGATGAATTCACACAAGTCTAGCAACTCATGTGAGATCAGTACAGTACAGTAAAACTTTGGATTGAAAGTACCTTGGATTGAGAGCATTTTGCAAGACAAGCAAACATTTCTAATCAACTTTGACTTGATATACGTACAAGTGATGTCTTAATAAAGAGGCAAAAAATAGTCCTGGCTAAGATATGGCTGATTTTGGCGTTCCACCAGCACCTGCTCAGCCTTTCCTGAGAGACCACCCTATGCTGGTCTGAAGTAAGACTCTTACAGTGAATGATGCTCACTTCTATTTAAGAGAGGCTATGGAAAGGAGCCTGAGAGACCTAGCTTTGCATGTCTATTCTGCACTCTACTCATATTATAATATGCCCTATTATAACCAGTGGGGCTCTCTCCTGTGTAAAGGGGGCAGATTGTGGCGTGAGTGACCTGAGAGACTATGGGTGCAATCCAGGTAACAACGGGGAGTCCTTGCTCCGGTGTAAGAATAATTTGCTCTGGACCGCAATATGAATTTCCCATAGGTTTTCACTAAGTGGTGCCGTAACTACGGGTGCACGTAATGTCTCTTATGTGCTCCCGTAGTTAGGATTGTAGGGTAAGTGCAGGTTAATTTGTTTTATTTTTCTTGATATTTTGTATTTCATTATATTACAGTATTGTAATTATTTTTATATTAATATTTTTGGGTTGTGGAACAAATTGTCTGAGTTTCCATTATTTCTTATGGGAAAATTCACTTTGATATACAAGCATTTTTGATAACAAGCATGCTTTTGGAATGAATCATGCTTATAAACCAACATAGCACTAAACTGTATTTGAGAGCTAAGTTGATCTGGACATTTGATGGTACACTCCATGTATGGAGCACTGCTATATGAAGTGGTTTTCATCAAAGCTGGATCCAATCGTATTGGCTCTGCCTTTCCATTGGACTAATTCAGTGGTGTGGAGAGGGGGGATTTGCTGCTTGGGTAACAGCCTATCCTCCATAACAATCTAACCCAGGCTTTCGTGCTTCACATGCAGCGTATGCAGCGCCAAGCACGATACCATAGTCTCTCAAGTCTGAAGGAGGCCTGCATCAAAGATGCAGCATCATGAAGCCTTATTAATTCCATTGAAATAACTGCCAAAGAGGACTCCAACACTCATACTCTTTCCCAGGAGTAAGTCCCACAGAGCACAATGATATTTATTTCTGAGTCGATTGTGGAGGACTGTGCTGCAGATGTGGTTAGAATTAAGATGTAAGAAAATACACATAAGATCAGGTGATGTAAATAAAAATGTGCCAATTGATACAATTACATTTGCATCGTTTCCCCCATGAAGATGAAGTTATTTACATATTTTCTGGAGTCTTCATCCTTTCAACTGAGAATTTAACAACTTAGGCTGCAATCCTAACCTACAGTGAGGCTGGCCTATACCCGGGCATTTGTCCTGTGCTGACCTGGGAATGTCACAAAAGTGCCAAAAGGCATTGCTGAATTTACTATTTTCTTAGCTCTCCAGCTGCAATTTGGGGATAATTCAGTATAAAGTGTTGTAAAAATATTATCAAACTAATGCATGTGGACACTTGCACACTTCAAAAACACAAAGCAATGCTAAGCAGTAGCATTATTACCATAGAGTTCACTTATTATAATTGGTTCTCCCTTGGATGAGAAGACCTTGAATGGCAGCCAAATTCCTAAAATAGTCTTATTTTGGCTCCACTGAAGGAGACAGAATCTCCCACATGACAGTTGTTGTCCATATCAATGTCAAGAAAACACACAGTGGGGAGATATAACTCCATGTGATGCCACAGTGTGCCGAGTTATTGGAAATTCCAACCATCAGGTACATGGAATCACTGGTGGTTCTGACATGTGAATTGGAAATTGATTCATACTGTATATCCTTACATCCTGTTGGCCACCTCAATCTCCAGGTTCAGATGCAACTTTTTGCATCTATTCATAGAGCCAGGGATGAGCATAAGAAACAAACACGACAATGCTGTGACAATAGCTTTTCTTCTTTTTACAAAGGAATGATAATCAAATTGAAACTAACCTCTCACGGGTGCTATGTTCTACACAGAAATACATGTTTTATGCCTTTTACCAAACTGTCAAGGGATCACTAGTTGCTTTCCTAAGCATTTACAAGATCATTCCTGGAATTCAGAAATACTTGAAATGTGTGCTAAATGCATACTATGTGTGTGTTAGATGTATACAGTATGGCTCTGCCAAATCAAAAATGTCCTGGAAAATTATTTGTTTTATCTTTAATAAAGACTAAATAATATCTGCCTTTGAGAGCCTTTTTATTGTGTATTTGGTTTCTTAACACAAGTGCTGCTTGTGTTCTCTTTCATGCATCAGATAAAGATGTGGTAGTACTTTAAAGCAACATTCAAGGAAGGCAAGGAATAACTAAAAAAATTTTTATGTCAATCAAAATTTTTTTTATGTCAGTCCTAATCCTAGGTAGGTCACAAACTAATTTCAAATGGTCCCCATTCATTTCATTTTTTTTAATATATTGTATACACTGCTACCAGAGTATGTGACTGCATATGGGGAAATGTTACAGATATGCACTTTAACAGGCTATTATGTACATGCTTTTTAACAATGATGGTCACTTGGGACTTTGGGTAAGTCACAAACAGTGATGGGATTCAAAGAAATTAGCAACC
Organism: Cryptoblepharus egeriae; assembly: GCA_030015325.1. Taxonomy (NCBI): domain Eukaryota; kingdom Metazoa; phylum Chordata; class Lepidosauria; order Squamata; family Scincidae; genus Cryptoblepharus; species Cryptoblepharus egeriae. Next base: position 135,786,693 of record JAREYC010000001.1, read on the forward strand.
GGTTCTCTGCCCATCTGGCAGCCACTTTTAAATGGCTATTTTGAAACTTTATACGTCCTATCTCTTGTTAACAACCGGTTCTACAGAGTAGGTGCGAACCTGCTGGAGCCCACAACTGGTCACAAAGATTTACTCCTGGGTAATTGTGGATAGGATTGCAATCCTAAAGACATTCTCCTGGGAGTAAGACCAATTGAACACAATGGGGCTTACTTTTGGGGCGTCCTTTTGAGTAACGTTTGGTTAGGATTGTGCTCTAGGATTGTTAAAAAAAATGTTGGCTTGATTATGTCACTTCCCGTCATGACATCACTTCTGGTGAGTCCTGGCAGATTATCATTCTAAAAAATGAGTCCCAGAATCAGGTTTGAGAACCACTGCTCTAAGAAAGGCTCCAGAAAGTGTGAGGAGCCCTGCACAGCCCTCCCCAGCACTCCTCAAGTTTTGAAGTGTTTGTAAATGAAATGTCCGTGAAAAAGGAAGTGCTTAGGAACACTCATTTGTGAACATTTGAAAGTTTGGAAAGTGCTGGGGACTGCAGGAGCCTGAGGATCTTGAGGATCACATAACTGCCCTCACCCCTATCCCTCAAAAATTTCCTAAGTAAATCTTCCTTAAATGTTGGGACCATTGATATAGGGGTACAGTGGTGCCTCTTGTAACAAATTTATTCTGGAGGCATGTTTGTTATGTGAAACGTTCTTTATGTGAAGAAGATTTTTCCATAGGAAATAATGGAAACTCAGAAAATTGGTTCCACAACCCCCCAAATATTCATATAAAAATATGAACTGGATGTAAAAATGATGACAAAACACTGGAATTGAATTCAAAACATGCATTCAATGTGCATGATCCTATGAAGTCTACTTAGGCTGCAATCCTAAAGTCACTTTCTTGGGGGTAAGCCCCATTTAACTTAATGGGGTTAACTTCTGGGTAGACATGGTTAAGAGGCAGCAATCAAAGACACTTTCAAAGTGTCTCCCCACTTTCTCCTTCTCTTCATCCTGAGCCTCTCTCTCTGCTCCCTTATGGCTGGCCCTGAGCTGCTTCCTTCTTCTCCACTGCTCTTCTCTCTCTGCCCAGCGGATGCCTGGCCACAGGAGGAACAGCATGGAAGTGTTGCTTTCACTATGGGCAGGCGCACTAGGCAGCCCTGACACTTTTTAAAAGGTTTGCCAGCCGGCGCATCTGCCCCAACTGCCAACGAGTGTGCTTGTTAAGTGAAGTACAGTTTGTTACGTGAAGCAGAATCCTAGATAATTTTTTGTTTGTTACGTGGAACCTACTTGACGTGAGGCACTTGTTACGTGAGGCGCCACTGTATTTCAAAGGTATTTTAAAACCAAAAATCCAGACTTAACTAACTTTTCAGTGCTAATGTAGCACAGTAATGGGGCACTGCACTTGAGAGGCAGTTCCAGAGACCTCCTCAAACTAAGGAAACATTTTCTTCTTTGCCTCAAAGATGCATTGTTACAATGCTAGCACTGGAAAGCTGATTAAGATTGGTTTGATAAAGACAAAGTTGAGTTAGAAAGTTGATAAAGGTAGGTGTAGCTAGGCGGGTGCCGGGGGTACAGTTGCACCGGGCTACAGGCTTTAGGGGGGCTACAAGCTGAGCTTGACACTAGTGACTAAAATTGTGAAAAATGGGGTTTGTATGAATGAATGGTAATACCAACATGTTATATATTGTGGGTGGCACAAGTGTTAAGACACTGTGCCTGTTAACCAGCAGGCCAGGGTTCGAGACCCGGGTCGGCCCCACAAGACAGGGTGAGCTCCTGTCCTTAGCCCAGCTCTGCGATGCCAGCTGGATCCAGTTGTATTGGCTCTGCCTTTCCATTGGACTAATTCAGTGGTGTGGAGAGGGGGGATTTGCTGCTTGGGTAACAGCCTATCCTCCATAACAATCCAACCCAGGCTTTCGTGCTTCGCATGCAGTGTATGTAGCGCCGAGCATGATACCATAGTCTTTCAAGAATGACGGAGGCCTGCTTTAATTTTATGCAGAGTACAATGAAATAAATGGCATTGGAATATCTATCTTCCATGAAACGTTATGGCCAATTAATCAGAAAATGAAAACACAAGCCTCTGGAACAAAAGTGGATTTTAGTACCTCAAACTTTCCCATGTTACTGATGGCTCTGAGAGCCAATGATATGTAATTCTGGTACTGTATGGAACTAATAAGCTGTTAATATAAATCAGCTCTCAGTACAAGTATCATATACAGTTCATATAAAACAGTTATACCATGCTAACTGGGTATACAGGAACTTCTCAGTGGTGCTCCTCTTTTATTTAGCAGGGAACGAATAACCATTCCTCTTTAACCACTTAATAACCACTTAATTCAATTTGATTTTGTTGTTGTGAGGGGAGGGGCAACAAAATTTTCTTTGAATCCAGATAGCAAATAGGTGCTTTAGCTATGCCACTAGCAGAATAAATAGGTGGTAAAATGCTGAGGAGTAGGCAACAGGTTTTTCCCCAATTTTCTTTTTTAAAAAATACCCAGGGATGACATCACTTCTGGTTGTGACATCTGGGGCTACATTTTGAGCTTTGCACTGGGCTACATGATCATTAGCAACGCCACTGATCCTAACTTAGGCTGGCACAGCTCATTGGTCTTCCCATTCCCATGGTGAAGTAGGGATGGTGGTCTTCCCATTCCCATGGTGATGTCTGTGCACTGGCCTAACCACCCCCCCCCCCCGGAGTGGCATAGAAGTGCATTATAGTCAGGGTGACCATATAGAATAGAGAATAGAGTGTCTGTACCTTTAAGCACTGTAAAGAAGAGAGGATTTAGGTGGTGCTGCTTTTTAAACCCTTCTACGTTGAACAAAACCTGCCTAAATTCCCTCTTCTATGCAATGCTTAAAGGTACAGACACTCCTTCCTCCATTCTATAAGGTCACCCTGACATGGTCTCATAGTGCGTCTGCCTGGGGACTGGGGCACTTGTACCCACTTTTAGAACACTGGAAAAAGGTGTTTTTATATTCTGGTTTATTTTAACTTTGACCAAGATTTCTGGGATTATTGGATTTGAAAATTAATTACTGTATTAGCTAACATATTGGAGAAAGTTAATTTAAACAAACACAGTGATATAATGTGCACTGAAACAGAAATGGGTGCTAAGAAGCATATGATCTTTTGGAAATGGGCCATTTCTCTATGCGGAATATGTTTTATGAACAATAACAAAAGACAGACAGTTCCACAGTGTATTGGATTTGAAAGAAATGCAGGGTCCATTTCTGTTATTGATCCTGTCATACTCATTT